>OY720240.1:20840000-22053750 GCA_963082625.1 Pasiphila rectangulata | reverse complement strand
TCGGGCCACCCACTCCGCCGTCGACTTATCTGCCGCCTACTACCAGGTAATAACTTAAATTTTGATGTATAACAATTACAACACAAAAAAAGTAAGGCCTTTGCATCTATTATAGATGATTTATACAGCGTCAGCAACTGGTAATCATGCTGTACGGGACGCTGCAGTGCCTGGGACATTGTTAGATGGATTAGGCTTGCCCAGCACCTATACCATCCTCTCAGCTTAGTCAGCTATTATTCAAAGGAAAGAACAGGTCAATGCGTCTGAAGCTAACTAAGCCGCGGGTTTCCTCACGATGTTTCCTTCATTGTTAAAGCTCGTGTTAAGTGTGCACATAAATTTTTCAAGAAAGAAAAATCCATTGGTGCACGGCCGGTATCGAACCCACGACCTTCGGACTGAAAGTCGGGGGTACATACCACTCGGCCAACACGGCTTCTTACTACATACACAACACAACAACATAAGACACTAAATTTATTTAGTTATCTGTTTATTTTTGTGCCTATCATATTTTAGGGCAAATATGGCCAGGATGACATGGAAGATGCCTGCGTCTAAAACCAACGCCCTCTACCCACCACCCAGCTAAGTACAGGCCATATTTGCCCCAAACTCTTCTTCGCAAAAGGTAGCAGTTCAGCCTAAGATTAATTTAGTATCTTATGTTATTGTGTTGAGTAGTAGATTTAAGGTAAATAAAAACATTTTAATTAATTTAATTTTCTTGCCAATTTATCGAATAAAGAAAGCAATAAAACAATACTTTTAATGACATAGCCCCGCTCCACGCTTTCTTCAATTGTTTCTATTTATCTGTGTCTTGTATTGTTTTCCGCTGAAACTTGTCCATTATTGCTGAAGTGTGTCCATACTTTGTCTGTAACGCGGGCAACGTACCCAGCCCATCTCCACTTAAGGTCTTGTTGACCTGCTGTTGAATTTTGACGTAAACCATTCAGTTATTATTATAGTATCATAAAAAGGACACTTTAATAAATTTGCTTAATAACCTATCTCGAAATGTTTTGCGCCGTCTGTAGCGAATAGTCCACTCACGTTTTGATTAATAAAGTGCGTTGCAAATAAAGTTGAACTAAACAAACCAAACTTCGTCCTAAAAGAAGATTATGATGATAGTATTATACAGAAGATTTCAATACTCTTGTTATATTTATTTAACTTAAATTCCGTGTATAATGTATTTCTATCAATTCCAGGCCACCACCTCCACCACCAACGACTAGGCCACCGCCCCCACCTCCCCCACCAACAAGGCCGCCACCACCGCCGCCACCACCGCCAACCAGGCCACCGCCACCACCGCCAACCAGGCCGCCAACGCCTCCACCAACCCGCCCCCCAACATACCCCACATACTCCACTATACTAGATGTAACCAGAACTACGGGATACTCATACCCCGTTCCTAAAGTACCATTCACTATCCCGACCAGACCGCCCACGACCTACCTTCCTCCTACTACGAGGCCTCCACCGCCACCACCGCCACCAACCAGGCCACCACCACCACCACCGCCGCCAACCACCAGACGGCCACCGCCACCTCCTCCCCCTCCACCAACTAGACCCCCGCCTCCACCCACCACTAGGCGTCCCCCACCCCCACCTCCGCCACCAACACGCCCCCCAATATACCCCACTTACTCCACGATTCTAGACGTCACTAGAACGACAGGATACACATACCCGATCCCTAAGGTACCGTTCACAATCCCTACCAGGCCTCCACCGCCGCCGACTACGCCTAGACCATTCCCTCCGTCAACATACCTACCTCCTCTTACCACCAGGCGTCCTCCACCACCACCCCCGCCACCAACCAGGCCTCCTCCTCCACCACCAACCAGGCCTCCACCTCCGCCACCGCCACCAACCACCAGAAGACTTTTGCCACCACCAACTAGACCCCCGACTTACCCCACCTACTCAACAATCCTGGATGTTACCAGAACTACAGGTTACACGTACCCTACTCCAAAAGTTCCGTTCACTTATCCCACCACACCCAGACCGTTTCCTCCGTCAACCTACCTTCCTCCAGTAACAACGAGACGTCCTCCACCCCCACCACCACCGACCAGGCCTCCGCCATCACCGCCGCCACCACCACCACCACCGACCACTAGAAGACCACCGCCACCACCCCCACCACCAACTCGTCCCCCAACTTACCCCACCTACTCCACAATCCTAGACGTTACCAGGACTACAGGTTACACCTACCCAGTTCCAAAAGTTCCTTTTACCTTCCCAACCAGGCCTCCGACGACTTATCTACCTCCTACAACTACAAGAAGGCCACCACCGCCTCCTCCACCACCAACGAGGCCTCCGACGACCTATTTACCTCCTACAACGACAAGAAGGCCACCACCGCCTCCTCCGCCACCAACGAGGCCTCCGACGACCTATCTACCTCCTTCAACGACAAGAAGGCCACCACCGCCTCCTCCGCCACCAACGAGACCTCCGCCACCACCTCCGCCGCCACCGCCACCAACAACCAGAAGGCCTCCGCCACCACCAACCAGGCCACCAACGTACCCCACGTACTCCACAATCCTAGACGTCACCAGAACTACGGGCTACACTTACCCAGTACCGAAAGTCCCTTTCACCTTACCACCCCCTACAACAACTAGAAGACCGCCACCACCGCCGTCGACTTACCTTCCGCCGACCACTAGACCAACCCCACCACCAACAAGGCCTCCTACTTACCTACCACCCCCACCACCAACAAGGCCACCAACGCCTCCACCACCGCCACCTCCACCACCGACCAGGCCGCCACCACCACCACCCCCGCCACCGACCAGGCCACCAACCACAACGCCAGCCCCAACATACTCCACTATCCTAGACGTCACCAGAACCACAGGCTACACTTACCCCGTGCCAAGTGTACCTTTCACGTACCCCACCCAAGCCCCATATACTAGACCACCTTACATTCCCCCACAAACCAATCCCCCAATCTACCTGCCCCCCCAAACGACCAGGCGGCCGGTGTACACCCCCCCACCAACTCAACCCCCAGTCTATCTCCCCCCGACCACTCGACCACCTTTTGTTAAGAAAGAGGGGTATTTCTACGACAGACCCTTAGTTCCCTTCGTATTTTAGTTTAGCTCAATCAATTGCACAGCTTATGCCTAAATTATTGAGTTTTCAACCGAAAACTTGTGTATGCAACTTTTCAGCGTTGAAAATTACTAATTTTGAGGTTAAGTAGGCTTTGCAGTTGCTTTCAGTTTAGTTAATGTTGCCATAAAATTGTGATACCAAACTGTAGGGATTTGTGATAGCAAGCTTCGTTTGTCATATTTTTGTAAAGATTTGTATATGGTATGCATTAGGACACTGAGGTTACCGACTTACTAGTGATGATAATGATGATATGTATATATTTTAATAATAATTAACGTAATACTCAAATTGAGAAGTGGAAACATCACTGCCTTAAACTAATTTTAATGTTTTAAGATTTTTTTTAATGTAGATTTTTTTAATAAAATGATTTAAAAATACTTGTAGTTTTTCTTAATGAATTGTTAAGGAGTTGACTGCGCATTTTGACCAATAAAACCACAGCTGTGTTCTGTAAATAAAATAGGAAAAGTTGTCAAATGTCTTTATGTATTTAATTGTTAATGGTATTCTGCCCGGTGAACATAAACAAAATAAATACTCTACGAGTTTATAGCTCAAAGCGTCCAAATTCCTTGTATAAATTAAAACAACAACATAAACTATGTACGGATTACGCAAATGCAGAGATTGACACATGCAATTTGATCGCAACAATATAATATTATAACGCCTTATAAAATATTATAAGCAATTCGAAATTATGTAATGCTCAAGGCAATACTAGAAGTACTAAGGAGCTTTGACTATGATAAATAGTAATGCTGGTGTTATGGTAGGTACTGACCGATGTTACGGTGTGTTATGTAACATGTTACACGGCGAGCATTTTTGCAGTCAGTACGCTGGTTTCACCGTACTGACTGTATGAAAGCTCGCTATGTAACTTGTTACATTACACCTCGTAACACTGGTTTGGCCTCCAAGTACCCGTCTTTACATAGAAAGAACAAGTACTTATGGCCAGTTCTAATCCATGATATTGGGCCAGACCTTCAAAATGAGAGACCGCGAAACAGCATTTGCTGGTTTAGCAAACAAAAGCTGTTTGCCGTCTTGGCTGAAACAAACGTGCTCGTTCTATGTTACTAAACAGTACTTACGTAATTTTATGCACAAACAAACGATACCCAAATTATGTAGGTACAGTTGCGCACATAGTAAAAGATACCACTAAGCCTTAGTGGTACCTTAGTGAGTCCTTACATTAGTGGTAACCTTTACTACGTCCACTGTTGGACATAGACCTCCCTCACGGACCTCCAAGTATTGCGGCTGTAAGCGGCCTGCATACCTACGAGGTCGTCTGCCCATCTTGTTGGTGGATGTCCTACTTCGCGCGAGCCGGTCCGTGGCCTCCACTCGAGAACTTTTCGGCTTCATCGGCCATCTGTTCTTTGAGCTACATGGCCTGCCCATTGCCACTTCAGCGTGCTAATCCTTTTGGCTATGTTGGTGACACAAGTTCTCCTACGTATCTCCTCATTTTTGAGATCCCACAGAGAAACCCCGAGCATAGCCCTCTCCATAGCCCTCTGCATATAAGTATACAGTAATAAATATTTAATATGTCATGACTCTGAGTTTGGCGATGATAGTTATCGAAAAGAAGACCCAGTTTTACAAAGCAAACTGCAGTAATACAATAGTGTAGGTCGCGGCGAAACTGCCAAGCTGCAAAGGAGTGGTGACATCTATCGGGAACATGGCGCAAGCACACAACCTGCAGTAGCTCATGTCAATGTTCCGCACTATGCATTTGGCGAAATGCGCCAGTTTTTGTCTGTCATCCTCATTCCTGTTCTGGTAATTATCTGAAAAAACAAGTCAATTTTAATTGAAAGTGAACCAATTGTGTAAATTTATAAGTTTTGAGTCTACACCGAACTAATTATGAGGATTACGTTACAAAACTGGAAGGACGGAATTTCAGTTAGGGGAGTGAGAATTATAAATTTACGCTATGCCGATGACACCACCCTCTTCACAACAACCATAAAAAATATGGAGCCTTGAGTTTGGTTTAAAATAAATCTTAGCAAGACCAAGGTTATGATTATTGACCGCGTTAACAATAATTTGCCAGAATAATAACAATAAGTGCAACCTCGCATCCTCACGTACTTTGGCCACGTGTCTCGGCGAGGAGAACTATCCATAGGACGTTTAGTAGTGCAAGTATAACTCGAAGGCACTCCAGCACGAGGAAGGTCTCCAATGAGGGGGACGGACCAAGTTAAAGCTATACTGGACGGTCCTCTGCACGAACTCACCAGGAAAGCCTCCATTAGAGATGACTGGCGCAGAATTGTTAGGCGAGCTACGGCACCGACATGACAACCCTGACTACTTTGTCAAGAGTATAACGCAAAAGAAGAAGATTTGTTTTGAGACATTGAGGGAATATTTGACTTAAAGTAGTTGAATTCGAATCTTTCGAATTGATTTTTTGCATCTATGAGCTCATTAATATATAATCTAGCTTTAATCCTTTGATTGTAGACGTAGACATAGACATTTGATCATTCACTAGAATAACACATACACAGAAAATGAGCAATGAAATACAATACCAAAATCATAATACAGACACAGATTTAAAATAAAATAAGACTATTACTATACTGAACTGTTTTAAGCTGTAGCGTATAGGTCCCAACTCAGCATTATGCTTTACCATCATCTAGGTGATTCGTTGATCTAGAGGTCAAAGATAATGAAGGCTTCACGCACTACAACTACCATGTTCTGAAGATCAGCGGTGGTCTCAGATTCAAGTATTAGATCATTGGCAAAATAAAAATTTGACAAGTAGTCGCTATTATTTTTTTTTGACTAGTAAAAAGTTTTGAAATGTTCTCTTTCTTTTCTTATAATACTGGCTTGTTCCACGGTTAATGGAAATTTGGAGAGCATGAGTTTGCGTTTTGTATTGTCGTATAACTCCCGCAGTACATTTACTTAGCGCTTGTCGAACAACGATTATAATATTTAAAAGGGCAATGTAATACCTACCTACGCTTCTACAAAAAACTACTAAGTCAGTACTAGAGCGTAAGTATTAGGGCGACTGCCCTTCGTACATCGTGTCCGTCGTGTTGACTATGGCGACTGTGGTGAAAATGTTTATATCTGCCAGGCATCCTGTGACGGCTTAATTTTTTTACTTTGAGTTCGAGTATTATGAGAGTGGAACATCGCCCTGTCTCATAATAAAGGACGTCCACCTAAAATTAGAAATTAGCTAACTAGTCTCTAAGCGCATTATAAAATGAAAGAAGCACTAACCTCGCAATGCGTGTTCGATGACATCAGCGCGAGTATCTTCAATGACACTGTAGAACAGCTCGAATGACAAGCACACGAAGAACGTCACCACAAATCCCTTTACGAACCAAGTGGGTATGCCTAGAACGTTCGAAAGAACCGTCATCTGCTCATCTGACTGAAAAAATAGGTTGAATGCAGAATAACGATAGGCGCAAAACGAGATAACGT
Organism: Pasiphila rectangulata; assembly: GCA_963082625.1. NCBI lineage: Eukaryota > Metazoa > Arthropoda > Insecta > Lepidoptera > Geometridae > Pasiphila > Pasiphila rectangulata. The sequence continues at coordinate 22,047,075 of OY720240.1, read as the reverse complement.
CATTTGTACCGTGAAAATAAATATTGTCGTTTACCCAAAATAAGATAAGCTATATTCGGGGCTAGATGGTGCTATTAGATAGTCCCATTTTTGATTTCAAGTAAGTATAGGACTTTGTTCGTTCAAAGGTGGCAGTGCAGAATATGCATTCATCAATTCCGCTAAAATACAATGTATAAAAGAAGATAATATGATACTGCCTTGGGCAGTAGAATGTTGCTCCTCTTCTCTCGCCCGTGGATACAGTAAGAATCTGCCAAGGGATACCGGAAGATGGGCAGCAGTGTCTTTTCATGTATCAACATCCTAAACAGCGCTCGCAACCCGCTTGCCAAGCGTGGTGAATACGGCAACAACCCCTCATGATCTTTAGATCCATAAGGAAGGCCTATGTCCAGTAGTGGACGTCCTACAGCTGAGTTGATGATGATGAATATAATACGAACATTCTTATCATTGTTCAGAATCACCATTTCAACGTAGATCAATACTTGAACAAATGTCATGATGAAATGTAGCGCTATCTGAAACAATAACAACGATTCATTAAGCTGATGAAAAACAAATTGAACTGTATCAACGTGTACCTCAAGAATTTTGTTTATTTACATAAATTATTTATTGCATTCAATTATATTAACACATGCAATACACGATTCAAGATTAACAATAGAATGTAAATAAAATAATATTCCGACCTAGCTTTTAATATAACTTTTGTGCGCACTGCGAAAACATCATAAATAGTTGACAACACGTAAGAGTAACATAAAACAGTAAAAGATACCAAGTTACATTATACAATCATAAGAAAAAATAATCAAAGTAAAATAATAAACATACATACCTACCTAATGAATTGGTAGAGAGGCTACAACGCTGCACGTCCACAGTCACACAGTCATCCACAGTTTTCATAGTTCAAACAAAAAAAGTCCAATTCAATATTAACTCTACACTGCCGATACATTCATAATAGTGGGTAGTAATTATTATGGTGTTATATAGCCTTTCCTTGACTAAAAACAAAAAAAAACCGGGCAAGATCGAGTCGGACTCGCGCACCGAGGGTTCCGTGCCATCATACAATATAATATTATGACAAAGGCGGATTTATATTTGTTGGACAACCTTGACAGCGCCATCTCTTGTCTGATAGCGGAACTTATGTAGACTTTTTACACTTTCGATGATTTCTAAAAAAGTATGCTAGCTAGAGAGTTTGTAATACATTTTCTGTAATCTTTACATACACTTTTAATAGCAATAAAAGTTTCAGAGGTTTATCTCCGCAAACTTTGGAGATAAGGGTGGGAACGCTATTTTTTTCGACGTTTCTGTGAATAAGTCGAAAACTATACGGCTTAAAGCAAAACTAAACCTTGTTTATTATTGTGCAAATGAATACCTTTCATATGATATTCCACATAACCTAGTAATTTCACAAAAAAATTGGAAACCCCCCTTCCACCCAGGGGGGTGGAAGGGGGGTTTCCAAATTTTCTAAAAAACTATACAAATTAGAGAGTTTGCTATAATTTTCCTATAAAGTTTACATACACTTCTATTAGCTATAAAATTTTCACGGGTTTATCTTTGCAAACTTCGGTGATAAGGGGGGAGGGAACGGTCGTTTTTTCAAAATTTTTGTTAATCACTCAAAAATGGTACAGCTTAAAGGAAAAATAAAAACTGTTTAATAATATGCAAATAATTACCTTTCATATGACACCCCACACGACCTATTAATTGAACTTAAAGTTTGTGAGATCCCCTATCCGCCCCCCTGCAATCATAATAAGAATATTGTTTAGCATTTTCATTAAAGCTATATTAGTAAAAAATAGTTATCTTTAACCATTTTCTATTTCAAGTCATAAGCATCAGTAGTTCTCGAGATATCCACTTGTGACGGACAGACAGACAGAGTGATTCTATAAGTAAAGTAAAGTAAAAAAGGTATTTTATTGACATAATACAGTGTAGCATGTAAGTTTGATCCATAGGCTCCTGAACTAGTTATAGACTGTGTTTCAAGAGCCAGTGGCTTCTCCATAATTATAAATATATTATTATCTTAATTACATCAATAAAAACAAATTTTAAATCAAAAATCTAGAATAAGGGTTCCTTTTTACCATTTTGGTCCGGAACCCTTAAAAGAGAAGTTAGGAGATCTATTGCCAAGTGAATTACAGAAAAATTATATTAAATAGTTCTTACAATCAGCTCGTATCCTTTCTTGATCAAAGAAAAAGCACGCAGTAATGTTTCGAAAGATAATAATACATTCTTCAGGTTAACTTCTTTGTCCGATTTCATGTCTTTAATCCATTTGCGTTGCTTCTGGGCTAAATATCTTAGCATGAAGGATAATTTCAACAGTTGATGTTCAAACATAATGGTTGAAGATATAATCACAGTTTTCCTCCAATGCCAGTGGTCATCAAATGCCGTTTTGAGAGAACAATAGGAAAAGTAGAACAAAAGTAATATAAAGCAACTAGTGCGTGTTCTTGTTTTAAAACTTGGAGTTTCTTCAGGATTCTTTATCATCGTACATATGTCTTGAACTTGTTGGAGCAGTCTAAAATGCGTCTTGCTATAGTGATGAATAGAGAATGAAACGCAACAGAAGATCCATACGTACTGAGAATAGGTCACAATATAAACAAGTTTTTTCTCCAAGGTTGCAAATTCACATACTAGAAAACATGAGCAGAAAATAACTACAAGTGTTATACTGATTATGAATGAAAAAAACTTATAAATATTCGATGTTAGAATGGCAGAGCCTTCTTTTACTCTTACACATCTGATGCAGAATATCATTTCAAAATAGTAAAATGGTTTAAAGATTGTCCAGAAGTCTTCATCTAGTAAAATTTGGGGGTGATTTTCAATCATTTTTACTTTTCGCTCGTAGGAGGCGATTTTCCGGATAGCCAATTGGTGAAGTAAATTGACGGACTGACGCTCCCAGACGATTCGTCAGTTTATAACAAGGGCCTGAACTCAACTTATAAAGGAACATAAACTTTACACAACACCATTAACTTGATAATCAGATAACATCAAAACAATTTCCATTTAATTTCAATTACTTTATTAACACACATGTAACATTACAGATAAATGTATTTTTTTTATATTTGATAGGTTAGCGTTTTCTCAATTCGATGTTTGCAACACCAGAAAGTTATTTATATAAATCAAAAACAAAAAGTTGCTAAAATGATCCTTGTGATTGTGGCACTCTAATTCAATTCTTGATGTCTCTGATCTCTGACCGCAAACCTCAACAAAAAGATGGACATCAAGGGCTTTTCTTACAATATTATATCACTAATATTATAATGTCGAAAGTTTGTTTGTTTGGAGGTTTTTTACCTCTTCACGCAAAAACTAGGGTACGTATCGAGCTGAAATTTTGCAAACGTTGATGTTGACTAGGACTAACCCTTTATAAGGCAGAGACAATGAGAAGTGTTAGCAACTTCTACCATAGTATTATTGGAAGTTAGTATGATAATCTTCACCACAATATTTTTTTTATACATATATCTAAGGGAAGTTTTTGGAAAATGTGGTGGCAATACTTGCCACAGCCTAAAAATAAAACGCACTTTGTACATTCTACTCTCATTTATTTAACTATATTTAAAAACAACAAAGCAGTACTCACCCTGCTAGGTGCCTAAAGTTATTATACAAAGTGATTATATAAAGCGATAGTTATTATATAATATTGCTTAGTATTATATGAATAATATCTAAGCAATGAAACTCTAAGAACTCTCTGTCTGTCTGTCTGTCTGTGTATGAGACGATTACAACCGAACGCGTTGACCGATCAATATTAAACCTTTTTTGTCAGCACTGTCTTATTGAGAGAAGGGTACTGATTGATTTAAGTGCTAGTGTAGGTCACAGGGACCGGAGTTATTGTGACCTCAAAAGGTCACCAAAGTTCAAAAATGTCATTTTTCGGAAACTTTCGCCCATTTTTCTGGTACCCATGCTTGCTTATAAAATTTGCTCAGTGTAAAACTTGATATTTTGAAATATCATTGTTGATTAACAATGAGCTGTAACAAAATAAAGTGTTGCTGATGTTACTAACAAATACTTTGCCCGTCTTCCTTCGTTCAATGTATGTATATTTAAAGGGGGCATATTGGATGGACATAGAAAATGGCGCAATGCAGCATTGGTCACGTGCTCACTGAACGTAAACACCGTGGTGTTGCAGTTGTGATAGGTACAGGGGAACAGGTTACCGCTTAACATCAGGTATAAAAAATACGCCTTTACAAACACCCAAGTAGAAATATCGTTGAATAAACTGTGTTGCTTGTCGCTAATTTTGCCTTAATATAAATCATTTATTTTCAGACAACATAATCCACAGTATTAAATTAACAATAAAATAAAATAAAATTAAATTAAATTAAATTAAATTAAATTAAATATTCCATAACCACACATGTCAAAATACAATACAATACAGAACACAAACTAATTATACCTAGTAGCAGTTGCAGGATGCAGACAAGGATGTCAAACTTTCCCATATATATAGGAAAGCTTGACATCCCTGTACTGCGCATGTATCATGCTACAGTGGTTCACATGCTCGCAATCGAACCTGCTGGCAAACACACTCAGAATACCGTTGGAGCTGGCTCTGATCCGTCGCCCCAGGGATGTGCACCGCTTGCGCAAGGTGCTGTAGAAACAGTCCACTCGCGCCGCGGCGAACATCCCCGATGCGCTGCAAAATCGAGGCAGCCCCATCAACACTCTGAACGCGTTATTGTACTGGACACGTAGGGCGCCATACTGTTTTTGAGTATAGTTAACCCACAGGCTACATGTATAAAAGTTGGTACAATAGGCTCTGAACAGGCAAACTTTTACATTAGCTGAGCATCGAGCAAACCTGCGGGCAATCATGTTCGCTCTGACAGATAGCGCCCTCCGTTCCCTCTCAATATCTACATTGTCCTTCAAATCAGAGGTTAACCAATGTCCAAGGTACTTAAATTGGTGAACTCGCTGAAGCGGTGTACCGTACAATTTGATCGTCGGTATTGTCTCTGGACATTGGCGACCCCTGGCGGGAAAGACCATGCATTCACTCTTTTTTACATTATACCGCAAGCCATGTTGATGCGCATATTTCTCACAAATACCTATCATCTTCGTTAGGCCACAGACAGAGGCGCTCAGCAGGGCCATGTCATCAGCGTAGCTAATGTTGTTAACGGCAACTCCGTCAACATGGCATCCAACACGAGACCTGCTGAGCTCCTCTATCAGTGCGTTTACGTATAGGTTGAAAAGTTTCGGCGAGGTCAAACCCCCCTGCCTCATCCCACACTCCAACCTATACGGCTCCGAGTAGACACCCGACCATCTAACGACATTGACCTGGTGTTGGTACCAAAACTTGACGATATCCAGCACTTCTCCAGGTAGTTTTATGGCTTCTAATTTTTGCCACAGGATGTCGTAACTGACCAGGTCGAATGCCTTCGAGAGGTCAAGGAAGCAGGCAAAGACTGGTGTTTGTCTTGTAGTGTAGTATTTGACAGTTTGCTTTAGACTCAATATAGCTGCTTCTGTTGATAGACCTGATCTGAATCCGAATTGGTTATCATGTATCTCTAGATGCTTATCCAATTGAACACTAAGCAAACTGTCAAACACTTTCGCTATTATGGTGGCTAGTGAAATCGGTCTGTAATTAGATTTGTCACTTAAGTTACCCGTTTTATTTTTCACAATTGGCACCACCACAGTTTTCATCATATTGGCTGGTAAATATGAGTGTCCTACACAAAGAGTGTAAAACAAGGCCAGCACACCAGCTAAATGAGGTCCAGCATTCCTAACGTGTTCAATACTAAGTCCGTCGTGTCCTGGAGATTTACCACGGGACATAGATTTTACAGCCTTTCTAACATCTTTAGCTGTAAACCTAGTTAGTAACTTCAGTCCACGGGACTCAGCACTGTTCACCGACTGTGATGGGCCCAATGGTGATTTTACAGTAAAGTTCTCTCTAAACAAGTCTGCTATGCCTTTACAGTCATTGACCCCCTCCACACTCACAGGAAGGCTAGGCTTATTGTTCAGTTTGTTTGTGGATTTCCAAAAATTTCGAAAATCGCGTTTTGAATGTTCTGTTGTAATTTTATCCATTTTTAGCTGTTCACTGTGGTTCTGACACCACCTTAAACGTGATTTGAAGACTTTGCGGCTGTCCTGCATTTCATTAAAAATACGGCCGCCCTGAGGTTTGCCATATCGAACCCATGTCTGGAATTTATAATGGTAAATAAGAGCTAGTTTTACAAAGCAAACTGCAGTAACACAATAGTATAGGTAGCGGCGAGACTTCCAAGCTGCAACGGAGTGGTGACATCTATCGGGAACATCGCGCAAGCCCACAGCCTGCGGTAACTCGTGTTAATGTTCCGCACTATGCATTTGGTAAAATGCGCGAGTTTTTGTGTGTCATGCTCATTTCTTCTATTCTGGTAGTTTACTGGAAGGATAAAAGTAAATTGTATTTATGAGCGGACCATTTTACCAAATTTTTCCATAAACGAAAAACGCTAGTTTGCAGCTATAATGAAGATAAAAAAGTATCGTATAAAAATTCACCTGATTTAGTAAAGGAGCAAAAAATTATGAAGTCTGCTTGTTAAAAATCTATTCGACGAAATATTTACGTTTTCATTCGTTAATTTTTTAATAAATTACGATCTATAATCATTACTTGAAAACAAAAAGATATACAATAAAAAAATAAACTGCCTGAATCAGTCGATAACATCAATCCCAGGTGACAAGATAAAAAAGTTATTTTGAGGAAACCAATATGTAGTAGAGCTATAGCTATTTTTGATGTTTTCTACTACATAGATCTTAAGTAATCTAATTTCAAGAGTCGTGTTTGAGCTGAGAAACGAGTGATCAGCACAGAGTTGAGTTGCATCATTGGCCTTTGCATCTATCTCAGATGACTTAAGTCAAGTCTGTGGTTCAGGAGTTGCATTTTTCCTGTAGCTCCTAACTGTAATAGTCCAATCCATGATATCATGGATGGACCTCAGTTTTTACAATAAAAAATGTAACTAGCTAACTTACCTCGCAATGCGTGTTCAATAACATCAACGCGAGTAAGTTCAATGACACCGTAGAACTGCTCGAATGATAAGCAGATGAAGAACTCCATCACAAATCCCTTCACGAACCAAGCGATTACGGATAGAACGTGCGAAAGAACTTCCATCGTCTGCTCATCTGACTGAAAAGATAAACAAAACTATACATCTCTATAACATTATTTTAAATAAAACCGGGCAAGAGCGAGTCGGACTCGCGCACCGAGGGTTCCGTGCCATCATACAATATAATTTATGACAAAGGCGGTTTTATATTTGTTGGACAACCTTGACAGCGCCATCTCTTGTCTGATAGCGGAACTTATGTAGATTTTTTACACTTTCGATGATTTCTAAAAAAGTATGCTATGTAGAGAGATTGTAATAAATTTCCTCTAATCTTTACATACACTTTTAATAGTAATAAAAGTTTCAAAGGTTTATCTCCGCAAACTTCGGAGATAAGGGGGGGGGGGGGGGGGGAACGCTATTTTTTTCAACATTTTTGTAAATAACTCAAAAACTATACGACTTAAAGGAAAACTAAAAATTGTTTATTAATATGCTAAAGAATACCTTTCATATGATACCCCACATAACCTAGTAACTTTCCAAAAATTTTGAAAACACCCCTTCCACCCCCCTTGTCTAAAAAACTATGCAAATTAGAGAGTTTGCTATAATTTTCCTATAAAGTTTACATACACTTCTACAGGTTTAAAAGTATCACGGGTTTATCTCTGCAAACTTCGGAGATAAGGGGGGGGGAACGGTCGTTTTTTTAACGTTTTTGTAAATAACTCAAAAACGATACGGTTTAAAGGAAAACTAAAAACTGTTTATTAATGTACAAATGAATACCTTTCATATGATACCCCATACGGCCTAGTAACTTCACTTAAAATTTTTGAGATCCCCTATCCGCCCCCCTGCAATCAAAATAAGAATATTTTTAAAAATTTTTATATATGCTATATAAGTAAAAAACTGTTGTCTTTTACCATTTTGAATTGCAAGTCGATAGCATTAGTAGTTCTCGAGATATCCATCTGTGACAGACAGACAGACAGACAGACAGACAGACAGACAGACTGACAGACAGAGTGATTCTATAAGGGTTCCTTTTTACCATTTTGGTCCGGAACCCTAAAAAGATATTTGTATGTGACGTTAAATATTTTTTTTAAATGGAACATGTCTCATATTAATTATGTTTTTTTTTTATTCATATTATAATATAATAATAATAATTTATTTATTTATTAAGACAACATAGTCCAATTTTTGTTAGTAGAACTTATACCTAGGTGTTTTTTTTTTTTTTTTTTTTTTATTCTTAATTTTATGACCTTTGAACTACAAGTTCATGCCGGTCAGTTAATGTTAACAACATGGAAACAAAATTAAACTATAAAATAACTCCTAAAAAAGACAAAAACCAAATTAAACTATAAAATAACTCCTAAAAAAACAATAACAACAAAAGATTTGTAAATAAGTAGGTAAGTACACACTCATTGCCCATCCATTCGTTGAATGGTTAGGTATGAATGTGCACTCACACAGATTACCTAGTATATACATTTAGCACACTCAGTGCATAATGAACCAACCAGTCAGCATTAAATGTTGACTAGTTCATAAATCATTTTGGCTTCTATAGATGTGGGACAAGATAGTATATGGTGAAATACCCCGACGTTAACAATATTGAGCTTAAGCTCGTCCAGGACCTCTTGCCTATCGGCTTGGTTCCGGGCACATTCCATCAGCACGTGGTACACATCCTCTGGTTTATTACAAGTTTCACAGTTAGGTGATGGCACCTTGCCCATTAAATACGCAAATTTATTTAGTGGCATGTGCCCGGAACGAAGCCTGTGCGCAGTAACTACCTGTTTCCTGTTTACGTCACCCATAAACCAGGGTAAACGAGGAGGCTGACTCTGTATGATTTTATACCAGATCCCTTTAGCTTGTGATCGTTCGTCAAAATATTCGCGCCAATAATCATAACATAAATTTCTGAATCTTGGTAATAAATCTGTATAATTAGGTAAAATGTATATATCTGATCCGTCTACAATCGCTGATTTTGCTAAACGGTCCGCCTCCTCGTTCCCGGCAATACCAATGTGTGACGGAATCCACTGCAAAACCACTTCAATATTAAGATCATTCAAATACCCAAGTTTACGGAGGATGCTATAAGCTAATGATATACATCTAGTTCCCTCATTACAACTTTTTAAATGTTGTAAAGCACTTTTGCAATCGCTTAGTATAACAACTTTAGGTAAGGGTACTATTTCACTGTATTGAATGTAATTTAGAGCTTCTAATATACCGAATAACTCCATGGTCATAATAGATATAGATGACGTGTTTTTATAGCATTCTCCTTGTTTACGCGATGAATCATAAAATGCAGCACCTGATACGCTAGTACTCTTCGATCCATCCGTATATATTCTATACCAATTATGGTACTTACTATCTATCTCACACAGGATTTTACTTCTTAAAGAACTCGGATTATAATCTGTTTTTGCACCTTGTACACATTCCAAGTTGTCAACAATAAAATTTTTAATATTTAATTTAGAAGGCCACACATGTAGTAAAAACATTTCAAGAGGAGTTGATGACGCAATTTTTTCATCCTTAACACTAATGAACGTTACCATTAACAACGGTTTCTTTTTATTATTCCAATAATTATTTGTGTGAAAAGTACTCAGCTTATCTAAGCACGAATCAGTTTTCCCATGTTTCCAAGACTTAGCTTTTATACAAAACTTAAATGATAAATACTTTCTTCTTAAAAAAAGTGGAGGTATACATACCTCGCTTTCCATAACATGGATTGGCGTAGTTTTAATAAATCCTCCGATAATTCTAAGAGCTTTGTTTTGAACTTTATCAACCTTATAGGTATGGGAGTTGGCACTATTATCATATAAAAAACTACCAAAATCGATTCGACTTCTAATTAAATTGATGTATAGTCTCCGTAAATGTTTCGGGTGAACTCCCCATCCAGAACCCGCCAAAGTTTTTAAAATATTGAGGAATTTCATCGTTTTATCGCAAAGCTCATTTATATGTTTACTCCAACGAAGTGAACGGTCAAGCCATATACCTAGGTACTTAATATTTTCTTCACAAGGCAACGCAGAGCCGTTAACTTGCAACTGGATTTGATGATGCCTGCGTCCCCTACTAAATAAACAAAATTTAGACTTTTGTGCAGAAATATTCAAGCCAATAGAATCCAAAACCTTAGAAATAGCATTTAAAGCTTTTTGAACATCAAAAACACACATATCTATCTTTTTATGACTAGAAAAAATAACAAAATCGTCAGCATATTGCGCAATTTCAATGCAAACACTTTTACATATTTCATGGGATACGATATTAAAAAGCAATGGAGAAACTGGATCTCCTTGAGCTAAGCCTTTCGAGGTCCATCTGACCATGCTTTGATCATCTGTAGCCATGTCATCCCTGATTATTAAATGTCTTTCACTTAAAAACTCCCAAAAATAATTACTAATCTTATAACCAACATTTAAACTATCTAAAGTAATCGTAATTTTATCTACAAGTACATTGTTGTAGGCATTTTCAATGTCAAGAAAACACGCCAGCGTAGGTATATTCTTAACAAAGCCAGTTTGTATAGTACTAACCACACGAGCGACCGAATCTAAACATGACTGTGCCTTTCTAAAGCCAGTAGTATTAGAGGACAATAGGGTGCTTTTTTCAATATACCATTCAAGTCTCTTGGTTATCATTAAATGGAAAATTTTACACAAACATGAAATTAAAGAAATAGGTCTTATTTTTACTTCATTCAAACTAGAACCCGCTTTTGGAATTGGTACAATTTTTATGTCTCGCCATTGGCTTGGGACGTACCCGGTGTTAAAGATATAATTGTACAAGCTTAATAAATATATCTTTCCGATTTCTGGTAAATTAAATATCATTGAGTACGTTATGTCATCATCCCCAGGGGCGGTATCCTTTTTTTTTATACATAAGTTTAATTCCTGAATGCAAAATTCCTGTTCTAATAAACTATTTGCTGAAACAAAAATGGGTTTAGGTACTTTTACATAGTCGGGTGCTAGATTACAAAGTAACTCCTGTTTTTTATCGTTTGAAGCTTGAAATTTAGTTAGCCTGTAACCTTTTATCCACCTCATACGGCGCCACATCTCCCGCAAAGAAGTACTTTTATCAGTCGAATCACAAAATTGTTGCCAATTAGCAGATCTAGCCCGAGATAATTCTGTCCTGACAATGGAGTTCTTGTTTTTTAAAGCTGTGAGGTTATCGGGAGTGGGGTTTCGTCGAAAGGTACTAAGAGCCAAACGCCGCTGAGCGACAAGTTTTGATAAGTCAGCATTCCAATACGGTTTAGGTTTAAAGTTGCGCTCTGGATTACAATTGATTTTAGACCATGGGATACTCTTGTCAGCTGATTGGTTAATGATATCAATAAACGTGTTATAACTACTTTGTATATTATCTGCAATATTAAGTGATATTTTACTTAGTAAATGTTCAGACGTTTTAGTAAAACATGCCCAATCGGCTTTCTTAAAATTACGCCTTTTTTTGTAATGATTTCTATCTTGGAAACATGAATTTATTTTTATCATTAAATGATCACTTCCCAAATTTTCAGTAAGTACCGTCCAGTTAAAATGAACTACAATATCTGAAGAGGCGAACGTAATATCAGGAGACGTCTTTTGTATTCTGCCATTTACTAATTTAACCCTAGTTGCTTCACCTGAATTCATAGAAATAAAACCATATTCTAAGGAAGAATCCAAGATTTGGGTTCCTCTAATATCGTCTTTGTAAGACCAGTTAGTATGATGCGCGTTGAAATCTCCTGCTATTATCGTTCCGCCATTAAATTTTGAAAACAATTCATCCCAGTCACTTTGTGTTGTGCTAACTGATGACGGGCAATAAACGGAAACTATATTTTTTATGAATTTACAGTTTAAAACCTTAATGAACAACATTTCAATACCAAAATTACCTAAACTAAATGTACATACCTCAACTTTAATAGATTTGTGCGTCAAAATTGCTACCCCACCGTAAGAGTCACTGCGATCCTTCCTATACCAGCTATAACCACTAATGTTTACGTTCAAGTCTTCGTTTAACCACGTTTCACTTAATATCGCTATGTGCACCTTTTGTTGAAATAACAAGCATTCAAATTCAGTCAGTTTCGGTTTTATGCTCTGAGAGTTCCACTGGATGATGTTAATAAATCGCTGGCTACGACAGCAGTTATCCATTATTAAAAATGGACAGGAATTTATTAACACAATCCCCGACGTTGAACCACTCAGCTATACATATATGGATAGCACTCCTCAAACACTACGCCTAAAACTAAAGATATTTTTTCATCCAGCATTTTCCTTGAAGATATTATGTCCCTTATGTTGTTAAATATTCTCATAAAACTAAACTCTTTCTTTTTCTTAGACTTTTCGCTTTCTTCTTCACTCTGACTTTGCATAGCCTGATCAACTCTTAAACTACTATTCTTTTTCTTCTTTTTCTTTCGCTGTATTATTTTTCCCTCTTCACTGATTCCTTTGATCGTTTCATTACTGGAAATCTCGTCCTTAGTATCATCTTCTCTTTGCATTTCCTCTTTCGACAGTAAAGCTTGTTTGTAGCCTTCGTTTACTCCATTGTGTTCTTTTATTAACTGTTTGTTTTTCGGTGTTAATTCAGGTAAAAAGGACTGTCTCAAGGTTTGACGATCTTCGTATATTTCAATTGCTTTCGTGTAGATACAGTTTTCATCCCGCATGATTACCCTTATATCTTTTTCTTTTTGGTATATAGGACATTTGGATTTTTCTAGAGACATATGTGGACCCTTGCAATTAATACATTTAAACTCCTTCGTTTCACAGTTGGCGTGATTCGATCCACATTTAGGGCAGGTTATTTTCTTAACCGGGCAAAACTTAAGTCTATGCCCATATCTCCAGCAGCCCGAACATTGTGAGACAGGAAATATATAGGGTTCCACTAAAAACCTAACACCATATGCTTCTACATATGGAGGTATAGTGTTACCTCTAAAACACAAGCGCACAGTCTCGCTTTCAACCCAGGCCCCTTCACTAGTTTGTCTTTTCAAACGCATTACTGACGCAATCTCTTTTTCGCACTGAAACATATTATTCATCTCTTCATCTTTAATTTCTATATCTACCTGTCTCACTATTCCATAACGAAGATTCATTTCATCTGTTCTCAAGCATCTAATTCCTCGTATTTTCAATTCTTCACAATTCAAGATTGACTGAGCTTTTATCTTGCTATCGAAGGTTAATTGTATTCTATAGGTACTTTTATATTTAATTTTTATTACGCCTGTTATGTTCTCGCTTCGTAACAACTTAGCAAAGGCCATTTGTTTAGGCAACGGCTCGGTGGAAATTATACCTATCTCACAGGAGGTGTCAGTACATATTTGCGTATTGGACTGAACATCGAGGCTTTCCGTGTACTCTGGTCGTTGCCCACCATTCTTTGATAAAGTTCTCAAAAGCTTCTTTGGTCTCCGTCGCACTTGTACATAACCATCTTCAGCATCCGCGTCACTTTCATTTTCTTCTCTTCCTTTCATTCTTTTCAACGTCTTCCATCTATCCTGCTGATTATCAGAGAAAATGGTATCCTCCGATACTGATAAATCTCGCTCATTGTGGTCCGACCTTTCCACAGCCATTGTTACGCTGCAGCCGAGCGCGCTCGGCCGCGTACCTTACTGATAAGGGAACACAAGTAATAAATGCGTGCACTCCCGTCCTAGCACAGCGCGCAACTGATGATACCTAGGTGTTAGTACTTATAATTTAATACAGATTTGGTCCTCTGAATAAGTTTGAATATCAGAGGACAATCAAATTTATTGGCTATTGCAGCTAGGATGGTGTTGCCGCTGGCACGGGTTCTGCTAAGCAGTGAGGCTGTCTTTTTCCGCCAGATAGCATCGAAAGTTGCGACTCGTGCATGTGTTAACATGCCCGAGGCACTGCAATATCTGGGCAGCCGCAACAGCAACCTAAATGCGTTATTATACTGGACCCGCAGAGCATTGTAGGCCTTTTGCGTGTAGTTAACCCACAGACTCGCTGAGTAGAATGAAGTACAGTATGCTTTGAATAAGGTAACCTTCACCGCATCTGTACATCGTGCGAATCTGCGAGCCAACATATTGGCCCTGACTGACAATGCTCTGCGTTCCCTCTCCATATCAACGTCGTCCTTCAGGCATTCAGTCAACAGATGTCCTAGATATTTAAAGATATACACTCTTTTGAGAGGCGTGCCACTGAGTGTTATCGGTGGAACGAAAAACGGACATTTGGTGCCTGCTTTGAAAACCATAAACTCCGACTTTTTAACATTGTAAATAAGCCCGTGTGACGCAGCATAGGACTCGCATACCGCAATAAGCTTTCGACTTATGTCTTTTTATTATACAAAAAGACATATTTCAATGTTTTTTTAATATAACATCTTACAAAAAACCTTATATTCGTAACATGTTCTTCAAAAAGTCGCTAGCTACCCTACGAATTAAGTATAATAATATATTTAGGATGATGCTGGGACTGCCTCGTTTCTGCAGTGCATCAGGGATGTTTGCTGAGTACCATACTAATGGGTTTGACGCTATCATTCGCCGAAAAATAGCTTTCCTGGTGCGCAGAATACGGGACAGTAGCAACATCATCAAAACACTTTCTAACAGGTACTCATTGTTGCTATGGGTGTCTGGCCTTGTCAGGAGTGTTAGATATATAATATGATTTAATGTAATTGGCTCTATGGATGTAATGTATCTGAAATAAACCATTTTTATATTATAACCAATCTTCCGCGTTAGAGGTTCAAAACCTTAGTATAATAAATAGTACGTACAGTAGGATCGTAAGACAGGATCACAATTTCTACGTAGATCAATATTTGAATAAACGTCATAATGAAATGCAGCGCTATCTGAAACCAATTTAATATAATTATATTGTCTGCATGAAACTAATGCACATAATTATAAAAGGAAACAGAATAATTTAAATTCCTTACAATCTGCTCATATCCCTTCTTGAACAAAGAAAAAGCACTTAGTAATTTTTCGAAAGATAATAATAAATTCTTCAGGTCTGCTTCTTCGTTAGTTTTTAACACTTCAATCCATTTGCGTTGCTTCTGGGTCAAATATCTCAGCAAAAAGGACAATTTCAACAGTTGATGTTCGAACATAATGGTTGATGATATGATCACACATCTTTTCCATCGCCAGTACTCATCTACTACCATTCTATAAACAGCTATAAACACATAGAATAGTATTAAAATAATGCAACTAATGCGTGTTCTTGTTTTAAAACTTGCAGTTTCTTCAGGATTCCGTATGAACATGCATATATCTTGAATATGTTGGAGCAGTCTAAAATGCGTCATACTATAGTGATGAATAGAGAATGACACACAACAGAAGATCCAGACATATTGAGAATAAGTCGCAATATAAATCAATTTTCGCTCCATGTTTTTGAATTCCATTTCATAAAATGAAAAACAGAAGAAAAATATGAGTGCTATATCAAATAAAGCTGCCAAAAACTTATAGATATTCGATGTCCTAACAGCAAAACCGTCTTTTACTCTAAAGTATCTGATGCAAAAAATAATTTCAAAGTAGTAAAATGGTTTGAGGATTGTCCATAAGTCTTTGTCTAATAAAATTTCGGAGTGACTTTCAATCATTTTCACTCCTGCTCGTTGGGTAACGATATGCTATAAAATCAATTAGTAAAGTGGCGGACTGTTGCTAATATTATGACACGACAGTCTGTAACAACAGCCTTAGCTGAACTAATAAAAACAAGAAATTATGACACGCCATTAGCTTGTTAATGAAATTACATTACTTTATGACTTAATGTGATAAGTAATTTCCGGGTTCAACATTTTGATAAGGTTTTCATTTACTTGAAATGTTCTACTTTAGTGTGGTTTTTTAAAATTATAAAATATGCTATAGCCAAGTCTCTTGTCGTTGCTACTAAATGCAACTTCAGACAGGAGAACTCTTGTAGTTACCTGTAGATGGCGCTAAATCGGTGCTTAACTGATAAGACCTTATCAAGAATTTCAATATACCCGGTTGTGACCCTGGTTGCGTAGTTGGTTAAAGCACTTCCGGCCCTAAGAAGAGTTCGATTTGATAGATGTGAGTTTGGAGATTTTTTCCATTTTCTTGAAATATATTTCTTTTAATCACCCGCCGTGGGGTGCCGGCAGTAGAATAATACCCCTCCTCTCATGCCCATGGATGCAGTAAGAGCCTGCTAAGGGATACCTCCGGAAGATGGGCAGCAGCGTCTATCCGTGTATCAACATCCCATACTGCGCTCACTAACCCGCCCGCCAAGCGTGGTGAGAATGGCAACTACCCCTCATGAAGATCCATGAGGGAGGCCTGTGTTCATCATTGGACGTGTTATGGCTGAAATGATGATGATGATTTCTTTTAATATTTGGGGCTTGACTTGACTAATGTCAAAATAATGGGTAGAGTTCACTAACGGTGGAAAGCGACGACATCCGCGTGAACAAACCGCTTTACGAAAATACTTAATAAAAACAAAACTAGTGTAGGTACCTATCTTCTTTCTGTAAAAAGTATTGTGCTTTTGATTATTTTTTCTGTTTGCAGGTAGAAAAATATTGGACTTTTAGGCTAGGCAAATTTTTTATTTCATATTAATTGACCTACGGAGTTCGGAAAATTGCGGGAAAAGGTTTTATTGCTAAAAATAAATGTTTAATTGCTAGCGCTATGGCTACGAATCATACAAAAAATAAATCAAAACACTTCAGTACATTGGGGAAAATATGTTTAGATACGAGTAAACAACACTTGATTCTCGACGCTTAAAGACAAGGGCTCAGGCCTGCACCAGATGATCGAGCGATGTTTTTTATAGAAGACGGGAAAGTATTTGTCAGCTGCAAATATATTATTTTTGTCTTTAAATAAAATATGCTAAAACAATAATCTATTCTTACACACTGAAAAATTGGTTTCAAAGTCGGCCGGACGACCCGAGTCGGCGCCGCGGCTACGGGTTAAGGCAAAGTAGGGCACGTTTCACAAAGCAAACTGCAGTAATACAATAGTGTAGGTAGCGGCGAGACTGCAAAGCTGCAACGGAGTGGTGACATCTATCGGGAACATACCGCAAGCCCACAGCCTGCCGTAACTCGTGCCAATGTTGCGCACTATGCATTTGGAGAAATGCGCGAGTTTTTGTATGTCCTGTTCATTTCTTCTATTCTGGTGGTTTACTAGAACAATAAAATAAAATTTTATTCGTAAGTAAAACATTTGATTGTTTTACCAAATTTTTATATGTACATTTTTATATTTAAATCGACATTGTAGTCATTGTAATTATGGATATGATGACCTCTGTGAAAAAAATATGGTTGTAAAAAAATATTTGAAATCTCGACATTTTGTATAAATATGACTTAATTTCAAGAGTCGTGCCTTCTCATTTAACCTCATCAATGTTTATTAGTTTATGCCTACATGAAAGATTGTTACAATGGAACAATAAAAGTTCCTTTACTTCATTGGCCTAATTGGAAGAGTCCAATCATTAATCTCACGGATATAAAAAGTATCCAGGGAGCCAATTCTCGTGAATCGTGATTTTGCGTGATACCTCATCATATCTTACATTTCAGTGTCTACTTCGAACATGTGAAACTTCAAACTCTTGAGTCCAGACGTAAATACCTTGAAGCTACTACTCTCTATAAAATTGTTAATAATCTTTTTGGTTGTATTGATCTCGTTAGAATGCTATGCTACACTGTTCCGTGAACTTGTACTCCCAGATCTACTTGGAAGCGTTCACTTTTTGCCCTTAACACGTTCGTCGTGTGATAGTCTTTCAAAATCAATTTGCTAATGATTAGTTAGTTAATTGATTAAGAAATATTTTGATGTAGTTTACATAGAAATAAGAATCAGTTATACAGTATACTTTCTCAGGTAGACCTTTGTCTCAATCCTATATAATTATGTATCTCTGTTGTGCTTTTTTACAAATTAAAATTGTTATTCCTTTTTTCTAATAAATTCTGTTTTCCTTAAGGCTTCCTTTCCTTAAGGGCTAGTTAATATACATACATATATAAATATATGTATATATTACCTAGCCCTCTAGCTGCAATAATTTCTTTTTTTATGTATAAGATCAATAATGGATAGCGCAGTGGACTACATTGTTAATATTTTTATGCTTATTAAGTATCTTAACACTTGTAACTTTACTATACGCAATGTTGTTGTTTGTTATTCCTCAAATAATCAATTTCACATAACTCTAAAAGTGTACTATCATCTCGATAGCCCCTCTTTACCAATCTATGGACCACGATCGGTTTGCAATAGACATATGTCTATCGTGAGATGCACAAAGTTCTTTTCAATAGAGATTTTGACAGTTTTTGTGATGTTTATCGATTTTGAGCGTTTATCACTTGGAGCGCGATGCACGAGAATTGGAACCCTGCGCCTACCTCGCAAAGCGTGCTCGATAACATCAGCGCGAGTAACTTCAATGACTCCGTAGAACTCTTCGAAAGACAAGCAGACGAATAACTCCATCACAAATCCCTTCAAGAACGAAGCTATTACGGATAGAACGTGCGATAGAGCTTCCAATGTCTGCTCATCTAACTGAAAATCGAAACAAACTTTTAATGTCGGGGAAAGTACACTGCACCTTCTAGTTCCAAACTTCATATATTATAATATTATTACATCTGTATTGCAGTTGCCGTCAGAAGCCGGCAGTAGACAACTCCTGTCATGCCCGTGGATGCATTAAGAGCCTGCTAAGTGATACCTCCGAAAGATAGGCAGCAGTGTCGTTCCGTGTATCAACTTCCCGAACTACGCTCGCCAACTCACCAAGCATGGTGTGTATGGCCACAGATAATATAATACACTAGTAGTATGGCAATTACCCACTCGTGTCCATAAAATTGTATTAGTTCATTTAAAACAAGATTTCATATAATTTTTCAGACTGGTAGCATAAAACAATTGCAGAAGTACCATAAAAATTTGGGTCAATTTCAACAAGTGAATTTTATTTATCATTTCGGTGATTTTTTTTATGAAATAAAACTATTTAACAGTGCAAGCCATAATATTATGGTCTCGTCGTGGTAATATTTTACGTCTAACCTCTCTGCATGAGGGGTAATTGCCATACACACCATGCTTGGTGAGTTGGCAAGCGCAGTTTCGGTGGACACTTTTATCATTTCGGTGGAGTTTTTTTTATCATATCGGTGGACTCTTCATTTTGATGTACTCTTAAAAATTCAATTTTCACTATTTAAGTAAGTTTTGAGGATATTTGATTTCCATTCACGCACATGTTAGAAAAGAAGCTTAATTTTTATTTGTCATTCAGTATATTTAGATAACATTGAAATAAAAAAAATCACCGGAATGGTAAATAAAACCACTTGTTGAAATTGACCCAAATTTGTATTGTACAGCTGCAATTATTTTATGCTAACAGTCTGAAAAATGATATGAAGACATCTTGTTTTAAATTATCATCATCATTTCAGCCGTAAAACGTCCACTACTGAACTAAGGCCTCCCTCATCTCCATGATCTCAATGATCAGGATCTCCATGAGGGGTAGTTGCCATACTCACCACGCTTGGCAGGCGGGTTGGTGAGCACAGTACCGGATGTTGATATACGGAAAGACGCTGCTGCCCATTTACCGGAGGTGTCCCTTAGCAGGCTCTTACTGCATCCACGGGTAGGAGAGGAGGGGTAACATTCTACTGCCGGCACCCCACGACTGTTTAAATCAACTTATATAATTATATGGACACGAATGTGTTAAAAAACAGAAGACGGTGGCATCAACTCTAGATAAATTAAGATAATCGCGCAGTACGCGATGTTGATACACGGAAAGACGCTGTTGCACATCTTTCGGAGGTATGCCTCAGCAGGCTCTTACTGCATCCACGGGCATGAGAGGAGGGGTAACATTCTACGGCCCACTTAAAATAATCCCACTAATATCAGTGGTTTTATAAATCCGAAAGTTTGTTTGGATGGAGGTTTATTACCTCTTCACGCAAAAACTAGGCTACGGATTGAGCTGAAACTTCACACGTATTGATGTTGACCAGGATTAACACAAAGGCTACTTTTTATTCGGGTACAACGTATGCGAAGCAGCGGGCAGAAGCTAGTATTATTATAAAATAGTACGTACAGCAGGATCGTAAGTCAGGACCACAATTTCTACGTAGATCAATATTTGAATAAACGTCATAATGAAATGCAGCGCTATCTGAAACCATTGAACTAATACTTAATTATATATATTAGACATCTAAAGCTAAAGTCAAAGTGAGTTTGTTCGTTTGCATCCAAAGTAAATAAGAAGCCACATTTAAATAGAAAAAAATTGAGCCGTCACGGGCCTGGCAGATGTAAAACATTTTTACCACAGTCGCCACAGTCGCTTCAGTAGCCGCAGTTGCCATAGTCACAACAGTCGCTACATTAGCCTCAGTCGCCACAGTCGATCCAGTCGCCACAGTCGCTCCAGTCGCCACAGTCAACACAATGGCCACGATGGACAAAGGACAGCCGCCCTAGTACTAACTCGCACATCTCCAAGCGTCACGCGTCACCTCTCGTCCGGTCGGTTTTTCTCCCACAAAAGATGTTTTCAATCAACAAAGAATATAATTAAATTAATTATTGAATTTAGAGGTTATTTGAAATCTATTGCGTCATAAACTTATAAACATAATTATTAAAAGTCCTTACAATCAACTGATACCCCTTCTTAATCAAAGAAAAAGCTCTTAGTAATGTTTCGAAAGCTAATAATAAATTCTTCAAGTCTGCTTCCCCAGTTTTCAACTCTTCAATCCATTTGCGTTGCTTCTGAGTCAAATATCTCAGCAAATAGGACAACTTCAACAGTTGAAGTTCGAACATAATGGTTGATGATATGATCACACATCTTTTCCAACGCCAATACTGGTCTGTTATCATTTTCATAGAACATAAAGAAACGTAGTATAAAAGTAAAATAACGCAACTAGTGCGTGTTCTTGTTTTAAAATTTGCAGTTTCTTCAGGATTCCTTATGAGCATACATATTTTGAATATCTTGGAGCAGTCTGAAATGCGTCTTGCTATGGTATTGAATAGCAAATGAAACGCAACAGAAGATCCAGATATATTGCGAATATGTTCCAATATAAACGATTCCTTCCTGCATATTTTCGAATTCTGATTCATAAAAAGAAAGGACGAAGAAAACTATAAGTGTCATATCAATTACAGCCCCTAAAAACTTATAGATGTTCGATATTCGAATGGAAAAACCGTCTTTTACATTAAAACTTGTAAGACAAAAAATCATTTCATAGTAGTAAAATGGTTTGAAAATTATCCATAAATCTTTATCCAACAGAATGTTTGCGTGACTTTCAGTCATTTTTACTCCTGCTTGCTTGTGGGGTGATAATTAACCGGAGAGACAGTGAAGGTAAATGGCAAACTGCCGCTCACAGACGATTTGTCAGTCTGTTAGAACGACCAGTGCTGAACTAATAGAGCCACAAATATATTGCACAACTCCATTAGCGTGATTAATAAAAAACATTGAAACACTTTTTATCACATTAAAGTTATACGTAGGTAATTTTAGGGTTCATAAAATCGTGGGGTGCCGGCAGTAGAATTTTACCTATTCTCTCTTAGATGCAGAAAGAATCTGCCAAGGGAAACTTCCGGAAGATCGGTAAGAAGGGCAGCAGCGTCTTTCCGTGTATCAAAATCTCGTGATGCGCTCGCAACCCGCCTGCCAAGCGTCGCGAGTATGGCCCCCTCATGATTTTAGAGATATATGAGAGAGGCCTATATCCAGTGGTGAACGTGGATAGCAGTCCTATGGATAGAATGATGATGTAAGTAGTTGTATCGTAACGAAAACTTTTTCATACCATTTGACACATTATGAACTTGAACATACTGATCGAAGTTCAAATTAACTTTATCATAAAAATAGTTTCCGTTATATTAAATTCCAAGAATTCGTGCAGCATTAAAACTGATCATATATATCTCACTTTTAAAATTAAAGTGCTAATTCTATTAATTTGGTGATGTCAGCCCCACGCGCGGACCATCCTCCGCAAAATGATGATTTTATTGAAAAAACGAAACGCGTCGGAATAATCTTCAAAGTTACAATACTACGTGAATAACTCCCGTTTTTAAAAATTTTCATTTATAGTTCATAGTTTTGTATTCTATTATTGTATAGACTGGAGTTATGTTAACTGTGTGCGTTTGCACTCCTAGCATCTTTGAATAGCAATCTCACAATAAACTACTTTTATTTTGATTCAGAGCGGGGTACTGCAAACAGCGGGTTGTTAAAAGTTTAACATAATTATGTAAATGATCGTACCTATATATGTCTTCATCGCAGCTCCCAAAATAAATATCCTAACCGATTTTATGGCGAGGGTTTCTTAAAAATCTGTTAAGACAGAGAAATTATATATAATTAACGCAGAAGTTCTTCTGCCCCGAAACTAATAAATGGTGTTTTTATTTTATATGTCCGTACAAAATAACAGATTTCTAGGACTTAGTCTTTTTACAAAGCCGGTGACGGACGGACGAACAGACAGATAGATAGACAAAGCGAAACTATTAAGGATTTCTTGTTTTACTACAGAACCTTTCCAAACCAGAAAATTTTCGTTTCCGGTGTGGCTTTAATAAGGATTTTAATTTCTTTGAATTTTTCTACCTAAATGTATTGTAATTTATTTATTGGCACAAGTAAACGTTTGTAAATCTTGAATGTTGAATTTCATGTTCTTCTTCTGTTCTATATCATTCTCTGAAGCAAACAGCGAGTTGTTAAAAGTTGCAATGTTATTTAGAAATAAATTATATTTTTTTTTAGCTTTTTGGTCAGTATCATAAATCTACGGTTGTTTATTTATTACCATTTGCAGGTTTGATTTCCAATTCAGAAAGGCATATTCAAAATTATTTAAAAGCAGTTTAAATTATTTTAAAAATCAAAAGAATCTTTCATGAAAAAAATATATCTTGAATATTCTACAATAAGCTGCTTTACCTCCATTTAATATGGTCGTGGGACGCCTTGTATAATCTGAGCTAAATATTTAGATACTAGTTTATGCCCCCCGCTTCGCATGCGTTGTACCTGGATAAAGTGTAGCCTATGTGTTAATCCTAGTCAACATCTATACGTGTGCAATTTCAGCTCAATCTGTAGGATAGTTTTTGCGTGAAACTGTAACGAACATCCATAAATACTCACAATTTTTCGCGTATATAATATTAGTAGGATATATTTCAGTAAATAATTAAGAATAAAAAAATATTGACCACGACTCTATAGCTGTGGAAACAGCCGGTAGAAATTATTAAAAGCCAATAACTATGTAATAAATTGATCGTCAATGCACTTTCACAAGGAACCATTTCGTTCCATCCATCATTACGTCAATAATAAATGCTCTTATTACTGCTTGGTCACACTTCACGGATGAATACTGAAGTATTTATTACAATGAAAACAGAAATTACTGCTTTTTATCCTCCGCCAATAAATATTATGTACATGTTTTATGCTTGTCCATCAGTTTTTGACGTTGCGATAAAAACTTAAATACATACCGGACAAATTATAACAAATGAAATAAATAAAATTAAAGTTAGGTTTAAAAATACCTATAAGTTAGATAAATAAAAGTTTACGCGACGGACGTATGTTAAGATGGATGTTATATATATGTTATATCACGAGAATAGACAGGATTAGAAATAAATACATAAGAGGAAGCTTGAAAGTTGTGCCCGTGTGTACCCCGAATAGGTTGACGTGGCACGGACATGTTACGAAAAGAGTGATAGATATGAATGGGGCTGGATATGTGGGCAGAGGTAGATCAAAGAAAAGATGGATGGATTGTGTGAAAGATGATATGAGCGGTCAAGGAATGAATATCGAGTTGACGTCTGATAGAGAAGAATAAATAAATAATGCTGGTCAAATCACACAGCATCATCTAGCCCCAAGCTAAGCAGAGCTTGTGTTATGGGTACTAGATGACTGATATACTTAATACATTATACTACATAGATATTTTTATTATATATATAAAAACACCCAGAACACCCTGAACAAATATCTGCAGAACGTACAGACATTTGTCCGGGGCGGGAATCAACCCCTTGCGTCGCAGGCGGACCTTCGCCCGCTGCGCCACAGGGCTCGTCAAAATGGAAGAAGAGAACATGGTGTGCCGTACCCACGTAATCTGGGATAAGGGCAGTGAAATAATGAGATAGACAGATGAACAATTTATTTAGAACATCAATCACACACATAGAGTACAAAGATAAAAAACTTATGACGGAAATAACACATCACGAAACAACTAAAAATGGTAACGTTACTAAATAGTTTAAGTTGCGAGGTATCTTTTTCCGAGAACTTTTTGGATAACATTTAATTTGAAAGACAAGACTGCTGGTCTAAATGGTATCCATCCATCTAAACGTCCACGTCCGCTGCTGGCCACAGGCCTCCCTGGTGGACCTCCAAGATCATGAGGGGGTGGTCGCCTTATTAGGCGATCCACCAGGTATACTTGCCATGTTTAGCAGGTGGGTCGGCGAGCGCAGTACGGTTATGTCACTTAGCCTAAGTTGAGAAGAATGTTATACTGTTTCGTTTGGGTGTGACACGGCGGGAATATATTTTAGAAAACTATTTCAAACGTGATTGTCTTTTCTCTCTTTTTTTTCATTTATGTGCCATACTTTGTGAAGTCAATAAATAACTTTCATTCAACTTCATTAATTTTTACTTATCGTGTCCATCGAAGTGTGTGTTTTGATTAGAAATAAAACTCTAGTTGTAAATCAAGGCGGACATGTTTATTTATCATAACAATTGCATAATTTATGTTTAAATTGAAAGCGATAATGTCTAAAATTGTGATACGTTTATCGATAGTGTCATTATGTTAATGGAAGTCTGTTGATCTTATCTTAATCCAATTTTCATAAGTTCGATAATTCTACCGGAATTTCGTCTCACTCTTGTGATGACTCGTTACTTAAAAACCCCTTAATGGTTTTTAAATATCTATTCATTACCAATACCCAAAATAATACAATTTAACATACATATGTAAATAAAATTAGTAGCGATTACCTAGAATTCAAATGTGATAAGCGTAGGTACGTATTTTTTTTCATAGTGGTGTAGTTTTTGCGTAAAGATACCCCTGAGCTCGGAACGCGTATGAATTCGTTGTATATTGTACACTTTAAAAGGCTTCGAAAACACGGATAATTAGTCAATTATTGTGTTTATTATTATATTTAAACCTAATAGCCTACTGTCTGTTCATCTCAGTTCTGTCACAGGCAGTGCCTGCCTTCGAATGGTTATACAAAAAACCTAATAACCTACTGTCTGTCCATCTGGGTTCTGGCACAATCAGTGTTACGGATGGTTTACGGATGGTTACATAATCACAATAAAATTATTATTGTCTAATTATCCGTGTTTTCGCAAAATCTCTAGAACTTTCGCGATAATTCGTATTATCAAATCATCCCACGACATAAATGAGTACACGAGTACGTTGGATTTCTTATAAGTAGGATCACGTAGGTACTCATAAATTGAAAAAAAAAAAAAATTGTTATACGTTTGTGTAATTTATTATTTTTTTCACTTTTACTAGTATCTTAATTATTGAAACACAATCATAAATGTTCGTTTTTTTAGTGTGCGGTGATATCCTAATACATAACTCAAGACTTTTTTATGTAAATGTATTTTTTGCTCCTCAATAATTGACTCTTCTGCTTAAAAAAAAATATTAGTAGGTACCTATTCCAAGAAGACAATGTAGAAAATAAGCATACGAGGATTCCGGATTATTATTATTATTATAATCCTTATTTCAGTCATTATAGAAAGCATAAAAAATAGTAACTTATCAAAGGACCATATAATAAATACTTAGAGACTAACACACATAAAGTAGGGTTTGACGACTTTGGTTCAAAATGAACAATGACTAAGTATATTATTATACTTACCAACAATCTCAAAATAAAATGTCTTTACTTAAATAAACGCGACGTCGACACTGGGGCGATGACGTAGGCGCGGTGTCGCCTGTCAGCTTTTCTATGAGCTTTCTGTGTGTCTACCATGAGTTGTCACTGTTAGATCGCCTGCCGTTATTACAGTAGTAATAGTACGTTACTATGACATCTGTCAGATTTGTAATTCGTGCTACCAAATTCTAAGCAAATGAAGCCCAAACTACAGTCGCTGGTATAGTTTACTGCGTATTTTAGTACCAAACTATCCGCTAGAGGCGCTTACAAGTTTTCATACATTTTTTCAACTACAGTCGCTAGCGGGTATGGATTGTGAAAACTCATGGTAGACCCACTGAACACGACACCCTCCGGCCAAAACCCGCTGTCTTGCCTTAAATTAAACTGGTATCGTCAACGCTGAAGTTGAAGGCCACAAGAGCCGGATGATGTCAAAGAGGTAGGCTAGCTCAATCACAACTTGGGTACCACAAGAAAGTCGTGGTCGCAGTCGGTCACAAAAGGATTGGTCGGACGATCTAATTAAGCTCCAGCCACTTTAGATGTAGAATGTTTGTCAACCAACTGTCAAAACTTTACCTTAAAATAACTTTCTGTTGGTATTTAAAAAAAAATCTCAATTATTGGGGATCTGCGCCTAACATTAAATAACACGACGGATATCAAAACGTCTTAGTCAACCCATTTTTGAAATTAGGGAAAACGAAGTGCTCAATCTCTATGCGGCTCAATGATAATGACATTACATAAACATACATTAAGCGACATTACAGCAATACATAACCGTGTGATGTGCGTTTTATGTTTTATATTAGAAGTAAATGTGGTTTCTCTCGTAGTTTGAATATTTGGTGGTGGGGGCGCACGCTCCAGTGAATCGTGGTGTATGGATGGTGGAGATGGGTGGGGACAGTGTCGATAGAACTTTATCGATAAAACAATCTATAGATAAAACATTGTTGTGTTTTAAAATTCTTTCGGGCTTAGAAAAAAGCCACTTGATTGCAGTAAGCGCAAATGAGGTGAGTTAAATAAAACTTGACACTTGTTCAACATTATGTGCTTTCAGCCCTTTCCACTATTGATAGTGTTAACATGATTTTAGAATGAACCAAAGAATTTAATTACACTTTCTGTCTATAGATCTGACTACCAGTTGCTGACGCTGTATAAATCATCTATAATAGATGCAAAGGCCTAAGTTAATTACTTACTTTGTAAAGACAGTTTCTAGTCATAGTTTACAAAGTCAAAGTCAAAGCATTTATTTTGCGGTATATGAGTAAAAAATATTGATTTTATAAATAATAAAGCACAGCCATGATCTACTTTTCAGCATGCAAAGTTAGTAAAAAGTTTTAGGTATAGGTAATACAAACTAAATATGCTTATTTTCAAATATTACAAGCTTTTTGTTTTATGGTCATTACAAAAGCATAGAAGACAAATATCAAAAGTATAGAAATGACATGGTTACTGTTTATTTATGGCTAGTGTTTGTTGAGGTCGTTAAAAAGCACAAAATGTATTGAGAATGAGTATTTAGTTATTCAGTTATACAAAGTTCATATCTTTTGTTTTAAAAATGCTTTTTATTTAATTTCTAGTTGTTTTGTAATGCAAAAAGATTTAGTATGAAAATAAAGTCAACTCAATTTTGAACAATGTGTGTAAAATATAAGGCTATAAGAACTTGCGCAGTGTGCAGATAAAACAGTTGCTGAGCATTACTACCCTCAAACATTTTGAAATATATTATAGTAAGATGAAACAAAATGCCTTAAACCACATATATTCCAAACAAATGGATATAAAGTAAGTATATTTTTATCGATAACTACGCCGCCGCTACCTCATCAACACTAACCAACACAATCACCAAACACCGACCATCTAAAAGAAAAACACATAGTCGCTCACACGCGAAGATACCACCAAGAAGCGCACACCGTCTAGTGATGTGATATCGATAACCAATAAAAGAAAGCCATTGTCCTTCGTCCTCTCAAAGGTAGTCTAGTGATGTAATAAGTGTCGATAAAAATGTCGAGTGAGGATTCGTACACGTCGAATACGCCGCGGATCAGGCAGTTCGGGTTGTACCGGAGTATAGACTCGAGAACTGAGGAGTTCCTAAGGCTTTCAAGGAAGAGGCAGATCAGGCAAGGATGTGCCTGCGCCGCCGCCAGCACCGCGATTACTGTTACCGTTGTTGTAGTGAGTATTTTACTTGATTTTGTGTATTCTTATGTCGTGGTTATTGATTTGACTTAACTAATTTGTATGTTATCATAAGTTATCCAAGTGTTAATTGTATTAATGCACGCGACTTGGCTTACAAATAGAACGAACGCCTAAAACGCTGCAACTAATTTAAATAATGTATGAGTATTTATTAATGAGTATTTACTAATCTAAATAAAAAATTCAATTGTAATTATGTGCCGTGGGGTGCCGGGAGTAGAACGTTGCCCCTCCTCTCTTGCCCAGAGCTTGTGTTATGGATACAAAATGACTGTATGATGTATACTTAATAGATTTACTACATAGATATTTTTTATTGTATATATGAAAACATCCAGAACCCCCAAAACAAATATCTGCAGATCATACAGACATTTGTTCCGAGGCGGGAATCGAACCCGCAACCTCTTGCATCGCAGGCGGACCTTCGCCCGCTGCACCACAGAGGTCGTCATATAAAGTACATAGTTATACATACAATTTTACTCAGAGTTATGCCCACGCTAATTCCTTGTTATTTTACATTGTTTCACGCGAGTTTTAATTTGACAAATAACCAATTAAAAGCAAGTAAAGCGTCGTTAAAATACTTTATACTTAAATCTTTAAAGTAAAAGGAATCTTACGAATGCTGGGTCACAAGTCGGTAGTTTATTTATTTATTTATTTATCGTACAACACACTTTACAACCATATACAAAATAAAGTAAAATAAAATATATAAGCTAGATCTTGATTATAAAATAAACATTTGTACGCACAGCTATAATATTATATATGTAAATATCGAGGTATAAATAGAAACATGAAGAATAAACACAGGAAAATGTAGAATACGAACTATGAAACTAGCAGCTATGTCTTTAAGTAGGTAATTAAGTTACTTAAAACTATCCTTATGTCTAGATGGGATATTAAATTGGAGGATCTCTTTTGAGGTTGAAATATATTTACAAAATTTAACAATTTTAGCGAGTTCAATATGGATTTTTTGTGAATCGTTATATTGACGCGCCATTCTGGTTAACGGTTTATATGAAGATATATTATTCCTATAAGTTTTCAAAATAAAAATATTAGATTGTGTAGATTAGGTAGTGAATTATAAATTGAACCTTTTGTTAAATTCACAATACAAATATGATTTATAAATAAATAAATAATTCTGGACAAATCACACAGCATCTTCTAGCCCCAAGCTAAGCAGAGCTTGTGTTATGGGTACTAGATGACTGATATACTTAATACATTACACATACATACTACATAGATACATATTTATATTATATATAGAAAAACACCCTATTTAACTATCTTATTCAAAGATACAAGGCCTGAAACAATGAATTGTTAATTTAATGAGATATTATTATAAGGCTGTCGTGGGGAGCTGGCAGTAGAATGTTGCCTCTCCTCTCTTGCTCGTAAATGAACTGATACACCAAGTAATACAAGTATCCGGAAGATAGGCAGCAGCGTCTATCCGTGTATAAACATCCCGTACTGCACTCGCTACACGCCAAGCGTGGCGATTATGCCAACAACCCTTCATGTTCTTGGAGATCCATGAGGAAGGCCTATGTCCAGCAGTGGACGTGGACAGCAATCCCATGGCCGTGATGATGACGATGATTATTTTAAACAAGCTGTGTTCACAACAAGCTGGTTATACACACATTTTAGATTTAACCCAAACATTACCATAAGTTTTAACTTTCAGTAAGTTTGTGAACAAACATTTTATTGAAAAAAGCTGCTTATAAGTAAATATCATTATCATCATCCACAGACCGTAGGTGAAAGCTGTAGTGGACGACACCGGCACTGGTCCACCAAACGCTCACATGTAACTTTTTTGAGTCAGTTTTAGCTTGGGGCATAATTTGGCTGGTTCGCCAGGGTTCAGCCATTGCGGTGAGCACTTCCGATTATCGTATAGGATCCAATTTTCATCACAGGTTTTCGATTTGTAATCCCTTCATTATTGTGCCGGTTGAGTAATACAACGCAGCAGTCGACGCGCGTTTGTCGATTTGCTTCACTCAATTCGTGAGGTACCCACCTTCCCAATTTGCTTCAAGCGGATTAAAATAGTTTTATCACTAATACCGCTAACACAGACGTGGTTTGCGATGGATCCGCTTCCACAATAGCCTTCAATTCTTGATTATCAACTTTGGTCTCCGGCCGTCCACGGGGCTTGTTCTACAGGTCGAAATTTCCAGAACGAAAACGTTGGAACCAAAAACGCACTGTTTTTCCTTTTGCGACACCGCCACATCATTAATCCTTCAAGCCGTTTCTGCAGCACTGGTGCCACGGTGGAACTTGTTCTCGTAAATAACGCGATATTTCAAGTTTTCCATTTTGTAAACTGAGTGACGCAAAGAAAAAATAAAAATGAGGAAAAACAAATGAATTATGGTTTTTGAAACACAAATGCATGAGTAAATAGCTGTATAATTTGAATTTCGAATTCCTAACCAAAGAGGAGTTATTTGAGATCAAAGTGGCCAGTACGACAAAACGCCAATTTCGTATGTAACGACCTAATATTATAATTTTAATACAATTTGTGTAAACAAAATATTACATACTTAGTGCAAAATTATTATTACCATCGGCATTCTCATCGGGCCACCACGACTTCTCGGGCCAATCTTTAGCCACCATTCGGTCAAAGTTTTGCTCCATCTGCCATCACCTCGTCTAGCCACGTGTCCAGCCCATTGCATTTAAGATTAGTTACTCTGATTTCTTCTTGGACTTTAGTCCGGCACGGATCTCTGTGTTACGATTTAGGTCTTGTAGTTTGATACCGAGCATGGCTCGCTCCATGGCTCTCTCACACTCCTACTCATTTGTTTCATCGTAGGAACATAAAGTAGACTTTAGTTCCTATGATTTTTAAGTTGGCTATATCGTAGAATCTAAAATTAAATGTCACTACTTAATATAACATAATAGTAAAATTCTAAAAAAAAGATAGGTAAACATATCTCTGTGTGACATAAATAATACAAGAAGTTTAAACAAGGTAGCAACTGCTGTAACGAATCATGGTGGTCAAAGTCATGTGTCAATGAAGCGTTGGCAGGCGGAATTAGTCGTGCTTGAGGAACATCCAAGATTGGACGAATACATTTCTGAAGTGAACCACGTCAATTTAAATGTGTGTTTTTGTTTGTAAATTGACATTTCTATACGGCCTTTGGATAAACGCTTTTTAACCGACTTCAAGAAGAAGGAGGTTCTTCTTGAAGTCGGTATTCAACAAAATTTTTTTTGGTTGTCTGTTACGCGATTACTACAGTAGTTATGAATGAATTTCGATGATTATTTTTTTATGTTAGGTCGTGTTTCAACTTCAACTTCTTCAAATCTTCAGAAGTTTCTGATGATATAATCCATGAGGAATTAAAAAAATGTTTTGGAACTTAAACTATTTATATTTTTAGCGTAATAATGTAGTAAGAGTAATAGTAGAGAAGTAGAGTAGTTGTATAGTAGAAGTAGTAGTCGTGGTAGTTGTAGTAGTTGAAGTAGTAGTAGAGTAGTACTTGTAGAGTAGTAGTAGTTAGTAGTTGTAGTAGTAGGTGCGATACGAAGTTCGCCGGGACAGCTAGTAAATGAATAAAACAGTAAAAGGGAAATGTCCACGCAAACAATGTCATCATTAAAGAACACGTCATTGTCTTCATAATGACATGTGGCTGCCTACTAATGCGCTGCATATTTGTTTTTGTGTTTCGATAAACAACGATTGACAATAAACGTGTTTGTAAACTTGCTTCCTGGGTTTGACTTGACGTATGTATGTAGGTACAGTTTATTGGTAGAAAGATCGATAAATTATGTAATACTAGCGACCCGCCCCTGCTTCGCACGTACGGATGAACTAATCATTGGTCATCTTGTATAAAGAATTAAAAAAATATGGTTTTCCAAAGTCGTAGAACATAAGTTGTTCAGGTTGGTGAACACAACAACGATGCTGCAACGTGAAAAGTTGTCGCATGTGTGAACGAACACCCGCTGACGTAAATATCTGGTTGGGTGGTTTAGGAGGAGAAGAAAGCCAAACAGACAGACAGACGCGGGTAGCAACTTCAGTTTATACTTTGCAGAGAAGAGATAAAACAATTAAATGAAAGGAAAAATCCTTTAATTAAAAAAAAAATTCAAGTAACTATAAAAAAAAATTGGTGTTAGAAACCAAACCGGTACAATATGTACGCATACATTATAATAGAGTATTTAGCGCCAAAACAAGCAAACATTACCTATAATGTGAAACAAAAAACCCAACCGCAGATATAAACTATACCTTGAGGGACTCCAGTGTCTACTATTAGTAGTAGTAGTATTAGTAGTGATAGTTATTACTATAGTTCCTCACGGATCCCGCCATCAGAATCAAGTTTTGAAATAGGACCACCTCTGTAACGTGGTAATCGCGAAACTAACATACAAATTAATCATAGAGTCGAATTGTGAACTCCTTTTTGAAGTCGGTTAAAACAAATCTTTAACAGCGAATTATGATATGCGGTCTCAACTCAGCATAATGCCAACTGAACTGAATCGTCAGTAACTATTTGTAAGTAATTACAAAATTTGTAATAGCAACAAATTGTTAACTTAT
Source organism: Pasiphila rectangulata (assembly GCA_963082625.1). NCBI lineage: Eukaryota > Metazoa > Arthropoda > Insecta > Lepidoptera > Geometridae > Pasiphila > Pasiphila rectangulata. The sequence goes on along the minus strand of OY720240.1, from coordinate 22,013,663 downwards.
TATTATACAGGGTGTACTGTACTAACCCGAAAGGGGTGCTTTCAGTCCATGTAAACAAGTACCTAGTTTTATGAAAAATCGGGAATTTTTTATTTATTTTTTGATATTATTATTTATAATTTGACTAGATGGTGTGACAATGATCCTGAGGTCATTATTGGATTTTTTGATTATAGGATTTGATTAAAGGTATTTTGATTTGTCTTGTACGGCAACTCTTCGCGGAGGTCAATGTCCTGTCAAGAATCAGCTGGCTTTTGTGTCGTGGTCATTATCGTATAATCATTTGTTGAAGTTATAACTGTCGTGGTTCTTGAATGAAAATCACTGAATACTGAAATGTCATGCACACAAGTTGTTCCTTGTTATGGTGGGAATCACCCCCTTTCCTGCTCATATCATCATACATCATCATGCTCATATCGCTTAAGAAGTACTCATGTATAATATAATATATATATGAATGGGTAAATAATATATATATGGGTGTATTATATATATATATTATATATAATACACCCTGTAGATCTATTATTATACTCGTAGATGATTTATACAGCGTCAGCAGCTGGTAGTCATGCTGTACGCTGCAGTGCCTGGGACATTATTGGATGGATTGATAAACATAATATAACCATCGCTTTATTTGCCACAACAACTTATAAACCGAAGCGAAATATTCAAGCCGTACGCCATTCAATTCTAAATAATAAAATTGCCCAGATTCATTATCTTTCATGTAACTACAGTAGTTAATTATAAATAAATAGAGCGAGCAAATTAACAACCGTCTTAAAACATACCTACTATAATGTCTCTATTTAGTTTTTATTAGTTTGTGAGAGAAATTATTAATTTATAGTTTGTTGTGTGAGCGATCAGGGGGCCAATTACTCACGCATCGTGATCCAAGTGATAAAAGCTTTAAAACGATAAATTTGAAAAAGTCTGTCAAAATCTCTCTTGATAAGAACTTTCTGCATTCTCATAATCCCCCGGTAAGCAAGTGTCTATTGCAAACCGATCGTGATGCATCAACTATTAAGGAGCAGCTATCGATATGATAGTAGACTTTAAGACTAAAAACCAGCGCTCCCTAGCATTTCTTTTGTGTGGGAGCATAATGCTGAGTCAGGCCCCATTGGACTCACACAACTTTATGGACTGGTACCGGGGTTGTTCACTTTATGATATTAGCATTATTTTGCTTTAGCCCGCTGTGTGAGCTGCTTGTCATATAATTTTAATATATTTCTTATCATTATGTAATTTTAGTCTTAGAGTACTCAGTCAAAAAAAAATACTAAGAAGTAGATTAAAATTAGAAATAAGTCCAACCTTTTATTATAGTTGTTTTTTAAGTTTTGTGTGGTGTCTAATAATAAATATCTTCTCTCTTTCTTCTTAAGAGTGGTGTAAAAAGTACGAAGTAGACACTGATAAGTGAGATAAGACGAGTAGAAGTAAGGCCTTTGCATCTATTATAGATGACTCATACAGCGTCAGCAACTGGTAATTATGCTGTACGGGACGCTGAAATGCCGAAGTATCCACTACTTCCGAGTTGTCATACTATTTTGTCCTATCAATATGACTACCAGGATAACATGGGCTGGTAGTCATACTGTAATAGAAACTAGCTTTTTTCTTCCCCTGTATGAACAAATATTTTTATGTACGTTGACATAATAAAACAACAGAATAGCGAGGTGAATTATCACGCCAAATCACGATTTACGAGAATTTGCCCCCAGAACGCACGTATTATCTATCACATACCGCGCACAAGCATATTCACACAAATCATTGCTACACCGCTACCGTGCTGGCTTGTTCTTAACTGCACTATTATTTCACACCGTGAATCGTCGCTTTTATTTATTTATTTTTATTTATTTATTTTAGGAAGACTAACAGCACAAATCAAACATAATATATATAAGTAATCTAGAATCAAACGGCTAATAACAAGTCTTCACTTTTAGACAGGGTTGCGTCATACGTCGCCGTCACAAACGTGTGTTAGTTTTTAAGTTTATATTTTATGTATGTTAGTTTGTAAGGTATGTAGTTATGGGCCGTAGAATAAGTTATTTAACATCTTACTACTTTTCTATTGTTACCTGAAAATAAATATTTTTCATTTTATTTCATTCATTTCTTTCTAGCTGTCCCGCGTAATTTCGTTTGCGTCACATAAGAGAGAGAGAAAGAGAGTGGGTCGTAGGCATGCGCGCGCGGTTAATCGGCGATCTTCTAAGATATTCGTTGAATTCAGATGGTGTGAAGGGCAATTCTGGTCAAAATGTAATCATTATCATCATCATTTTAGCCGTAAAACGTCCACTACTGAACACTGGCCTCCCTCATGGATCCCCTCATGTATGAGGGGTAGTTGCCATATTCGCTACGCTTGGCAGGCGGGTTGGCGAGCACAGTACGAGATTTTGATGCACAGAAAGACGCTGCTGCTCATCTTCATTCATTTCGTAATAGTCCTATTTCTTAATTACCTATGGAAAAAAAATAGTTTTTAAGCTCCTCAAAATCTATTTTTAATGAAATTTGAAATAGCAGGAGCATTCTGTAATAGACCACCGCGTGGACGTCACGGCTACTGCGCGCGCGCCGATAAAACAAGAAAGCAGAAAGCATACTGTTACAATATGTAAAGTAGCACCGATTTATTGTAAGACTTGTTTGTATAGAACTGTGCATTGTCATTTGTACATAAGGAAATGCAAACTTGATGGAGAGACCGACGAGATTGTAACAAAAACTTTTAATAATCCACAATAAAGTACAATCTTAATATAAAAATAAAAAAGTGGGTTTGTATAAGTTTGTGGAAAGGACCTTTTCATAATAAAACCTCAGCATAATGTTAATCCTTTGAAATAAGGATCACCGCACAATTGAAAAGAAAATAATAATATAGTTTTTATAATATAATTTAACTTGTTGTTCGCACCGAAATTAGAACGAGCGAGATTTCCTTTTTCAATTTTTATTTATTTATTTTTCCTTCTATAACTATTTTTACAGATGTAATAAAGTCTTATTGCATTTGAACTGGATTTTACGTAGCGATTTGGACAGGATTATTGGAATTCTCCAAACACTCCTAACATTAATTGGACTTCTTACATGCTACTTCATCAAAGAGAATTGTTATTTTAAAGTTATCCTCGAAAAAGCCGTATCTAAAGAAATATTGTTGATAAGTCCTCAATATCAAAAACTGTCAAACCTCAAGACAATCAATTTATATTTATGTTATCCGTTCAAGAGTTAATTAACCTCGGACAAAAACTCCGGGCATACATACATAAATTCAGCCGAAATACCTAGATACTAAGAACTTTGTTCGCTTCGCTCACTCGTTCGATAAGTACCTTAAATAAACAAAGATAAACATATAAAACTTAAACAATATTTTTAAAATGCCAATGCAACACAGGATCCTGTGACAGGATCAGCTCAACAAACTAAAAACGTCACGTACGTACGTATAGGTATGTAAGCATACGTTGTATGCGGAAGACAGAAAGGAAGGTGTTCAAGTTTTATGAAGAAAAGTATCGCTTGCGGAGATCTATGTTGCCATAGGGTGCCGTCAGTAGAATGCTCCTGCCCGTGGATGCATAATATCCTTTGGCAGAATGTTTATCCACAGGTGTTTTTTCCAGTTATCCCGTACTGCGCTCGCAACACCGAGCATGGCAACCACCCCCTCATGATTAGTGCTTGGAGATCCATGAGGGAGCCCTATATCCAGCAGTGGACGATAAACGGCTGAAAAGAAGAAGATGATCTAAACGATTTCATAACATAACCAAAATTTTGCGTATAATTTTCATGAGATTAACAGCCATTCAACTTGTAATCAACACAAGCAAACTTACATTAAAACCTGCGAATTATTACGTAAAATAATCAAATTGAAGTAATTTTATGTCCATTTGTTCCACTGTGTTTGTTCCTCACAAAATCTTGTACAACATGCAGGTATAAATCCACCGCTTACTGAAGATGGAAGATTATTTTTATACCTACTTTTATATTTACTGCTCATAAATGTAAACAGGTGTTAAATCACAACGCGTTCAAATTGATTGGATGATTTAATATTACTTAAATTTAATGCCATATTTATTTAGCTTACATTAACTTACATTGTTATTTCATTTTTCAACAAACGAGGAGGTTCTCGAGTCGTCTGTATTTTTTTTTATCTTTGTTACCTCAGAACTCCGTAGTTTATGAAGCGATTAAATTATTTTTGGGTTCGTATATTCACTTTAAATTAGGTCCCATTTTTTTAAAACTTAGTTTTGATGATGGGATCCACAAGGAATATATGGAACTTCTTAGATGTTGTAGGTATTTAGCTCAAGATCTTGCATTTGCATTTAAAAAGTATTTGGTGAAGTGGAACTGATGAAGAAGACCACAGATGGTTATCAAAACTCTTCAATAATACAAAATTCACCGGTGACGAGATCTAAGGATGGCTAAGATAATTTATCTCTATCCACTATACATCATACTTACCATCATCATCAGCATAGTGCTCATTGAAATGAAATTTAATGAAATGAAATAATGAAAAAGTGTGTACTGTAGTCTCCCAACGTAAAGTGTTATGCCTTAAAATTTCTTTACAAAAATAATTTCATAAATTGGATTTTTTGTTTTACAAAATAATGTTTGCTTTTAAACTCAGTTCTGATGATGGGTCCATTATAAATCAAAGGAAAATTTCAAATGTAATATGTATACAAGTTTGTGGGTATTTTCAGCGACATTTTTGATTTTTCGACAATCTATATTATTATTCACGTTCTAAAACCAATATACCTACATGAAATTCATTTTGAATATTGCAAAACTACTTTTCATTTAAATGTAACACACACAATGTGCCTAGATAACTATTCTAAGAATATGAATCAGTAAAGGCATACGGGTATGTTGCTGACGGATGAAATACATAGAGGTTTCTGAAGAAATTATATCAATTAAAACATTCTATATTAAGAAGTGCTCTGCAAGGAGACACATTACAAGTTAGAAAAAAAAGAACGTTTGATAAGAAAATTAGAAATACATATGTATGTATTTCTAAATCAATCCATTTCTTTCCTTTATCATCATCATAGCCTTAGAACGCCCAATGCTGGACATAGGCCTCCCTCATGGATCTCCAAGTTCTAATCATGAGGGGCTTATTGATATAGTCGCCACGCTTGGCTGTCGGGTTGTCGAGCGCAGTACAAGATGTTGATACACGGAAAGATGCTGCTGCCCATCTCCCCGAGGTATCCCTTACTGCATTAATGGGCAAGAGAGGAGCAAAATTCTACTGCCACACCCTACAACAATTTCTTTCTTTACCCTAATCCATCTAATAATGCCCCTGGTACTCTAGCGTCCTGCACAGCATGAATATCTGTTGCTAATCCACTGTGATGTGAAAGGCCATTTTTGAACACATAATTCTTAACAATTCGATGTTTGTTGTATGTAACATTAATTACTTTGCTATTTTATTTGTGTTTTGTTTTCGTGTCACACGTCTTTCACTTTTATGGTAAGTAACTAATGTAATTAATTTTTATTGACTTAACATTTCGTAGATGAAAGTACATCTGTAACCTTTTAATTGCGTCACGTTTTTTAATAATTGCTTGTTTTTTTCGTGTTTTATGTATTTAATGCTTTGCGTTGAGAAAAGAAAATTCTACTTAGGAATACGATTGATTAATTTAATTTCAAGAAATTAAAATGTTTGCGGTAAATTATTTTCTTGTTAGGGATGACGATATCTATAATATAGCCAGCTATAACGTAAAATATATAACATACATTTTGATTGACGTTTATCGACGAAAATAAGAATTATTTGAACTCTAGATTCATTTGAAATAAATTTAATATTCGTTTTTATTTACAGGTGGTGGTGTTCATCTACGAATTCAGTTTTAATACTGATGCTGCGGGGTTGAAACTGCGAAGCAACTGGTTCAATCTACTCAACGAAACAACAGAAGATGCCTTCGAGAAAAGATTCACAAAAGGCAATCTTGATAAAACAACTCTATCATTGCTACCAATATTATTTAAAGCCCTAACAAAAAATGTGTTTCTGCAGAACATACTCGAAGAGCAATCCAGTTCTCGGCCCAATGAAGATGGCAGAGAAACAACAGAATACAGTTTTGAAAAAAATATATTTACAAGAGCTTTGTTCCGCATGCCACCATCTAAAATTTACGCTATGGAATTCAAAACTTCACCGGTAGCAAGCTACAGGCCAACTACAAGCCATGAATACTTTTCTAAAATAAGGAAAATAAGAGAATATGACCGTATCTTCAATTATGTTGACAAAATGATAAATGAAAAAGTTTATATAGGATCATCAAAACCAATCATTTTTACAGAGATAAACACAGAGAAACCGTTGAAATCTTCTATAGTAGTAGCAAATAAACATAAATCTAAAAACTACTACTACAATTCTTTTCCACAAAAGTTTCAAGAAGTAAAAAGAGATCGTTCACATTTCAAAAACAAGAACTGCAATTGTTCAACAGAAGTAGGAAATCTCCTTAATAAGATATTTTCAGCTCTTCAACTATTTTTACCAGTACGAGCGACCAAACAAAACATTAAACCTGATGATGGCTTTATCAATCCGTCTAAGAAATTAAGTGAATTCGAATATGATACTGCTAATGACCAGATATATCCCATATCTCAAAAAATTAACGATGATAATAAGCTCCAATACATTAAAGAATTAACAAACCCCTATGACAATCAATTAGTAGAAAGTTCAACTCAATTGCTATACGATCAGGTTTATTCTACTCGCATTCTTACAACACCGCTGTTAAATTTTCACAAAAACCACCTTGCACAGAACAATTCAATAATAAGCTTTTTTAACAAGCATGTTGAGTTTGCGAAAAATGAAATTCTACCAATTAAAACTTTGAAAGACAATAATAGAGTACTTCAAGGTACCACTGTTGCTCACAACATATTGGAGACTAAAAGTTTAGAATTGATAAGAGACAAAGCTGTGCAACAACTAAAGACGTTGCATCATAAACAATTTGATATAAAAAATAAACAAAACACAACGAAAAAACGAATAGAAGTTCTACAACAACATTTGAAAACAAATTTAAAAAAGAGTTTGAATCATGTGGTTAATAAAGTTAACAAATCTAGTTCAATCAAACAAACTAAAGTCGAAAGTAATACTAAGCCGTTTAATAATTCACAACTACATAAAAAAGCAAAACTACTTATTGAAAAAAAACCTAAAAATAACACCAAATTATACAGTACGAGAGCCACGAGAAATAAAAATCAAGATTTACGTAACAAATCGTCAGAATACATAAACAAAAAGGAAAACCAGACTTATATTACTAATAAAGACCTTCTCATACCAACAAAGTTAATGAACAGCAATAAAAAAAACAATACTACCACCAAAAAGCCTGTAATTATATGGGAAGACCTAAACATTAAAAAACTACCAGACTATAAAACACTTCTTACAAATCACAGACCAAGTTATTTTGAAATTGAGCAAAGAAATAACGGAAAACAGGAAGATCGTGATGAAGATTATATAATTTTGGATGACATTGATTCCGGAGGAGCAGACATGGAATAAAATATTTAATTTGTTAAGTAATGTAGAAAACAAGAATAATAAACTTATTTCACAACTATATTTCTTTTTCATTATTTTTGAGACAAAAACTGTAATGCGAAGAATAATGTTTTATTTACACAGTATCATTATTATTAGATTTACTCATTTAAACTTTAATTGTTACAGGTGATTCTACTAATCTACGAATATGCGATTGCAGTAGAATGGAGCTTAGTACAAAGGTTAAGAGGAAATGCCACAAACATTACACACGATATACCTTATGCTGACAAACTCGACCGTAACTTTTTTGGGTTTGAACAGGATTACTATGAGCGAATGCCTCTGCTGGTCAACGCTTTGCAAGAGAGCAATTATGTTGATCCTGGTGTTGAAATGTATAACCCTGTTATAAGGAAACCTTATGATAGTAATAGGACGTTTGCTTCAAATGTATACAAGCCTAATTTTTTAAGAAAATCCAGCCCACGGCCGTTTATATTTGAATACCGTAGTCCAACACCTTTACCATTTACCAAAAAGTATGGTGCAAGAAGCTGGATAGACAGCTACAGAAACGCACAAAGGCTGCAAAATATTCGACAAGTGATCAGGTATCTAGAGAAAACTATAAATGCAAAATCTGCTGATATGCATATTAAACCAACTAACAGTCATACTTCTATAGCATTTTCTGGCGTCTACGTTGAACCCAAGGTAGAAAAAGACAAATCTGATGAATCTAATGGGATGGAGCTATTACAACAAAATTCTAATAGAGTCGAAACTTATGCAAATCATAACGAAGATCCATTATTTAATTTCAAACCAGATAGTCCCGGAGAAATTAATTTATTGGCAGATACATTTTTTAGATTTGCTCCCACCCATCCAATACCGACTACTACAAGCTTAGTTAACGAAAAAGAACCCAGCAAAGTGGCCATGTTCAGGAGGATACCATATCGTAATATTTGCAGAGGTAATCATTGTAACGAAAATATTGATAAATTCAACATGTTTAAAAGTACGACTGAACAAGTAACGGAATCATCATCATCAACTAAGTCGTTTAGTGTAATGCTTGACCTTTTTCCAATGAAGCCAACTGAAAGTCCAGAGCCAAAACGATACAAAGAAAATTCACCTTTGGAAAAGATTTACCTTACTACATCTAAGCCTTTGATTCAATTTAAAAGAAAGCCTGCTACAATAACGATGCGACGGTCATATTACAGATATAAGAAGCCAAAATATTTAACCAGAAATAAGAATACAAATGAATTAAGACCTACTGTTCATAGAATTGTACAGAAAACGAATGATAAAAATAATAACTCTACGATGGTAGTCCACGTTGACGTTTTTTCACCTGAAGACGAAAACGGACTCAGCCATAAAAAATCCATACACTATACGACAACTACGTTCCGACCAAGCTCAGTTTTACCAATCACTCAAAAGCCGGTAAAATTATTTGCCGGTCAAGTAGAAGATCATCACGATGGTAGTTCAGGTCTAATAACAATAGCATATCCAGAAGAAATCAACGAAGCAGCAACCCAAGAAGCCCCAACTTATATATCAACAACTCAAGCTCCAACTTCACCTCAAGTTGCAACTGTTGCACCATATTTAGAAACTACGACCGAACAAAATCCCTGGGCTACTAGCCCACCCGATGTACTCAAATTTAGCGCTGAAGATGCTAAAATTCCAGAACAATACATGACTATGGCTACAACACAAACAATACCAACCAATATGGATATTAACAACATGAATTGGCAAACTACTCCAATGCCATATGATTTAAAAAGAAGAAATATGGATGTGTACTCCACTCAGACGGATGTTAACAGATTAAATAATAATATGTTTTACGAGACCACTAAACCGTATGAATTAGATATGGTAACTACAGAGCCCTCAATGGAAATGAATAGAAGAAGTATGCATTTAGAGACCACGCAATCTGTACCTATGGAAACTGTACGAGTAAACATGGACTGGCTCACAACACAACAACCTATGGACAATGAGGAAAGCAACGATGAGCTGAATGAAGATAAGATAGAGGATATGGAAACAGAAACAACCCAAGCCAATAAATTAGATAGAGGTAAAATGAAATGGGCAACAACGGTAGCGCCAACAGAAATGGATCGATATGGGCAGGTACTTCGGAAAACACTTAACGATCTACGAGAAAGACTGATAATAAAGCTTAGGAATAGCGCTACTACCACCGGAAGACCAAATCCAACTTCCACTGGAAGACCATATCCGTCCACTACTGAAGAAATTGATGAAACTACCACCCAAAATACGTACGTTCCTCAAATTAATGGGCATTATAGAAACATTGTTACCCCTAGAAACCAAACTAAGTATAGCCCAGAAGTTTACAGAAAACGAAAACTAGAAATGTCGGTTACTGGTTTTCGTTCATACGTTCCAATGTACACAGAAATTAAAAGAAATAGAGGCACGTCTTCAGAAAATACTGAATAGGTATAAGTAGTCTTACTTTTAAAATAGCTTAATTCTGGTGTCCCACCGTTTTAAGACATGTATTCTTTTTCTGTGAATACTATTATGTAAATAAAAATACCTCTGTTGATATTATCTGAAAATCTTTAATTTGTTTTTTTGTTATTATTACGAGCCATCACAATCCCACTGCTGGGCAAAAGTCCTTTAAGACGATCCTCAGCTTCTGTTGAACAGTTGACTAGATACCTATCCAATTCATCCCGCACCGTGATTTTTAAAGAATTTACTCCTAGAGATATTTTGAGTGTTGATAGCGCCACACCGTGTCAGAGATCAGAACTAAGCCGGTGCATACGCAGTGATGTATCGTTTCGACCGAAGTTCCTTACCGTTACGAGAAAGGTACAGAACGTACAGATAACTGTTGTGTTATTTAGTTCGAATGGCTTTACATAGATGGCGCTAAAGCACATTCATCTACGATTTTGTAGTTTGATTATTAATTTATTACTTTAATTCCCGGACAAAGAAGAATATACTCTAAATTAGCTAGATATCTATTAAATTTTAACTGTAGTCTACTGACTACTATTTGAATTACATAATGAATGATATAGGTATGATAGATTTTGGTGTCATTAACTGACGAACAAAATTAAGCTGAACCTTTTTTCCATAAACACAATACAACCCCAACCCCTACCTCAAGACCGCAATATCCGGTTTGTCTATACTTATGGTACATAACTTGCTATTCGTTATTTATATATAAAAAAATTCAATTTCTGTTCATTTGTCTCGCTGAAACTCGAGAACGGCTGGGTCGATTTAAATAATTTTAAATTTGAAATGTTTGTCGTAGTCCAGGGAAGGTTTAAACTGAGAAAATAGTTGTAGCGTAGTAGTAGGATAGTACCAGAGTAGTAGTAGAAGTAGAGTAGTTATAGGGTGGTAGTAGTAGTAGTAGTGTTAGAAGAGTAGTAGTAGTAGCTTTGAATAATAACACTAGAACTAACTAAGAACAATAGTGTTATTATTTTAAGAGTAGTACCTAGTTAGTTTCTGTAATCTGTGGTAGTAGTTAGAAGATGTGGTAGCAGGTAGTTGATTCTGGACAGTACAAAGTTCGCCGGGACAGGTATATTAATTTATTCTATACTAATATATAAATAGATAGGTATATACTAATAATTTAGTAATATCAGGTAGGTATGTATTCCTGTACACAAAGTAACACTACACATTTGACATCATCTTTTGATCGATCGTGTTTAGTAACAAAAATAATTAAAAGATTTTGCTTACTTATATATTTTTATGCATAAGTAAGCTAAAAACACTCAAGGTCTCATCATCATCATTTCAGCCGTAGGACGTCCACTGCTGGACAAAGGCCTCCCTCATTGATCTCCAAGTACTGCGGTTGGAAGCCGTCTGCATCCACCGCCGACCAGCAGTTCTCACCAAGTCGTCTGCCCATCTTGTAGATGGACGTCCTACGCTGCGCTTGCCGATCCGTGGCCTCCATTCGAGAACTTTGCTGCCCCATCGGCCATCTGTTCTGCGCGCTATATGGCCTGCCCATTGCCACTTCAACGTGCTAATCCGTTTGGCTATGTCGGTGACCCGAGTTCTTCTACGTATCTCCTCATTTCTGATTCGATCCCGTAGAGAAACCCCGAGCATAGCCCTCTCCATAGCTCGTTGAGCGACTCTGAGCTTGTTCATAAGGCCAATAGTGAAGGACCACGTCTCGGTTCCATATGTCATCACTGGTAACACACACTGGTTGTAGACTTTCGTCTTAAGGCACTGAGGTATGTTGGACGAAAAGTTGCCGTGGGGCGCCGGCAGTAGAATGTTGCCTCTCCTCTCTTACCCATGGATGCAGTAAGAATCTGTTAAGGGATACCTCCGGAAGATGGGCAGCAGCATCTTTCCGTGTTTTTTCACTACCCTATACTGCGCTCGCCAACCCGCCTGCCAAGCGTGGCGAGTATGGCATCAACCCCCTCATGACAACACAACAAAAAACCAGGCCCCGAGTCCCCGGCGGCCCCGCTAATCCTGGCTACGGTAGCAGTCACGGTAACGGCGGGGCTAGGGGTGCTAAGAATCCCCGGGAGACGATCGGCTACCAACCCCTACGACGACCACTGGCCCTGGTAACACACAACATCCGCACTTTGAGGACAGACGATAAGATTGTTGAGCTGGAAGAAGAAATTAGTAGATTACACTGGGACATTTTGGGGCTATCAGAAGTCCGTAGAGAGGGCGAGGACACGATATCCCTTAAGTCCGGTAACCTACTATACTACCGGGAGGGCGACCAACAGTCCCAAGGTGGTGTCGGGTTTCTCGTTCACAAGTCACTCATTAACAACATTGTCACCATCGACAGTGTGTCGAGCAGGGTCGCGTACCTAACACTCAGAATATCTAAGCGATATTTGCTGAAGGTCGTTCAGGTATATGCGCCGACCTCGTCACACCCAGATGAAGAAGTAGAGTCTATGTATGAGGACATCAGTAGAGCCATACATACGAACAACACTCACTTCACTGTTGTAATGGGGGACTTCAATGCAAAGCTAGGCATGAGAAGCGATGATGAGTTGAGAGTGGGGCAATTTGGGTATGGGCAACGGAACCCCAGGGGACAGAGGCTGGCCGATTTTCTGGAGAAAGAAGGACTCTTTATGATGAATTCTTTCTTCCAGAAGCCGCCTCACAGGAAATGGACCTGGATGAGTCCCAATGGTTCTACGAGAAATGAGATTGATTTCATCCTGACCAACAAGAAACGAATATTCAATGATGTCTCTGTGATTCACAGGGTGAAAACCGGCAGTGATCACCGAATTGTAAGGGGCACATTGAATATGAACGTTAAACTTGAAAGGTCCCGTTTGATGAAATCTACGCTCCGACCCACTCGCGCACATATCCAAAACCTCGAGAGCTTTCAACTCGAACTCGCAAATCGCTTTGACTGTCTAGGAGTAGATGCATCGGTGGACGAGATCAATAACAGGTTCGTAGAAACCGTCCATACGGTGGGGTCCCAGTTCTTTAAGACCCCCCGTACTAATAGACCTCAGAAACTTTCTGATGACACCCTAAACCTCATGGCTGAACGACGTTCTTTGCGACTGCAGTCTCCCGATGATGCTCAGTCACATAGGCAGCTCAATAGACAAATTTGGAAATCCTTGCGGCACGATATTCGTACCTTTAATACAGCCAGTATTAAAGATACGATAGAGCGGAATAAAGGCTCCAAAGTGTTCGCGAGAGATAGTTCTATTGGGCAGAGCCAGATGACGAAGCTGAAGAGGGAAGATGGCAGCATAACGTCAAGTAAAGCAGAAGTGTTAAGGGAAGTCGAAAGGTTCTATGGACGGCTCTACGATTCGGTCACTAAACCTGTTTGCAGTGCGGCCAACGACCCAAGAGCTAAACTGACCCGACATTATACCGAGGATATCCCGGACATCAGCCTGTACGAGATCAGGATGGCCTTGAAACAGCTTAAGAACGACAAGGCGCCGGGTGAGGACGGAATCACTTCAGAGCTTCTGAAAGCGGGTGGATCACCGGTACTTAAAGTCCTTCAGAAGCTATTTAATTCCGCCTTGCTTGAAGGTACGACGCCGAAAGCATGGAACAAGGGCGTGGTGGTTCTGTTTTTCAAGAAAGGTGACAAAACCTTACTTAAGAATTACAGACCCATCTCGCTGTTGAGCCATGTTTATAAGCTGTTTTCAAGGGTCATCGCGAACCGTCTCGAACGCAGGTTTGATGACTTCCAGCCTCCCGAACAAGCCGGGTTCCGAAAAGGCTACAGTACCATAGACCACATACATACGCTGCGGCAAGTCATACAGAAGACCGAAGAGTATAACTTGCCGCTATGTCTTGCGTTTGTGGACTATGAGAAAGCCTTTGATTCGATCGAAACATGGGCGGTGCTTGAGTCTCTCCAACGATGCCGAATTGACTATCGGTACATCGAAGTGTTGAAGTGTTTGTATACAAACGCCACTATGTCAGTCCGAGTACAAGAACAGAGCTCGAAGGCGATTCCCTTAAAAAGAGGCGTAAGACAGGGAGACGTAATCTCTCCGAAACTGTTTACGACCGCTTTGGAAGATGCCTTCAAGCTCCTGGAATGGAAAGGGCTGGGCATCAATATTAACGGCGAATACATCACTCACCTTCAATTTGCCGACGATATTGTGGTCATGGCAAAGTCGATGGAAGAGCTCAGCACGATGCTCGAAGGCCTCAATCGAGTCTCCCAGCGGGTAGGCCTTAAAATGAACATGGACAAGACGAAAATCATGTCAAATGTCCATGTCGTGCCTGCCCCAGTTATGGTTGAGAACTCGGCTCTTGAAGTTGTCGACGCGTACGTATACCTAGGACAAACAGTCCAATTAGGTAGGTCCAACTTCGAGAAAGAGGTCAATCGTCGAATCCAACTCGGATGGGCAGCGTTTGGGAAACTTCGCAACGTCTTTTCGTCCAACTCAAGGTCTAACTAAAAATAATGAAGAAATGTGTCTGAAACAAAATATAACAATTTTTTCTTTGTTTAACTTAAACAAAGAAAAAAAAGTATTATTTGTTCATATTTTCGTATTCTTTTTAAAAAGTCCCTTCGTACATTTCAGTTGAATAACTTTATACAATACAACTATTCAACTATCTGCTTGCCCTTTTCAAACGTGACCTAGTGCATCTTGCATCCCACTCGTACAACATTGACCTCGCATATGCCATCTCACCTCACGCATCTCAAGAAAAACCCCGTTACTTTTACCTGTGCAAAAAGGCTCGATCTGCAAAGCCTTACCAGCGGTACCGCTAGGAATCAACTGTCTCTTTCCTTCATTCATAAAGTCAACAGTGTGAAGGAGACGGATAGCATACAAGTTACCGTAGACCGGTGGCGCAAGTTTTTGACAGCACGATACAAACGGAATCGAGTTTGTAAGTTCTTATGAGCAAAGTATGTTGTGTTTTAGTTTTATTTAGTGTTATTTTTAGAAAAATGTGGACAAATAAGTGAAGCGTGGTGTTTTAAAGGGATTATCTTTTTTAAAGGTAAGTAAGTTTTATAATAATTTAAGGTGAAGTAAAAGCATACACAGGACTTTCTTTGCATAACTTGACAGTTAGTCATCAAGGTCAACTATTATGTTTCCCAATGTTTCGATACATTCTGCTTAGTCGTATAATTGGCTTTTATGATACACAGCATATATTTAATTATACACACAAATATAAACATACAACTTAAGTATGGGCAAAATAAAATTATTTCCTTGCTCTTTTTCCCTCATGGTATATAATTAAAGTCATTATTGAATTGGCTCATTCCAGAAATTCCCTGCGACGATCCCCTTCCAGTTTTCAAAGGGGATGCAAAGGGGATTTCTTCACAAATCTTTGCAATTATACTTGGCAGGCGGGTTGGCGAGCGCAGTACGGGATGTTGATACACGGAAAGACGCAGCTGCCTATCTTCCGCAAGTTTTCCTTAACAGGCTCTTACTTGCCCGTGAATGTAGTAAAAATCTGCTGAGATATGATATAGATACGATAGTGAAATAGCTTCTTAAACGCTTACAAGGCAACACAATGGTCAGAAATTCCTCATCATCACCATCATCCGTAAGACTGCTGTCCAGGTCCACTGCTGGACAATGGATGCTGACTACTGGATTGTTGCCATACTCGCCACGCTTGGCAGGCGGGTTGGCGAGCGCTGTACGGGATGTTGATTGATACACGGAAAGACGCTGTTGCCCATCTTCCGGAGGTATCACTTGGCAGATTGTTACTGCATCCACTGCCAAGAGAGGCGATGCAACATTCTACTGCCGGCACCCCACAGCTGGATAATAAGCTAGGAGTAGCTATGAATTCACCATTTTCCATTGATTCTAGAGATCGAAGCAACTTTCAGACGCTAATATATGAAGAAACTTACTTCCTCAGCACAAAAACATACAGTACAGTCAGTATCAAATAATTGTACAAAATCATCATAATAGCAAACTTTTTTTTATAGTTGTAACCTCGTAGTAGTAGCCCAGTAACCTCTACTTATTACAACTACACTACAGAAATACATATATCATCATCATTATTTCAGCCATAAAACGTCCACGACTGAACACGGGCCTTCCTTATGGTTCTCCATAAGGGGTAGTTGCCATACTCACCACGCTTGGCAGGCGGGTTGGCGAGCGCAGTAGGGGATGTTGATACACGGAATGACGCTGCTGGAATGATCTTCTGGAGGTAGCTCTTAGCAGGCTCTTACTGCATCCACGGGAAAGAGAGGAGGGGCAACATTCTACTGCCGGCACCCCACGGCGAAAAAATACACATATATCTCATGTGCCCGTAATTTCACCAGTTCCCTTACCCTTTAAACCGAAACACAGCAATGTAGACATTACTGCTTGGCGGCAGAAATACATGGTGGTAGTACTTTCCCGGATGAACTCTTAGTACTCCGAGATTCTTAAGGGAGGCGTATGTATGTTCAACAGTGGACGTCCTACGGCTGAGAAGATAATATATACGACCTCTGTGGCGCAGCGTACGAAGGTCTGCCTGCGACGCAAGAGGTTGCGGGTTCGATTCCCGCCTCGGAACAAATGTATGTATGTATGATCTGCAGATATTTGTTTAGGGTGTTCTGGATGTTTTTCTATATGTAATAAAAAATATCTCATCATCATCATCATTTCAGCCGTAGGACGTCCACTGCTGGACATAGGCCTCCCTTATGGATATCCAGTTATTGCGGTTGGAAGCGATCTGCATCCACCGTCGACCTGCGGTCTTCACCAGGTCATCATCCCATCTTGTTGGTGGACGTCCTACGCTGCGCTTGCCGGTCCGTGGCCTCCACTCGAGAACTTTTCGGCCCCATCGGCTATCTGTTCTGCGAGCTACATGGCCTGCCCATTGCCACTTCAACGTGCTAATCCGTTTGGCTATGTCGGTGACCCGAGTTCTTCTACGGATCTCCTCATTTCTGATTCGATCGCGTAAAGAAACCCCGAGCATAGCCCTCTCCATAGCTCGTTGAGCGACTCTGAGCTTATTCATGGGGCCAATCGTGAATGACCACGTCTCGGTTCCATATGTCATCACTGGTAACACACACTGATTGTAGACTTTCGTCTTGAAAAATATCTATCTATGTATTATGTATTAAGTATATCAGTCATCTAGCAGTACCCATAACACAAGCTCTTAGCTTTGGGCTAGATGATGCTATGTGAATTTTCTAGCATCATTTATTTATTTATTATTTATATAATAATATAATAACATCTCAGCCGAAACCAACCAAAACCAATGGTGATTTTTAAACCAAGCCGACTGTACAGCAAGAATGGACAATTATCACGGTTTCCCACGTCTCATGATGCAGTTCACTGACACGTACCTACACAGTACTCCCTTGCAGACTCACTCGCTTGAACGCAATTTAACCTAGAAACACCAACCTATTGATACATCCCAATCTTTTGTGTAGGCTAGGTGAATAGAGGGCGACAAAGATTTACCTCGTTAGATCCGCCCTCATAGTAATGAGGCCGCGCGATTTTGTTACCACACGAAATGAGTGAGTGCACTCAGTTTACCTATAAACATAGTGTGAACCGGACGCGTTTTGTGTTATTTTTTCACGAAAATTCTGGCAACATGATTGCACAATAAATGATAACAATAACAGTTAGGTTTATTGGTGAAACTAGTGTGCGTGCGTGGGCATTATGGTTAACATACATATTAAGGCTCAAGAAGACGCGGAGGCAGTCTTCAGTGGGCGCGGCCTAAATGTATGCTATCTCACCTGACATAGTATGTGTACCCGCGCGCTAGAATGAAATGCACAATGATTCATTCCTAAAACGACCGCGCAAAAATATGTGAATAGACTTTTAGCACAAGGGTTATTATAGAAAAACTTGAGTGTAATATTTTCAAAATAACATTTATTTCAACTTTTGAATAATTAAACTATGTCGGAACGGCGTTAATTTTGAGTTTTCTTTCTCCGTATATTATTTAGTTTCGTTCAAAGTTGGGCTAAAATCAGTGTTAGAATACGAAAGTTTGAAATTTTTTAAATAAATACTTTTATTACGGTTTGGGGTGTATACACACATATATGACGAGATAAATTGATATTAATCCTTGGTGTTGGATGGTCAACGTCAAACAGTGGAGTAGTTACCTTTCCACGTTTGTATGGAAATATGGGCGACTCGTTCAGCTTTTAGACAATGCCATAGTTTTTGGTGTCAGAGCGCATCTCACAATTTAAATCTTTTGTGGGCGAGGTAATTTCGACATTTCTTTGAAACTGAGTTTACTATTGCATCCTGGTTTCTGGCTTCGCACGCGTTGTACTGTTGTTGCTAAATAGCCAACATAGAATATATTTGGTTACCTCCGAGACTAGGTAAGTGTGCGATCGGATCATTCGACTACCGTCCAACGCCGTTCGGCCGTCTCCGGCGCCGTTCGGCTGCCGTCGGAGATGAAGGCATGCGAACGGATGCGATCAGCTAATCGCAAACGGCTTGTTTCGCCGTCGGCCGGCATCGCGACGCGTCGATGGAGCCGAGCCGATGCGAATAGTGTTAGTAACACTCTTATTTCGTAGACATAAAGGCTTTTTTGACCGGCTTAAGCCGATTCCGCGTCGACTAATGTGGGGAGACCCTAATATGGGAAGACCTTTACTTAATTTTTAGGGCTTCGAACTCAAAGGGTAAAAACGGAACCCTATTACTAAGACTCCGTTGTCTATCTGTCATCAGACTGTATCTCATGAACCGTGATAGCTAGACAGTTTAAATTTACACAGATGATGTATATCTGTTGTCGCTTTATTAACAAATAGCTAAGTACTGTAATGTATTGTTTGACGTCTCGATGGTCTACGTCACGGGAGTTGGACGGTGGTACTCGCACAGCGCGGGCGCGTCCCTGATAGTGTGGTGAGACATCGACGAGCCGGGGTTAGATAAGGAATATCTCGACAATACAGCTACTAAAAATGAATAAAGTTAATATTAGACGGACTGCCATACAACAAACGTGAATTGATTGAATTGAGTACGGACACCCTTCGTGCGTGGGTCCGACTCGCACTTAGCCGATTTTTTTTATTTTATAAACTTGGAAGCATTACGCCAGTTCTCTCAAACTGCGTTCTGGCAAATACCACATAAATTAAATCAGATTCAAATATTTCGGTTTCTGCATCATCATCATCATCCACTGCTGGACATAGACTTCCCTCGTTGCTCCCACGCCAACCTGGTGGACATGGATCTTCATGTACTAAACATTAGGGGTTTTTGCCATACTCACCACGCGTGGCGAGCGCAGTGCGGTATGTTGATCTTGATACACGGAAAGACGCTGCTGCCCATCCTCTGGAGGTATCCTTTGGCAGGCTCTTACTGCATCCAAGGGCTAGAGGGAGAGGCAACATTCTACTGCCGGCACTAGTGACTTACGGCGCGGTATCTGCATCATCATTTCAGCCATAAAACGTCTACTAATGAACAAATGCCTCCCTCATGGGTCTCCATGAGGGGTAGTTGCCATACTCACAACGCTTGGCAGGCGGGTTGGCGAGCGCAGTATGGGATGTTGATATATAGAAAGACGCTGCTGCCCATCTTTCGGAAGTATCCCATAGCAGGCTCTTACTGCATCCACGGGCATAAGAGGAGTGGTATCATTCTACTGCCGGCACCCCACGGTATCTGCATACTGCACACAAAATACGTCCGCTCAGCGAGTCTTTGACCGTGATGTCGAATCTGGGACGTGACACTTATTTTGAGTAGTTTTGTGTTCGACTTGTAGTTGAGTTTTGACTGATTTGTGTTCCTTTGTTACGTTCAATGGTTTTGACAGTTTTCACTTTAAACGTGAAAAGGCACCAACAAAAACAGATGCTTTGGAATACATGATATTTCCGAATACGTAACATCATCATTTCAGCTGTAAAACGTACACTACTGAACGCAGGCCTCCCGCATAGATCTCCATGAGGGGTAGTTGCCATACTGACCTAGCAGGCGGGTTGGCGAGCGCAGTATGGGATTTTGATACGCGGAAAGACGTAATAAATCTAGACTAATATTATAAAGAGGTAAAACATATTCTCAGAATATTTTGTTGTATATTCACTCTAAAGATAAATTATTAAATTAAATAAAACAAATGTTTAAGGCGGGCTCCCATTATAATAAAGGTGATTTCTTTGCCGTTTTTTGCTCGATGGTACGGAACTTTTCGTGCACGATTCTGACTCACACTTGGCAGATTTTCTTATCTTTATCTATTGACATCCGTAAAACTAGCAAACTCGCTGGTAAACTCAGCAGCGTGCGACCATCCGCCCAAAATAGCTTGAAATAACGGGACCGAAATTGCAGTTATGTTAACAACAGAACATACGATTCATGTTTGTAAACAACTCTCTGGTTCGTGGAGTGTTCTGTGAACGTGTTTTCTGAGATAAACAACAGATAATATAAAAGTTTGCCGTGGAATGCCGGCAGTAGAATCTTGCCTCTCCTCTCTAGACGTTGCTGCCCTGTGTTCTGTGAACGTGTTTTCTTAGGTAAACAACAGATAATATAATAGTTTGCCGTAGAATGCCGGCAGTAGCTTCCGGAGGTAGCCCTTGGCATATTCTTACTGCATTCGCGGGCAAGAGAGGAGAGGGGACATTCTACTGCCGGCACCCCACGGCTAATTGCATAATTGATTGAAGGCGACGTGCATGAATAAATAATTAAAAAATAGGAAGTCGTGATTGTGTGAAAGACGTGATTTTGTGTTACAATTTTAATCTTTAAGAGATTTTAGATCTGTTTTACGTTTAAATAAGTACCTATGTATTTATCAATTCTCTGTAAATTATATCTACCTAAAGTTATTAGGTAATTATACCTACCATAATCTTATCTTAAAAATAAGTAAGGCCTTTGCATCTATTATAGATGATTTATGCAACGTCAGCAACTGGTAATCATGCTGTACGGGACGCTGCAGTGCCTGGGACATTGTTTGATGGATTAGACTTGCCCAGCACCTATACCATCCTCTCAGCTT
Organism: Pasiphila rectangulata; assembly: GCA_963082625.1. Classification (NCBI taxonomy): domain Eukaryota; kingdom Metazoa; phylum Arthropoda; class Insecta; order Lepidoptera; family Geometridae; genus Pasiphila; species Pasiphila rectangulata. Next base: position 21,992,311 of record OY720240.1, on the reverse strand, counting down.
AGTCAGCTGTTAGTCAGAGGAAAGAACAGGTCAATACGTCTGAACCTAACTAAGCCGCGGGTTTCCTCACGATGTTTCCTTCACCGTTAAGCACGTGTTAAATGTGAACGAAAAGAAAAGAAAGATCCATTGGTTCAATTTACTTTACATTAAACGAGAGGCAACATTCTTCTAACGGCATCCCACTGCTATGAGCAGATGCGTTTAAAAGGGGAAGGATGAGTCCTCCTCCTTTTAAATTCTTTTAAATGCATCTTCACATACGACCGGTGGCGCAGCGGGCGAAGTTTCTGAAACATACACATAAAATTTGTTTTAACTTACTACATATTTTATTTTGCCGTGGGGTGCCGGCAGTAGAATGATACCCCTCCTCTCCTACCCGTGGATGCAGTAAGAGCCTGCTAAGGGATACTTTCGGAAGATGGGCAGCAGCGTCTATCCGTGTATCAACATCCCATACTGCGCTCAACAACCCGCCTGCCAAGCGTGGTGAGAATGCCAACTACCCCTGATGGAGATCCATGAGAGGCCTGTGTTCATCAGTGGACGTTTTATGGCTGAAATGACTACATATTTTTGAGTAATTTTGACATAGAAAAATGAGTTTAAACAAGATAAGATTAAAATTATTTATTGAACAGATTAGTAGGTACAACCGAATAGTAGTTTATATTAAAGGGAGTGGGAGTCACAAATGCCCAATAATTGAGAAATATGTACAAAAAACCACAGAAATAATGTTATTTTTAGATATTCTGTATCGAAAGTGTCTAGAGTACAACTCTATTAAAAACAATTAAAAGTAAACACATCTCGACTTTGAGTCAAACTCATTTAACTTTAGATTTTTTTGTAACTACTCAGATCAAGCAAGTTGTTTGTCTAACAATGCGTATTGCTAAATGGACGCTGGACCGCACTGACGTAACAGTGTAGGCGAGTTTTGTAACACGACGCGGATTTACTAGAGCGCAAGTATTGTATTGCCGTATATGCCGTGGGGTGCCGGCAGTAGAATGTTACCCCTTCTCTCCTACCCGTGGATGCAGTAAGAGCCTGCTAAGGGACACCTCCGGAAGATGGGCAGCAGCGTCTATCCGTGTATCAACACCAACCCGCCTGCCAAGCGTGGTGAGAATGGCAACTACCCCTCATGGAGATCTACTACCTACAGCTACTGTAGTTTAACCATGAGTTACAAATCTGACAGATGTCATAGTGACGTACGATTACTACTGTAGTAACGGCAGGCGATCTAACAGTGACAACTCATGGTAGACACACTGTTCAAAAGGCATTTAATTTAATGAACAAATCTGAATCTCATTTAAAACGACATGTCGCAGAACCAGTTTGTGGTCAGTATTGATCCAGTTGCACAACTAGCTCGTGGCTAGACCTGACCCGTTTATGTTTTCACATATGGGCGCGGAAACGTAGAGATAAGCTTTTTGCTTTCTCCGAATAAAACAGGATATAAAAATCTAAATTCTATTAAATCACTTCGATCATCATCATTTCAGCCGTAAAACGTCTACTGAACACAGGCCACACTCATGGATCTCCATGTGGTCGTTTCCACGCTTGTCAGGCGGGTTGGTGACCGTAGTATGGGATGTTGATACAAAATGACGCTGCTGTCCATATTCCGGAGGTATCCCTTAGCAGATTCTTACTGCATCTTCGGGCAAGAGAGGAGAGGCAACATTTTACTGGCGACACCCCACGGCCCTATAGATGAATAGGTGATTATTGTATGGAAATACGTAATTAAGTAATGTTCTCATACAACCAGTTTTTAAAGTTGGTCTTGAACTAACATTATTGTTATCTTGTGAACTTTTAATTTGAGATGCTAGCAACGTTGAATTTGGTAATAAAACCACCAGCCATACATGTAAAAAACTAGGTAATTTAAAATCAACACTCATCATTCGTAATTGTACCCGTCATAGATGATTTATCAGCTCCTCTTTTCTATAAGTATTTAGGGTATGACGGGCCTGAAATACTAACAGAGGTAAAAGTCTTTTGAATAATTTCATTAAAATCGGTCAAGTGCGACTCAGGATTACGCACGAAGTATTCCGTACCATTATTTGGCAAAACAACCCAAATAATCTGTAAATATTTTATATTTTAATATTGTACTGCTTTTAGACTCTCTATTTTAAAATTGTGTTTTAATTTGTGAATAACGCTGTGGGCTACATTATTAACTACTTAAACATTCCAAGAATGTACCTACAAAGAATGTACCTAAAACATAAATAATGTAGCTGTTTGTTGTTCCTTAATAAATAAAATAAAAAATAAAATAAAAAATCTACCTGTTGCCGTTACTAATATCGAGCATAAAACGGCGAAAAGAAATTGAACATGACATGTTTCCTTTATGACAGCGTATATGTATAACAAATGACATTTATGTAACTTTAAAAGTTAAAAAAAATATTTATACATTCACATTTAACACGTGCTTTACGGTGAAGGAAAACATCGTGAGGAAAACCGCGGCTTAGTCAGCTTAAAACGTACTGACCTGTTCTGTCCTCTGACTCCGCCTCCTATACAGCATTATTATCAGTTGCTGACGCTGTATAAATCTTAGCTTTTTTGTGATTTTGTTTCATTTCTTTTTCTTATACGGACGATGTGGTCGCTAAGCGACAAAGTCTTAAATAAATTAAAAAAAAAAGTCTTAGCTCTGCTTAGGTTGGAGCTGGATGATGTTGTCTGCATTGTCAGCATTATTTATATAAAAAAAATATTTAATAGATGTTCATAGTTCATAGCATTTATTGATGCAATTTTAAAAGTTACAGGTCAGGCATATATGCTAATTCATTATTACAAATGTAATCAAATCATACATAATCGTCATAAAAAATAATGTTAATAAAATATACAATAATAAAAAAATAAAAATGTCAACTATAATAATTATGTCGTAGCAAACGAATTGCTAAAACAAGAAAACAATAAAAATCATTGATATGTATAATACACAAAATAAAATATAAATACAAACATCACGCATTTTTGCGTTCCGTGTACTCCCTAAAGTCATAAAAAGACTTGTCAATGAGCCACTTCTTTAGTTTGTTCTTAAAGAATTGTATCGAGGACGCTTCAATAATGCTAGCTGGCAGGCGCTCATACACCATGGGCCCCATCACATGAATCAGCTTCGACATTATTGTCAGTTTTCGCGGAAGCGCTCTCAGCTTGTTTACGTTCCTAGTGTTGTACCGGTGACCGTCACCGTACCTCACGTAACTGCTTTGGTTATTCCTTGCATACAACGCGGCTTGTAAAATTACTAGCGAGGGGGATGTAAAGGCCATTTTTGCTTTTGTTTTTTTAGATGGCAGAGATAATATTCCAAAGGCGTAAAGCGGCCACCATTTTCATCGAGCCGAGTCCCCTCATCATCCTGCTGCTTCTGTCGCTGATCCAGTCATGCCTGAACCAAGTCATCAACAGGGTACCCCACTTCGTACCACAAGTGGGGGACATGTCGCAGTTCAGTTTACCTGAAGACACAGCTGCAGGCACGCCAGTTTATCATTTAAAAGGTAAGTTCATTTCTGCCATTAAACGTCCACTGATGAACACAGGCCTCCCTCATGGGTGTCCATGAGGGGTAGTTGCCATACTCACCACGCTTGGCAAACGGGTTGGCGAGCGCAGTGTGCGATGTTGATACACGGAAAGACGCTGCTGCCCATCTTCCGGAGGTATCCCTTAGCAGGCTCTTACTGCATCCATGGGCATGAGGTATCATTCTACTGCCGGCGACCCACGGCAGAAAATGGCCTGCTGGCGGCAAATTTGTAAATCCGCCACTGATTACAATTACCGTGAGTAGAAAACTGGAATGTTTTAAAAGTGTAAAAAGTTTAATCACGTCTATTCTTTCTTAAGGTGTGCAATAAAGTATTTTGTATTGTATTGTATTGTATTCAAATAATCGGCATTACGGGATTTATTATTGTAAACCTAACAGTATTTCAATCAAACCTGTGCTGTGTCTGATACAGACTGCTGGGTTAGTGTTTGTGAATTAGTAAATGAATTTTAACTGCATAGGTTACATAGCACATAATCCAAGGTGTTGTGTGATTTGTGTAATTATTATTGAACGGTAAGTTATTTTCTTTGCCTGCCAAGCGTGGCGAGTATGGTAACAAACCCCTCATGTTCTTGGAGATCCATGAGGGAGGCCTATGTCCAGCTGTGGACGTGGACAGTAGTTCTAAGGCTGAGATGATGATGATGAAGTTCTTTTCTGTACTTACAAATACCATAACAACATTACTTTCCCGCTACAAACAATGTTCATCCGAGGGCAGGGGGAGATTTCTGATAAATACAGGGAAGCGTAGTTAGGACTTGAAGCTCAGCAATGTATCAAAGCCGTGGGGTGCCGGCAGTAGAATGATTATTGAATGAATATTTATAAGTATATATTATTTGTATATATTTCATATGTTAAATTGATATTATATTTATTTATTTACAGTACATTATAGATTTTTCTTATTTGTTTTGTGCACTACCTAAGTTAAATTTACCAACTTGTTTTTCCTAGTGGGTTGCCTGGAAGAAATTGCTTTGAGCAATAAGGCTGCCAGTTTGTACTGATGTTTTCTCTTGTTTTTTTTTTCTATTATGTGTGTGTTCTTTGTGCATCAATAAAGTGTTAATTCATTCATTCATTCATTCCTACTCAGCCTATTGGTAAATCTGGCACTGATTGTAATTTACTTTTAAATAATACAAATTACGATTTATGTCCTTTCAGGCATTGACCCAGAAAATGGTCAGCTGAGCTACTCGATATCAGGGCAGTACTTCGCCGTTGACTCGCTGACTGGAGTCGTGACCCTCGCCAAGAGTTTGGACAGGGAGGTTCAGAGCTCGCTAGAAGTCATCATCAGTTTGACAGGTGAGCATTCGTCAACATTTTTCTGTTTCACTGCTGTGCTGTTTTTGTGAAACATTTAGCTGAAAGTAAGTATAATTTATTATATGTATAGAGACAAATATTTGTCTAGGGTCTTGGTGTTTTCTATGTGTGATAAGTGCAGTGTCCAGCCTTATCTTATTTACATAAGCCCGAGACGAATATGTTTATATACTGAGCTTAATTTTTTCGGAAAAATGGTGCAGTAAGACTATATTTGTACAGTCAGGGATTGATGTCATAGTCATCCTAGTCTTCAGTATTTCAACAAGTTTACAATTTTATTTTTACAAGACGGGACATAAACACACATAATATCAAACATGTGATAGCAATAGCAACTATACGGTGATATTTTGAGTGAGGGATGTTGTCTGATTTACAAAAGAGTTTGCTTACTAACTTTGGTTTAACTCCTTATTTCAGATGAACCAGTTGGTAACACTGAGCCTAACACTATATCATTGCGTCGAGTGATACCAGTCAAAGATGTCAATGACAATCCTCCAGTGTTTCACAACCGACCTTACATTTTCAACGTCAGTGAAGCCACTCCAATTGGAACTGAAATCGAGGTAAGAAAGAAATCTTTCAAAGTAAAAAGGAGCCACGTAAGTAGTAATTATTGTAGAAACGTGTACAACAAAGAGTGTGGTGATCATGCCTAGTAGTTTAATCTCAATAATGATTATTTATAATTTTTTTTATTTATAATTTATAAAATTTATTTCCAGGTTAATCCAAAAATAGTGATTACTGACAAAGATGAAGGTGACAATGCGAAAATTAACGTGGTCTGTTCTACAAAAGAAAGAGGAGGCGACTCTGAAGCATGTGCGACATTCAGAATTGAAACTGTGATGGTGAGTTTTTGGATCCATTATTATGACATTGACCCAGATTGTGCTCAATAATATTAGCGTAGAAAACATAAATAGAGTAGGAGGTAATATTTAGTTAAAACTAACAAGGGCTCTTGTTCTAAATAATATGGTTTACATCTAGAGTGCAATGCTTGATTTTACAGTATTTGGAGGTGTTCACTGAATTATGTTAAAGTTATTTTTTTTGTTTTTTTAAAGTATATTATTAAAACAACATTTTATTATTTTCAGCTAAACCCAAACGAATACGAAGTTAAACTATTTCTGAAGCAACCATTAGACTTTGAAAGCAGATCTGCATATGTGATCAACTTGGAAGCAAGTGACAGATCAGACAAGCCACTAAAGGCCTTCGCTACCGTAGCAGCTTCTATTTGGGATGTTCAAGATCAACCGCCGGTGTTTATGAATGCGCCTTATTCAGCTACTGTACCAGAAAACACACCACCTGTACGTATCTATTTTTTTTCATGCAAATTTAGCTTTTACGTTTGAAATTATTTATAACTTCGTTTTCAGCATACTAGCATAATGGAAATAGTCGCAAAGGATGGCGATACAGCAAACCTTCGAACGGTGCTTCTAACTCTTGAAGGTGACACTGAAGGTTACTTCAGGCTGTTGCCCGACAAACCTTTAGGAAGAGCGGTGTTGGTTGCATCAGATATACCTATAGATAGGGAAAGTGATGTAGTTTCGCAGAATGGAGGAGTGTATAATTTTTTTATTAAGGTTAGTAAAATGGTAAATTTCATATACTATTTTCACTTAAATTTTATAATTCACTTATAATTTATGTATTTTGCAGGCAACAGAACTTATAAATAATGAAGTGCCATCAGACTTTACTGTCACACCAATCACAATTATAGTAACAGATGTAGACGACCACGTTCCCAAATTCAATAAAGATGTATTTGATATATCGATCCCAGAAAATATTGAAAATGGAAGCCCCGTACCCGGGCTTTCCATCTACGTAGAAGATAATGATATTGGACAGAATAGCAAGTATGATTTAAGTCTGCGAAATATATTCAACTCTGAAGGGGTATTTGCTCTAAGTACTGAACACGGTGAAGGCAGAACGCCTGTTAGTATTAGGGTTAGAGATAGTTCCAAGTTAGATTATGATGTAGATGATGATAATAAGAGAATGTTCAGTTTTGATATTGTCACTTCATCAGGGAATAGGGAACTGTCGTCTGCTCGAGTCAACATTAAACTTCTAGACATGAATGATAACTCTCCAGTCTTTGATGACGCCAGCTACAAGTTTAATGTCATTGAAAATGCTACCATAGGAAATAAAATTGGTAATGTTTTTGCCAAAGACAAAGATTTTGGTATATTTGGTGCTATTACTTACACTTTAACTGGATTTGGATCAAACTTATTTAGAACTGATAAAAATGAGGGGGGTATCTATGTTGCACAGTTGCTTGACTACGAGAAACAAAAAAGTTACAGTTTGAATCTGCAAGCCAAAGATGGTGGGGGTAAAGGATCTACAGCCAGCATATTTATTGAGGTTATAGATGTTAACGATAATGCACCATTGTTTGAATCATTTGAATACAGTCGGACTATTAGAGATGGTGCCACAAGTTTTGAACCACAGTTTATAGTAAGAGTAAGTAAAACTGGTATATTAAATTGCATCAAGCAATACCGAAATAAAATAAACTCTACGGTATTTTTTTTATTTCAGGCATCTGATATTGATGGTCCTACTCAAGGTGATGGTAGAATAGCATATTCTTTAAAATCTGATAATAGTATAAGTCGAAAAGGAAATGTTTTTGCCGTTGACAAGGACTCCGGTGAAATAACGATTATAGATAAAGTTGACTCCATGGATACACCACGTGGTCAATATGAACTAGTCATCAGAGCAACTGATTTTGGTAAGAAGTATAACAATAAGTTTGGTTATTTTTGAAATGAAATGAAATGAAATGAAATGAAATGAAATAATTTATTCACAAAAAATAGAGTACAATAGGTCTTATAAAAATACATAAGTTTTAGCTCTTCTATTTAGCCTTTTCTAAGGCATGTGAAAGTTAAGTAGGTAATTGTAATTTTAAAGTAGGCATTTAAAATTGAATTAAAATAATAAAAAACATTATGTCAACCATTCACTTAAATTATAAAAACACTTTTCGAGCAGCCATAGTCTTAGTTTTTTCCTCATTTGAGTCGTCGGCAATTCTTTAATAGTAGGAGGCAGTTTATTAAAGATTTTTATACACATAGCATAACAATTTTTCTGTAACAGGCTAGTTCTAGGTTTAAAGTTATAGACTAGCCGTTCACCTCCTCTCGTATTTCGTGGATAAACATTTTTGGCTTTTGGGAATAGTTGTGGATGAGTCTTGACAAATATGCAGACTTCAAATACATACATGCATGTCAGTGGAAGAATTCCTAGTTTTTTAAAAAAATTTATTTTGATATTCTATTTAATATGAATAAGTTTGGTCTCTGAAATTCCAATATTTTGCTGGATTATAATAAAACTGATTTTACTTTCTCAGGAACACCACCTTTACACAATGAAACAAGAGTATTTATCAGAGTTGGAGTTCCTGGTAACCAAAGACCTACTTTCAAAGGAAACTATCACCACTACAAGTATACCGTTTCGCAAAGTCAAGAAATTAACGATGATTTTACGTTTGACCTTAATCCAATGAATTACAAAGCTAGCATAAAAGAAGATTCAAAACCAGGACTGAATGTGACTATGGTAGTGGCTAATGATCCAGATGGTTTAGATGATCTGTTGAGGTATCATATTGCATCGGGTTCTAAAGATAATTTCGTGATTAACGAAAAGTAAGTATACATTAAATTTAATTAAAAAAGTAAAACTACAAGCGAAAACTTGTTTAATACATGTGTGTGATAATTTCAGGACAGGAGTCATAACAGTTTCAAATGATGCAAATTTGGATCGTGATTATAATCCAGATAGATACGAAATATTAGTTGCAGCTGTAGACAGTGGATCTCCTATACCGGAAACTGCAACCACTACAGTTTTTGTAACTATTCAAGATGTTAATAATAAGGCACCGAAATTCAATATTACTGAATCTGCTACTTACATATCTGAAAAATCTAAAATAGGAGATTTGGTTACGAAACTAAAAGCATATGACACGGATGTAAATTCTAAACTACAATACAGTATAACAGATCCAATCAAAGCACTGTCTAAAGCTGGAGTTCAGTTGAAACCAAATTCCCAATACGATTACAAAAATATGTTCCGTATAGACGAACATACAGGTGAAATATTTGTCAACGCGAAACTTGACTATAGTCAAGCTTCTATCGTGATATTGACAGTGAAAGTAGTCGATATAAACGCTGAAATTGAAAAGGACAAACAATTTGCTTTGGTTGAGTACACAATTTATATTCAGCCATTTGCAGACAAAAATCCTCAGTTCACTAATCCAAGTTGGACGAGAGCTAATCCTATTATTTACCACAAAATAAAAGAAGAACAACCTATTGGCAGTACAGTTTTAGTTTTGACTGCTGAAGATCCTGTATCGGGACACTTGATATCAAATTTCAAAGTCATTAATTCAGAAAATGGTCTGTTACAAGTTGACCCTCTTAGTGGGCAAGTTGTTCTGACGGGACATTTAGATTATGAGGAGTTATCAAGTCCCAATTTGACATTGACTGTCAAGGCTACAAGCAATGATGGAAGTAAGCATAGTATGGCCAAAGTGGTCGTTGAAGTGATTAACATAAATGATAATCAACCTATTTTTGAAACTGAAGTTAGTATACCTAAAGAAGTATACCACAACTTTTATTCTAATTTATTCTTTTCTTTATTTACGTTTTATAATGTTTTTTTTATTTCAGTTTTATAAAGTCAGTGTCTTAGAGTCTATCAAACATCCAGAACAGATTTTAATAGTAAAAGCGCACGATGCCGATAAAGTTATGACTGACGAAGATAAACTGATGGGTTACTCTGATATTCGATACACATTACGTGGAGAAAACTCAAACCTTTTCAGTATTGACAATGTAACTGGTGTAATTCTGGCAAGTTTCACAGTTCATTTGAATCATAAAAACCAGAAAAAAGAGACGGAACAAATATATTATGAAAATTTTTATTTATTTACAGTTAGCTAAAAATAAAACTCTAGATAGAGAACAACAGTCAGTGTTGAGGCTTGAGGTTGAAGCTGCTGATATGCCTAAAGGTGGCTCGGACAAATTAAAAAGCACAGCACATATTCTAATTGATGTATTAGATGTTGATGATAACACTCCGACGTTTGAAAAACAAGTTTATACAGGTAACATGCATGGTGTTTTTTTTAACAAAAATAAACTTACTTTACGGAACGTACTATAAAAAGGTGCCCCATAAAAATTGCTTCTCTATTGCAGCTGTGGTTCCTGAAAACGTGCATATTGGCATAAGTGTTACAAACGTTACTGCAACGGATCCCGACGAAGGCTTGGGAGGAGAAATTAAATATGAATTTCTCGAAGAGGGTGAAGCCAACGGTGCGTAAACACCCTTTTTTAATAAAAACTTAATAAACGTACTTAACTGTTTGTGATTATTTACGAATTCAGTATATGTTTTGTATATTCACCGTAAAACAACTTGAGTTTATAATTTTTTAGGTCTATTTACAATCGACCAGGTCACTGGTGAGATTAAGACGAATAAAGACCTAACCGGTCGTGGTCGAACCGACCCGTATAGAATGCTTGTTGGAGCTACTGATGGAGGAGGCCACATTGGTGATGCCGTTCTCTCACTTTATATTGGAGATGTCAGCGCCAATGATGGAGTGCCAAGGTTTATCAGACCAGCTGCTGGAAAAGTTTTGAAAATCAGCGAAGTAAGCTATTTCTTTGTGGTTATTTACAAAACATTAAGATTATTTTCGCTGTGACAATGTACATACAACGCATCCCGAAATTTAGCGCTAAGCTTACACCGGTCAGTGGAGCTGTTCGTGGGGACTTGAGACAAAAATCTATTTACAGAAAAAATACCTTTTGTTAATTGACAACCTCTATGAAATGTTTGACCACTATTACCACAATTTTTCAAAATAAAAATCCAGGATGTTTGTAGTTTTTACACAGACAAGAATCAATTAAAAATATTTTTCCCTAAAATTTTATTTTAACTCTTCGATGGAACATAACACAACTATGGCACGTTTTTTATGAGTTGACGGCAACCAAAAACCAAGATTCCAACATGGTATAATACTCATAAAAAACAAGCTTCAAAAAAATATCTTACCACTTCTTATAATACAAAGAACGAATTTTTTTTTGTTAGAGTAAATACTTTTAACATTGACAGAAAAAATAATTGGTATGTACTTAGTTATTATTTTTCTCTTATTTTTGAGTACGCACTAGCAGGTCGTGCCGTGGGGCGCCGGCAGTAGAATGTTGCCTCTCCTCTCTTACCCATGGATGCAGTAAGAATCTGCTAAGGGATACCTCCGGAAGATGGGCAGCAGCATCTTTCCGTGTTTTTTCACTACCCTATACTGCGCTCGCCAACCCGCCTGCCAAGCGTGGTGAGTATGGCATCAACCCCCTCATGACAATACAACAAAAAACCAGGCCCCGAGTCCCCGGCGGCCCCGCTTATCCTGGCTACGGTAGCAGTCACGGTAACGGCGGGGCTAGGGGTGCTAAGAATCCCCGGGAGACGATCGGCTACCAACCCCTACGACGACCACTGGCCCTGGTAACACACAACATCCGCACTTTGAGGACAGACGATAAGATTGTTGAGCTGGAAGAAGAAATTAGTAGATTACACTGGGACATTTTGGGGCTATCAGAAGTCCGTAGAGAGGGCGAGGACACGATATCCCTTAAGTCCGGTAACCTACTATACTACCGGGAGGGCGACCAACAGTCCCAAGGTGGTGTCGGGTTTCTCGTTCACAAGTCACTCATTAACAACATTGTCACCATCGACAGTGTGTCGAGCAGGGTCGCGTACCTAACACTCAGAATATCTAAGCGATATTTGCTGAAGGTCGTTCAGGTATATGCGCCGACCTCGTCACACCCAGATGAAGAAGTAGAGTCTATGTATGAGGACATCAGTAGAGCCATACATACGAACAACACTCACTTCACTGTTGTAATGGGGGACTTCAATGCAAAGCTAGGCATGAGAAGCGATGATGAGTTGAGAGTGGGGCAATTTGGGTATGGGCAACGGAACCCCAGGGGACAGAGGCTGGCCGATTTTCTGGAGAAAGAAGGACTCTTTATGATGAATTCTTTCTTCCAGAAGCCGCCTCACAGGAAATGGACCTGGATGAGTCCCAATGGTTCTACGAGAAATGAGATTGATTTCATCCTGACCAACAAGAAACGAATATTCAATGATGTCTCTGTGATTCACAGGGTGAAAACCGGCAGTGATCACCGAATTGTAAGGGGCACATTGAATATGAACGTTAAACTTGAAAGGTCCCGTTTGATGAAATCTACGCTCCGACCCACTCGCGCACATATCCAAAACCTCGAGAGCTTTCAACTCGAACTCGCAAATCGCTTTGACTGTCTAGGAGTAGATGCATCGGTGGACGAGATCAATAACAGGTTCGTAGAAACCGTCCATACGGTGGGGTCCCAGTTCTTTAAGACCCCCCGTACTAATAGACCTCAGAAACTTTCTGATGACACCCTTAACCTCATGGCTGAACGACGTTCTTTGCGACTGCAGTCTCCCGATGATGCTCAGTCACACAGGCAGCTCAATAGACAAATTTGGAAATCCTTGCGGCACGATATTCGTACCTTTAATACAGCCAGTATTAAAGATACGATAGAGCGGAATAAAGGCTCCAAAGTGTTCGCGAGAGATAGTTCTATTGGGCAGAGCCAGATGACGAAGCTGAAGAGGGAAGATGGCAGCATAACGTCAAGTAAAGCAGAAGTGTTAAGGGAAGTCGAAAGGTTCTATGGACGGCTCTACGATTCGGTCACTAAACCTGTTTGCAGTGCGGCCAACGACCCAAGAGCTAAACTGACCCGACATTATACCGAGGATATCCCGGACATCAGCCTGTACGAGATCAGGATGGCCTTGAAACAGCTTAAGAACGACAAGGCGCCGGGTGAGGACGGAATCACTTCAGAGCTTCTGAAAGCGGGTGGATCACCGGTACTTAAAGTCCTTCAGAAGCTATTTAATTCCGCCTTGCTTGAAGGTACGACGCCAAAAGCATGGAACAAGGGCGTGGTGGTTCTGTTCTTCAAGAAAGGTGACAAAACCTTACTTAAGAATTACAGACCCATCTCGCTGTTGAGCCATGTTTATAAGCTGTTTTCAAGGGTCATCGCGAACCGTCTCGAACGCAGGTTTGATGACTTCCAGCCTCCCGAACAAGCCGGGTTCCGAAAAGGCTACAGTACCATAGACCACATACATACGCTGCGGCAAGTCATACAGAAGACCGAAGAGTATAACTTGCCGCTATGTCTTGCGTTTGTGGACTATGAGAAAGCCTTCGATTCGATCGAAACATGGGCGGTGCTTGAGTCTCTCCAACGATGCCGAATTGACTATCGGTACATCGAAGTGTTGAAGTGTTTGTATACAAACGCCACTATGTCAGTCCGAGTACAAGAACAGAGCTCGAAGGCGATTCCCTTAAAAAGAGGCGTAAGACAGGGAGACGTAATCTCTCCGAAACTGTTTACGACCGCTTTGGAAGATGCCTTCAAGCTCCTGGAATGGAAAGGGCTGGGCATCAATATTAACGGCGAATACATCACTCACCTTCGATTTGCCGACGATATTGTGGTCATGGCAAAGTCGATGGAAGAGCTCAGCACGATGCTCGAAGGCCTCAATCGAGTCTCCCAGCGGGTAGGCCTTAAAATGAACATGGACAAGACGAAAATCATGTCAAATGTCCATGTCGTGCCTGCCCCAGTTATGGTTGAGAACTCGGCTCTTGAAGTTGTCGACGCGTACGTATACCTAGGACAAACAGTCCAATTAGGTAGGTCCAACTTCGAGAAAGAGGTCAATCGTCGAATCCAACTCGGATGGGCAGCGTTTGGGAAACTTCGCAACGTCTTTTCGTCCAACATACCTCAGTGCCTTAAGACGAAAGTCTACAACCAGTGTGTGTTACCAGTGATGACATATGGAACCGAGACGTGGTCCTTCACTATTGGCCTTATGAACAAGCTCAGAGTCGCTCAACGAGCTATGGAGAGGGCTATGCTCGGGGTTTCACTACGGGATCGAATCAGAAATGAGGAGATACGTAGGAGAACTCGGGTCACCGACATAGCCAAACGGATTAGCACGTTGAAGTGGCAATGGGCAGGCCATATAGCGCGCAGAACTGACGGCCGATGGGGCAGCAAAGTTCTCGAATGGAGGCCACGGATCGGCAAGCGCAGCGTAGGACGTCCACCTACAAGATGGGCAGACGACTTGGTGAGAACTGCTGGTCGGCGGTGGATGCAGACGGCTTCCAACCGCAGTACTTGGAGATCAATGAGGGAGGCCTTTGTCCAGCAGTGGACGTCCTACGGCTGAAATGATGACTAGCAGGTACATCCAAAACTACAGTCGAATTTTGGGACACGTTGTATAAACAGACGGTATGTATTACAGAATGCTACAATTGGGTCAGCAGTATTCCAAGTAGTGGCTAGTGACCCTGATGATCCAACGCAACCCTCAGGCCAACTCTTCTATTCAATCCAACCAAGCAACGCTGACGCAAAAATCTTCCATGTCGGTGAGTGCCATGATAATTATTTATAGTCATTTCAAACAGTAAGTGTTTTGTGACAGACGAAATGAAACAAATATCTTTTCCAATCCCTTTTTTATAATTACTTGCTCTATATCGCTATCACAGGTCACTTGACTTAGACTTGATTAATTATATTTGCAGTGTCATTTTTTAGAGCTTGTCTTATTTAACGTAATACTTTTTCAGATCCCCATTCAGGTCTGATAACAACACGACATAGTTTAGATCGAGAAAAGAAAGATACATACACATTAGTGCTTCTAGTCACAGACAGAGGTGAGCCACCACAACAAAGTAGCAGAATAGTTACTGTCATGGTTACTGATGTAGACGATCATAAACCGCATTTTGGGAGGAGTTTGGTAAGTTCACATTTATGAATTTGAAAAGAAAAAAAAATAAAGTCATCTAACTAAATAAAACCCATAATATTTTAATTGTTTCTCAGGATGATCCACCAATTCTAATGACAGTAAAAGAAGAAGTTCCTATTGGAACGACCATTGGTGCACTTGAAGCAATTGATGAAGATTTAGATGAAAATGCCGCAATAGACTACGCAATAACCACTGGCAATGATTTTGGTCTTGTGCGATTAGAAAGAACGAATGATAATAAAGCGTCGATAGTAACAGCTGCAAGGCTTGATAGAGAAACAGTTTCAAAGCTATTATTGAGTATAAAGTGCTTCAAATTTGGAACAGCACCAGAATTACGTAAATCTTACAATCGATTGGTATGTTTTACAACGACTCTTACTAAGCGTACTGTAAATACATTACTTTAAGCTTTTCGTTCCATGTATCACGATTTCATCATCATCTGAGCCGTTGAACTGCTGTCCACGTCCATTGTTGGTTATAGGCCTTCTTCGTGGATGTTCAAGATCATGAGGGGTTGTTTCCATACTCGCCACGCTTGGCAGGGTTGGCGAGGGCAGTACGGGATGTTGATAAACGGAAAGATGCTACTGCCTATCGTATCCCTTGGCAGATTCTTACTACATCCGCGGGTCAGAGAGGTGGGGCAACATTCAAAAGTCAGCACCCTACGGCTTCAAGATTTACTAAGAGATATCTTTCATTCTATTGCGCTAAAATTTACAATTTGTACACTCATTCCAGGATCCCTCCGAAACCCAAGTTCTTATAAAGGTCATTGACGTAGACGATCACCTGCCTGAATTCGAAAAAGCCAATATGACTATCGGAGTCAGACTGAACGTGCCCATAGACACGGTTATAGCAACAGTCAAAGCCACAGACACAGACCCTGATGCGCTTCCAATGGACTATACAATCGTGAACATGACATTTGAATCACCTATAAGGGGCAAGTCATTGAATAACATCAGCGATGTTATCATTTTGAATAACGTTACTGCTGATTTAAAGATTATGAAGAATTTGATACATTACGCTGATGGAATATTTAAGTGAGTTCTTAAAATAGTAAAGTTCATTTCATATAATTATGTAATGTTTAGGATAGGCATTCCAGAAATAATAATAAGAATGATAAATAAGAAATAATTTGATTGAGGCGTGACTCGAATTTTTATTGTGTGTGTTTTCAAATGCTAATTGGATATAATGTTAGCGGATTTGATACATCATATTTGTTGTCCATTTAGATATTAAAAATGATTAGCTTTGAATTAAAATTATTATTTTTTCAGGCTCATTGTTCGCGCTAACAATTCGAATAATGAAGAAAGATTCACGGACTTACAAGTTGAAGTAAGTTCATAATGCCTTTTTAAACACGTTTCCTTCGCTAAGGACGAATTTGACATTTTATTTTATTTTATCAACAGAATCCACAGCTCTTAAATCTAACAAATAAACTAATATGTACCACTAACAGCCAATAATGGATTTACATTCTAAAGGTTTAACTTATACGACAGTCACTAAATTATAAATTAAATTAAATTACAAACTTATGATCAAGAGACATACTTGTATAAACTTATGCTAAAGATGTTTTGAATTAAATTCCAATCTTATGCTGTACGTTATGTATGACTTATGATTTACGAATATTCATTAAAATGAAATTTAATGTTAAATATACCTATAAAAATGAATATACACAGATCATGTAGGTACCATAAAACTGACTTTATGACAATAATTGAGTGATTTGACGCTTGAAACTCTAACCACTAAAGAAAATGTCCAAATTATCAAATCTTTTATTAAAATTTCGATGAAGTCTGCTTACCAGTGAGTTTTCATTTGCATGTTCAGTAGTTTGTTTACGTTTTATTTAACTCTTTAACATCATCATCATCTCAGCCATAAGACGTCCACTGCTGGACATAGGACTCTCTCATGGATCAGCAAGTCCTGATCACGATCAGAACTGACCGCTTGGCTGGCGGGTTTGCGAGCGCAGTGCGAGATGTTGATACACAGATTAGACGCTGCTGCCCATCTTCCGGATGTATACCCTAGCAGATTCTTACTACATCCACGGACAAGAAAGGAGAGGTAACTGCCGTCACTTCACGGCTTTAAATATGTATGTTAGTCTCAAAGCACAATCAAATAAAAACGGGTGAAACTGCGGAGTGCGGCTAGTCTTTACATATACTTCTCTTAACTATTAAGGTTTCAAGTTTGTGTCTCTGCAAACTTTGAAGATAAGGGGGAACGGTATTTCGTTCAACACTTATAAAAAAAAGTCATAAACCATACGGCTTCAAAAAAACTAAAAACTGTTGTATTATGTGCAAACAAATACATTTCCAAAGATAAGATACGACTTATATAGTAACTTCACTTATTGAGACCCCTCCTTTTAATTGAAATATGATTTTTTTTCGTTTGATTATAATAAGTATGTATTTAAATCATTATTTTAGCCGTAAAACGTCCACTACTAAACACAGGCCTCCCATATGATCTCCATAAGAAGTAGTTGCCATACTAACCACGCTTGGCAGGCGGGTTGGCGAGCGCAGTACAGGGTGTTGATACACGTAAAGACACTGCTGCCCATCTTTCGGAGGTATCCCATAGCAGGCTGCATCCACGGTTATGAGAGGAGGGATAATATTCTACTGCCAGCACTCCACGTCAATTTTCATAGTTTGGGACTTAATTGTGTAGTGTGTGGTATCCAACAATATTTAAATATACACTTACTTCGTACTACAGTTAAGTAATAATTATTAGGTAGAGTAAGGCAGAGTGGTTTGAATTGGTACCATTGCGTGCCGGCAGTAGAATATTACCCCTCCTCTCATGCCCGTGTATGCAGTAAGACCCTGCTAAGGGATACATCCGAAAGATGGGCAGCAGCGTCTATCCGTGTATCAACATCCCATACTGCGCTCGGCAATCTGTCTGCCATGAAGATCCGTGAGAGTGGCGTGTGTTCAGTAGTGGACGTTTTATAGCTGAAATGTTGAATAAGTAGAGTAAATCGTGATTCACTAATTTAAATTGTTTATCAGGTAGTTGTGGTCCGTGAAAGAGATCTTCTCCGTCTAGTGATGCTCGGCGGAACCAGGCAGAAATACAGCGAGATCCGAGATAAAATGACGGCGGTACTGGCACAGAAAAATCTGAGGATGCAGCTGCATGATGCGAATACAGCTTTCTTGGCGAATCCTGGGTAAGTCGACATTTAGCCATTTTATTTATTCAGAAAGTTTATCATCATCATTTGAGCCGTAAAACGTCCACTACTGAACACAGGCCTCCCTCATGGAGATCCATGAGGGGTAGTTGCCATACTCACCACGCTTGGCAGGCGGGTTGGTGAGCGCAGTACGGGATGTTGAGATACGGAAAGACGCTGCTGCCCATCTTCCGGAGGTGTCCCTTAGCAGGCTCTTACTGCATCCACGGATAGGAGAGGAGGGGTAACATTCTACTGCCACGGCAAGAAAGATAGTTGCTTACAGTAAATAAAACCTTACTTTCTACACACATTACACAGAACTTAAAAACAATAAGGATACAATAATAGGAATATGGATCTCCATATTATAATCAATAGAATCAGGCGTTACTTTGCGGAAATCCATATGAAAATGGAATGAAAGTCCAGCCGCCGACCAGTCAACATCTCGGCGTTTCACCTGAAGATGCCTCGCGGAGAGGCGACACACGTGTCGTCGTGTGGGTTTGGGTATGCATGTTGCACTAACAGCCTGGTTCCTCCTGCATGTGCATTAATTAGCGGGCGGGAGGGCGGTGCATATGCATCTCAGCATTAGCGGAATTAAAACCAGATATTTTCATTGTATTTTATTGTCATATGGATCTCCACAATATTCATTCATTCATCCATTGATGAGGCCTGTGTTCGGTAGTGGACGTTTTACGGCATTCCACTCCATTCAATACGAATTAAACGTCACTAAGTAGCGTTTCACCGAAACGAAGAAGGTTTGCATTAAACATCGCTTAACAAACAACTTCTTGGGGTCTGCTTACGTTTTTTAAAGAATCCTCGATAATAAGTTTGGTAAGTATATATACCTAGCACTTGTATGAAGCATTTTATTTTCCGTTTTTTGTTATCGTCTGGTTTTAAACAGACTTTAGAAATACGAAGGACGTTTTCATGTCCTCTGCATTTTTTAGGGTTTCGTATCCAAAGGGTAAAAACGGGATCCTATTACTAAGACTCCGCTGTCCGTCTGTCTTTCTGCCACCAGGCTGTATCTCATGAACCGCGACAGCTAGATAGTTAAAAGTTTCACAGATGATACATTTCTGTTGCCGCTGTAACAAACATTACTAAAAACAGAATAAAACAAACATTTGAAGGGGGCTCCGATACAACAAACGTGATTTTTTGAAGTTTTTTGCTCGATAATAATAATGGCAAAAGGTAAACGCTTGAAATTATCACAGAATATTTAGTTGCTGTACTCGTATATTCATTTTAAAAACAAATAATTCAATCAAAATAATGGTAAGGAACATACGGACAGATGGCTATCAAAACTCGACATCGAAAGATGTCTAAGATAATAAATCCCTATCTACTAATCATCATACACATCATCATCATCATCATCAGGTTATTGAAATAATATAACATGGAACGAAGTAATTACCTAACAGGTAGTAAGTACCTAATAGTCCCTCAAGGCATAGTTAGTATATACCCTAAATTTAAACGTGCGGTTGGGTTTTTAGTTTCACTGTATAAATGTTTGATTGATTTTAAAGCCAGTACTCATGACAGTATCCATGATAAATCGATCGAAAATTTCAAATACGCGGATGTAATATGTGTACTAATCGGAAAGGGAGGTTTTAGCCCATGAAAACAAGTAGTTTTGGAAAGAAGGAAAATCAGGAATTCGTATTTTTTTACTAGGTAGTTGGTGCTATGTAAAAATTATCCTAGGGTAATTTTTTTTTTTAATTTCAATAAAAAAAAATCTTTTTGTGGTTATAGGTATTTTTATTTGTACCTACACGGCAACTCTTCGCGGAGTTCAATGACCCCGACAAGAATCAGCTGGCGTTTAGGCTGTCAATATATACACTACAACAGTGATAACATTAACAATGTACAACATTACAATACATCAAATAAACACAAAATATAACAAATTAAGATAATATAATTAGCAATCAAAATGTTATGGCTCAGCGTGAGATATGCTCAAGGAGCAAACGCTGATTTTCAGCCATAGCCTGTAGAGTGCAAGCAGAACGAGACGCAATCCGTGTGTTGTGTTCCTACATTATTTAAGTGGTATACAGATGGTGAATAGATTGATATTATTTATATTAAGATTGATAGCATGCATTGTGTATCTACGTATTTAAGTTCGTAGTCTTTTCTTGAATGAAAATCACTGAATCCTGGAAAGTCGTAGAACAAAAGCGATTCCTTGGAATGGCTAGAATCACCCCTTTTCGGCTAAGTACACATGTAATAACACACCTTGTATGGCAGTTTGGGCATTTTAGATGTTAGCATTAAAGTCGGTTTTCTTGATTGGTAAATCAAAGGATTATTTATTTACAGGCCGTGCTTCCAGTTTAGAAATACCGACTCCGGTGAAGCGTTAACGCCTAAAGCCATGAAGGCAACCATCCGTTCCCTTGGTACAGAGTTCCAGAACCTTCTAGAGGCGTACAACGTCCAGAACATAACCAGCTGTGGAGCGTCGCGGACGAAGCATTCGCTAGCGCAGCATGCATTGCTTGCTTTGGCTGGCGCGCTGCCGATCGCTGCTTTTATAGCAACTATTGTATTGTGCTGTATGCATTCTAACGGTAAGCAAAAACATGTAACAATTTTATTAAATACTACTTATTCATGTTTGTAATGTTTTCTTTCGTTGTTGTATAATCTTTACTTCTTTCAATTTCCATTTCATTTCAAATAGTATAAAAGGTTACCGTGGGATGCCGGCTGAATAATTTTACCCCACCTCTCTTACCTGTGGTTGAAGTAAGAATCTGCCAAGCGATACCTCCGGAAGAAGGACAGTAGCGTCTTTCCGTGTAGTAGCATCCCGCACTGCGCTCGCCAACCAAGCGTGGTGAGTTTGGCAATAACTTTGATCGGTCTTGGAGATCCATGAGGGAGGCCTTTGTCCAGCAGTGGACAAAAGCACCCACAGCACAATCTCTTTTCAGTCACAAGATTTGAAGATGATGTTTGTAGAAAAAAAAACTATAACAGTATGTATTGTTTCAGCAAAACATCGGGCGAAGAAAGCGCTTCTAATTGTAAGAGAACCACCCCAAGTCGCAGGCAGCAACATATCTATACCTACCAGATTATACGCAGAACCCTTATATACCACGTGACCTGACTTGTTAGAACAGTAATAACAATAATAAAAGAAAAATAAGGTTAATAAAAGTCACGTAGTTGGTCACGTGAAAACGAATAGTCCTGGAGTCACACGGCTAGATGACTACATTTAATTGTAAGTCAATCATGTAGATTAACAAAATCTATTGGACACATATTGTTTCTTACATTCTTACTGTACGATTTATGTATAAACCGCACATTTGCACTTTTGCAAGCGGTGCATTTTACTTACCTAAGCCTAAATGCATTCAGTGCGCGTTCGACGCCGTTCCGAATATTCATAGCATTATCAATTATCAATAAATCATTAATCAAATTAATCTCTATCACTTATCATCTCTCCATAAATATCATCTAAAGGCGTAGGGAAGAAACTTCACATGCTTATGGTCCTTCGACATTTTAATCGGCGAATGAAGTTATGAAGTTTAATATATCGAAATATGTCGCGTAAAGTCATAAGCCCCGGTACGCGACGACGTGCCTTGGTACTCAGTTATGACGTCACGAGCCCCTATACATAAACTGCAACTCGCTTTATTTTTTTTCTAAGGTATTTGTTAATCAATTTGAAAAAGCAAACAATATGTGTCTATTATTTTTTGTAATATCTAACTGACGGACTAAATAGAGTTATGATTTTCATACCATGTATGTCTTTGAAGATGATACAATATTAGAATAGATAAATAAGGCGCGTCGCTCACACGAGCTAGAGTCGAGGCGGCGTCAAGGCGCAGACGTACAAGCGGCGCGCCCCGCATCTACGTTTTCTCGCCTCGACTTACCAGTGAGCGACGCGCCTTATAGTCAAAATTGTTGGAGTCAGTACAATATGTTCGTGCCAGATTTAATGATATTTCTTAAGCTTTTGCGATCACAACACATTACGTTAAACTTTATTTTAATCCCGAAGTTTCGACAGGATCGCACCTCTACAATGAGGTAATTACGCGATAAGTACCCGATTATTAAATATGGTATTAATGATAGGTATTTATCTAATGTGATATTTTATCATCTTCTTCAGAATAAGACATTATAGATTATAGATGATTTATATGGCGTCAGCAACTGGTAATCATGATGTACGGGACGCTGGAGTGCCTGGATGTCCCAGGCACTATTGGTATGGATTTGTTGACGTTAAGATAGATGGATTAGGCTTGCCCAGCACCTATACTGATTGATGCCAATGGAAGATCCATTGGCATCAACTGCCATTGAAATTACGTAAATTATTTCTGTAATCGTTAAAACTTTTCATGTGCCTATACCTATAGTGTGTAATATAAATTTAATATTAAGGTTAAAATTATTTCATTAAGAAACTTTGTATATAAAATTAATTGATATCGAACACCAAAATGTCATTGCTTAATAATTTGAGAATAATACTCGGTGATGTTAAAATGTTAAAAAATGTAAAATGTATAAAATATTTATTTTCAGTTTAAGTCCTGCTTGCCTGACTAGACTTAGTTTGATAAATTAAATAGATAATCTCGTTTAGTAATCTTATTATTTAAAACCTAAATTAAGTCTAATCTTAATTGACGACCTCTGTGGTGCAGCGGGCGAAGGTCCGCCTGCTACGCAAGAGGTAGCGGGTTCGATTCCCGCCTCGGGACAAATGTCTGTACCATCTGCAAATATTTGTTCAGGGTGATCTGGATGTCTTTCTATGTATAATAGAAATATCTTATTTATTATTTATTTATTTACTATTTATCTATCTATGTAGTATAATGTATTAAGTTTATCAGTCCAGCATTATTTATTTATCTGATTCTCTAAAATAATTGGAGCAAACATTTATTGCCAGTGTAAGCTGTGTTAAACTTGAATCACTAATTATATTTTTTAACCGACTTTAAAAAAGGAGGAGGTTCTCAAGTAGTATTTTTTTTTAATCTTTGTTATTTTAGAACTCCGTCGTCACTTATGAACCGATTTGGGAAATCATTATTGTGTTCGAATAGATACACTTAGAATTAGGGTTCCAATATCAAAACTCAGTTGTGATGGACCCCTTATAGACCCCTATCCACTTATTATCATACTTACCTACACATTAATATCTTCATTATCAGCAGGTCATTGGAATACAATTTAATGAAATAAAATAATGTAATAGTGCGTAAGGGAAGGAAGGGCTTTGCCCCGCAGTGGGACAATCAAGGCTTGATAAAAATAATAGTAATAATAGTGTGTACTCTCCAGTATTTCTATATTTGTTTATATTAAAATTCCTGTATTTGTAAGTATTTTCTTGTGATCGAAGCACTGTATGAGTAATTTGTTTTTTTTTTCTGAGTGGGTAAGATATCCGTAATGTCAGAAAATGGCGCTGACGGAAGATCAGCGTTGGTTGCCTAGCGTGCTAGACAACCAACTCAATGCTGAGTCAGTGTCCATTTTGTAATGTTCGGTTTACAATATTGACGTGTATTGTTATTTTCAATTTTTTGGGGGAAATCCCTATAATGATATGTATATGATGTATTTATTATTGAATCAAAAAACCTAACCAACCAAGGGAGTGCCTCAAGGTATAGCGTTGTCCCTTAAATTTAAACTTGCGGCTGAGGTTTTTGTTTCACTTGATAATGTTTGCTTTATTTTAAACCCAGTTAGATAAAACAAGCGAGATATTCAAATATATTAAGCATACATACATAGCAGTTTAGGTATTTTTTATCCTTTTTTCTTGCCAAACTAGCACAACAGACCTGGGTTATAATCCATGTAGCTATTATATTCTAATGCTAATATAATTATTAATATTCAAAATTTATTAAATCTAATGAAACTAAAAAAAAATATTATGTTTGTATCATAATTTTATGAGGCCAAATTAATACAAACTTTTATTTAGTTGAGCGATTAACAAGAGATACACACCAATGCAACTTAATATAAAACAAAAGGTAGTGCACCCAATTAGAGCCGGCCACTACATGCATAAATCAACTAGGAAGGTGACTGACTTTTTCACTTGGACCTTGAATCTATATAAAGTCATAGCTTCATATACATTCAAATTTAACATAAGTAGGTATTGGTTATACCTGTATTTGCAAGGTTTGTCTTTGCGAATATTGATATAAGTCGTTTTTTACATACTTGGATTGGTTATTTTCGGTCAGCCTTATACAAAACAACTGCGGAGTTGGCTCAAGAATTCGGTTTCGCTTATGAATTTTCAAGTGCTTCTAAAACAGTGAGAAGCAGGTAAACGATAAGACGCCACTGACACGAACAGACATACTCGTACCTATCGAAGAACATGGTTTTCAATAACTGATTGTAGATCTTATTTTTTTTTAAATTATTTTAAGAAGGTTCTCGAAACATCCTTTATACCATTCGAGTTGATAAACTGATCACAGCGCACTTTGACGAAATGTTAATTTTGCTTGTTATATTAGTGGCATTGATGCTTATTGCACTGATCGGTTATTATCAAAAAAATACAAATGCAGTGTGCAGCTCAACGAAACGTTTGGAAGGGAAGACGGTGTTGGTGACAGGTGGAACGGCGGGCATGGGGCTCGAAATAGCAAAGGACATGGCAGAGCGAGGCGCCAATGTCACTATCGCATGTCCTAATGCGGCGGAGGGACAAGAAGCCGTTCAACTGATAAAAGAAACTACTGGCAAAGTCGTAGAGTTCCTTCTCCTTGACCTCGCTTCTTTGAAAGATACACGACGCGCAGCCACCGAGTTTCTCTCCCGGCACTCCAGCCTGCACATCCTTATTAACAACGCCGGCGTCGGAGGGCCCGAAAACCTCATTACACCAGATGGTATCAACTTCGTTATGCAAGTCAACTACTTCGGCACATTCTTGCTAACTCTACTGCTCGTACCCCTGCTAAAGAAGACGGGGCACGCGGGTGAGCCCAGTCGGATTATAAACACAGCATCTATTCTCCACGTGTTTGGTAACGTCGATTGTAATAATTTGAAGAACAAGAACGTGTGGTTGAATATAGAATACTATAGTGACAGTAAATTCTGTGTGGTGCTATTCACGAGAGAACTAGCCGAGAGATTGACAAAACACAACGTTGTGGTAAACAGTGTCAACCCTGGTGCTGTTGGGACGAGGATTTTTAAAAGTTGGAATATGTGGCTTGGAGGTGTAGTCTCTTCGTTCTGCTATTACATCTTCAAGACTCCAAGGCAAGGAGCGCAGACAGCCTTGTATGTGGCCTTAGATGAGAAGACAGGTCTTGTTAGTGGAGAATATTTCACGAACTGTCAACAGTCTAGAGCAGTATATAGAGCTTACAACGACAAACTTGGTAAAAAAATATGGGAAGAAACAATAAGAATAGTGAAATTGGATCACCTGGAATAAATTCTCTTTTTAAAAACATTTATAAGAAATCGTTACATTGCTTGTTAGATACAAATTTATACTTTTTATGGGATATAAAATTAATTATTTGAATTGAATTAAAATTATCGTGGCTTGTCATAGTTTCATACATAAAACGGCTATAACCACGTCACTAATCGCTCATAAAGAAATCATTAGTGTACAAAGACGTACATCTGAAAAAAAAAATTGTACAATACACGTAAGACTACGATCTGGAATTATCGCGCTACGATTTAGTAAAATTTTGTCTAGTATTACTGAATCGTAATAAATAAATAATAAATAAATAAATAATGCGGGACAAATCACACAGCATCATCTAGCCCCAAGCTAAGCAGAGCTTGTGTTATGGGTACTAGATGACTGATATACTTAATATATTATACTACATAGATAGATATTTTTATTATATATAGAAAAACACCCAGAACACCCTGAACAAATATCTGCAGATCGTACAGACATTTGTCCCGAGGCGGGAATCGAACCCGCAACCCCTTGCGTCGCAGGCGGACCTTCGCCCGCTGCGCCACAGAGCTCGTAATAATTACAGACTGTAGACTATTACGTGTACTGTACCAGTATTTTTTTTGCTATTTGTATATGTTAAGGCACATACACTGTTAATCAATACTTAAACATGTTAATGGCACTGTATGAGCTTCTTTTTATTATTTCATCAGTTTGAACTTATCAAATGTTATTTTCAACTTTGACGAGTATTTCCAAAAGTTTTAGATAAAATATTTTAACTGCAAGTTGTATTATTTTATACTTTTTTACCCAACCTATTCACAATGATCATTATTATTAAAAGCTGTCATCTATATTAATAAAACACTTTGTCCTGAATTACTGACTGACTCACGGATTAAATCACAAGCCGCTGATCGTGGAGACCTGAAACGGGTTAGTTCTGGTTAGTTGCAGTTGGTTCGCTGTCACTAAACTTGTAAGATGTATTTTGACAAAGGCATCCAATTTAGAAAAGACTTAAAAAATATTCACCCCAAAAAGGATGAAAAGAGTCGGCAAATTTTATATAGTGGGACAACGTGACTCCTTAATAATCAACTTTAAAATTTGCCTTACAAGCATTCTTTAGACGAATTGCGGAACACCTTTTTCGTCATTTCATCTTCTATGAGAGTAAAGAGGGGTTGAAAGTAATTTTTGAGAAAATTTCTCTCTGAGTTGGTATTGATACTCCATAAAGAATTTAATTAATTACATTTTTTATTTTGACACCTCATGTCTGAAAATTCTTCTTTTGTTTTTTGTAGTAGAGTAGTTGTAGGTTAGTTCTAGGGCAGTAATTGAAGTGTAGTGTAGTTGTTGATTAGCTGTAGCGTAGTAGCGTAGTAGCGTAGAAGTAGAGTAGTAGTATAATAGAAGTAAGGTAGAAGAAGAGTAGTAGTAGAAGTAGATTATTAGTTAGAAGATGTGGTCGTAGGTAGTTGATTCTTGGCGGTACAAAGTTCGCTGGGACAGCTAGTACGTTACAAAAACTTAAAAATCATTATGCTTTATTACTTAGTACCGCATTCGAAGGATTCTAAACTTTAAATAGTTCAGGTACTTTTGTTCATGACAAATATTTCTTTTATAAATTAGGTACTGCCGAAACCATGCTGGCCGATTATGTTATGTATACACTCGTATTTTGACCCGATGGTCGTGGGCTCGATACCGGCCTTGGACCAAAGGAACCAATTGTTTATTGATAAATTTATTTTCAAATTTAACACTTGCCTTAACGAAGAAGAAACATATCGTGAGGAAACCTGCGGCTTAGTCAGCTTCAGACGTATTGACCTGTTCTTTCCTCTGACTATTAGCCGACTAAGCTGGGAGGACAATCATATGAGTAGGTGCTGGCAAGCCTTATAATTCTAAAAATGTCCCAGGCACTGCAGCGTCCTGACCAGCACAAATATCATGCTGCTCTTCTCTTATCTTGCTTCTCTGAAAATAGTTGCTGATAGAGCATTTAGGTCTATTATTGTTACGTTTATGTTACTATGATGCAGTAATAAAAAAATAAGACATTTAGATCTATTTTAGACAATTTATACAGTATAAATCGTCTAAAATCTTTCGACTAATCGTAAGTTTTTTTTAAATTACTGCACATAGTAACGTTCATTTCGAAATTTGAAATAAAAAGGACCACAGGTAATAAAATTATTTACGAATTATTCCATATTCAAAAAACATTTAAAGTTAAATTAAAAAGGAATATTTAAATCGAAATTTGAATTCAATAGACCTATTGACTCACGTCGCTACAGCGTGCGTAAATTTTGTTTTCTTTTATTGTAATGTACAGATACAACAGACACAGGTTACTGTATCTGTGTATGTCAATAAATGTTTTTCTATTTTATTCTACTTATTAATAATAGATTGCTAATAGATTTTTACTTTTTTACATTTTAATAAAAAAAAACTCTATGTAGTTTTATTTGTTTTTATGTGCCTGTGCGTAAACTCTTTGCAAAGACCCTGTCAAGAATCAGCAGGCGCTTAGGTTGTCATTAACGTTTATTGTTGACCGTAAAACTGTTGAACTTAAAGCTGTCGTGGTCTTT
This sequence comes from Pasiphila rectangulata, assembly GCA_963082625.1. Lineage (NCBI taxonomy): Eukaryota > Metazoa > Arthropoda > Insecta > Lepidoptera > Geometridae > Pasiphila > Pasiphila rectangulata. Next base: position 21,963,848 of record OY720240.1, on the reverse strand, counting down.
TCTTGAATGAAATTCACCCTGAAAAGTAGCAGTACTCAAGTTATTCCTTGCAGTGGTCAGAATCAGCCCCTTTTGGCTTAGTAGACATACATCATAGTTAGTTAGTGTGACTCCATTTTCCGCATTTAGACTCCAAGATGGTCCATTATGCTTAGTGTCTGGCTAGCATAGCCAGCCCAACTCCGACCAGAAGAGCAGAATCTTCCTGGGATCTTCACAGGCTTCACGGAGTGACCTCGCTTGTTTGGGGATTTGTTGTCATTGTACCCCCTTGCGTTTCAGGACTTCGTGGAGAGCTGATTCTACCTCCTTCAGACATCCTCTCCGGCTGTTTGTGGCTCCGATGTTGAAGAGGTGTTTGTTGAGGGTTCAGTAGCCCATCAGTATTCTTACTGTCCTTAGATCCGTTCTATGTATCTGTAGTGGGCGTCGAGAGGGTCTTGTGAAACCATTGAAACCATTTATTAATTGTGTAATGTGTGTAAATTAACTAAAGTAAGCTTTATCCAATAACTTTTATACCTACATACAACATACAAAAATGAATGTTTCAGTACCAATCTGTCTATTTGTTCCGTTCCTCTTATGTCCATAAGAATGTGTATGAAGTATATACTAATGAAAGTTGACAGGTTTAATTACTTATTAGAATTCACTAATAATAACAATAATACAAAATACATTCGCAAATAATCACAATATTATGACCCTCTGAAACCGCGAATTATGAGGTAAAGGTACTTACAAAGGTATAGTATGTGTGGAAACCAAAAGCCTGCAACACCTGTTTTCATTGCCTGTCTTCCAATTATTGGGATTCTTTTATTTTTTTTAATAAAAATAACAATATATCATTGTTATTTTTTTAAATGACTAAATGGCAGCACTATCTGAAAGCCCACCTGGTGTTAAGCGGTAACCTCTACCTATAACATCAAACTGAGGGTATTAGGGGCCCAAGATACAGCCTGGTAACACCCCATTGGGTACCTACGTAACAATAAAATGCTTACCTACTTTTTGTTATTTATTTATTTATTTATAAATTCTTTATTTCACAAAATTTTAACAAAGATGCACAAAAGGCGAACATAATGCCGTAGGCATTTTCTACCTGTCAATGTGAATAATATGAATGAATGAATAATAACACAAAGACCGTTATGCTGCTGTCATGTCAGCATTATTGATTATTTATTTATTTTTACTTTATTACGAGAAAAACAAAGGTGTACTCCATGGAAATAGAGGAGTCGAAGATGATCCTCAAGTTATATTCGGATATATTTTGTTTACATTTTTATCCAAAATACCTTTGTTTGGTTTTAGGTATTTTTATTTTTACCTGTACGGCAACTCTTTGCAGAGGTCAATGAACCTGTCAAGATTCAGCTGCCGTTTAGGTTGCCATTACCGTATAAGCATCTGTTGATGTTAAAGTTTGTGAGGTCATTTCTTAAATGAAAATCATCTGAACCTGAAAACTCGTAGAACTAAAAGTTGTTTCTTGAGGTGTTCAGAATCATCTTCTTTCGGCACACATATTACAGTACACCCTGTATACGCGTGCATGGTAATTAGCTTTATCCGCTCTGTAGTTTTTGCGTGATGATGTTACAAAGACCAATTATCATACAAAGAAAAACTGAATACGTTTTAACATAAAGAAAACTATTTTTTAAACAAAAAGTTACCTTATTATTTAAGTTGTTAAACTCATCTTCCCCATGGGGGCAATAATAGGACAAAAGTAACAAATCGGGAATTTATATTTTATATTTTTTTTAATTTTTTTTTCCTTTTTACTAGGTTGGTGTCATGTGAAAATGATCCTGAGGTCAAGAACAGTTTTTTTTTATATTTTAAAAAAAAAGCTTTTTGTGGTTAAATGTATTTTAAGTACCTGAACGGCAACTCTTTGCGGAGGTCAATGACCACGTCAAGGATTGCACTTAAGTTGTAAGTAACGTATACATCAGTTGTGGAAGATAAAACTTTCACTGTATTTTCTTGAATGAAATTCACTAAATCCTGGAAAGTCGTAGGGCAAAAAATGTATTTGGGAAAGTCAGATTCACTTTATTTCGACTTAGTACACATACACCCTGTACAACAACTTTGCTTGATAGAGGATTTTTAATCTTGGTTAAATGATTTTATCTTCATTAAAGCTAAGAGATCTATCAGGTGCAATATAAAATATTTTCAAAGAAATCAAATAACACACTGGTGATGCAACTGTAATTAAAAACGTATACCATGCATTATGCCACTACGTCATTTCCTACGGCATACAGGTATGGGGCGGAGTTGTTAAAGCGCGTTTGCTTGACCTAGAGAGAGGCCAAGGAGCAGTCTTAAAAGTGATGCTATTTAAACCATATTATGTACCGTACCTACTTCTAATATATTCAAAGATTTTATTTTATGTTGAATATTTATTATATAATAGAATATAAATTTATTTATATGGTCCGGAACCCCAAAAAGGGGTATGTTAACATTGGTACATTGCAAGGTGATCACTTAAAATAATTGTATTGAAATTGCCGATTATATATGATATTGTATTATATCAGGCTGTGAATGTATAATGTTCCTACTTCTTGTTAATACAAGAAGTAGGAACATTATTATTATGATCTATTCTTTGAACAGTTTGGAATGCGGCTGTTGCAATTTATGCTGCATTTTATGCTGTTTAATTTGTTTTGTTATCTATATAAGTACTTTTTCTTCTTGTGTACAGTTTTTATATATTTCTTTTAAAATTAACTACTCATCATCAAATTTATTTTCGCATTTCCAAAAAACTCTGCACTACAAGGAAGCTGGAAGAAAATGCTAAATAGCATTAAGTTCGCCTATGACAATGTTTTATCTGCAATAAAGAATTCATTTATCTTATCTTATTACGCTGAAGAGGAGTCATATACCCAGCACCGGGCTGAAATGATGATAGTGATCTTATTATACTAACTGACCCACGGAGGTGGTCAATAATAGGACAGGCACTCTTAGTGCGTAAGTCCAACTTACGCTTGGCTGGTTTCTTATAATATGATTAAATGATTAATCTAATAATTCTACTTATAAACTTTAATTGTAATTCCTGTTAAATTATGTTATTTTATTCAATGAATAAACCTTTTATGCCGTGGAGTCCGGCAGTAGAATGTTACCCCTCCTCTCATGCCCGTGGATGCAGTAAGAGTCTGAGGGATACCTCCGGAAGATAAGCAGGAGTTGTGGGCGGCAGCGTTTTTCCATGTGTAAACATCACAAACTGCGCTCGCCAACCCGCCTGCCAAGCGTTGTGAGTATGGTAACATAGAGATCTTTGAAATCTATGAGGGAAGCCTATTTCCAGATTGTCCAGCAGTGGACATCCTACGGCTGAAATGATGATGATGAAAATAATGTATAAATCGTCTAAAAGGCCGCTTTTTCATCTTAGCAAGACTTCTTACATCTACACGGTCCTGAAGATAATCCCACTTGTCTGTTTTCGGAGTCTGTCCGCGACGCGATCAGATTCATGAGACCTGTGTCCCGTAGTGGACGTTTTACGGCTGAAATTAATGATGATGAAACCTTTTATCATTAAGATTAATATGATTTGTTGTCGATAATTATATTGTATTGCATCATTAAACCTGTCCACACAATATAGGACACGTACATTAAATACATTATGTACGGATATGGATCAAGAGCTATGTAGGTGGTGCAGAACCTTGCAACAGTGCATCTAGCTCAGTACTCTATAGATTCACTATTGACGTGACACATCATAAACGTCTAGTTTGAATTACCTGATTTTATATAAAAAGTTTGTTTTACAGATCTGTATTGATAAATTACACATCAGCAAGAGTAAATTCACGTTTTACGGGGTTTTGGAAGTTACCAAGTAAGTTACATATGCAATAAATAAATAAATACAAATAAATAAATAAATACAAATACATAATTTTTTTACCGAATTATAGAAAGATTCAAATACCTACTTGTTGCCTCAGAACTCCGTCGTTAATAAACCAATTAAAAAATACCCGTTAGTTCAAATTAATAGACATTCAATAAGGTCCCATTTTTTCATAATCATTTATTTGCCAGTATGTGTGGAAAAATAGGTCTTATTATTTCACTTTCAAAAGAATCGTGAGTTAATTTATTGTTACGTTGAACGGGGCTAAACGCGAGCGCGTGAGAGGGAAGGAGACGGTGCCGCGTAAAAAGCTCCTTTCCCTGACGAAAGTTCTTCTGGGAGGAACTAAACACGTTGGAAATCTATGTTCAACGAATTATTAACGTGAGTAGAAAACCCGTTTAACATAACAAGGTCTTGTTATTGTCCAAATATAATCTGCCTTAGATAAGCGTGAAAAAATATTTGTTAATTATTATAGAATTCAATAACTATTAGGATGTTACGTTCATAAACAAATTAACTATGTCAAACACTAGAAGAGCTAATGAAATAAGTCAAACACCAAAATATATAAAATAAGTCAACAAGATATAAAAAGAATTGTAAAATTAATAACTAAAATTTAAATATTCGTTTATGTCATAAAAAAAATCTCCAGAAGCCAATTTTTTAATTGCAATTTTAAGATACATAATGGTATTTTTTTTAATTATCAGGCAATTTATAGTAGATGGTTTTACGTTGTAGTAAGAGTTTGGTTTAATTAGCTTAAGTCGGCATGGAGGTACATAATAGTTTATTCATATGTCTTGTGTTTCTACCCAGGACTTTCGATTTTTTTCTGAAAAACTGAGGATATTGTTTGACAAAAATAAACTTTATAACTCAGTTCTGATGATGTGATCCATGAAAAATCGAGGAAACTGCCCAAAAATAAATAAACAAATAGTTATTTTGTCATAATATTAAGCTAAATGTCTTAGTAGTACGGTATTGTATTAAACCATACATAAAATAGTACAAACTAAAATTAACTTAAATACCTCAGACCCCAAAAAATAGGTACCTTTTTATCAAACACCTAATAAATACCTATATATTTTTTCTTTTAAATAAAAAATCTGTCACCAAAATGTAATCGCCAAGCAGGCAAATTTGCCACAGACAGACACTAAATTAAAATAAAAATATTTATTATAGAAGCCAAGATGCTGTTAGAGGCAGTTCTTATCCTGGTGGCCATCGGGCTACTTGTGTGCAAGTGGAAAAGAAGACCTTTTGAAAAGCTCTATGAACAAACCAAGTGTTCATTTTCATACCTTCCCTTTATTGGTAATACACATGTTATGCTGTGCAGTAATGAACGTAAGTTATGTTTATTTAGTTGATGATAAAGTGATAATCAAGATAAATGTCAGTAAGGTGGGGTGCCGGCAGTAGAATGATCCTCTCATACCCTTGGATGCAGCAAGAGCCTGCTAAGGGATACCTTCGGAAGATGGACAGCAGCGTCTTTACGTGTACATCCCGTAAGCGTGGTGAGTATGGCAACTACCCCTCATCCATGAAAGAGATCCCTGAGGCAGGCCTGTTTACAATATTGGACGTTTTACGGCTGAAATGATGATGACGTATTGCGCTTAATTCAGTTATCAAAATGAACTTAAGTTATAAATATCATTGTTATAATTGCAGCTTTAAAGTTCATCATCATCGCAGACCATAATTATGAAATTCTATTGTATACTCATAAAGTTACCCAACTTTCACAACTTGTTTTTGTTACTCGTGTTTCTTCTATAAATATCTATATATATAATAATAATATAAATAATATATAAATATTATAAAAATATATATATATACATATATATATATATATTTTCTTAAGAAAAGCAATATCTATTATTTCCATGTAAAATCAAAGAACAATAAAATCGCGTTGCCCGCTATTAAACGCTAAAAGGTCAAATACTTCAACAAGGTATCGCTCAGTAATGGGGCTTAACTCAGATAACTAAATGAAAATAAAATGTAATAAAACAGATTAAAGGAATCGCCTTAATTGTTTTGAAAATAATTTCAAAAGCGCAATTTTTAAAAATATATTTTGGAATATGAAATCGTCTTTATAATACCACGATGTAATACTTACGCATATATTAAGACGACGCCTTGAATATTAATAATGGCATCAGGATATTTTTAAATTTAAATTACAAAAGGACTTTGACGCTCAGCGATTATATCGTACCGAAAAGGCTAAACAATATTCAACAAACATAATTATTGTAAAAACAACAAACTCATAACTTCTTCATCATCATCATTTCAGCCGTAAAACGTCCACTACTGAACACAGGCCTCCCTCGTGGATATCCATGAGGGGTAGTTGCCATACTCACCACGCTTGGCAGGAGGGTTGGCGAGTGCAGTAGGGGATGTTGATACACGGAAAGACGCTGCTGCCCATCTTCTGGAGGTATCCCTTAGCAGGCTCTTACTGCATCCACGGGTAGGAGAGGAGGGGTATCATTCTACTGCCGGCACCCCACGGCAACTTATTACTTAATTCTTATCTAGTCCTAATTCTAGCAACGTAATTAACATTTTTGATTCATCCGACATCGGACTACTCAAAATACTATTTGGGAAACCAATCACCTATGTCATATTTCTGCCAAAATATGTCACCCTCTAGAGGCTTGTTCCGTACACACTCCATCAAAGTATGTTGAATGTCTTCAACTACGCTGGCATCAGGGATTTCAATTCGGATTTAAAGGTTTAATATTTTGAAATTCCTTGTTTTTCTCATCAAAACAACCTCTCACAATTTTATTGAATCATGTGGAGGCCTTTGTCCAGCAGTGGACGTGCCACGGCTGACATGATGACTTGATGAATTGCTTATAGTGTTGTATGTATGGCAACAACCCCTCATAATTAGCACTTACACATTCATGAGGGAAGCCTATGTCTAGCAGTGGACGTCCTACGGCTGAGATAATGATGATCATGATGAATTATTTCTCGATTGTCTTAAATTGGTACAACGCGTATTCACTAATATATTGAAATGCTTTAAAATAAGCTTATTGCGAATACAAAGTGACATCACACTGTGGAAGTAGCTAAAATAAACCAGTCTAGCTGTAGCTTCATCAGTAACAGATCTTATTGAACTGCATAAGCTGCTGAACTAAGCCGACCTGCAAGTGCATCAATTTTCAGTTTCCATTAAAGGGTAGAATCTATGTATACCTTAAAATACCATAGAATTGACGGGATTGGATATTTCTCCACACACCAATACTTTGGTAGGATATTCTTTTACATTTGGTAAAGAAATTTAAATACATCTTGTCACTTTAGCATTAATCACTAGGTTGTTCGCAGTAAACCAATCGTGCACTTGCAATAGTGAATTATGTACGCCGTCATTATTAACTTTATTCCTATCAACTTTAAAAGTTAAGGAAGTATCGTCGACAAATAAGACGATATAACATAAGTTTTTTTACAAAGAACGGGAGGTTCTTAATGTAAATAAAAAACAAAAAAGGCTAAAATCAGGCTATTGTCATTGGTAGCTCACGACAACTTGCTAAGCTAGGTCCCCTAGGTGTACTTCCAAACGCGGTTTACAATAATTGTAAAATTTCCTTCACCGCCACTGTTAAAAATCTTGGAATTTTATTTGACTACACTTAGCTGGACCCCCATGTTAAGGAAATCTCTCGCAAATTTTATGATTCCCTCCACGCTATAATTTGCTTAAAACATTTCCTTCCCACTTGTACTCAGATATCCCTTGCTAATTCGTTCCTTCCACCCATAATTTCGATTACGCAGATATTGCTTTTCTCGACCTTAACTCTAACCTCTTGACAAAATTCGCCTACTGAACACTTGTATCTGTTTTATTTTCTGTTTGCGTAAATATGATCATGTAAGTAAAAACCGTGCCCAACTCAAATGACTTCCCATTCGACAAAGCAGAAGTCTCAGAATCCTATGTTTACTCTTTTCTGTTCTGAAAGACCCTTTTGGCCTCCGACTACCTCAAGAAACGGGTTCATTTTCGCACTCACAACAAACAGCTATGATCTAACTACTGGACGAAAACTTACTACTGGACATTCCAGAGCATAGTACTTCTTTTCGGAATGGCTACTTTTCAGTGGAGGCTGTCCGACTTTCGAATGATTTACCTCTCGACATCAAGAAAGGTCGAATCAAAGTATTGTTTTAAGCGACTTACCCGCAAGCACTTTCTTGAAAAAATATACCCGTAGGTTGATCATCATCTTCCCTGACTTCACCCTCGGCTGTTCTATTGTGAAGTGTAATTTGAATAAATGTTGTTTTGTGTTTATTTAGTTTTTAAGTAAGTACCATTATTAGCACGCGAACCACACTCTAAACTACAGGTTTGGCTGGTAGAGAATGCTTTAGCATTAAGCACAGCTTTTGTAATTGTGCATGGTAGGATATGTATTAAAATTAAATAATAAATTAAAGTAAAAAAAACTTTTTAAAAAACAAGCTTTTACTTAAACTTACCTACTAAAAATAATAAAATAAACATTTTCCAATAAAGTTTAATGTCAACTTAAAACGTTTTAACACAATTTATGTGATAAAATCACTTGTCGCGAGATTTAAGCAGGTACCTACTCGTATTTACATTGTTTGAAAAAAAAATTTAATCAAATAGATCAAGTTACAGGTACACAGGTTAATCTCGCGAAAGCTTTTTTATCACATAAATATGTAAAGACGTTTTAAGTTGACATTAAACTTTAATGGAAAATGTTTATTTTATTATTTTTAGTAGGTACGTTTAGCTAAAAGCTTGTTTGTTAAAAAGTGTTTTTTACTTATATTTATTTTTAACTTTTAGTTATCACTGGACAGTTGGTTTCTTGTCTGCGTATCTCATGCCCGCCGGGTTTGATTTAGAGTGATGTCATTTAATTTTTCGAGTAACTCTCAGCAAGGCCTTTCATTTGATACCCATATTATAGGAATGCATAAAGAATAACTTGTCCGCCATCTTGGATGTGCCGCTATGTTGGATTCAGAGTATTGACATTTAATTTTCTAATTATTCTCAGCAAGCCCTTTCATTTGATAATCATATCGTAGGAGTCCATTAAAAATAACTAGTCCGCCATTCTGGGTGTTCAGCCATGTTGGATTCAGAGTGACGTCATTTCATTTTTTGAGTTATTCTCAGCAAGTACTTTCATTTAATACCCATATTAGGAGTACATTAAAAATAAGTAGTCCGCCATCTTGGGTGTTCCGCCATGTTGGGTTTAGAGTGACGTCATTTCATTTTTTGGGTTATTCTCAGCAAGCCTTTTCATTTGATACCCATGTTATAGGAGTACCTACATTAAATATAAGTAGTCCGCAATCTTGGGTGTTCCGCCACGTTGAATTCAGAGTGACATAGCGTCACATAGCTGACCATGCATTGTCATCCAAAGAAAACATGCATACAAAATTTCAGCTCAATTGGTAGAAATATCTGCTTCAAAATTGAGTTGCAAGATTCCGCAAACAAACATAGTTACATACATGCATAGAGGTACATAGCAAGCTAAATAAAAGCTTGTAAAAAAGATCTTAAAATAGATCCTTGTGGCTCGCCTTAATCAATTCATGATCCCTCTGATCTCTGGCCGCATATCTCATTCTTGTGTACTCTATCAAATACATATGATTCAAGGAGCTCAAGTACCTTGTTTTCAATGCCGTAATATTTAAACTTTCTTAAAAGGACTTTGTGAGAAACACAATCGATGGCCTTGGACAGAGCACACAAAATGGCTAGTGCATTTCTCGAACTCTCCTAGGCCCCAAATATCTTCTTAGGAAATTAGTAAAGACAAATAACTAATACATTTTAAGATATGGCAGAATCACAACCAAATTATGGGTCTTCATCAGGGTGCATGATGGTCTCAACGCATCGCATTCACGTTCTCAAATACAATACAACACATTTTTTATGTTTCAGAAAGAATGAAAAATATTCAAATAGCAGGAAGGCAAGCAATGAAAGAAGGTGTCAGTAGTTTTTGGTTTCCACACAGACTGTACCTTTGTGAGTATACGTTATTAATTTTTTGGCTTACTATTATAAGATGCTGCTGTAGATTTCACTCTTTTATGGTTTTGGAATTATTGTGAGGCTCTCGCATTTACCTTATTTTTAAATGTATAAGTGACATCTTGAAATAAATACTACTTCACACACTACCATTTAGATGAATATGGATTTTTACAGCTCTCTTCCACGGAACAAATCCAATAGTGGATTTGTTTTTGCTTTATTTCCACACTTATCCATCAATAGATCAGTTTCTACTTTTTGTTCCACGCTAATCCATCATTGTATTCATCTAGTCCTTTTCTTACCAGCACTTTTAATAGTGGTTTCCTAAGTATCCACCTACATATTTGAATTCTCTGGTTTTGTGATTTTAGTTATAGCCGATGCTGGCGTAGCAGAAACTCTCCTAAAGACGTGTCTTGATAAAGACGACATCACAGACTGCACGCATTTGGCCATTGGCAATGGCAGCATCTTTGCTCCTGGTAAGACTATGTCTCACTTGCTCTTACATTGTTTTTGTGTCCGAAGCGTACTGCTTACAGTTTTCACTTTTATATATTTTGTAACTATTCATGATATTCTATTATCTCTAACTTAATTGCTATGTTTACTCGTATTTACGGGTAATTATACGAGTGTACATGTTTGTTATACCTTTATTAGTATGATGGATCATCAGGTATTTATCGCGTTGTTACCTTTACTCATATCTTTCTTATATAAGTCGGTGTGTTGTTAAAAATGTATTTAAGTATTCTATTCAACATTTGGTATTGGCAGCGTAGGACGTCCACCAACAATGAGCTGATGGCCTGGTGAAGACCGCAGGTTGACGGTGGGTGCAGGTCGCTTCCAACCGCAATAACTGGAAATCCGTGAAGAAGGCCTATGTCCAGTAAAATGCTGAAATGCATATGAATGAAACCATCAAAACTTATGTATAATGGAAACCAAGTCAGGTTTTCATAGTATAAGCTTTGCTTAGTTTGGGACTATAATATGGTGTTGTGTGGTAGTGTGCAGAATTATTACCTATTTAATTTTATTTCAGTTAACGTATGGCGCGGCCGCCGGAAGCTCATTGCTCCGTCTTTCAACTTAAATAACCTCAAAGGGTTCGGCAAGGTGTTTGTGCAGAAGAGCAGTATCATGGTGGACAGGATGCGCAGTGCTGTGGGCAAGGGCCCTATTTCTATGTGGAATTATTATTTCCCGTATGGCATGGACGCTATCAGTGGTAAATATAATTTCGTTTAGTTTAGTTTATTTATTTATTTTACTTTAAATCAACACACGCATACAACAAAATTAAAACCTTATCACAAAAACCTTCATCATCATCTCAGCCGTAGTTCCGACGATATATCTTTCGATTTTCATGTCATCAATTTTCTTCTGTCTTATGTTAAGTTTGACGGAGTTGGAGCAGATTCCGTCCCAAGTGGTTTTGTCCTCTACGTAATCCGATATTTTTTAATAAGGTTTATTGCTAAAGTTGCGTTTGATAATGTTTTTGAATTTATTTAATGATAACTTCTGCAACTTACTTGGGAGTTTATTGTAGAAGCGCATACATTGCCCTTTAAAAGATATTTTAACCTTTTATTGAGCTTAAATTACTCTGACTGCAATTGATAAACTTTTGGTACCTATTAAATCACTTTCAAAATTAACGTGAGATATACTTTTCATTTAAAAAATGGGAATTACTCACGTAGTATTGTAACGTCGAAGCTTATTCCGACACATTTCGATTTTTCAAGATAATCATCATCATGGGATTGAATGCCCGTCCGCGCGTGGTTCCGACATCACACTGAATAATCGTGTCGGACTAATCTTCGACGTTAATACTACGTGAGTATTCCCCGTTTTTTTAAATTAATTATAAAAACACTACTCTTTTCAGGTACGCTAGGTCTGAAAAATGTGAGTGCACAAGAAAATGGCACGCATCGGTTTCTAGAAGGAATGTCGTTTGTAATAAATGTTGTTACTGACCGCATGTTCAAACCTTGGTTGCACAATGACTTCATTTTTAAGCTGACGCCAAGTTATCATGCAGCTATGGAGTACAAACCCTATGCCTATGAGTTATTCCATCAGGTATAAATCTTTATTGTAAATGTTGGTTCTTTTTTAGGTTTCGTAGTTGTGTGTTGTTATTTGTTTGTATCCTTTTGTACAGGACGAGCTCTGTGGCGCAGCGGGCGAAGGTCCGCCTGCGACGCAAGGGGTTGCGGGTTCGATTCCCGCCTCGGGACTTTCTGTACGATCTGCAGATATTTGTTCAGGGTGATCTGGGTGTTTTTCTATATATAATAAAAATATCTATCTATGTAGTATAATGTATTAAGTATATCAGTCATCTAGTACCCATAACACAAGCTCTGCTTAGCTTGGGGCTACATCTAGACCAAATCACACAGCATCATCATGCTGTGTGATTTGTCCAGCATTATTTATTTATTTATTACCTTCTATGGTGTATGTATAATAAATAGTTATTATATCGATCTTACTACGAACCGTTATAAATTAGCTTTGTCTGTCTGTCTGCCTATCATCATCTCATTACCATAATTCAATCCATCGAAAGGTTGTCTGGTAGAGATCGCTCTTTTGCGATAAGACCGCTAATTGTCACTTTATGTTTAGTGTTTCTCTTTTTTTTTAGTTTGTTAAGTTTAAGGTGTGCAATAAAGCATTTTTTATCTATCTATCTATCAGTCCGTCTGTCTGCAGCTTTGCGAAAAGACTATTAGTCCTAGAATACTGTTATTTTGCATGGACATATACATAAAATAACGACGTCTAGCTAAATAAACTGAAAAAATAATTAATTTGAGGTACCTCCCATATACACATTCCATACACACGCATGGCGGTGATGAACTTTTTTTCTGGATTTTCCCATCGTGTGATTTATCTTTAAGGAGGTATTTAAAAACCATTTAGGACAATTTAAAATGTAAACCGCTGGCCTATTATTGTCAATAAAAAAAAGCTAATCTGTTAGCTTTTTTATTATGTAGGCAAGCATTTGGTCATTGGACAAGTAAATATGTGGCTTAAGATGGAGCACGCTTGTCTAAAAAAACTTACGCACTCTGGTCTTGAAGACTCAGGCTTTACAATAAATTTTAAAGAAGATCATGAATTTAATGAACTTTCTAGAAAAAACTATAACGGTCTCGCTAGCTTTGATAGTTTTGGAGAAACTATCGCTTTTTCAAACATAAACTTTTTACCAAAAAATCAATAATGACATGTTTTTAAGAATAATAAGACTAAGAATAGAAGAATAAGAAACGTTTATTTTGTGTTACAAAATATAAAAATATAACACACACAATAGCAAAATTCGGAATACTGACAACAAAAATGGTCGCCACTCAGCTATTGTTACGGTAAGGCTGTGAGCCGTTACTGTAACGCTGGTCTTCTGTGACGCCAGCGTGCGCAAAGCAACATCAGAGACATACTAACAAATGAAAATGAAAAATACTTTTATTACTACATACTTAAATATATATGTACACAAGGTTCACACAGGTCTTACAAATTGTAGCATTTTATTAGTAAGTAGAGAGTTTTACAAAAATAATATTGATAGTGATTCCCACACTAGGCTGGGCCTGTATCTGGGGAACCAGAATACGTTGTTTCTAAAAAAAGCCTTCAATGACAAGCAAATATTTCAAATTAGATAGTATAAAAAAAGTACTTAGTAATATAAATACTAAGTAATATGTTATGGTAAACATAAAAAACATACACCAACTTCTAACAACAGGTCTAAGGGCATCTACGGAACTCTACACAGCACATGGCCCAACACTCATCTGGCCTTATTTATTGCATGTTTGCAATGCAGCAGCATTTCACAGTATCAATGATATGTATTCGTATTTTCAGATGATCAGTGAGAAACGGGAAAAGAAACGCGGTGAGTTTGTTATGTTTTTTTGATTAATTCTTTTATTTCAGACACAATTAATCCATAGTAAAGTACACGACATAAGAACATTATTTACACAATTATAACACAAAATTACATTAAAATAAAATTACAAAATATATACCTTACATGGGTTTAGGGTATGGGCTAAGCAAGACAGTAGATGACTGCGGTTTATAGAGCCAACAAAGAAGACAAGGGCCTGAGCGCCTTCATCCAGTGTCCCATAATGCTGGAGCCTAGATCCTGCGCCAACGCGACCAGGAGGCTGTTGGAGCTCCAACAGCGCAGTGATATACCATAGCTCGCTGCTTCTAGAACCAACCTGCTCAACTTTGTGTCTCCCAGCCGTGGGACTGCAGTCCACATCCACTGTTGGGCATAGACCTCTCTTATGGAACTCCAAGATCATGAGGGGTTTGTTGCTATACTTCACTCGCCACGTTTGGCAGGCGGGTTAAACACAGTACGGGATGTTAATACACGAAAAGCCGCTGCTGCCCATCTTCCGGAGGTATCCCTTAGCAGGCTCTTACTGCATACAGGGCATGATAGGAGGGGTAACATTCTACTACCGGCACTTCACGGCGTGAGTGAGTTCACGGGATAGAATTACCCCAATTTGACGACTTTGTCCATGTTGCCTGCCCATCGGGAGGTCAGCCACGAGGCTGGTTCAAGCAACATCCCGTGCTGCGCTTGCCAACCCGCCTGCCGAGCGTGGTGAGTATGGCAACTACCCCTCATGGAGATCTATGAGGGAGGCTTGTGTTCGGTAGTGGACGTTTTACGGCTGAAATTATGATGATGAATGATAGACCTTGTTCCAATATTAACATTGCTTGCTTACAGAAGCCGCATCAGCTAATCATTTGAGCAAAGAAGACAAAGATGGATATAAATGCTTTTTGGAGCTGATGGTAGAATCGCCATTGAATGCTAGCGACCAGACCATTCGCGAGGAGAGCTTCGTTCTATTCGCCGCTGGAACTGAAACAACAGCTGTTGGTCTTGGGTACACCTCTGTGCTACTGACCAGATACCCTGAGGTGCAAGAGAAAGTCTACCGAGAGTAAGTTTCATAAAGCATTAGACATCAAACTCGTAAATCCTATAAGATGACCTCTATGATGCTGCGGGCGAAGGTCCGCCTGCGACGCAAGAGGTGGCGGGTACGATTCCCCCCTCAGGACAAATGTCTGTACGATCTGCAGATATTTGTTTAGGGTGTTTTGGATGTTTTTAAAATAAACATATTTATCTATGTCGTATAATGTATTAGGTATATCAGTCATCTAGTATCGATAACACAAGCTCTGCTTAGCTTGGGGCTAGATGATGCTGTGTGAATTGTCTAGATTATTTTTAATAGAATTGCCGGCAGTAGAATGTCTCCTCTCGTACCCGTGGATGCAGTAAGAGCCTGCTAAGGGACACCTCCGGAAGATGGGCAGCAGCGTCTTTCCGTATATCAACATCCCGTACTGCACTCACCAACCCGCCTGCCAAGCATGGTGAGTATGGCAACTACCCTCTTGGAGATCCATGAGGGAAGCCTTAGTTCAGTAGTGGACGTTTTACGGCTGAAATAATAAAAACAAATTTATTTATTTAAGTCTGCGTGGTTTTGTCATAATTACTTCACTTAGCATGTATTTGGGGATCAGTTGAAATATGCCAGATAGAAACGCTTTTCTGTAAAGTGGCTATTATATACAACTGGCGTTTCAACATAGCACATAGGATATCTGACTATTTGAGTTGAAGAATAGATAACTTATGCGGAAATCAACTTCTTAAAAGGAGACCGTGACTGAGCAAGCTGTGTGTAACACGCCTATCAACTGGCTGCTATAAAATAGTACAAATCAGTGAACGCCTAGCAATGAATTATGATGCTGATGAGTAGTTTTCTTGTGCTACATTATATGCTCATTCATCATGCAACTATTGATATTTTAGTTTAAAAAATAATATTTTCAGGATAAAAGAAGTTTTTGGAGATTCCGATGAACCAATTTCAGTAGAGAATCTCCATCGACTCAAGTATCTTGACGCGGTTCTCAAGGAATCTATGCGGCTGTATCCGCCTGTCCCGATCATTGCCAGGAAGATCGACAGGGACATTACAACACGTAAGTTTCTACTACCCTGAAGACTTTCCAACTTGGACTGAGACAATATAACGTAGACGGACGAGGCGGACCTCCAGATGGTCATTCAACGTTACAGAATACAGATTGCCTTTAGTGTTCAACTGTTGTACATCAAAGTATGTAAGGCCTTTGCATCTATTATAGATGATTTATGCAACGTCAGCAACTGGTAATCATGCTGTACGGGACGCTGCAGTGCCTGGGACATTGTTTGATGGATTAGGCTTGCCCAGCACCTATACCATCCTCTCAGCTTAGTCAGCTGTTAGTCAGAGGAAAGAACAGGTCAATACTTCTGAAGCTAACTAAGCCGCGGGTTTCCTCACGATGTTTCCTTTACCGTTAAGCACGTGTTAAATGTGAACTTACACTTTTCAAGAAAGAAAAATCCATTGGTTCACGGCCGGTATCGAACCCACGACTTTTGGATCGGGGGTACATACCATTCGGCCAACACGGCTTACATTAAGCTGTTATATAATTGGTACAAGTTTACAGTCTGTCCGAAACTGGACATAAAATCGACGACATTAAAAAGTAATACCTTACAACTTAATATAAAAAAAGCTCTACAAACAGAAACTTATTCGTTTAACAACAAAAAATAATATACTAATAATGATGGATATTTTCAAAATAATCATCCAAATGATTATTTGACTATGTGGTTAAATCGATGACACTGATAATAGAGCTTTTTTTAACCTACCTAAACTGATGTTTTATACATTTGTAAAGCTTCAACGGATCGTGTGCGATAATCATTTTCTTCTAACCTATAATCGTCATTTTTGCTTTCATACTTTCTTACCGGGAACAGAAAAGGGCTTTTTTAAAATTAAAGAAATATGGTATAAAATCATCATCACCATCCATATTCACACCAGTGGACCGTCTTTCCATATCTTAAAAGGAGTTAAGCAGGGTGACCCTTTGTCCCCTAAACTGTTTACTTCCACACTCGAAGAGGTTTTCCAAAACCTAGCTACCAACTGGAGAGATAAAGGAATCATGGTCGGCTCGAAGAGGTTATCGAACCTCCGGTTTGCTGACGACATAGTTTTGTTTTCTTCATCGGCTTTAGAACTACAGTTAATGCTCGAACAACTGAGCACAGCAAGCCTCGAAGTGGGACTCAGAATGAATATGGCAAAAACAAAAGTGATGACCAATAGCACGCAGAGGAAAATAAGAGTCGGGGGTGTAGAGATTGAACATGTCCATGAATACATCTATCTGGGCCAAATAGTTTCCTTCCAGGCGAGGCAAGACCAAGAGATAACACGACGTATTGAAAACGCCTGGAGGAGCTATTGGTCCATGAAGGAAATCATGAAAGGACCTCTTCCGCTATCCTTAAAAAGGAAGCTAATGGACATGTGCATTCTCCCCATCCTCACATACGGTGCCCAGACTTGGTCACTTACAAAATGCCAAAAGTCTCGTCTCGGGGTATGCCAGCGAGCTATGGAGCGCAGTATCCTGGGTGTCAAACTCACAGACCGCGTTAAAAACACGATACTGCGCTCAAAAACGCAAATAGCTGACGTAGCGTATAAAGCAGGCCAGCTCAAGTGGGACTGGGCTGGACACGTGAGTCGTATGCCCCCAGAACTCTGGGCAAAAACAACGACTGATTGGGCTCCCCAACACCGACGACCACGTGGAAGGCCTAGGCGGCGATGGAGGGACGAGATAGACTCCTACAGCGAAAATTGGCACCAGAAAGCACATGATAGGGACCAGTGGAGAGAGGGAAGGGAGGCCTTTGCCCTGCAGTGGGAAGAATCAGGCTCATAAATAAAATAAAAATAAATAAAATGGTATAAAATAATTATATTAACTATTATATAATTGTTTATGTATTCCATCATCAGAATGAACTTATAAATGACCACCAAAAAATAGCCAAACCAAAATAGGAAACCCTTCTAAATAATAAACTACGTTAGAAAAAAGTACCTAATCAACAAAATCCATTCATAATTGACGCAGTTATCGCTAAACAAACATAAAAACAAGCATTAGTACGAGGGTACCAGAAGAGGGGGTGAAAGTTTCCGAAAAATTCCATTTTTGAACTTTGGTGACCTTTTGAGGTCACAATAACTCCGGTCCCTGTGACCCTAGGGTCACCAAAACGAAAACCGTCTTAATGAGAGAAGGGTAAGGGGATTGTACCATTCTCTCATTACGACGGTGCTAACAAAAAAAAATCATGTAAATCTGTCAACGCGTTCGGTTGTAATAATTTCATGCACAGACCGACAGACAGGCAATCAGACATACAGCGCTATGCATATTAAAGCACTAAAAAACATACGAATGGAGAACCTTCTTCTTTGAGGTTTCTCAATTCGACTGTGTACAACGTGTATTATACAGGTGATACTAAGCCGAAAGGGGGTGATTCTGACCATACGTGTGGTACTGTAAATATAAACCACAGCGCTGGTCGCAGTCATTATCCAGTACAGAATCCAATTTCTGTTTATCATCAAGTAACAACTCACAATTACGACCACATGTATGAATTCACGGAAGCATTTGAGTTTCGTTCTAAGTATACCGCTGGAACTAATAATTTTATTTAATCCTTTTTTTCCTGGTAACTGTCGCGTACTCAACCTTCGTTAATGGGTTTACGTTGTTAAGTATTGTTAGCAGCTTAATGACATGTTATTAAAGAATTATTGTAAACTCTGAGAATTATTATGCGAACTAATCAAGGAGTAATTATCACTTATAAGTGGAGCATGGAACGCGCAACGTTTAAGGCCAGGTTATTCTAGCGGCGGGTTTCTGAAGGAGTGCGCGCGCGGGCGCGGCCTATTAAATTCTACGAAAATTCGTTTGAAAAAAAAATATTAGGTTTTCAGTAATAAGAACCGTTAAATATTCTACTAAACTTCGTTGCGTATTTTCTGAGATTTTTTTTGAGAGTATAATCATTCATATATTATACTTGAAGTATAACCACGAAAACCTGTCTTTCCTTCCCAACTTACTATCAGGTGAAGTGAAAAATATCGTTTTTGAACCGATAAATATTCAAACGCCTATATTAAACTATTACATAATATTTTTTTCCGACCAAAACAAAGGATATTGATCGTTTAAAATAAGGTGTTTTCATTAAAAAGTAAAAACTTCAAAAAAAGTTCCCTCGAACCATATAGATGGCGTTAGTTTTATTTAACTGGTAGGTAACACAATTTGACAATGACGGCAATTGTGATTAATCACAAATTTGCTTTCTCCGCTTGCCAGCTCCATCTGTTAAGTTTAGTAGGAAACACTTTTTTGTTTTTTACTGAAAACGGCTCATTGAATCGCATTTGGTATACCTTAAATAGGTGTATGGCCTTAAACGACGACACGATTATGGTATCCGATGACGTTCCTGACTAAAGGAGTTTAAATTAATAATGCACGGAGTGAAAAAAAAATATGATGATGATGTTATTTCCTAAGAATCACAGTTAAATAATTGCTTTTTTATTACAAAAATGTAAATTTGAAATATGTATATCATAAATAAAATAATAATCTCTAAACTACAGGTTTGGCTAGTAGATAATGCTTTAGCATTAAGCCCACCATTTGTAATTGTGCATTAAGGTATTAAATACTACATTATTATTAATGGCAATTACAAAGTTAGGTTTCTTGTTCGCTTCTTTCCCTCACTTGGAAAAAAGTTTTCCGAAGCGAACAAATCATGGCGGAATACCCAGGACTGGACTGGACTGGACTGGACTGGACTGGCCTGTCCTGGCAAACTACCTATTATTTAAATTTACTCCTATAATGTGAGTATCAGATAAAAGGGCTTGATGCCATATAACTCAAAAAATAGGTAGGTATATATTCACTCTGAATCCAACATGGCGAAACACCCAAGATGGCGGTTTCGCCATGTTAACAAGTTATTTTTAATGGACTCCTACAATATGGGTATCAAATGAAAGGGCTTACTGAGAATAATTCGCAAACAAAATGACGATACTCTGAATCCAACATGGCGGAACATCCAAGATGGCGGACTAGTTATTCTTAATGCACTCCTATAATATGGGTATCAAACGAAAGGCCTTGCTGAGAGTTACTTGAAAAATTATATGACATCACTCTTAATCCAACATGGCGGCCATGAGATGAACAGACAAGAAACCAACTGTCCAGTAATAACTAAAAAGTATAAATAAATTAAAAGTAAAAAAAACTTTTTAACAAACAAGCTGTTATTTAAACGTACCCACTAAAAATAATAAAATAAACATTTTGGTAAACTTAAAATTATTTATTTATATGGGAAATAAATATTTTTAAGTTTAATGTCAACTTAAAACGTCTCTACACAATATATGTAATAAAAAAGCTTGTTGCGAGGTTAACCTGTGTACCTGTAACTTGATCTAATATTTTTTTTTTAAACAGTGTAATTACGAGTACCTGCTTTAATCTCGCGAAAAGCTTTTTTATTACATATATTGTGTAAAGACGTTATAAGTTGACATTAAACTTTAATGGAAAATGTTTATTTTATTATTTTTAGTGGGTACATTTAAATAAAAAGTTGTTTGTTATAAAGTTTTATTTACTTATAATTTATTTCAAATTAGTCCGCCATCTTGAGTATGTTGGACCATAGTTTTTGTTATTTTTATTTTGTTTAACCACACTTTCCGTGGTCTTTCATTTTGCCGTGGGGTGCCGGCAGTAAAATGTTACCCCTCCTCTCATGCCCGTGAATGCAGTAAGAGCCTGCTAAGGTATATCTCCGGAAGATGGGCAGCAGCGTCTTTCCGTGTATCAACATCCCGTACTGCGCTTGCCAACCCGCCTGCCAAGCGTGGTGAGTATGGCAACTACCCCTCATGGAAACCCATGAGGGAGGCCTGTTCAGTAGTGGACTTTTTACGGCTGGAATGATGAACTACACTTAGGTAGAACATTTTAAAAGAAATTAATAACCATTAAAAAATTTACGGTTCCGGTGGGATTCGAACCCACGTTTGTCAAATCAATACTTGACGCTTCCTAAAACCGGAAGTGCTTTGACCGTTAAGCTACAGAAACCAAGTCAGGACCCGCTGAAATTCTTGATAAGGTGATATTGGTTTGAACAACCTATTAGAGCGCCATCTACAGGTAACTACTAGAGTTCTCCTGTCCATTGTCTGAAGTTGCATTCAGTAGCAATAACTAGAGATGTCGCTATAGTTTATTCCATTGTTTTTGTTATTTTTATAGTGATTAACCACACTTACGTAGAACATTTTCAAAGAAATAACCTTATCAAAAAATAAAAAAAACTTTTTACAAACAAGGATTTATTTAAACGTACCTACCTACTAAAAATAATAAAATAAACATTTTCCATTAAATTTAATGTCAACTTAAAACGTCTTTACACAATTTACGTGATTAAAAAGCTTGTCGCGAGATTTGAGCAGGTACGCGTATTTACATTGCTTAAATCTCGCGAAAAGCTTTTTTATTGCATAAATTGTGTAAAGGCGTTTTAAGTTTACATTAAACTTTCATGGAAAATGTTTATTTTATTACTTTTATACGTTTTTATAAAAGCTTGTTTGTTAAAAAGTTTTTTTTACTATAAATTTATTAATATTATAAGTGGACGAGTTTATGTTATGTTAACAAACTATGGAAATAAATAAATGGATTTTCTGTGTTTCAGTGCCAAACTACAACAACTTATATGTTATTAAGACACATATAACCAGGTATTTATCGCGTTATTTACCCTAATTATATTATTGCCCGACATTTCGACAGGATTGCACCCATCGTGGTCCCGGGAAGAATAATAAAGGAAGGCAATAATAAAGGTAAATAACGCCATAAATACTCGGTTCAAAAAGTTCAAAAAAAGCTTATAAATGTTATTCCAACTTATTTCCAGCATCTGGACTAACCCTTCTGAAGGGATGCGCAGCGGTCATCCACATCTGGGCAATAAACCGGAACCCGAAGTACTGGGGTGAAGACGCGGACGAGTTCAGACCGGAGAGATTCTTCGACGCGTTACCGGAGCACCCAGCTGCCTTCATACCGTTCAGTAATGGACCGAGAAACTGCATTGGTAACATACATTTATCTTTATTAACATACATATAACCGGGTATTTATCGCGTAAATTACCTTTATTATTTCCAGACGTATGTATATACATATATGTTAATAATGTGTTGTGATCGCGAAAGTTAAAAAAAGACAAATACATTTCTCTATACGTATAAGTAGAAAGTAGCTTCAGGAATCGTTAGTTTTATTTATACAATTCATCATCATTTCAGCCAAAAAACTTTCACTACTGAACATAGGACTTACTCATGGATCTCCATGAGGGGTAGTCGCCATACTTACCAACGCTTGGCAGGCGGGTTGTCGAGCGCAGTACGGGATGTTGATGTACGTAAAGACACTGCTGCCCATCTTCCGGAGGTATCCCTGTGCAGGATCTTACTCCATCCACGGGCATTAGAGCGGTAACATTCTTTTGCCGGCACCTCTGCGTTGTTGTTTATCGTGTATTTCGTTGATTTCTCATGAAGCTGCCTTGTATAGAGGCAAAACACGCGTCGAATTCTTTTTGAGTGTTGTTTCAAGCCCTCATTAGATATATAGCCGTGGGGTGCCGGCAGTAGAATGTTATCCCTCCTCTCCTACCCGTGGATGCAGTAAGAGCCTGCAAAGGGATACCTCCGGAAGATGGGCAGCAGCTTCTTTCCGTGTATCAACATCCCGTACTGCGCTCGCCAACCCGCCTGCCAAGCGTGGTGAGTTTGGCAACTACCCCTCATGGAGATCCATGAGGGAGGCCTGTTCAGTAGTGGACTTTTTACGGCTGAAATGATGATGATGATGATGATTAGATATAGGTTAGCGGATTTATTACAAAATATTTGTTGTTCATTTAGATTATGATAATGGATTCCCGCGAAGTCACGCCTGAATCAATTAATTTCTTAAAACAGCTTCAGACGTATCAACCCGTCCTTCTTCTGACTCTAGAAAGCATAAGCAATTAACAATTTTACTTTCAAAATTAACGTGAGACATACTTTTCTTTTTGTAAAATCGGGAATTACTCACGTAGTATTGAAATGAAACGACGTACCACCGATTATGACGAGGTGAATAATGCAATCTCAGAAGTTGTTAATTGGTTTAATGTCAATAACCTATTACTTAATGAAAATAAAACAAAATGCATTAGATTTACTCTCCCGAATGTAAAACAGGCTGATGCCAACATTAAATTGAAAGGTGAAAGTTTAAACCTTGTAGAAAAAACTGTATTTTTAGGCATAACTTTGGACAATAAGCTTCAATGGGGCCCGCATATAGAACAACTATCGGGTAGGCTTAGTTCTGCAGCATATGCAGTCAAAAAAATCCGCCTTCTTACAGACGTAGATACCGCTAGACTTGTTTACTTCAGCTATTTCCACAGCATTATGTCTTATGGCTTACTGCTGTGGGGATGTGCTGCAGATATAGACACCGTATTTGTGCTGCAGAAGAGGGCTATTCGTTCTATCTACAATATGGGTCCCAGAGAATCACTTCGCACTAAATTTAAAGAAATAAATATAATGACAGTAGCTTGTCAATATATTTATGAGAACCTGTTGTACACCCATAAAAATATTGCTTCGTTTAAGAAAAACAGCGACAATCACAATGTAAATACAAGAAATAAGAATAAACTCGCTGTGCCCACTACTAGGCTCCATAAGGTAAAAAAATCTTTTAAAGGGCAATGTATACGCTTCTACAACAAACTCCCAAGTGAGTTGCAGAAGTTATCATTAAATAAATTCAAAAACATTATTAAACGCAATCTGTGCGATAAAGCTTATTATAAAATATCAGATTACCTAGAGGACAAAACCACTTGGGACGGAATCTGCTCCAACTCCGTCAAACGTAGCATAAGACAAAATCAAATTGTTAAATGATGACTATAACGACCGAGTTAGGTTCTTCTGTTCACTTCTTTTCCTAACTCGCGTGTCATCTGAAGTGAACAGGTTCAATTATGTGCTTTATTCTATTTATTTGTGTTGTTTTATTTTGTAAGTTGTGACGCGTCAATAAGGTCCATGCGGCCGCACTGAATAAAGTATTTTTTGAATTTGAATTTGAATTTTGAATTGTAACGTCGAAGATTATTCCGACAGGTTTCGATTTTTCAAGAAAATTATCATCATTGTTCTTCTTCTTCTTCTTTTTCTGTGGCTTTTGTGTTTGGTTTAACACAATTCTGCCAGTGTCAAGTATCATAATCTTTAGAAAGTCAAATTAGAGGTTACAGAAATTAGAACTTTTAAATTGACCAGTGCAGTGGTATAGGGGTTAATTTTATCTGTAACAACACAAGTTAATAAGAGTTATCTATTTAAATCAAGGACGTTTTATTATTTGCATAAACAGGACTGAGCACTGTTGACCAAAAGTCGGTCCGAGAAGGATGGGAACCACAGAGGCGTTTGTCCCTTTCTAATAAAGTGTCCATGATATTGTTGTTTTGTGGGACAAAAATGTACAGAACAATTTTATACATATTTGTATGAAATTGTAAAGCCGAGTCTACAGCGGGTGTTTTGCCCTACACAATCAACAAAAACACGTCAAACAAAAGATTCATTCACTCATTAATTACTACACATTTTTCTTAGCATCAACAATGTTTTTACTTTCCGTGCCAGATGGAAAACACGTACACAAAACACCCCCGCGCGGGTCGAAAGTATGTCTTTCTCATTCATATTGTTTGTTATACATGTCAGACATGCTTTTTAAGTAAATTTGAATTTTTGAATGAGATAATAAAATATCTTTCTCGGCCGAACTCATTGTTTTTTGCTAGAGAAACTAAGTTTTGTGTACACGATCCACCCGGGCGCTATAGACGGAGTGTGTTAAAAAACATGTTCCAGAAACAACATTTGTTTATGTGTTTTTGTTGAATGTTTTCAATTTTTTTTCGCTGGTGACCCGGTTTAATTCAGGCTCTGATGGAGCTGTGTGTGCAGGCTACCCTCGGGGTCTCTCAAGTGGCGAATGATGAATGGCCATCAGACGTGATGGCTATTCATTTTCCGCCACACCATGTCATGGTGTTTAGCTAAGAATATATTGAATAAGCAGTACCCGACCAAACAGAAAAATAGGGGTAGAGAACAAATAAAGAAAAAATTTTGTACATATTTTTTTTATTGCAATCAAAGATTTTCAAAGATTTTTATTAAGAATATACATAATTACAAAAAGTTACAGTATTGTAAAATAATTACATCTAAAGTTAATTATAACGCCAGCACCTGAACTAGGATTAACCTGTGTTTCAGGCTATATACGGGCTTATTTTAAACATTACGTGTAATTATCATAAAATAATCTATTTTTAACAAGTACATATCTATTTTAACCTATAATAAAATCCAAATTTATAAACATATGTTAGCTGCTTTGCTATAGAAACTATATTACGAACTAAATTATTTATTTTATTATAGCTAGCAACTTCTCTGTATCATCGTAAGACAAACCTTCAAGAACAGTTATGAGAGTATTCTTACATGCATTATAGTTTAAGGCGGAAAAATGTACTATCTTATTGAGCCTATTGTACAGAATTGGACCAAGAAAGAAGAAAAATTTATGTGAGAAAGCAAATTTTGTTTGTGTCCTAGGGCAAACATTATAGTGTAGCCTTTTTTGAGTTACTTCCGTGGTATATGGCAAAGCCCTGTGCTGTTTTAATACTGTGTTTAGTATAAATAATTGCCGAACTGTTAAAACCTTACACGAGAGAAAAAGAAGATTAGTAGAAAGCATAAAAGGTTTGAAATAAGCTATTTTAAGAATGGCTCGCTGAGCTCTCTCAATTTGTATTAGTAATGTTTTGCCTACACCACCCCAAATGATAATGCAATAAGACAAAATTGATTGGCAGAGTGCCAAATAAACGTTTCTAATCATCTTTTGATCCGCAATGCAGCGTAGTTTTTTGAAAACAAACATCAACTTACGAACTCTATTACTCAGAACATCTATATATGGTCTGAAAGAAAGTGTTTCGTCTAGTATTATACCCAGATATTTTATTTTATCCGATTTGTTAATAGGTGGGCAAGTACAAATGGTTTTTGAAGTAGTATCACAATTGTGGGCTATTAGGCTTGATTGTTCTTCAGTTAACGTTGTTTTCCGCATTGAAAATTTTATGTAATTTGTCTTTAATGCATTAAGTGTTAGTCGGTTATCTTAAAGCCACCTGTTCACATTATCAAATCCTTTTTGTGCAAGTCTGTGTACTTCTATTTCGGAATCAGCTGAAAAAATTAGAGCTGTATCGTCAGCATATGATATGATTTCGCCCTGTTCTAGATAAAGGTTACAAAGATCATTTATTTAAATCAAAAACAAAGTAGGTCCCAAAACACTTCCTTGGGGGACGCTAAAAGAAGTGTTTCGAAGATCATTGCTGACGACGTTTCCGATTTTTAGACATTGTGTACGTTCTTCTAGGTAGCTTGAGAAGAGACTCAACTGAGTTCCTCTGACTCCAATAGACTCTAGCTTGCGTAAAAGTATAGGTACAGAAACAGTATCAAAAGCTTTTGCAAGATCAAGGAATTTGGAAAATTCCAATTGTGTGTTTGCCATTATCTAATTCCCGTGAAAGACAATCAGTGAGATGATGAACAGCATCAGAAGTAGCCAACTTTGCCCTAAACCCAAACTGAGCCTTTGACAATATAAGCTTGTCTTCTAAATATTTAACTAATCTTTTATTAATAATTTTTTCAAATATGTTAGACATAGATGATAATATAGAAATGGGTCTGTAATTAGTAACTTGATCTTTACTTCCCGATTAAAAAATTGGGACTACAACAGCATTTTTCAAACTATTTGGAAAAATGAAAAAAATCAAACATGGTTAAATAAAATTGTTTTATGGAGTTTTTGACGCAGACCAATCTTACTTCCTAAATTCTTAAATGAGTTTGATTTTGCGTAATTAAATATTCTTAAATTTAAATATGAATTAGCCATTATCTTTACCAACTGTAACTCATGTGGTTCTTCATAACTTTGTACAGGGTGAGACGAGTAAAACAAAGTATTAAGTTTCGTAACAAAAATTTGCTTTAAAACCATCAAAAATTTTTTCTTGCTAATATCTTTGAAAGAACCCAGAGCTATTTCTGAAAGGAACAATTTTTCAGCATTCTTTATCACTTCAAATGCAAAGCGAGATACATACTTCAAACCGCCTTTATCTACAAAAGCGGTAAAAGATGAAAAATTTGTGATATCTACAAAATATGTGTGATCAAAATGTTCTTTAGCAATCACTAAAGAATCGCGACAGTACTGGCATGAAATTTTGTCTAACATTTTGTTTACAAAATGACCTGCTATATAATACAAGACATTTATTTTGTAATCGGAAATAGTGGTTGATTCAACGTAATACATTAAAGCATCCAATTGTTCTTCTTCATGAGGATCTGACGATTGAACTTCAACCACAGATCGCTTCTCACTACGGAATTCCAAAATTGGAGATAATTCAAAGTTATCGTCAGTGCAGTTAGCATTCATACTAGGTTTAATGCTATTACGATACAGCAATTTCCTCAGAGCATACTTAAATTGTAAGGCATTAGGGTTATTGTTTCCACCGCCTTGTAAACGGACACAAGAAAAAAACATTTCCAACTGATCTTGAGAAACTTTATACGGCAAGAAATAATTGAAACCCTTTTCAACTAAAAGATCCATAGCTAAGTTCGAAACACTGTAGGTATCCACTATTAGTCCTAAAGCTCCCATTTTTCGCCGATGGAAAAGAATTGATTTGTTATCAACATTAAGCTTTGATAAATATTCTCGTGTTTCAGTTAAGATTTCCATCCAATATTTTTTATTATTAAGTCGCAATGGGGACTTAAAGCCTTTTCCTAAAGGAGATTTAGCATTTAAGACATCGAAAACTCTATCTATAGTTCTGATGTATTCAGTAGTTGCTTCGCTGTTCTTGAATTCATCATTATTACTGACACGTAAGAAGTCAATAGCATTTGCAACCGAAGAACTCATGATCTGAGCGGCTAATTTCACATTCATTTTCTTACCTATGAAGTTAATATGGGCAGCGTTTATTTTATTAGCAAGTTTTAATCCCTCTTCGTCTTGCAAAGCATGTAATTTTTTGACAAAATTGAAATCAATGTGCCCATTTTCAGAACTCATGTTTCTTTCAGCAAATACATTACGACATAATTTAAGCATGTGAACAGGATCCAAAATACAATGAATTTTAGTGTCTTTCTTTGGATGTTTAAAATTTGTAATTATTTCTGGTAAATTGAAATTGCATCCCAAATTTTCATAAGTGGCCAAATTACTAGCAGTTCCATCACATGTAAGGCTGCAAACAGTTATACCAATATCATATAACATGTTAATTGCTGTCATTAATAACTGTGCTTGTACTGAGGCTGAAATTTTGTCAATAAAAAAGTAAGCGATGGGGCATTTGAATTTGCGTTTAAATGCCACAATCTGAAGAACAAGGACCTCTGTGGCTAGACATTCCGAATCGTATGGTACAATGCCGGCATAGTCAACATAGCCCCACATTTTATCATTATGTTTATCATAAGCTTCCTCTGATTTGATAGACATGGCATCAAATATTAGAGCAACATTTTCGAGATCATTTTCAGATACTGACAATTTCAAGTATTCGAAAACTTCAATCATAAATCCTACATTGCACTCGTTAGTCGCTAACATTTTGCGTAAGGTTGCAGGATGAGGTAGCTTAGTGTGATTTCTAAGAAACATATATGCTTTAGAAGAATAAAAGTACAAAGATAACGCAAACTGTTTGAGCTCCTTTGAAAATCTTACTCCTGTATTACTTTTGTCTGTATTAATTTGCTTATGAATTTCCACAAAATTATTTTTCAATATATGTTCAACCTCATCAAAATTATTGCTCCTTTTTTTAAAAATTGCTAGAAGTGACTTTATACTGTCCAAGCGAATATCACGCCTCTTTAACTTTTGTGTTAAAACTTTTACTTTCCGCTTGAGCATATCTTCTGATGGACTGCTGTGGTTGATGTCAGTCTGGACTGCTACTTCTTTTACGTCCCAGCAGAACTTTTTGGCAGGTGGTGTGTTGACATCAGAGCAAGAATCTCTTGAGGTTCCTGGAGTACTATGCTCGATAGGTTGAAATTCTGAGTGTATGATAATGTTACTCAGAACATTTATTTGTTTATTTTGCACCTGCAATAGAAGTATCAAATAAATAACTTAAAAAAAACCGACTCCGTGAATAGTTGTTAAATTAAAATCAGGTGTTTTCATTTCTTTAAATTTATTTTATAATTTTAAGAGACTCAGTGTCACTCTTACAGCAAAACGAATCTATCGACATATCCCTAGCCAAAATCCATCAAGCCGTTAGGCTAGAGCGTGCCAAAGTATTATACATACAGACATTCGCTCGAAAAACATAACCCTCCTTATGGCGCAGTCGAGTAAAAGGTACAAATCTCAAGGTATCCTCCCTATTCAATCTTATTATTATTTATCTATACATCTTCCATCTATACAAATAAATAAAATCGAAGTGTCTGTTTGTAATATTAAAATAACCACATTTTAATGAGTGCATATGAATGTACATACGGTGCATATACCAAAACATTTTTTTTTCAATCTGTCTGTCTGTCTGTTTGTTCCGGCTAATCTCTGGAACGGCCGGATCGATTTTAACACGACTTTCACTGGCAGACAGCTGATGCAATAAAGATTAACTTATGCTACTTATATTTTGGAAAAATGAAAAACTGAAAATTAAAAAATTAAAAAACTGTTTTGTTAATTTCACGCGGGCGAAGTCGCGGGCACAGCTAGTTTTTAATAAAAAGTGATTATCTTATTTTTAGTACAGTAGTTATTATGCTAACGACAATTTCATAAAGGTTTTACAGGATTTTCTTTTTATACTTTTTTACTGTGTACATTTTGTAAATACTACTAAAGGAGTAAGTAGTTTTAAATGATTTTTTTTACTGGATTGTATACATTAACATATTAATAACATTTAATTATGGGCAATACAATTTTCATAAAGTATGTGCTGTACATACATAGGTACCTAATAAAATAAGGAACGTATCTGGGCTAGTGCGTCGAAATTGATGAAACAGGAGTTATTCCTTACATAAACATGTTTTAGCTTAGCATACATACCGATGGAAATATAGATGGTATTACATCTGCTTTTAATATCTGTCGCGAGTTAGCTTCAAAAAAGTCTTGTTTTTTGAAGTGACGGCTACAGACAACGGAATTTTTTGTAATTTTTTGTCCCACTGGGACAACATCCAGCCACTGTTGTTTAATTTTCCCATCCTTAGGAAAACTGTGAAAGGAATAAAATCAAGTTATTATTTTCCTCGTTTATGACCACAAAATATAATAAGTAATGAATTTTGTGTAGTAAATTACAATACTTCATTTAATAAAGTTTGCCTTTGTCAGTAGTAAACACGTACTGAAATGTTCTTAAAACATATTGAAATAGGCCATGTAATAACAATTATCATCGAAGTCTACTGTCCGTAAGCTTGTTTGCCTTTCGTGTAATTAAATAAATTACATACGAGATATGAATATGATATGAAGGTGTACCCGCATGGACACCCTATTTGTAAAATATTCAACATTGTTTTGGTTTGGCTTACCTGTGAAACGATATCCCACAACCAGCATAAGATTCATTTTTACAAAATTTTACACTACATTGTTTCACCATTTAGAATTAAATAATCCTAATAAACAGATCTGAAATGAACATAAACAACGTAGTAAAAAATTCTACGTATGACATAAACACGGCAAACAACCTTTGACGAGATAAAACAGGACTACTCCGAAAGAAAGAAGAAAGGGACAAACGCCTCGGTTATGACTATCCTGCTCGGACCGTTTTGCTTCTGTAAATAATGCTAGTTAAAACTATGTCTTATGTTCATCAGTTATGGTTTGTTTTACAAAAGCAAATTTTGCTTAGTACTCAGTCCTGTTTATGCAAATAATAAAACGTCCTTGATTTAAATATATATACACAGATAATGGATTGAATGCCCGCCCGCGCGTGGGGCCGACATGACACTGTCAGTTCGACGTTCCAATACTACGTGAGTAATCCCCGTTACACAAATGGACAACTAACAACGTCCCAGGCACTACAGCGTCCTCTACAGTTGTACCAGTTGCTGACGATGTATAAATCATCTATAACAGACGTAAAGGCCTTACTTTACCTACTTCATCTCAGCCTTAGGACTTCTGTCCACGTCCACTGGTGGACACAGGTCTCCCTCATGGATCTTCAAGATCATAAGGGGGTTGTCGCCATACTCGCCACGCTAGGCAGGCAGGTTGGCGAGCGCAATACTGTATGTTGATACACGGAAAGACGCTGCTTCCCATCTTACGGAGGTTTCCCTTGGCGGATTCCTACTGAATCCACGGGCAAGAGAGGAGAGGAAACATTTTACTGCGAACTTTACGGCTTTACTTACTATTCTAAATAATTTGTAAAATTATATTTTAAAAACTCTCTTAGGTTTTCAGTATGCTATGTTGTCCATGAAGACTTCCCTGTTGTCGGTACTGCGAAGGTACCGACTGGTGCCGGCGTCTGAAGAGCACAAGCATCAGCCAATCCGGGTCAAGTACGACATCATGATGCGTGACGTCGACAACTACCTCGTGGCCATTGAACCTAGGAGTTGAAGGAATTAAACATCCCTGTGAAAAACAAATGAGGTTTTATTTTAATCATCATTTCAGCCATAAAACTTCCACTGATGAATATAGGCCTCCCTCATGGATCTCCATGCAGGCGGGCGGGTTGGTTAGCGCAGTATGGGATGTTGATACACGGAAAGACGCTGCTGCCCTTCTTCCTGAGGCATCCTTTAGCAGGCTCTTTCCGCATCTATGGGCATGAGAGGAGGGGTAACATTTTACTGCCGGCACCCTACGGCATTTATTTAGCTGTGGTGGCGAACTTCGTATCGCACCTACTGCAAATACTACTGCAAAATGCCTGCGCGCGATTTATTTTTAAAATTCAACCGCGTACGCATGTAACTCCATAATATCTGAACTCAGGAAATACGTTGAAAATGGAAGCTCGAAGGAGACTCAACTCGCCGTTCCTCTCTTTGGTCTTACCAAAAATAAAATACCGAAAACTTGTATTTTAAACTCACTTGGGCTACTAAAAGCCCAAGTGAGTTATTTTTTTTCAACTCGTGTTTCCCAAGACGCGCTTGCTTGATGCTTGCATGTTTTCGTGATGCCGAACATTGAAGTATTATTACTAGCGTATAGAATTGACACCCGCGAACAACAAGTTTGCGCCATGAGTTGTTGCCGGCCGGCAACAACTCATTTAGTCGTTCGTCTACGCTCATCGCGACCGCATGCGAATAAACCCAAATTAAAAATGCCGTCTTGCGTGTTAAAAAACGTGTAAAAATTAATCAACTGCGAAAAAAAAAGATAGTGGCGTGACTTATCATCGGAAAGTAAACAAAATATCAACTAAAACCAACTAAAATTAATTTTTGTATATTATTTTCTATTGTACTGACATTTTGTTTGAAAATCATAGATTATGAAAAGTGATTCGTACAGATTGGATGTGTAGGTAGGTACCTACTAAGGGTTGGCGACAAAGGTTATGTCCCCTATGCCCTATGCCGTCTGTCTGATCAGTAACAGTAGGTACCTACTGTAGGTATCTTTTGCAATCGTCATTACTTATAAACTGAAGCTGTATTATACCTATATTGTTGTCTGAACAAATTCTTAAGGTTTATAAATTTGTAATAGATCGATTGACGACCTCTGTGGCGTGGTGGGCGAAGGTTCGCCTGCGACGCAGGAGGTGGGTTCGATTCCCGCTTTGGGACAAATGTTTAGTGATCGCTGCAGATATTTGTTCTGGGTGTTCAGATCATTTTCTACGTATAATAATAAATAAATATGTACCTATTTATGTATTGTATTTATTATATCAGTTATCTAGTAGCCATAACAAGAGCTCTGCTTAGTTTTGGGCTAGATAATCATCATCATTTCATCCAAAAAACGTCCACTAAAGAACAAAGGCCTCCCTCATGGTCTCCATGAGGGGTAGTTGCCATACTCACCACGCTTGGCAGGCGGTTTGGCGAGCGCAGTACGGGATGTTGGTATATGGAAAGACGCTGCTGCCCATCTTTCGGAGGTATCTTAGCAGGCTCTTACTGCATCCACAGGCATGAGAGGAGGGGCAGAGTGAAATAAAGTGTGGGGTCTAGTTAGTGTAAGTACCTACCTATGTACGTACTTGTTGGATAAAATACCAATTTATTTAAAAAAAAAAATACTTTAAACGCTTAACGATTCGTTAATTTAATGTAAATATTTTTACGTTTTGAAATATAATATTCATAGGTACCTACTGCATTAACATTACTGCATTAATAGCTGTCTGAAGTGTCCCTTCTGAGGTGAAAAAAATCTATTAGAGCGATATGTTGTTACACTATGTTGAACGAAACGTGTAAGCGCCACGAAATTTACGGCGCTTACGACGTTTTGGTCGCGAGAAAACTGTACTCTATTAGCAATCTAGCGCTGCATGTATTGATGGTATGGATAGACGACATTCTAATCGTGTAGCGCTGCAGCGAATACTTGTGAGAGGGGGCGAGCGCGCCCCGCGCAGGCACCCCCGCTGTCATCAAGTTGCGACACATTTTTTGTTTGGTATAGCTACTCTTAACTATTTACAACTCACTGATGCCGAAACACAAAACGGTCGCATTTCGTGGATTGGTTTTGCGGCGTCACACATACGCAACGTCCGGCCGCCTCCCATTCACGATCTAAAAATCATTTACTGGTTTAGGATCAAACTTTCACAGTATTACATCGAAATCCAAAAGTGCACTCAATATTACTACAATACAATACATTATAATACAATACAATTCTCTATTAATAACGCCAAGTTACAAGTCACAAAGATATAAGGTAAGTAGTATAGTTTATAATATCGACCTAAAATTATAGTAAGTATTAGTACCTAATATACATTATAATTATATCTCAATTAATAATTCATGCAATTCATATTTTGATATAACTTATAAGTATAGTAATGATATGTTTATATAACATTCTAAAACTAATTAAATAATGGGCAATGCTTAGAACTCGTCTACGGAATAAAAATAACTCTCTAAGTGCCATTTCTTTAATCTCTTTTTAAACATCATTGTGGAAGTATCGTATTTTTTAATAGCTGTTGTAGACCGAGGGACCCATAATATATACGGAACCCTCCGACTTGCGCAGCTTGTGCGCGGGCGTGACGAGGAGGTGTGCGAGCTTGTTGCTGCCCAGGGCGCGGGCGGTATTCACACCTCTCCTCCTGAATTCATCGATGTTATTATGAGTGAATAATGCTACTTGATATATAAGTTCGCAGGGGAGAGGCATGACATTCAGCTCTTTAAATAAATCTCTGCACGACACATCATCCGCCACACCGACGGTCGCGCGCAAGGCTCGCTTCTGCATGACAAAGGCCCGCTCAACATCCGCGGCTCGCGCCCACAGCTCCACGCCGTAGGTGAGGATACTGTGGATGGTCGCAAAGTAGCACGACAGTACTACGCTGCGAGACGCGGTGACGGTGAGCCGTCACAATGCGAAACAGGTACGGCCTAACTTGGAGCAGAACTCTACTATCTCCAAGTGAGTCCACTGTCCATGTAGAAACCCAGAAGCTTTGTAGGGTCGACCATCTACAGTGCGGTATTTCCAGCGATCTCGGTGCAGGATGGCGATGGTGTGCCATTAAGGCCAAAGGTCATGAAGCAGGTCTCTTCTCTATTTAGGGCTAAAACATTTGATTTAAACCATTGTTCGAGCCTCTGAACTACATTGTTCAGCCAGGATTCGGACATAATTGACTTTTGATACAGTTGGAACAAGAGTTATTGGCCTTTAGTTATTTTATTTATTTATTAAGAAAAAAATATATAAATAAATAATAAATAAATATTAATAAATAATAAATAATTCATAAATAATTTACATCTAAGGTTTCACCTTTACCTTTATACAACGGTGTAAGTCTAGACATCTTTAGAAGAGCTGGATAAGTGTTCGATTGAAGGACATTGTTTATTAAAAATGAAAAATGGTCACTTAAAACGGTAAACATGTCATATAAGTCAACTCCTGATATATCAAACAGGTCTTTAGTGTGGGATTTGCGTAAATTGATTGATATGAGATTAAGAATATCGTAATTTTATTGATTTGGCACTGAAACACTAGTTCAGATTGTTGAGTTATAAAAGTACTCAATGTGAGTGCCTTATCTATGTCAGGTTGATTGTGGGCATGTTGTTTAGTGTGCAATACTTATAAACATGCCGTGGGGTGCCGGCAGTAGAATGTAACCCCTCCTCTCATGGCCGTGAATGCCGTAAGAGCCTGCTAAGGGATACCTGCGGAAGATGGGCAGCAGCGTCTTTCCGTGTTTCAACATCGCAAACTGCGCTCGCCAACCCGCCTGC
The DNA here is from genome assembly GCA_963082625.1 of Pasiphila rectangulata. Taxonomy (NCBI): domain Eukaryota; kingdom Metazoa; phylum Arthropoda; class Insecta; order Lepidoptera; family Geometridae; genus Pasiphila; species Pasiphila rectangulata. The sequence goes on along the minus strand of OY720240.1, from coordinate 21,927,946 downwards.
CAAGCGTGGTGAGTATGGCAACTACCCCTCATGGAGATCCATGAGGGAGGCCTGTGTTCAGTAGTGGACGTTTTAAGGCTGGAATGATGATGATGATGATGACTTATAAACATGAAATGATTGTTGATGTAATCTGGAATAATACTTTTATCCAATATTTTTTCAACAGAGTTCATATCTTTTAAGTCCCAGTTTCATTGAGATACATTTTTATTTGTATTTGTTTCTTCCTTTATAATAGACCATACTTCTTTCTTTGGGTTTTCTGAATTATTTATTCTCTGCTCTATATAAGACCTTTTACTGTTTAAAGTTGATATGTTACGGTATTTAATTTTGTACTCTAATAATGAATGCATGGTTGTTATTTCTGGGTATTGTCTAAGAAATTGATATAAACTATTAAAGTCTAATTGTGTTTTAATTATATCATCATAATATCCAAGGGTATCTTTTGTTTGCCTTAATTATTTGAATTATTGTTAATGAAGTTCCATGTTTAAGATAATTTTTTTTCATAAGGTAGTCAACGGTGTTGTCATCTTAAATATTGAGTCCCAGTGGAAGGAAAGTCATTATAAAAATTATGCATTCTCGGTCGACTCATTAGGCACTTTTTTATTGTAATATGCTTAGGAGACAGTTTTTTATACATCATAAATGGGATCATATTTGGGCATTATGATCAGATATACCGGTTGCTAAAGATTTTACAATTATTCTCTGTATATCGATATTAGTTACAAGGTAGTCGATTGATGTTTTTGATTCATCTTCTATTCTCGTGGGAAAGTTAATAATATTCCGATGGGCGCTAGGCAGCATAATGTCAACCAACTCATTTTTTTGGGAGGAATCTTTACAAAAGTCAATATTCCAGTTACCCAATAAAACAATATAATACTTAATAGTTTTAAGAATTTTAAATGGAGGAATAATCACATTGACAACAACTTGAGTAGACAGATAAACTCTTTAATGTACATCCACCATAAAACATAAATTTCACAAAGAGAAACACAGACAAACATAACATACAGTGGGCGGTATTATCGCTTAAAGCGATCTCTTCCAGACAAACTTTGGATGAACAGGATGGTTGATGAGTAGTTGTACAGGTAAAAATACAGTATCCAAGGCCTTGACCCGGTCTAAGAATACAACAATGCATTTTTTAAAAACCATTCCTTATTGTAGATCGTCTCAAAATAATGCTAATTTTAAATGGATCTTAAATTACTTGAAGTTCTAGGTTCGATGGTAATAAGGTAGTCGTCGACGGCGCGCATCATGACTTTGTACATGACTCGGATCTGTTGATTACTGTGCTCCTCCGGCGCTGCCACGAGCTGGTAACTACGCAGTAACTTCGACATGGCAGACTTCATTGATATCATCGCGTACTGCCAACCTGCCAAAGTTTTATATAGGTTTGTGTAGTTACAATTTGATATTGAAGTGACTTAAGCTAACGTAGTGTTATCTCTTGACTTCAAGTACGCTACGTTCTTGCATTGTGTCTTTGGCAAATCATAAGTGTGGATTTTTGAGATTAATTTAAGGTGAGGACGGACAGGATAAATATTGTGTCAATGAGTTTATGCAGTTTTATTGAAGGTTTCTCTTCATATACTCCTTTATGAACCAGTTTTTACAGGCAATTCGATAATCGATCTCTAAATATATATTTTTTTAACCTATGTTATACCACTGCCGTGAAATGTCTTACCCAAGGAAAGTCCTAGAAATTTCGATCGCCCAGTACTACCGATCATCCAGTAATCGAGTATTCTTACTATTTAAACTATGAAAGAGAACGAAGGAGAGAAGTACATTAAAAAGATGTTCACCATTTCCTTTTCGTTATCTCTGCTTTAATATAAAAATCATGGACAGACGTATTTTTATTTGAATTTTAAATGATTTAAGGGAAAAAGACACTTACCCACACAGTTTCTTGGTCCATAACTGAACGACATAAAGGCTGCCGAATTCTTCGGTGTCGATTCAAGGAATCTCTCCGGTCTGAACTGGTCTGCGTCGTCTCCCCAGTACTTAGGGTTATGGTTTATAGCCCAGATGTGAATCATGGCTCCGCAACCCTTTAGAAGTGTAATTCCAGATGCTGAAACATAGTGTATTCAGTTGTCAATTCACGGCAGTAGCTCCCAGCACGTCAGCCCTCCCGCTTTCCGACCAAGAACGCTGAAATGTGTTTATAGATTTGTAACTCATGGTACCAAATTCTAAGAAAACAAATCCCAAACTATAGTCTCTATGGTATAGTTTACTGCGTATTTTAGTACCAAACCATCCGCTAGAGGCGCTGTACAAGTTTTCATACATTTTTTTTAATTTCAGTCGCTAGCGAATATAGAATGTGAAAACTCATGGTACAGGCTAGAGAGTCTGTAGGTACCTACTAACTTACGTAATGTAATATCCGTTTCGATCTTCCTGGCGATTACTGGGACAGGTGGATACAGCCGAATAGATTCTCTGATAACTGCGTCAAGATACTTGAGCCGATGGAGATCATCCACAGAAATCGGTTGGTCGGAATCTCCGACAACTTCTTTTATTCTGAAATGTTTATTTGTTTATTAGTTACAAACCGCACTCCCCGTTCCGGCTAATATAGCTAATGGTGAAAGAGTTTTGTAATTCGTTAAGTTTATTCGTTACATGCCGTTGAGTGCCGGCAGTAGAATGTAACCCCTCCACTCCTGCCCGTGGATGCAGTAAGAGCCTGCTAAGGGATACCTCCGGAAGATGGGCAGCAGCGTCTTTCCGTGAATCAACATACCGTACTGCACTCGCCAACCCGCCCGCCAAGCGTGGTGAGTATGGCAACTACCCCTCATGGAGATCCATGAGGGAGGCCTGTGTCCAGTAGTGGACGTTTTACGGCTGAAATGATGATTCGTTACAAAAATACAAAATACAAATAGGTATTACCTCTTGTTAATATAAGTAAGTAAGTAAGGCCTTTGCATCTATTATAGATGATTTATACAGCGTCAGCAACTGGTAATCATGCTGCGTACAGCATGACGGGACGCTGCAGTGCCTGGGACATTGTTAGATGGATTAGGCTTGCCCAGTACCTGTACCATCCTCTCAGCTTAGTCAGCTATTATTCAGAGGAAAGAACAAGTCAATACGTCTGAAGCTAACTAAGCCGCGGGTTTCCTCACGATTTCCTTCACCGATAAAGCACGTGTTAAGTGTGCACATACATTTTTCAAGAAAGAAAAATCCATTGGTGCACTGCCTGTATCGACCTACGACCTTCGGATTGAAAGTCAGGGGTACATACCACTCGGCCAACTTTTTAATATACATAAGTATAGATATAGATAATCAGCTACATGTGCAAAAGCGTTTTATGTTTGCGTATTGAGACTGTGATTTCTGATTTATGTCTAAATAGACCACTTCAGATTTTACACATTCACATTCTTTCGAAGGGCAGTTGTTTTAAAAAGTCAGTTGATTTAACACTAGTTTGTATAAGCCATGTGCAAAGCTTTTGATAAAACGTTGGAGAGAGATTCATGAATTTTGATTATTGCGGAACTCACTCTTGGTAAACTTTCTCCTGCACCTCAGGGTGTCTGGCCAGTAGCACAGAGATGTATCCAAGAGCAACAGCTGATGTATCGCTTGCAGCACCGAAGAGTACTAAGCTTTCTTCGGCAATAGTCAAGTCGCTGGCACTTAACGGCGATTCAATCATAAAGTCCAAGAAGGATTTAAATCCTTCTTTGTTATCTGGAACAAATTTGATTGCATACGGTAGTTGTCTATTTAGCCCGTTAGTTTGGGAATACCTAAATCTACCTTATAACAAACTTCACGTGTTTTTACCCTAATAGGATCACTTTTGTTGTCCGTCTGTCTGTCTGTCTGTCTCTGTCTCTCTGTGAGTTAAAATTAAAACAATAAAATCAATTTTATTACCTAATCTTTGAAAAAATCAATATTCTTAGTTAACCTACAATCAATCAAATTCCATAGTGTACTTCCCGTCGACCTATAACTATGAAATTAAGCAAGGTACATCGTCTTGTTCTTAAAATACAGAGAAAAACCCAAGAACATACATACATACATTTGCAATGGAGTCATAAAAAATAGTCCTTAAAAAAAGTACGAAATCAATAATTAAGGTTAAGCGCGGTCATTTGCCGTGGGGTGCCGGCTGTAGAATGTTACCCCTCCTCTCCTACTCGTGGATGCAGTAAGAGCCTGCTAAGGGATACTTCCGGAAGATGGGCAGCAGCGTCTTTCCGTATATCAATATCCCGTACTCACCAACCCGCCTGCCAAGCGTGGTGAGTATGGCAACTACCCCTCATGGAGATCCATGAGGGAGGCCTGTGTTCATCAGTGGACGTTTTATGGCCGAAATGATGATGATGATGATTATGTTTCAACATACCTAAGGAACCCTCGGTGGGCGTGTCCAGCTTGCACTTTTCCGGTTTCTTAACCTTTTTCTCATTGATAACCTGCAATTAAAATAAACACAATTTATTTTTTGCATTGATAATTTAAATTAAATAAGACTCTCTTCTAGGTACCAAGATGTAGTGTGATTTTGCACAACGCATTCAATGACGTGACCGAGATTTTAACTTAAGGTCTCAGGGAGCAAGAAATCATAACGTTATTAAAGCTTTACTTATAGTTTATGTACCTATTTAGTTAATTACAGGATTTTCTTGCGTAGCTTTTCAGGGTTCCATACCCAAAGGGTAAAAACGGGATTCTATTACTAAGACTCTGCTGTCCGTCTGTTTTTCTGTCTATCACCAGGCGGTATCTCATGAACCGTGATAGCTGTTAACAGTTGAAATTTTAACAGATTATGGTTTTTTTTTTGTTGCCGCTCTAACAACAAATACTACAAACAAAACATACAAAACGTGATTTTTAATGTTATTTCTTTCGAATCGAATAATGCTACGGAACCCATCGTGAGCGAGTCCAACACGCACTTCGCCGATCTTTTTATTATTATTCCGACTTTAAGAACCCATTTCGTTGACAAAATCCTGTACTTAAAAAAAATAAATAATATGTTACCAAATCGCGAAAGTTTAACATGTTATTTTACAAACCTGGTTACACAATGTTCACCTACTTAAATGAAAAAGTAGTTATTAGTTTTTAGGGTTCTGGACCAAAATGGTAAAAAGAAACCCTTATGGTATCACTTTGTCTATCTGTCAGTCACAAATGGATATCTTGAGAACTACTGATGCTATCGACTTGAAATTTAAAATGGTATCAGTAAACGCTTTTTCGCTAATATGAAATATTAAAAAATATTCTTGTTATGTTAGCAAGGGCGGCGGAAAGGGGGTCTCAAAAATGTTAAGTGAAGTGGTATTAATTTGCACATTAAAAACGTTTTTAGTTTTCCTTTCAGCCGTATCGTTTTCGAGTTATTTACAAAAATGATGAAAAAATAGCACTCTCATTATCTCTGAAGTTTGCAGAGATACACCCCTGAAACTTTTATTGTTATTAGTAGTATGTAAAGATTACAGGAAAATTATAACGAAATTTCTTATTTGCATAGTTTTTGAGAAACAATCGAAAGTGTGCAAAATCTGCATAAGTTCTGCTATCAGGCAAGAGATGACGCTTTCTAGGTTCTCCATCAAATATAAACCGCCTTTATCGTAAATTATATAATATGATGGCACGGAACCCTCGGTGCGCGAGTCCGACTCGCACTTAGCCGATTTTTTTGATCTTTGTTACCTAAGAGTCGTCTGCTAACTGTCATATAATAGCGCGTCAAATTGCATACTGACCATTCATTCAAAATGAACGTTACTTCATACACCAAACATCAACGAAGACAAAAAATAGTCTACCTTATTTCTTAGACAATACGCTTTACGTGAATTAGCAAAATTTTAGAATTATGGTGGAATATTGATGATTTATTTTTGTGGTGTATGTGAATATTTTTGGATTTTTTTCCCATGAATTAATGTTTAATGTTTCTTTTTTATCGTAGTATATTTTTTATTATTTGAAATCTTCGAGTTATTGAGATCTATGCACCGAAAGTGGGCCTATTTTCATTGTTTTAGCGAGAAGAGGCTACGGAAAACTATATTTTTTTAATTAAACGTATATTATTTTGAAGAATAAAAACCCATTTTCTATAGACACTGATTTTCTGGTTCATTTAGTATGCTTAAAATATGTCAAACTTCGATGGATAAACCAGAAAATGAACCGGAACTAGTCCTATTTTCCTAATATTTTGACGCGTTTCGAAAATGCGTCCTTAATATGAGTATTAAATGAAAGAGCTTGACTAGATGAATACTGTCCATCATCAAAACCCAAATTCAAGATGGCCGCCACGACAAAAGAAAATTGTTAAATGATGTCTATAACACAACGACAACACGCGACAAGCTTTTTATCACAAAAATTTTGTAAAAATGTTTTTAGTTGACATTAAACTTTAATGGAAAATGTTTCTTTTATTATTTTTAGTAGGTACGTTTAAATAAAAGCTTGTTTGTTAAAAAGTTTTTTTTACTTATAATTTATTACTATTTTGGTCCGGAACCCTTAAAATTGAGATCCTAATGACGCCAAGTTCTATAGATAATCCAGAAACGTTTTATTCACGCCCAAACAGTTTAACTGATCCAGATGAAATTGGGCACAGAGATAGTTTATTAGTATGGAATAGCACACTACTTTTTTCACACTACTTGTTCACATGGGACAGTTTTTTGTTCCCAAGTGGGCAGAGCCGTGGGCAGACGCTAGTATTTAATAACCTACAGTTTTCCCGCCGAATCATAATGACATTTAAGAAAAACAAACTTTTGACTTGACATGACAGACAGTTTTAAACATCTTGACAGGTAACTTAATAGGGGTGATTATTTTAAAAAATAATTATAATTTATTTTTTTGTTCGGTATATGAAAACAAAAAAAATAAAAACAAAGGTTCCTTAATTACAGTTAAAAAATAATTCTTATAATTTAATGTATTATTTCTCAAAATATCCGTGACTAATTTATTAGCACCTTGTATTTATTAAGCCATGAATAAATAAAATGTAAAAGAATCCATACCGCATTAAAAAAGTCGTATAAATAGCTTTTGTACTTCTTTACAACTTGATAACTCGGCGTCATCATGTACATAAGGTCACTGTACAACCAAGGCTTGAACATACGTTCGTTAACCATATTGAACACAAGCGACAGTCCTTCCAGAAGCTGAAGGTTGCCACCTTCTTGGGCGCTCACGTTTTGCAGCCCTAGATTACCTGGAAATGTATGTACATTAAAGCAAAGTCAAGAAACTCGAGGTTCCGGCGCCTCCATAAAAACCGCTGTGTTGCGGCCAGCTTCGTATCCTCATATTTTAGTGATATAATATGAATGAATGAAGTGTTTATAAATTACACAAAGATATAGTATAAAAAGGTTAACGAAACAAACAAAGAGAAAAAGTCTATTATAAAGTAACAAAGCTAACTATATAAAGACAAAATAACAATGTTACCTAAGCTCACTGTTGCAGTATGGGTCAAAAGGTCCCGTCTCAGGATTACGCTACCCGCGTAGAAGCGCGTAGAGTAGCTACGCGCTTCTACGTGGGTATTCTGGTATTCTGCTTTATACTACCCGCGTAGAAGCGCGTAGCTGCTCCACGCGCTTCAACGCGGGTAGCATAAAGCAAAAGGTCCCGTCTCAGGTTTACGCTACCCGCGTAGAAGCGCGTAGAGTAGCTACGCGCTTCTACGTGGGTATTCTGGTATTCTGCTTTATGCTACCCGCGAATAGAAGCGCTTAGCTACTCTACGTTAAAATCAACACATGAGTACAAAGGGCGGCCATATCGCTATGAGCGATCTCTTCCAGGCAACCTTGGGATGGGCAGGAAAATGAAGGAGGCTATATCGTGGCGTAAAATTTAAGAGAGTAAAGAAATAAAAACTAACATGAATAAATAAATAAATAGTCATAGATTCGGTACAGAGGTATTTTACCCGGAAATCTAACACATAAACATAAAATATTACAATATATATCTATCATATAGTATATCAATCATATATATCATAAAATAATTATAGTGATAAATAATATTGATATAGAAGAATTTTGAAAATAGGCTTTGCACTTCTGATGTTCAGGGGAAGAGCGTTCCACAGACGAATGGCTTGAACAGAAAAGTATTTCTCATAGAAGGAAGTTGAATGACAAGGAATTTTTAAGGTCAGAAATTCAGAGCAGCCCAAGGAACGGGAATGGGAGCCTGAGGGAAACTCGAAGTTCTCTTTGAGGTAGTACGGACTAGGTTGATGGAAAATAATACTGTAATGAAAGTATAGATAGTGATTCATCATTCCAGCCGTAAGAAATCCACTGCTGGACATAGGCCTCCCTCATTGACTTAGAGATCCAAGTGCATGAGGGGTTGTTGCCATACTCACCACGCTTGGCAGGCGGGTTGGTGAGCGCAGTTCGGGATGTCCTTACACGGAAAGACGCTGCTGCCCATCTTCCGGAGATATTCCTTAGCAGATTCTTACTACATCCACGGGCAGGAGAGGAGGGGTGACATTCTACTGCCGGCACTCCACGGCAAATATAGTATAGTGATTATTCCTGCGATACCGGATAAACAACCACTTCAGCTTTCTGCGATATTTAGATACATGGTCATATTTGTGGAGACCAAATATGAACCTGATGAAGAAGTTCTGAAGGCGCTTGATTCTGTTCAATTGGTCTTCAGTGAGATCCGGATAGCATACATCGGCATAGTCAAGTATAGGGAGTAGGAGGGATTGGTCGAGCATAACTTTAGTGGTAGTTGGGAGAAAATTGCGAAGTCGCCTCATTGAAGCAGCAGACGCAAACATCTTACAACTCAGCTTGGCCAACTGCGGGACCCAAGTCATCTGGGGTTCCCATACCTACCAGCAAGTCCGTCAAAAATCTGGGCTTAATCTTGGATCATCATCGAAGATTATACTACTATTTGCTTTATTTATTTACAAAACGATAGTAGCTTTGATATGTGTATAGTATTATTATATTACCCACTACCGAAAAGCTAATATTAGTGCAAATTGTCTTTTTTAAACTTTCGCGATCACGACACATTATTTACATACATATAACCGGGTATTTATCGCGCAAATTACCTTTATTATTTCCCGACGTTTCGCTTGGATTGCACCAAGCATGGTCACGGGAAGACTGAGTCACGAATGACGATGAAGACTGACTCAGTCTTCAGTTCAGTAGTGCAAATTATAGTGGGATATTACTTGTTTTGTAATAATAACGTGAATTTTGTAATATTTACTGAGATATTTACTGATACGACTTTACCTTGTCTGAGTTTTAGATAAATCAAATAATATACTTACATATTTATATACATGTACGCTTATTACATTCTTAATTTTATTTTATTATTAGTTATCAGTTAATAAATTCTAATATTTACCACATAAAGAATCCATGGTATACGGTAAAAAGACGTCCAAAAATGGAATAGGGCCCTTGCCCACAGCACTGCGCAGGTTGTCTACCATAATACTGCTCTTCTTTCCAAAAACCTTAGCGAATCCTTTGAGGTTTTTCATGCTGAATGATGCAGCTGTGAGCTTTCGCCGGCCACGCCACACCTTAACTGAAATACATTTACTTTCATCATCATTTCAGCTGTAAAACGTCCTCTACTGAAAACAGGCTTCTCTCATGGATCTCTATGAGGGGTAGTTGTCATACTTACCACGCTTGGCTTCGCAGGTTGGCAAGCGCAGTGCGGGATGTTGATACAAGGAAAGACGCTGCCCATCTTCCTAAAATATCCCTTAGAAGGCGCTTACTGTATCCACGGCCATGAAAGGAGAGACAACTCTACTGCCGGCACCCTACGGCAATTAGTACACCTCCCAATAGTCCCGACTGCCGTGCGGTACCTTCAATAATGCTGCCCCTTCTCTCTTGCCTGTGGATGAAAGAATATAAGGGATACCTCAGGAAGACGGACAGCAGCGTCTTACGGTGTATCAACAACCCGCACTGCGCTAGCCAACCCGCCTGTCAAGCGTGGTGAGTGTGTAACATTATTTCGCCCGCACCCCAATTTACAATAAACGATAGAATCGAATTTCTTACCAGGAGCAAATATACTGCCGTTTCCAATGACGAGTTTCATACAATCTGTTATATCGTCTTTCTCTAGACACGTCTTCAAGATGGTTTCAGCGATGTCTGCGTCGGCTATAACTAAAAAAATACACAAAACGTGGGCATTCAAAATTCCTTAAGTTTTTAATAAAAAAACCGCCTTCAATGGTTTAATATATTTTTTTTCTAAAAATACTCAAACCATTCTATGTATTATGTTTGAGTATTTCCCTCGTGAAGTGAAAAACCCAATCGTAACTCTAAATGTAAGGCATACCTTGAGGGACTCCAATACACACTGTTACATTATCTCATTCCAATTGTATTTAACATTTTCATAAATAATGCGTTATTGTGGATTTACTTACGAAATAATATAGAAGATATTACTATTTTTAAAATACTTCAATAACTTTGACTTTAACGGAATTAATTGATTCAGGCGTGACTTTGCGTAAATCTATTAAAATATCTAAATAAACAAAAAAATATTTAGAAACAAATCTGCTTACCTATATTTAATGAGCGCTTGAAAATAACAAAAATAATTCGAGGAGGCGAAACACGTGTCGAATTCTATAAGAAATAATCAATAAAAAAAAAATCTTATGAGCTACGAATTTGTCGCAGCTATAAAAGGTTTGCTCAATAAGCCAGCACTTTAGTTTGGACTTGAATGCAGGCAGACTTTGGGCTTGTGTAACAGAGCTGGGGAGCCTTTTGTATACTGCTGGGCCTATGACATGTGTGAACTTGCAGGATTTTACTAGTGTGTGCGACACCGAGGCTAGTCTGTCACGGCTCCGCGTCTGGTATGTGTGTGCCGTGCCTAGCGATGCGTATAAGTCTTGGTTCTGTCTAACGTACATTGCCACCTGATAAATAACCAGACATGGCAAAGTGAGAACCCTCAGGTACTTAAAATGAGGCCTCGCTGACTGATCGCTGGGGATCCTCACAATCGCTCGTACAGCCCCTTTTTGCATTTGGAACGCGCGCTTCCAATCGGCTGCCCGCGCTCACACCTCGGCACCGTAATGGAGGAGCGACTGGACGGTTGCAAAATAGCAAGCACGGACCACCTCGGTAGACACCGCGCGCGCCATTCGGCTCAGCGCGTATTATATTACATTATATCGTATGTGTTATCTTGTATTATTTTTTAGTTATGTAAAGGTTTATCTATTTAATTAATGTTTTAGTTACAAATAAACGTTTATGATTTGATTTGATTTGATTTAACACGCACCACCCAGTCTTCCACACAACTTGTGGATATGGCTCGCCCACTGCAGCCCTCTATCCAATTGAAAGCCCAGAAAAGTAATAACCTGCCCCTGCTCGATTAGCATTCCATTGGCTATACTGCAATTGGCCTTGGTGCGCGGCCCGAAAGGTAAAAATGAATTAAATGAGTTTTGCCTATAGGTTAAGAGCTAACCCGTTAATTCCAAACCATTTCACCAGTCGTGCCGCCGTGCCATTCAGTTTCGCCTCCAACAAGTCTATAGAGGGCGCAGTAACAATCGCAGCTACGTCATCAGCATACATAAAAACCTCCGCACATGTGACGAAACTGGGAAGGTCATTCAGCAGTAAGGAGAACAATATATTTGACACCGAGGAACCTTGGGCGACGCCCTTCCTCGATTTCAGTGGATCTGATATTGCCTCCCCACCGCTACCCAGCACTACTTGCGACCGATTCCGCATGCGCAAGCGACCTCGCTTAGCAGGTCATGTGCCCTGCCGCTGATGCCGTAGTGATGCAGTTTGATCGCTACTGTTATGTGTTATGGTCGGCTACATCAAACGCTTTCGACAGATCACAGCACATCACTGCGACCTGTTGTTTCATTTCACGAGCGGCTAGTATGTGGCTCATGACTTGCCGCGCCAGTGATGAAGTCGATCGGCCTTCGCGATAGGAATATTGCTGGTCAGACAGGGCGTCCGTCGCAAGTCACTCAGTCCGTTTTCAAAAACCTTCGCTATCGCCGGTATTATTGAGACAGGGCGATATCCGTCTATGTTGCATCTCCTTTCCCTTGCCTTTAAATAAGGGTGACACCTTACTTATTTTCATTGTACAAGGATCGGATCCCTGTCTAATGCATGTGTTGTAAGCATGGGCGAGAATCAGGGCAAGAGGAATAATTGCGTCCCGTAGAAGTTTCATGGATATGCCGTATACATCCTTGGAGGCCTTAGGTGGTATTCGTGTCTTAACTATGCGTAATACTTCGTTGGTACTAAACATCTGAAACCGTATTGAGCGGTCCGAAATCGTACGCGCTAAGCTTAAAGCCCGGTACACATCGGCGATGTTAGTGCTTGGCGCTCTGCAAGACTTTTTAGTTTTCCAAATGGACACATTTAAGTTTTGATTCCGGTAACCAATGCTCAGCTAGTGCTAGGACATCACATTCTAAATCACTGCTGAACAACACCTCTAGCTTTTGCGATTTCTTATCCAGTGACGCAATATTTTGGTGACACATTAAAACTTTTTCACACTGCTTTGGCTGGAATAAAGGGTCATACGTCCGTCCTTTCCCGTAGCATTTAGTGTTAGAATATTTGTTGGTCATTTAAGTATTTGTCTTTAAATTTGAAAATTAATAGTGAAAATATTAGAAAAGGTATTTGCAAAAATATAACAAATTAAAAGGTCAAATCGCGTTGAGCACAATTTTAATGAGAAATAAATCAGTTTAATATACTTACAAAGATACAGCCTGTGTGGAAACCAGCAACCTAAGACACCCCTTGTCATTGCTTCCCTTCCAACGGTTTGGAGATTTTTTATTTTATCTGAAAGGTTAATTATTTTTATTTTATTTAAGTTATTCAACACAATCCACAGCTCTTAAAAGTAACTAAACGAGTCATCACCTTTTGACTATATTGGATCATCGGGTATTTATCACGTAATTACCTTTATTTTAATTCCGACGTTTCGACTGGATTGCACCTGGTCGTGGTCGCGGGGAAACTGGCGTGCTGAAGTTAACCGCAGCAAAGCGAAGGCGTCTTTTCAGACTACCCTTACTTGGTGTTCATAATTAGAAATTAGATATACAAGTACCTGGAATTCACAAAGTCGATTGCAGCTGTGGTCGTTCCTACATAGGCCAAACGAAGCGCACAGTCGCCGAACGTGTTAAGGAACATATCGCAGCGGTCAAAAATCGACAAGTAAACAAGTCAGCTATAGCGGAGCATGTAGTGGACTCATGACCCAAGATTAATTAATAAATAATTAATAAAACTGATTATTATGTATATGATATTATCACCTTATTCACCTAATTGTTTGTGTTTGAGTTTGATCCTTTCTTCTGGTAATGAGTGGAGCGAGTCTAATGATTTAATAAATATAATACGGCTTACACCACGATGACATGATGTCAAGCCACGATAATTTAAATTCAGCGAGCCTAATGACATTATTATTGGAAACTAGCTTCTGCCCGCCGCTTCGCATGCATTGTAACCGAATAAAAAGAAACCTATGTGTTGATCCTGGTCAACATCAGCACGTGTGCAAAGTTTCAGCTCAATCTGTAGCCTAGTTTTTGCGTAAAGAGGTAACTACTATTTCTACCCTACTTCTACTCTACTAGAAAAGAAAAGAAAAGTTCAATAAGTGACTTAACTTTAGCTGATTATAATTTTATTTGTTTTATTAGGTAGTTGAGTAGTTGTAGGGTAATAATCGAGTAGTAATTGTAGTGTAGTAGTTGAGCAGTTATAGGATAGTTGTAATTGTAGTGTAGTAGTTGAGTAGTTGTAGAGTAGTAGTAGAGTAGTAGAAGTAGTATTAGTAGAGTTATTGTAGGTTAGTAATTGAGTAGTAATTGTATTGCAGTAGTTGAGTAGTTGAAGTGTAGTTGTTGATTAGCTGTAGAGTAGTAGGGTAAAAGTAGTAGTAGAAGTAAGGTAGTATTAGTAGTAATAGTAGAGTAGAAGAAGGGTAGTATTAGTAGTAGTAGAAGTAGGGTAGTAGTAGTAGTAGTAGTAGTAGAGTAGAAGTAGGGTATTTGTAGTAGTAGTAGTAGTAGTAGAGTAAAAGTAGGGTAGTCGTAGTAGTAGTAGAGTAGTAGTTAGAAGATATGTTAGTAGTAGTTGATTCTGGGCGGTAGTAAGTTCGCCGGGACAGCTAGTCCCACTAATATTATAAAGCCAAAAGTTTGTTTGGATTGAGGTTTGTTACCTCTTTACGCAAAAACTAGACTACGGATTGAGCTGAAACTTTGCACACGTATTTAGTGTTGACCAGGATTAACACATAGGCTACTTTTCATTCGGGTACAGCATATGCGAAACGGCGGGCAGAAGCTAGTTTCCAATAATAATATTAAATAAATCATTAGACTCGCTCCACTCATTAGCAGAAGAAAGGATCAAACCCAAACACAAACAGTTAGGTGATTAAGGTAATAATCAGTTTTAATAATTACTAATTACTCGTTTTTTGTAACTTTGGAATGAGTTAAGATACGTCAAAACGGATAAGTGCAATCAATCAGGCGTATGCCAAAACCCCCATTTTGTTACTAAACTTCCTGGTCCAGCTCCGGCAATCCCTAATACTCGAGAGAGACACTACTACAAAAGAATGATTCGGGAAGCGTTTTAAATTAAGAAATATCCTTATTTTAATCGTGAATACGGCTAGTGACTTTCTGTGCTGATACAGTTAGTATAGTCCCAATGTGAACCGGGACAAAATTAAATTAAATCTCAAATTTCTAATTATGGAGACCAAATGAGGGTAGTCTGAAAAGACGCCTTCGCTTTGCTGCGGTAAACTTCAGCACGCCAGTCTCCCTGCGACCACGACCAGGTGCAATCCGATCGAAATGTCGGGATTAAAATAAAGGTAATTAAGCGATATATACCCGATAATCCAATATAGTAAAAATGTGTTGGTGTGTTGTTACTGCATCCACAGACATGAGAGGCTGAAAAGATGATGGTGTAGTATTAAAACCAATAAAAAAAAACTTACTTTCATTGCTACAAAGCAGCATATGCAAGTTTCCAATGATGGGTAGCGCTGCAAATGAGCCCTTCGTTTGCTGATACAGCTTTTCAAAAGGCCTGTTCCTCCAACGGCGCACAAGTAGCCAGGTCACGACCAGAACAAGGACAGGCCACATCAGCATCTTGGCTGCAATTAAATGAAATGAAAATAATTTTATTTATCTTAAATCTACTACACAATATAATCATTTACTAGATTAGATTTTATACTAATTAACATGTTTATATTATGTGCCTCAAGTTATTCAAAGTTTGATTGATATAATGCAACTTTCTAAGTTGATTATACATCTTTATTAAGATGAGACGCATAATTTTATTTATAAACGTATACAAGTTTAACTCCAGGTTTTTATTTAAATCAGCTTAAATATAACATAATTGTTATCTAAAATCCTTGTAGGTACATATATGAATTAAATTTCAATATTAAAAATAAATTCTAGTAAACGCCAACAGTTTGTATACGAAAATAATCTAAATATAAATTTTACAGAAAATCCGAAAATTCTATTTAAATCCGCGTACAACAGAGCCACCACATACCACGTGTCTTTTTGCCACCAAGCATAACGAGGGAGGGTTAATGAAGGTACAAATCTAGATCACAGATACGTTCATAACATTTGAAATAACCAAACAGTTATAATGTTGTTTTCCTCGTTCTCGAGAGTGAGTCGAGAGGTTTCATTAGGGTTCCGGGCCAAAATAGTAAAAAGGAACCCTTATACAATCACTCTGTCTGTCACAAGTAGATATCTCGAGAACTACTGATGCTAACGACTTGAAATTTGAAATGGTTGAAGATAACAGTTCTTTACTAATATAGCCTAAATAAAAATGCTAAAAAATATTGTGAAGTTACTAAGTTGTGTGGTTATCATATGAAAGGTATACATTTGCACATTTTTAAACAGTTTTTAGTTTTCCTTTAAGCCTTATCGTTTTTGAGTTATTTACAAAAATGTCGAAAAAACGACCGTTCCCCCCCTTTATCTCCGAAGTTTGCCGTGATACTTTTATAGCTAATTATAGCAAACTCTCTAATTTGCATAGTTTTGTAGACAAGGGAGGTGGAAGGGGAGTTTTCAATATTTTTGTGAAGTTACTAGGTCATGTAGGGTATTAAATAAAAGCTATTCATTTGCAAATTAATAAACAGTTTTAGGTTTTCCTTTAAGCCTTATCGTTTTTGAGTTATTTACAAAAATGTTGAAAAAACGACCGTTCACCCCCTTTATCTCCGAAGTTTGCAAAGATAAACCCGTAAAGCTTTTTTAGCTTATAGAAGTGTATGTAAACTTTTTAGAAAATTATAGCGAACTCTCTAATTTGCATAGTTAGTAAATATAAACCGCCTTTATCATATATTATATTGTGTGTTGGCAAACTATGGAAATAAATGAATGAATTTCTGAATATCTGCATTTCTAAAATTTCTGAACAGATTTATTTTTCCTTAATCCCACCTGTTCAGTGGCAAATATCTTGTTTTTTTTCAAAAAAGTCGTAAAGCCTTTCATAAATAGTCTTTTCAAATAATTGTAAAAGTACAGGGACAAGTAAGGCTTTTTGTAACGAATCCAAAGACGGTATCAACAAATCAGATTTAGCTAAGATGCCGTTTACATTTTGATGCATATCATTGACGTGTTACTTTAAGGTAGATGAATCGACTTGTACCTACAAGGTGGATGAGGTAAACGAGATATGTTTAACTTACCTGCAAAGAATGGCGAGTATGGCAATAACCCAGTCCAGCAGTGGACGTAGACAGACCTACAACTGAGATAATGATAATGATGAAAAAGGAGATATTTGTGCTAGGTGTGTATTTTATTTCAAACAACCTTCACATGGCACCTACTAGTCCCAAACTAAGCAAAACTCGTATTAACTCGTATTGAAACCAAAAGATTATATGATTATTAGAAAATTTTGAATAGTGTATTTTCCTGTTTTTACGCTTTTTGTTTATATTTTTGTTTCTTTACTATTTTATACCATCCTACGGAGGTATCCGTTAGCATATTCTAACTGCATCCACGAGCAAGAGAGGAGAGGATAAAAAAGTTTACTGAAACGATCGAATTTATTTACGACTATGTGCTTATTCAATTTAAAGTTTTATTTTGTTTTGTTTATTGATTATTTTTAGATCAGCATTCTTAATTTACAGAAAGAATGTCGGCTTGAATTAGGCAATCAATTTACTGGGCTTGAAGATGAAAACTTGGACGTGGACTTGCTAAATAAAAAACTTGGTGAGATAATAGTGGAAACAACAAAATCACATATCAGAAGAACTAAAGCAAATAATAAAAAGCTAACACCAGGCACACATACTCTTTTGGCTCAACGAAGACTCTTAAAAAACAACTCAGAAACTGACCAAAGAGAAATAGAAAAAATAAACAAATTAATTCGCAAAGCTATTAAAAAAGATATAAGATCGCATAACACTAAAATAATAACTCAAACTATTAAAGATCATCAAGGACCGAAAGTTTTTAGACGCAAATTAAATAATAATAGATCAGAAATAAATAAATTAACCAACAGAACCGGGAGCATTATAACAGATCGAGGCCAAATAATTCAAATTGTCGAAAACTTTTACGTAGATCTGTATGCGTCTAAAGTGTGTGAGCCAGAATCACCAGACATAGATGATCCAAGGGCTGAACCAGCGGAACACTTCGACGATGAGTTGCTTCCCGAAGTAACCGAAAACGAAGTGTGGTTGGCCCTAAGCCATATGAACGCGGGAAGGCTTCTGGTGAGGATGGAGTGTGCGTGGAAATGCTTCAAGCAGGATGCCCCACAGTTCTTAAACCACTCACGAAACTTTTTAACAAAGTATTAAACGAAGGTGTTACGCCCAAATTATGGAAAAACGCCTAAGTCACGATCCTGCATAAAAAAGGCGATAAGACCAAGCTCGAAAACTAATATAATAATATAATAACCCCATAAGCCTCCTTTCACAAATTAAATTGTTTGCCAAGGTCCTGTGTAATAGACTGTCTCGTTCTTTAGACGAAAAGCAACCACCTGAGCAAGCAGGCTTCCGGAGTGGATACTCGACTATGGACCACATTCATGCTGTTAAACAACTGATGGAGAGATGCCGCGAATACAACCGGCCCTTGTGCCTTGCCTTTGTCGACTGCGAAAAGGCTTTCGACAGCGTCGAGCACTGGGCCGTGTTTCATTCTCTCAATCGTTGTGGCATTGACAAGCGATACGTGGATATCCTCCGGGAGCTGTATAAAAACGCGAAAATGCAAGTGTGCATGCACGAACTCACAGGCCCCATCTCGATTAATCGTGGTGTGTGACAAGGTGATACCATCTCACCCAAACTCTTCACTAGTGTCTTAGAAGAGGTTATGAAAACACTCGATTGGGATGAGCGAGGCGTGAACATCTTTGGCCGACACATGTCACACTTGCGTTTCGCTGACGACCTGATACTCCTAGCTGAGAACTCCGCAGTTCTCCAGATTATGCTACAAGACAAGGCTTCAGAGAGTATCGGCCTTAAGATGAACATGTCCAAAACCAAGATCATGTCCAACAGTGGTGGTCCTAAACCCACCATCAATGTTGGAACCACACAATTAGATGTTGTGAACGACTACATTTATCTTGGACATTGTTTACCTTTTGGCCGAGCTTCCCAAGCCAAGGAGATTGCGAGGCGGATCCAGTTGGGATGGGCCGCCTTCGGTAAATTGGACGACATACTAAAGTCGAAAATTCCCCAAAGCCTAAAAACCAAGGTTTATAACCAATGTGTTCTGCCCATACTCACCTACGGCGCTGAGACATGGCCGCTCACAAAGGAATACATGCACACCATACAAGTTGCACAAAGGGCAATGGAGCGCGCCATGCTTGGCATCTCCGGCCTTGATCACATACCCAACGTGGAGATACGCCAGCGTACGAAAGTCGTAGACGTTGGTATGCGGATCGCAAGCTTGAAATGAAGATGGGCAGGGCATGTTGCCAGGCGAGACGACAGCCGATGGACCAAGGCGGTAACAGAGTGGTTTCCGATGGCAACGAGACGGCCTCGAGGCAGACCACCTGCCAGATGGGCGGACGATCTGGCCAGGGTTGCCGGACGACAGTGGATGAGACTTGCACAGGACCGTTTACGTTGGCGTGCTGAAGAGGAGCCCTATACCCAGCAGTGGGTGTCAACGGGCTGATATGATGATGATGATGATGATTGAATATTCAACCGTTTTGCTCTAATGATTAAAAAGCTATTGACTTTGACTTTGATAACAATAGCTGATTCGATGGCATATAATTATTTTATATAATTTTTATTTCACAAAATCCACAGCTTTTAAGCTTAACCTTATCTTACATATCAAGGAAATGACTAATCAAAATGAAACTTATCAAAAATTTTACGATTCCGGTGGCATTCGAACCCACGTCCGTCAAATCGATACTTGACGCTTCCGATTGACGATTATAAAAAAAATATAAGGTTATTCATTTCTTTGAAATGTTCTACCTAAGTGTGGTTAAACACTATAAAAATAACAAACTTATCTTACATATACGACTGACAGCCAATTAATGATTTACTTTTTTTTTGTAATCTTTAAAAAATAAGCTTAGGAATGTTTAGCAATTTGAAGTTAAAATATTTTTTTTTAACTTTCAAAATGATTATTTTATTGTACTTACCAACTTGCTCTAGGATGCGACAAGCAGTACTGAGCTAGATAAATCCACTAACTAATAGCACTCATTACATAGATCTATTATAAAAAGTTGTTGATACCTTAATAAAGGGTTAATCGCTAAGTTATTCCTTTGTTTAAGATTAATATAATGAATAAAAAAGTCTGAATAAATATAATCTCTATTTTATTGCGTTGCCGGCGACTTCGCACGACATAATCGCGGTATCTCCGTCACAATGCCTTATTACCTTAATTCGATACTAATTGCTAATTTAATAAAATAAAATCGTAATTGCTAATTTCCGTACCGCACCGTTTTTGTGCTGCAGATGAGGCCTATTCGTTCTATCCACAATATAATAATTTACAAAAAAACTCGTGATATGATGTCGTTCTTTGTTCTTTTTAAATATTTATGTTTATGCCTACCAATGTTATGGGGCATGCCAACTTATTGTTTGTATTGCCGTGGGGTGCCGGTAGTAGAATGCTACCCCTCCTCTCCTACCCGTGGATGCTGTAAGAGCCTGCTAAGGGTTACCTCCGGAAGATGAGCAGCAGCGTCTTTCCGTGTATCAACATCCCGTACTGTGCTCACCAACCCGCCTGCCAAGCGTGGTGAGTATGGCAACTACCCCTCATGGAGATCCATAAGGGAGTCCTTAGTTCAGTAGTGGACGTTTTACGGCTGAAATGATGATGATGATGCCAACTTATTTTAAAGCATGGTTTTATATTGTTAGCTACTGTTATTGTTTATTTTTTTACTATATATTTTTGTAAATCTAGATTTTTTATATAGGTTTACCTAGGTGTCTTTTCCCTTCTTTTGTGTGGCTTCTTTTGTGTACTTAATAAGTAATAACTATGTGTTCTTTTATAATATTGTATTAAAAGTAATTTAAAAAAAAAACGTGTGTCGCAGTGTCGCCTGCGCCACACAATACGGGCGCCACTGAACACCAGCGCTCCAGCAGCCCTTGTGCTGATGTTGCAAATGCTGAGGGGTAGCCTTATTGTTTTCACCCCTCTATCTTGTAATTTTGTTACTGTATGCACAATGTAAGTGACTGTAATAACAATAAAACTTTTTCTATTCTATTATATTCTGTTCTAATATGGGTCCCAGAGAATCACTTCGCACTAAATTTAAAGAAATAAATATAATGACAGTAGCTTGTCAATATATTTATGAGAACCTGTTGTACAGCCATAAAAGTATAGCTTCGTTTAAAAAGAACAGCGACAGTTACAATGTAAATACAAGAAATAGGAAAAAACTGGCTGTGCCCACTTCTAGGCTCAATTAGGTTAAAATATATTTTAAAGGGCACAATGTATACGCTTCTACAACACACTCCCAAGTGAGTTGCAGTTGAATTTATTCAATGATAACTCATTGAAAAAATTCAAAAACATTATCAAACGTAATCTGTGCAAATAAGCTTATTATAAAATATCAGATTACCTAGATGACAAAACCATTTCCATCCTTATCTCGTACAGGCTGATGTGTATCCTCGATATAATGTCGGGTCAGTTTGGCTCTAGGGCCTTGACCGCACTGCAAATAGGTTAAGTGACCGAATCGTAGAGCTGTCCATAGAATCTTCGACCTACCTTAACACTTCTGCTTTACTTGATGCTATACAGCCACTTGAACATAGCTTGCTTACCCTTAATGAAAATAAAACTAAATTTATGTGCTACAGTAAGACGGCTGCAGGAGATCCTGGCTCAAATATTGTTCTAAAAATTCATTCTTTCCATGTAATTGTGAAAATATTTTGTCGGTTTGTAGTTGTTTCTCCATTGTACGAGTTAATTCTATTAAGTACCTAGGCGCAAACATAGACCATAATTTAACTTGGCACGTTCACACAGAGATGCTTGCGTCAAAAATAAGAAAATTGATTTATATATTTAGAACTTTACGTACAGTTGCAGACTCCAGACTATTAATACAAACATATAAAGCCCTGAGTGAATGCTTATTGAGGTACTGTATTTGTGCATGGGGTAGAACGGCCAAATCGCACCTAATTTTAGTGGAACGGGCTCAACGGGCGATTCTTAATGTTCTTTCATATCTACTATTTCTTCACCCTACCACTGTTGTCTATCAGAGAACAAAGGTACTTAGTGTAAGAAAATTATTTATTTATGAATCCATTCGTCGATATCATAGGAAAGAAGTTCCTAACCTGCCTAGTACAAATAAAAGAATTGATTGTTGTCCAGTTCCCAGAACTAAAAGTAAATTTGCGCAAAGGCACTATAATGTAACAGCTCCACATTTATATAATAAATTAAAAAAAGTACACAAAATAAAGGATATCAGCAATAACAGGATAAAGAGTGAAATAATTGACTGGCTTGAACAATTTGATTACAAGGAAATTGAACAAATGTTGGAGAGTTTTTGCCCATAATTCTTGTTTGGCTTTATATTTTATGTATCTATTGTCAATTACCTATATTATTTATATTATTATTATATATTTAAGTTTACGTAATTAAGTATAAATTTATAAATAAAATATATATAATTTATTTTTATGTTTTAATCTTTCCACTTGATGTTACTAAACCTAAAAAATTTATAAATATTCTACACATGTATACATATATACATAAATATAGTTCAGATATTTTTATTTATAAATTTATACTTATTCTTAATTACGTAAACGTAAATATATAATAATAATATAAATAATTATAGGTTAGTGACCGTCAATAATAAATAAGTAAAAAAAATATCTGAACTATATTTATGTAAGTAATATATTTATGTATATATGTATGTATACATGTGTAGAATATTTATAATTTTTTTTAGGTTTAGTAACATCCAGTGGAAAGAATATAACATAAAAATAAATCGAATGTGTAAAAAGTTAACTTATGTAAACTTTTTACACATTCGATGATTTCCAAAAAAGTATGCTTAGTAGAGATATTGTAATAAATTTCCTGTAATCTTTACATACACTTTTAATAGCAATAAAAGTTGCAGAGGTTTATCTCCGCAAACATCGTAGAACTTCGTAGGGGGGGTGAATGCTATTTTTTTTTCAAGATTTTTGTTAATACTCAAAATCTATATGACTTAAAGAAAAATTAAAAACTGTTTATTACTGTGCAAATGAATACCTTTCATATAATACCCCACATCGCCTAGTGAAATTCCCAAATTTTTAAAAACCCCCCTTCCACCCCCATTGTCTAAAAAAGTATGCAAATTAGAGCGTTCGCTATAATTTTCCTATAAAGTTTACATATACTTCTATTAGCTATAAAAGTATCACGGCTTTATCTCTGCAAACTTCGGAGATAAGGGGGAGGGGGGAACGTTCGTTTTTTCAACATTTTTCTAAAAAGCTCAAAAACGATACGGCTTAAAGGGAAAAAAACGGTTTATTAATGTGCAAATGAATACCTTTCATATAATACCCCACATCGCCTAGTGAAATTCCAAAATTTTTGAAAACCCCCCCTCCACCCCCTTGTCTAAAAAACTATGCAAATTAGAGAGTTAGCTATAATTTTCCTATAAAGTTTACATATACTTCTATTAGCTATAAAAGTATCACGGGTTTATCTCTGCAAACTTCGGAGATAAGGGGGGAGGGAACGGTCGTTTTTTCAACATTTTTGTAAATTACTCAAAAACGATACGGCTTATAGAATACATAAAACTGTTTACTAATGTGCAAATGAATACCTTTCATATGATACCCCACACGGCCCAGTAACTTCACTTAAAAATTTTGAGATCCCCTATCCGCCCCCCTGCAATCTAAATAAGAATATTTTTTTTATATTATCATATTAGATGCTATATTACTAAAAATGTGTTATCTTTTACAATTTTAAATTTCAAGTCGATAGCATCAGTAGTTCTCGAGATATCCATTTGTGACAGACAGACAGACAGACATAGTGATTCTATAAGGGTTCCTTTTTACCATTTTGGTCCGGAACCCTAATTAGCTTTAGCGACATCTCCTGTCATTACTACTGAATGCAACTTCAGACTATGAGCAGGAAAACTCTTGTAGTTACCTGTTGATGGTGCTAAGTCGGTGCTCAGCCGATATGATCTTATCAAGAATTTCGATAAGCCCTTCATGGGTTGCATTCATCATCATCATCATCATTTCTGCTGTAGGACGTCCACTGCTGGACATAGGCCTCCCTCATAGATGTCCAGTTATTGCGGTTGGAAGCGATCTGCATCGACCGCCGACCTGCGGTCTTCACCAGGTCGTCAGCCCATCTTGTTGGTGGACGTCCTACGCTGCGTTTGTCGGTCCGTGGCCTCCACTCGAGAACTTTTCCTTTTTGGTTGCATTACTTAGTTATAGCACTCCCAACTTTAGGAAGGATCATGGATACATTTGATCAGCATGGGTTTGAATTTAATAATTTCGATTCAGCCTGTTAAGAATTCCATAGTCTATACAATATCTCAGCTGCTGGACGTACACCTTCGTTTTAAACCTCCTAGTACTGATCTTGAGAAGATTGTTCCCATTCCCACCAAGCTTGGCAGGTGGGTTGGCGAGTGCAGTACGGGATGTTAATTCACGAAAAGTATCTGTTTCCCATGTTCCGGGATGTAAGAATCTGCCAAGGGATAGCTCTTGGCAGATTCTTTCATCCACGGGCAAGAGTATAGAGGTATTATTTTACAGCATTAACTCCACGGCAGCGGGATAAGTACAAAATAAATAAAATAAAGTAACCCTCCGACTCTTTACCTAGTCTCTGAGGTTACCAAATTGTTTTTGTAATGTCGTACCCTTAGTTTTGCAATCATCACATCCATGCTTTTCATTTCATACCACACTTGGGTAAATAATGACAACATTCGATTGTTTACCCCTACTTTCAACCCCCGTAAGTCATGAATGGCTCGACCGATTTCTATAAAATTTTCAGTTTTGCATTCTTTACATCATTTTCTTTCATCACCAAACTCAGGTATATTTGGTAACATTCCATTATTTATACCCTCTTTTACCCCCCATATTTTAATGAAACATGTTTGAACCAACGGAAAGCCTCCTTTTCAATAACTAAAACTGCATGAAAATCGGTCTACTCGTTCAAGAGCTACGGTGCCACAGACAGACAGACGCACACATAGCGGTCAAACTTATAACACCCTTATTTTTTGTCGAGGGTTAAAAATTACAAATTGTAAAGAAAATATTTTTAAACCAAGAAGCTGGCATTATAATTATTAGCACATAATTTATATGGAATGTATTCTATAGATAGTTGTGAGATAACGATATTTTAATAAGAACGTTAAATTAAGTGAACAGTCTTATCTCAATTAGAAAAAAATAAACCGGGCAAGAGCGAGTTGTACTCGCGCACCGAGGGTTCCGTGCACAATAGAGTATATGATAAACAGCGCCATCTTTTGTCTGATAGCGGAACTTATGTAGATTTTTTACACTTTTGATGATTTCTTAAAAACTATACAAAGTAGAGGGTTCGTTATAATAATTGTTCTTTAATCTTTACATACAATATTATTAGCAATTAAAGTTTCAGGGGTTTATCTCTGAAAACTTCAGAGATAAGGGGGGAAGCTAATTTTTTCAACGTTTTTGTAAATAAGTCGAAAACTATACGGCTTAAAGCAAAACTAAAAACTGTTTACTAATGTGCAAATGAATAAATATCTTTCACATGATACTCCACATGACTTAGTAACTTCACAAAACAATTTAAAACACCCCTTCCACACCCTTTGTCTAAAAAAACTATGCAAATTAGAGAGTTTGCTATAATTTTCCTATAAACTTTACATACACTTCTATTAGCTATAAAATTTTCACCGGTTTATCTGTGCAAACTTCGGAGATAAAGGGGAACGGTCGTTTTTTCAACATTTTTGTAAATAACTCGGAAACGATACGGCTTAAAGGAGAAATAAAAACTGTTTATTAATGTGCAAATAAATACCTATCATATGATACTCCACACGACCTTTTTTGAGATCCCCTATCTGCCCCCTGCAATCATAATAATAATATTATTAAACATTTTCATATTTATGCTTTATTAGTAAAAATGTGTTATCTTTAACTATTTTAAAGTTCAAGTCGATATTATCAGTTGTTCTCGAGCTATCCATTTGTCACAGTTGTTTGTTGACAGACAGACAGACAAAGTGATACCATCGGGTTTCCTTTTTACCATTTTGGTCCGGAACCCTACTAAAAAAATGTAAACTAACATAACTGATACGTTTGATACTCCTATATTATTTTAAGACCTTGTAACTCAACATGCTTGCAATAAATGAATATGACTATATGACTATAACTACTCAAGTAGGACCTAGGGTTAGGATAATGATAAATTTGTAATTTTGAAAATTAAGAAAATAAGGGTACGGACAACATTTTGTCTGTAGTTGTCAAATAAAAACCAATAAAAAAATTGCTTCAATGCGTCTGTTGGCTGTTTATGGGATTTTTCTAAAGGCTGAACTCAGAAAACAAATAAATTCGTTTAAGTTTTTTGTCGATTCCACCTAGGTCATCTGTTTGTATTGCTTTTCATGTTTATTGGTTTACATCTCAACCACAGTTTTTGGAAGAACCCTTGAAATAGTACTTAGCGTTGTCGGCTTTTTAGAGCTATTGAAGTTTCAAGTGAATTTGCAAGTCAATGTCACATACCGGTTAGTTTCTTTTGTATACTCTTTTTTCTGTATATTACTTATCCACACACGTGTTTTGCCCACAGTGGTGTCTAGTATTGTACTATGTTTGTTTGTTCGTTGATTATGTTTAACATGTATGTATATTTTGTTGTCAATAAAGTAATGAATCTTTATCTGTTGCCCGTTCTTAAACTTTATTCAATTCACTTATATTTTAACAGGGGAATAACCAGCAGGTAAGGTTGGCTTGAGCACCGAAGAATGGCATTCACCATACTCCCTTGTATCTATATCTTTACCAACATCATCATCATTATAATCATCATCATCAGCCGTGGCGTCCATTTCAGACGATTCAAGTAATTCCTGTGGTTTAAGAGTTGCATTTAAAAAAAAAACTTAATAATATTTTTAGTAGTAGTTTTTTTGTGGAGAATTCTTCTGCAACCTATTTCTGCCGCCAAGCAGATATTTGCTGTGTTCTGCTTTGATGGTAGGTTTACAATTCTTTGTCTCAGCGTGACGGGCGCAACGCAATGCAGCGTTGGTCACGTGCTTAGGTGGGCTTGGCTCGTTATTAAGCAGTATAATAAAATCCTTAACTTCACCGCGCTACCTAACTTTTTGCAGACGTTGATCTTCTGATACTTTGTCTCAAAAGCCAAATAACAAGGGAACGTCATCGGCATACAGTTACATCATTAACCATTTTCTCTACAATAAAATTCAACAACTTGAAATGTAAACCATACATAATAATGCAGGCAGATGGTGCCCATTAAAAATAAAAGTTCTGCCTGAGGGCATTCAGAAGTTAAAGAAACGTGTGTAATTTTTTATATGAAAATGGAAAACTAGGGCACTTTCTGAAGTGTCACATAACGCAACAAATGTTTTGGGTATTATTTTAACCGCAGGCTTACGTATCATGCGACAGGTTCGCAACAGGCGTGATTCACGCGATTGTCACAGTCTAACGTCAATTTTGCATCAGATATTTTGAATATTTAATTTTCTTAAACAGGCTAAGTCTCATTTGGTTGTGGAAGTCCATATACTAAGCCGGATGGCTAACAGTATGTTCTCGTTTCGTGCTCTGATCCTTTAACTAGAGATTTAGTAGTTTTAACTTTTAAATGATAGTTTTAAATTCTTTTGCACTTTTTCTATTAGATTTATAGTATGCTGTTTCTTTAGTTTTTTTTTGTTAGTAGGTAGTAATATTATTAATTTTAGTTAGTAGTTATGAGTTGAGTGTTTTGTTTTCATCACGTATCGAACCTTAGGCTCAACTTAGGTTGAGTCAGACGCCTTTTTGTAACTGTTTTTTCTTAGTTTCATTTGTTATCTTGTTATTTTCTCTCTCCTGTTGTGTCTTTATTTTTTATGTGTTTTGTTATGAGTGTTACAAATAAATGTTTTATCTATCTATCTATAGATAACAGCAAGGAATTGACATATAAAGCGCTGATCGCGAGATTCATGCCTGTCACGAGATACGTAATCACCCTGCTGTATAACAGAACGCACGTGCTTGGCTACCTACTCTAAAATGACAGCGCAGGAACTGCAACTAATCCAAATCCACCTACAGTACTATACTGACATCATCTATCATCATATTTGTATGTTTTGTTATTTTTATAGTGTTTAACCACACTCCTTGATAAGATGATGTCAATTTGAGCAACCGAAAAGTACTTCATACATTAAAACCGAAAGCGTCTAATATCGATTTGACGGACGTGGGTTCGAATCCCACCGGAACCGTAAAGTAAATTTGATAAGGTTATTCATTTCTTTGAAATTGTATGTGTAAGTAATAATGTAACCGGTTTTATTATATGTATTTTATGTGTGAATATTTGACCAAAGATGTCACCCACGCAGGTTCTATCTGAAAACCAGCGCTACTTCCAAAGAAGCAGCATTAAGCTGAGATAGCACCTATTTGCCCACAGCGAGTGATCACTAAAATAGTTCCTCAGGGTAGTTCTCTTGTCCAATGTTATTGTTTTATGTCCTATTTACCTGGTTGACTGTAAATTGTCTTGTTTCTCTTTTATCATGTGTATGTATGTATGTATGTGTCAAATTAACGTTATTTCATTTATTATTATTTCATCTACGTCATTCGGAAGATGGCCATTATAACCACCATCTTACAGTTCTCAAGTAGCTACTTACCAAATGGCCTTCGTTTTATTTATTTTGATTGACTAAAAACTGTAGACTAAATTGAAAACCTGTCTTTAGATGTTTTGCCAATGCCCGCGACACATCTTTTTGTTCAGTGATAGTAGCTTTTGCAACTTTTAATGTTCTTTTACTGTTGGTACGTCTTATTATTATTATTATACCTTTATCTGTTATTGTTGTTTCGTTGAATTCGTTTAACGAATATTGTTTAAATGTAAATTTGTCCCTGAGAGGCGGGCGTTGTTAATAATAATAATCGTTAACTCTTGCGGTCTTACCGTTCTTCATGACCCACAAATGATGTACTTTATTCATATTCAACGATTATGATTTTATTTAGCAATAATAACTTTCGTTAATTATCGCGAATGTTATTTTGTTGCTGGTGGCACTCACTGTTTTGACCTATTGTTCAAGGTAAAATCGATTTGCGACAGCAACCCGTCGTGCAACCTTTATATTATATATTTTTGTTGTATATTTGTAAAACTGCATTAGTTTTTTGGCGAAGGTTTTTTTTACCCGATCTGTGTCCCACTGCTCAAGGTCTCCCCATTTTTCTTACTTTAAGCAGTTACCGGTCACTACCCGTCACTTCCATGTACATTTAATTTGCTTAAAAGTGAACCTATTAATACAGGTTCACTTTTCTTATTGAATTTCCGTGGGATGCAGTAAGAGTCTGCTAAGGGATGCTTCCGGAGCATGAGCAGCAGCGTATTTCCGTGTACCAATATCCTGTGTTGGCAGCAACCCCTACCCTCGGAGACCTGTGCCCACTGGTGGACGTCCTACGGTTAAGATGACTATTTTTAGTTCCTTTAAAAAACTATCAGATTATTAACAAACAGTAATTTTATCATAACTTTTGATCATGTTGTACAGGACCGACAAACGGAAACAGAAAAATAAAAGAAAATCAATTTAAAATATGTTGCTCCAAATACTGGTGTTGGTTGTGGTGCTGTGGACGCTGATCTCGAGGTGGCAGAGGAGAGGGATGTACAAGCTTTGGAGTCAGCTGAAGAATAACTACATGACCCTACCGTTCATCGGCCATGCGTATATGTTCCTAGGAGACGACGAAGGTATGTAATTTTTTGTATAATAGGTATACAAATTACCTCTTGTCATAATATATTACAATCCAATCCAATCCATCCCAAGGTTGCCTGGTAGAGATCGCTCTTTAGCGATAAGGCCGCCAATTGTCACTTTGTTTTTCAGTGTTTCTTGTTATTATGTTTAGTTTTAAGGTGTGCAATAAAGTATTTTCTATCTTCTATCTATACAGAAATGGATACAAAAAAACTATGCGGGGCACATATGTATATCTAGGCAAGATTGTTGTCAGCTTTCTCACTAGAATTAGCCTGTACCGAGGTAGCCTTTGTGATGTAGGTACTCGTAGGTAGCGGCATAAACACAAACGGTAGCGGTCGAAAAGAGGGTAACATTATATTGCCGGCACCCGGTAAAAATATTTTAATATAACCTATATCGGTGGTTAATGTACTGTAATGGTTATTACTAAAATCAATTCCGCAATTAAGACTTATCATAAGTCTCTTTAAGACTTTTTCGTTTCGACTTTTCAAAACAGAAAGCTTTTAAGAATTTTAATTATTATCAAAATGTTATCGCAGCGGGCGAAGGTCCGCCTGCGACACAAGGGGTTGCGGGTTCGATTCCCGCCTCGGGACAAATGTCTGTACGATCTGCAGGTATTTGTTCACGGTGTTCTGGGTGTTTTTCTATATATAATAAAAATATATATCTACATATGTAGTATAATGTATTAAGTATATCAGTCATCTAGTACCCATAACACAAGCTCTGATTAGCTTGGGGCTAGATGATGCTGTGTGATTTGTCCAGCATTATAATATTATATTATCACTACAGGTATCTGTACTTTAGACGACTTAAGAGCTGATGGACTAAGATTCATTTTATGTTTGTTTGTAACTGACGTTTCTAAATGGCTGTTTTAGCTTCATTTTCGATTGAGATTTGAGTGATTCGAGTGAACTGATAAGGATTTTTCTGAAAATCTAAATTTGTGAGCATTGGATTTGACTTTTTATTCCTACGTGACTTTATAATCCTCGTATTTTCAAAATGAATAGTTTGTGTCATTTTAGTCTTCTTAGTGTAATCATGTAATCTTTCATTGTTTAACGTTTTAGATCGAATGAAGGTTTTCCAAAAGTGTGGCATAGAGGCTTACGCCACCGGGGGCCTCTTCGCTGTCTGGCAAGGCAGCCGGCTTTTCGTGAGTAAGTTGTTTTATATTAATGTTACTTTTATCATCATCATTTCACAGAGACTGAACACAGGCCTCCCTCATGGATCTCCATAAAGGGTAGTTGCCATACTGACAACGCTTGGCAGGCAAGTTGGCGAGCGCAGAACGGGATGTTGATACACGGAAAGACGCTGCTGCCCATCTTCCAAAGGTGTCCCTTAGCAGACTATTACTGCATCCATGGGTAAGAAAGGAGGGTTAACATTCTACTGCCGGCCCCCACGGCGTTTCTTTAATACCTGTACCATAAATACAAAGTAAGTAGGTTTTTGTAAAGTTATTCATGCCAGGCTTGAAAAAACTTTTATTTGTTAATAATATGAAGTCAACTAAGACCATTCAATATCTCAGTTCACATTCTTGTTACAGATGTAAGTGATCCAGCGATAGCAGAGATAGTGCTCAAAGCCTGTCTGGAAAAGGACGATGTAGTGAAATGCTCTCGACTACTTCTTGGTAACGGGAGCATATTTGCACCAGGTAGTAATCTATTATTATATGTAATACTAGTTGCACTCTGCGGTTTTACCCGCGCAGTAACCGTTTCCGCGGAATAAAATATAGCCTATGTTACTCAGAGATAATGTAGCATTTTATTGATGAAAGAATTTTGAAAATCGGTTCAGTTGTTTTTAAGTTTATTCATTACAAATACACACAAAACAACATTAAAATCTTTTCTCTTTATAATATTGAGAGATGAGAGATACCTAATACTCTTCTAAATTATAACAATTATAATGCCAATCCCAAATGGTTCGACTACCACGTGGTAGGCCGGGTCACAGATCTCTCCATCTGTGCCCCGCTCATTCATCCATCTGAACTGATTTCATCCGTTCAGATGAACTGGACGCATACTTGAAGAAGTGGCCTCAACTAGTCAGCGAAAGGGAGAAATGGAAGAAAGGAATGAGAGTATTTTGACCAGCGTACCTCAAGGATCTTACTTAAGACCAATTTTATTTCTTATCTTTATAAATGATGTTATTATAAACAATTACGTACGCTGGTGATCTTAAAATCTATAGGTACTTACTAAAAAATATGATAGACGATAAATTAATGCAGGAAGACACTTAGTTGTATGAAGATAAATCCAAACAAGTGCTTTTACACGAAAACAAAGCAAAAAATCACAAGGAAATCAATACCTACTTTATCAATTTCACCGTAATAAGCATAGCAACAGAAATGATAGATCTAGAAGTGACATAAGACAGCCAACTTAATAGTTTTCTCACAATAATATACGAGTACCAATTAGAGCCGCACGAATGATGGGATTTATCAAGCGCAACTCCAAAGATAACTCTTGCTTTGCTTTTTTAAAATGATAGACTTTGCTCTAACTAATAAAAAATATTTATTGTATCATTTCAGTTAAAATCTGGCGTCCTCGTCGAAAGTTCTTAGCTCCAACGTTTAGTCCCAGGAATCTGATGCAGTTTGCACAGATCTTCAACCATCAGAGCAAAGTGTTGGTGAACCAGCTCAGAAACCATGTGGGCAACGGGACCTTCTCAATTTGGAAGTATATCACTACCTACTCAATGGATTCGGCTTGTGGTACGTTTGACCTTTAACATCCTACTAATACTATAAAGCCGAAAGTTTGTTAGTTCAGATGTATAGATGTTTGTTACCTCTTCACGCAAAAACCACCGAACGGATGGAGCTGAAACTTTCACATCTGTTGATGTTGACCAGGATATGTGTTACATAGGCTACTTTATGTCCGGGTATAACGAATGCGAAGCGGCGGGCAGAAGCTAGTTGTAAATAAATAAACATTGCTGGATACTCAAAACAGCACCATCTAGCCTCAAAAGTAAGCAGCATATAATATGGGTACTGGTTAGATTGTTGATAAAAAAAAAATCTAAGCACTCGTACATCTTATCTCATCTCCGCCGTAGAACTTAACTGCTGTCACGCTTGTCAGGCAGGTTGGCGAGCTTAATATAGGATGTTGATACACGGAAAAACGCTGCTGCCCAATTTCCGGAGGCATCCCCTGGCAGATTCTAACTGCATCCACGTACATTGTCATATCTTCGAAATGTTCTACATACTAAAATATTGCAAACTTGACACACTGTGATGTCGGTTGTGGTGCCGGGCGCAATGCAATGCAGCGTTGGTTACGTGCTTCGAGAATGTCATCCCCGCGGCATTGCATTTGTTATAGGTAGAGGTTACCGCTTTACATCAGGTGGGCCTTCGGCTTGCCTCGTTATTTAGTCAGATAAAAAATCTCTCAAAATGGCTCAGCATGACAACTAAGGCTCATCTCCGCCTCTACCCATCAAATTAGAACACAGGAATGCAGACATTACTGTTTGGAGATAGAAATATGATGGTAATACCTTCCCGGATGAACTCCTTACAAAAGTTCTACTACTACTGGTTTGTGATACTCTTAATGTCTAATGTATTGTAATTACTATCTTTTCCTGTAATTTAAGATTTTAGTACCTTAATCATGCATACATTTTCTTTTTTCCTTTTGCGTGTCACAACTCTCAGGATTATCTGGACTTTTAAATCATTACTAAGACATTGAAAACGGAAACAGTTATTGTATTTATTAGCTTAGAAGATTTTCTTTCAATTAAAATCGATTGTATGAAAGCTCAATTAAAATGGTTCGATCGTGCTGCACGCTACTTTAATAATGAGACAAATTAATTTCAATTAAAATACATAAATATAATACAATAACTTAGGTAGATAGTTATTAACCTATGATAATTACCTAGAAATGGCTACGCAGCCAGTTAATGGGTTATGATTGTGAAGTAATTAAACTTAACCATTGCTTGACCTTTGACGTGGGGTGCCGACAGAAGAATGAAGTTTCTTGTTTCATACCCAGTAAGAGGCGTCTTTCAATTCAACGTCCGTACATACTGGGCTCGTCTACATTCCTGCCATGCGTGGTGAGGGTATGGCAACCCCGTCATGATCTAGAACCTTGGAGATCCATGGGAGGGGCTTATTATGTCCAGCTGTGAACGTGCTACGGCTGAGGTGATGATGATGACATATGAGAAAAGTCAACAGATGGATTGACTGGTGAATTGTTATTTTTAAACAACAAAAAAAGGAGGTTCTCAAGTCGTCTGCATTGTTTCTGGACATATTGGGAACATTATTTTTGTGTTAAAAAAAACATTCATTTAGATCCCACTTTCAGAGTTCCGTAGTAAAACAAGGAACCCTTATAGTCTATGTCTGTCTGTCTGTTTGTCTACAGCTTTGTGAAGAGACTCTATTAGTGCTAAAAATGTGTAATTTTGCATAGACTACTATTGAACATAGGCCTCCCTCATGGAACTTCATGAGGCATACTTAACTCACCACGCTTGGCAGGTGGGTTGGCGAGCGCAGTTCGGGAAGTTGATACACAAAAGACGCTGCTGCCCATTTTACTGATCTATTTTTTATTAAAAATTAAAAATAAAACCGATTATGATCTCAGGATCATGTTCACATCACACCAACTCGTAAAATGAATCAAAAAACAATGACAAAAAAAATCTAAGCCCCCCTTCGGGTTTTATATCGGGATATATATCGAGTTAGTACACATATTTTAATGTAATCTTATCTAATCAGCCTCTAATAAAAAAAGATCTCTTTTTCTAGTCTCGTCTGGAAAGAGGATACCTGGCCGAGGTAAATATACTCATTGGCGTATGTAATCTCTTCACCCTGTACGCAGATCTTATGATTAGTGCTATTAGTCATAACCTTGGTCTTGACTGGTTCATTGATAGCCCGATCTCAAGACTTGCGTTGCTCAGGTTTGCCAGCATCTGTTGTAAAACACGGTGTAATTGATGCGATTTTGTGGAAAATAGAACGAAGTCGTCGGCGAAACGAAGGTTGGTAAGTCTGTTTGCGCCAACGACAATTACCCTTTCTGTCCACTTATCAGCCCAGTTTCTGAAGTTTCGTCGAGGGTTGCGGTACATAATTTAGAGTATAGCGGGTCTCCGTGTTTGACACCTTTAGATATTGGAAAAGAGGGACCAGAGGTGTGTGTCTTCACGGCAACTGTACTATTTAAAAATTTTTTTTTGATTAGTTTGACGTACGTGGGTTCTATGCCTTGGTTGGTAAGAGCTTGGAATAGTGATTCGTGAGAAATGCTATCGAAAGCCTTCGAATAGTCCACGAACACCACTTATAAGGGCTGTTTAAATTCTATATAATTTTTTATATTATCTGGTTTAGAGTATGTATGTGATTTGTTACGGAGAAGCCTGGACGGAAACCAGCTTGTTAAGGAGGTTGGTTATTATCTAACTGGGCAGAAAGTCGGTTCTGTATTACTTTTATAAAAGCTTTGTAGACGTGGGAGACTGAACTTATGGGTCTGTAATTAGATAGATAGTTCACTTTTATCACCTTTTTTATGCAAAAGAATTATAGAAGAATGACAAAAATTCTAAGGAAAAGTGCCGGTTTGAAGTATAGAGTTAAAAGGGTTTGTTAAATGGGGAAGTAAAGTTGATTCTCCTATTCTTAGGACTTCGGTGGAGATACCATCATAACCTGGACTTTTAGAATTTTTTTGTGCTATGGCTTTGTGAACTTCTGAGCCAGTTATAAATGGTATAACTATCGTCAGAGCAAAATTATTCCGTAAGGGGTTCTTCATTCGTGAATTGCGGATGGTTTAGCGTACAGGGTTTTATAAAATTCAGTACAGTATATTTAGGATTTTGCTTCTGTCACCCTGTTTTGTACCACTGCTGTCTTTAAGGCACGTTATACCAGGTTTACCCTTTTCCTGACCTTTTTTAGCTGTTTTAAGGGATTTGTTAGTTTCGAGTGCTACTTGAACCTTGTTGGTGTTGTATAAGCGTAAGCCTTTTCTGATATTTCTCTTTACTAGTTTGTCTAATGCTGAATATTCCGTTGTGCGATATCTAACGGCTGATCGTTTTTATAAAAGGTCTCTAGTATGGCCGCTTAGTTTGCCTTGTTTTGGTCGGATTGGTTTATTGGTTCTAGCGCTTGTTTTTTTAACAGTATACGGTATATTTTTAAATTAAACATTGATATCTTAGTGTACGACACAGCCAGTGACGCAAAATAATTCTTCAACTCTCTTACAAAACGGTCTTTGTTTGCAAGTAGGGAGAGTTTGTCGAGGTGTTTTATATTACTCGATGTAATTTTTAGGCTGTCTATTTTTGTGTTAAATTTAACTGTAGTCCGAAGAGGGCGGTAATCGGAGCTGAATTTAATTTTATTGGTAATTTCTACAATTTGTATTTTATTTTTGTTGGAGGAGAGGCAATAATCTATTTCGTTTTTAGTGTGATTGTCTGGAGAAAACCACGTCCAGCGTCGTTGAGGTTTTTTAGAGAAGAAACTATTGCTAATAATAAGACCTTGACCAAAAGCAAAATGAAGGAGTCGACGCCCGCGCTCGTTCCTAGTACCGAAGCCAATGACATTAACATAATATATTATAATATATCCTGTTTATAGAAGAACATCCAGAATACCCTAAACAAATATCTGCAGATCATACAGACATATGTCCCGAGACGGGAATCGAACCCGCAACCTCTTGCGTCACAGACGGACCTTCGCCCGTTGCGCCACAGAGATCGTCGTATAATTAATGTGTTAACAAGTATTTAATTTCAAGAATCTACATTGGGCGTGAAAGTGAACGCACAACTGCAGCCGACCCAACCATTCCTCACCGCCTTCGACAGCATCCTCAAAATCGACGGCGCGCGGTACTGCCAGCCGTGGTTGCACAACGAGACCGTGTTTAAGATGACGCCCACCTACAAGAAATACTCGCAGTACAAGGCAACGATCTGCTCGTTTGTGGATCAGGTGTGTATGGCACATTAGGAGCCTCGATCGGAATCAGTTCCATACAAGTAGGTTGAAAGCCTCGTATAGAATCAGTACGACGCGACGCCAGGTCAAAAAGTATCAAGTTTCAAGTTAATTTATTTACAAAAAATATACACGTTCACAGGATACAAATGAACACTGGAATAAGCAGTAATATAAACTGTGTCCCAGTTTCCAGTGCCCTACCTCAGTACATCATGAGATGTAATAGTTGTAAATAGTAATTGTAATATATATCCTTATTTGTTAACTAAAATAATTCTCAATAAAATTGCAAAAGAAAAACAAAACACAATTAAATTGAATAAATCACATAATAGAATTCGTTCTTTTCGCGAATAATAGACATAATTTTAAACTTTTTCACGGGACTTTATCTCATATACCTTGTTATATTATTTCCCGATGTTTCGAGTGCCTTGCAGCCTTTCTTTCTCGTGACCACGAGGGCTGCAAGGTAATTAAGCGATAAAGTCTCGATAAACCGTTTAAAAGTATGAATTTGTTTGCTTCATAAAACTTTTTTCAAAGAATTGCATTTACAGATCATCAAGGCCAAACGTCATGACCTTGAGGAAGAAAAGAAGGTGCAGGAAGACAACCCTGAATCAGATAAATGTAAGTGGACCTAATTTTCTGACATGCTATTTAAAGCTTCGTGCAGAGATTTAAATCGTTAAATGTACCGTGACACCAATACATTCATCGGCATTCTCTTTATGTGTGATAATGCCGATGCGCGCACACTTGTTTTTTCAATAAAACAAACTGTTTTTGTAACCAATTATTACACGAACATTTGCGTATTTTCAGGTATAAAAACAAATGCAAAAACTTTTCTGGAACTGCTCATAGAATCCACGGGAGGTGAAAATGGTTATTCAGACATGGAACTTCAGGAGGAATCTTTGGTTCTGGTCCTGGCTGGAACAGACACCACGGCGGTTGGCACCTCTTTCTCCTGCTTGATGCTGGCCCGCCATCCGGAGGTGCAGGAAAAGGTTTATCAGGAGTAAGCTTTACAGATCTCCTTAAATTTTAGCAGCTTGTAAGTGTTGGTGGCTTTATATTAGAATTAAGGAGATAATACGTCCAAAATATGGTCGATAGAGTGTTTCAAAATCTTATCGTCCTCTTTTTCGTTACCTTCTACTTGCTCTTATTTATATCTTATATTGGTCGTGGTTACCAAATCTGTACTAACGTCAGGCATTGTGGTTTATTGTGCATAGTCTTTACATTCTTATCAGAATGGCCGTGGTCATGATGGTAGATTAGATTATTCTCCATTTGGGCCTGATCTGATTCGCCTCATGATTCGATTCACTCGCTTTTTGAGTGGTTTTCCTGGTACACTCATTTGAAATGGGGTGGTCCATTCTACACAGTTAGCCAGCAATTTAAGGGCTGGTTAAAGCCCTCGACTTCAAGTATCATTAACACACTCTCTATGTTTTGTATGTTCGAAAAACAGCACAACATTTAAAAAAAAAGACCAAAATCTAATAGGAGTTAGTACCTTAATGGAAAGAGAAGTTTAAAAATATTCTTATTTAATGGCTTTTTTGTAAATGTCTATCTTAACAGAAGGTCACACGCTACTCCTAGCATTTTTGTACCAGTCACTCATTAGAACAGTTTATATACTGTTCTTAAGAAAAACAAAAGCGTTCAATTTAAGCACAAATTTACTAAACTTACAATGAGTTTCACAGGAGGGACCTGTGAAACTCATTGTAAGTTTCCTTGTTCTCCTACATACCCTTTATCGACTATGCTAAGGCATTTGACAGCATCAAACTCTCCGCAATAATCGCATTTCTTCAAGTTGAGAACATTAATAGAGTAAACATCGAATTAATATGAATAATATACCTCTCCAGTTCTGCTAACATAAAGTTAACTTCTATAAGTTCATTATTTGTATTCCAATATACTATTACATCACTTGCTTTTTACACCAAATTTTCAGAGTTCAAGAAATATTCGGGAACTCGGACAGACTGGCTACGTTTGAAGACCTGCATCGGCTGAAATATCTAGATGCAGTGATAAGAGAGACTCTGAGGCTGTACCCTCCAGTTCCGGTTATTGTGCGGAAGGTCACTCAGGATCTCACGCTATGTATGATTCAATTTCTAGCTAAAGAGTAGTAATTACCTAAATAATCATCATTCTGTTCCAAAGTCTTAGTGAAAATGATCAAAGCGAAAAGTATATGTCATTCTTTCATTTCCTTTTACGAAATGACCTCACCTATTTATTTAAATTCCAGTTTTTTTTAACTGCCGTATCTGTTGTATGTGTGTTAATAAAATAATTTTATTCTATTCTCAATCAAAGTGATGATATTATATATTTTCAATTCCGACCGGATATGAATCGCTTTGACCAGCTTCTCCTAAAACCGGAGTTCTTAACCGATTCAACCAAAGCACCCCTAGTTGTGTTAGATATGCTTATTCATTGGTAAATTTAATTTTACATTCCAAATTACATTTCTTTACAGCATCAGGCCTAACGCTGCCCAAAGACTGCGGGCTACTGGTCAACATTTGGGCAATACAGCGCAACCCTATGTATTGGGGAGACGATGCAATGGAGTTCAATCCTGACAGGTTTCTGGATCAGCCGCTGAAGCATCCAGCTGCCTTTATGGCGTTTAGTCATGGACCCAGAGCATGCCTTGGTGAGGACGTTCTTCGTCATGATCATTACTACCTCAAACTAACTAAGCATTAGCTTAATAAGTTAGAGGCGTATGTATATTTGCAGTGGGGTTCCGGCAATAGAATGTGTCTCTTTCTCTCTTGCCCGTGGATGCAGTAAAAATCTGCCAAGGGTTAACTCCGGAAGATGATTAGCAGCGTCATTCCGTGTATCAACATCCCGTACTGTGCTTGCCAATCCGCCTGCCAAGCGTGTTGAGTATGGCTACAACCCATTATGCACAGTGCTGATCAATGAGGGAGGCTTTTGTCCAGCAGTGGATGTCCTATGGCTATTATGTTATTTTCCTGACGTTTTGGACTCATTACAGCTTACATTTTTCAGGATACCAATACGCAATATTGTCAATGAAGACGTCATTATCAATGCTGCTCCGCAGCTACAGGTTACTGGCCTCCGACGCGACGGGGTGTGCTGGGAATCTGCGGGTCAAATTTGACGTGATGATGAAGCATGTTGACAATTACGAGTTACGACTTGAAGCAAGATAGTACCCACACCAAAGTCTTAAAACTCGCGTGCACTTATGTGCAAACAATGAAATCAGAAGGGCTCTCATCTTGAACCACTAATATCGTGTAACACTGTTACAAGCATTTTAAAAAAATACTCATTTCTCAAATGTAATCCCACAGTGTCACACCCAAACAAACGTGTTGTTCTTTTGTTTTTGTCGATTTCAATGATTTTGATCACTAAACGAATGTAATAACTGAAAACCGATTCAGAACAGTCAACTTAGATATCTGTCAAAGTTCAAAAGCGCGAGTGAGCAATTCATTCAGAAACCCGCAGGCTGATTACGTATCTCGCGACAGGTTTGCAACAGGCTGATCATCGCTGTCAAACGTCAATTCGTGAATTAACTTTGTGAAGAATATACAACAACACCTGTTAACTAAATCAAAATTGACGTTGATAGCGATGATCACGAGATTTGCGCCTGTTGAAAACCTGTCGCTATATACGTAATATGGGGGCCGATCGCCACACTGATACAGAGTGTATTATAACATGTGTTACCGTAAAGGGGATTTCAGCCCATGAATACAAGTAGTTTATAAGGAAATAAAATCGGGAATTCATATTTTTATTTCATTATGTTAAATAAATTTATTTATAATAAATGATCCTGAATCATAATCACTTCTTTTTTCATGTTAATAAAAAAACCTATTTGTGGGTATAGGTATTTTTATTTGTACCTGTACGGAAAACTTCGCGAAGGTCAATGATCAGTCAAGAATCAGCTGGTTTTTAGGTTGTCACTAGCGTATAATCAATCAGCTGCTGAAGTTAGAGCTTCGTGGTCTTTTCTTGAATGAAAATCACAGCATCCTGAAAAGTCCTCAATCTCAAAAGATTACTGTACTAATTAATTGTGGAGTTTAACGACGTGATTAAGTACAAAGTAAGGCCTTTTTAAAGTGATCGTGACTATAGATTAGTTATACAGCGTTAGCAACAGGTATTCAAACTGTATGGGACGTTGCAGTGCCTGGGACATTGTTTGATGGATTAGGCTTGTCCATCCACCTAAATCAACCTCTCAGCAAAGTCAGCTATTAGTCAGAGGCATAAACAGGTCCATATTTCTAAAGCTCACTAAGCCGCGGGTTTCCTCACGAAGTTTTTCCTCACCGTAGCACGTCGTGTTAATTTTGCACATAAACTTTTTAAAAAAAGAAAAATCCATTGGTGCACAGCCGGTATCGAACGCACTAATAAAAATATTTTTTGTTTTAATAAATAAAAATATATTGAAAATGACTTTTTTATATTGGTTATTATCCCTATTCCTCTGCTCCTATCCCACAATATAAGTTGGCAATACTTGTTTTCTCTAAAGTCAAAGTATTTTGTGGCTCTTGTTCTAACTTCCTTCTGCGATATTTGGGTATTCATAATGTCATCATTGCAGCCATAAAACGTCCACTAATGAACAAAGGCCTCCCTCATGGATCTCCATGAAGGGTAGTTGCCATACTCACCACGCTTGGCAGGCGGGTTGGCGAGCGCAGTATGGGATGTTGATATATGGAAAGACGCTGCTGCCCATCTTTCGGAAGTATCCCTTAGCAGGCTCTTACTGCATCCACGGGTAGGAGAGGAGGGGTAACATTCTACTGCCGGCACCCCACGGCAATTCATAATGTGCATTCATCTAAAGCTGCACAGAAACTACTCTGGAAATTCTTATATAAAAAACAATAGCCAAGTCTGTCAGAATGGGAGACCTGATCTAGATGTATTATAAAATATCTTACTAATATTTTAAATCCAAAAGTTAGTACCTACGAGCATGTATGTATGGACTTTCGTGATCTCTTTAAGCAAAACTACTGAATAGACTGAGCTGAAACTATGCACATACATAGACGTACACTGCCAAGGGGCAGTAAAATTTTGCCTCTCCTCTCTTGCCCGTGGATGCAGTCAAAATCTGCCATGGGCTTCGTAATAAAGTATAGCTTCTGTAATCTGTGGTATAGCAGGGAACTACTCTAAAAGTAGCAAGACCCTTGGAATCATACATGAGAGTAAACTTGCCTATGGCTTTGTTATCAGAACCAGTTTACATGTAAAATAGTAATTAATATTTCGTACTATGTGCGTAGCATATTCTAAGATGCATTTGTCTATTCTTTTACATCTGGCTGAATACACGGTATCAAAACAGCCACATTTAAATTGTAGGTATCTCAGAAATCTACGCTGAATACACTCAATTCCTCAATCACTCAATACCTTAGCCGTGAGGTACCGGCAGTATAATGTTATCTCACCTCTCATGCCTGTGGATGCAGTAAGAGTCTGCTAAGGGATAGCTCTAGAAGATGGGCAGCAGCGTCTTTCCGTATGAACATCTCGTACTACACTCGCCAACCCAGCTGCCAAGCGTGGTAAGCCTGGCGTGGACAGAATAGCATATTGCCTAAGCGTGGGAGGCCTGTGATTAGTAGTGGACGTTTTAAGTGTTGCTAAAATGATGACACTGAATCTTGTCAATGTAGGTTTCATATTGATGGTTCCATATTTGTGAACAATATTCTAATATTGTTCTAGGATTGAATGTATTCGACGTACATTTCTAAGATAACTTTTTTTTTAATATTATGAGCAGGGAGACGATCAGACGGGCCACTTGATGGGAAGTGGTCACCGTTGCCCATGGACATCTGCAACAGCAGAGGCGAAGCTGATGCGCTGCTGGTTTTTGAGAAGGAGAATACCCTTTATTAACATACATATAACCGGGTATTTATCGGGTAAATTACCTTTATTATTTTTGTCTTCTAGATAATCAGATATTTTATAGTAATTTAGAAGTAATTAGCGCGCGTTCATTCATACGCGCACCTACAATCAAAGAGTATGCAAAACTCCGTGTAAGAGACAGGACTCTCATACAAAAAAAACGATCTATGGAATATGTGGTCAGGACCAATACACTTTGACAGAACCACAATCAATTCTACCAACATAAAGACATCAAAATTAGTGATGTGGTCGACTAGTGAAGTTTTATCGATAATGTTTACACATTTTTGACTGGCCTCACAGCTCACATTGTAGGTAAAAAGTCTTGGTTTTGGACAATTCATTAATAAAATCAATTTCAATTAAAATAAAT
The DNA here is from genome assembly GCA_963082625.1 of Pasiphila rectangulata. NCBI lineage: Eukaryota > Metazoa > Arthropoda > Insecta > Lepidoptera > Geometridae > Pasiphila > Pasiphila rectangulata. The sequence goes on along the minus strand of OY720240.1, from coordinate 21,884,523 downwards.
TCAATTAAATTTCAATTAACTTAATAAAGAAGATATATCAGTTATCTAGTACCCATAACACAAGATCTGCTTAGCTTGGGGCTAGATGATGATGCGTGAATTGTCCAGCATTATTTATTTATTTTAATTTAAATCAAATTTAAAATTTGTAGCTTCAGTAATTTTGGTTCAACGTTTATCTGTCAGCCAGTCAGTCAGTCAAGTCATCACTTTCTTATATTAAGATTATGTAAAGGTTATTTTGGTGCAGGCTGTGGTTATTATGTTTATGAAGTCGTGGGTAACGGGAAACAATAGAAATTGCATTTTTTATTGCTACACTAGCTGCTTATAATGGTTTTGCACGCCCATGCGTTGCAACTTAAGAATACTTGTATGTGTATAGAATAGGCTCGAAAAGAATTCTCAGATCAAATCAGTAATTTCTAGCTTCAATATTTATGGCTGTGTTAATATGTCAGTCAGTCAGTGATATCATCACTTGCTTTTAATAAGATTATGCAAACATTGTAATTGGTGAAGATTGTGATTGTTATAATTAATTTATATATTAATTAATTATATATTAATTAATTTATTATATATTAATTTATATATAATATCATTTTAATTGGTACCATTAACCCCGGACGCGCTTTATGGAGCGCCGGGTCTCCATAAGGTTTGAACGCTCCGCGCGCTTAGTGTACCGACGGATGTACATAAGTTAAATCAGGTTAGTTATTTTATGTTTTATGGAATACATAAACGTGTAGATAATTTCAATACGAATCCAATGGTGTTTGATTTTATAAATCAATCATATTATTATGTGGTACTTCCGTAAAATTCATTTTTATGAAATAAAAATAAAAAAAATTAATAAAAAATAAAAAAGTTGACTCACCCAAGGGGTTTATTACCTATTATTTTCTTCCTAGATGTTGTTACTCAGACGCGCAGGACTACATAAGTCTATGTTTTTTCCACGTCTTACTCAGGTCAAATCGGTATAGAGGTAGTAGGTCCAGAGATTACCCCCTACAAATAATAATGAAAAGGATGTTGTGACAAACACAATCGAAGGCCTCAGATAGATCACAAAAAAACACTTTTTGTACATCTCGAACTCTCCCAGGCCCCAAATATGTATATGTTTAAAGAGTATTGTTCCCGCATCGGTTGTTGTCTGCCTATCGTGAATCAAAATTGATAAAAATAAAGGTAATATAAAAAAAAATATTAAAATTGATTATCATAAATTAGGCTATGTCTGCTGAAGTGAGAAATCACTTGGTTGAGGATAAATTAATGACATCAAGGTCGTTTGCACGTGTACAGTAATAAAATTATTAAATAAAATAAATGAATGGGTTTAATTAAAGTTTATACTCGTAATAACGCTCTGAAGTGCCTCCATAATCTTTTTTCAGCGATAATGTTTGCCGGAACTGAGATTATCCCTATTTTAATAGCCTTAACAACATACCAGGTTTTGCTGACTGCTATTTTGTGCAAGGCTTTTGCAAGGCTTGAAGTGAAGGCATGTAGCACACTGAAGATCTTCCGCCTTTTTTTGCATTCCTAAAACGAATGTCCTTGAAGTTCATAGTAACTGGGGTGGTCTCTCGACAGGTTTTGGCGGCGGCGTTTCTGTATTACTGGCACTTGATGCAGCGTGTGACAAAAGTGAAGTCTCTTACAGGGAACGACGACCAGTTCACGTACTTTTTTTTATATAAGGGCGAAATATTGCATGAACATAGGGGTTAAGGTATGAAATTGCCGTTTTATTGTAATCGGTACTTCGAATTGACATAGATCCTTTATAATAGTTTTTCGTAAACTTTCGCGATCACAATTCATTATAATATAATAACATAAACACGGGAATTTATCGCGTAATACCTTTTGATTATTCCCGACGTTTCGACTGTGTTTCAACAATCGTGGTCCCGGGTTGACTGGAGATTTCATTGGAGTGTCCATCAAGAAAGCGATGGTAATTTTGCAACTACCCTCACTTTGTCACAGTGTTAGTGTTGTGTGCCGCAATGTAAACGCGGCCTTACCGAGTTCTGAAGACAAATAATTGAGGATAGAACCTTTATGGTTTGAGATTTTTTTGAGTAAAACTTTTTTCAAATGAAAACAATGAAGTTCTTGTTTTAAAAAATGCAACATTCGGTTAACGACTTTCAGTTGTTTTTTTTTACTCAGCTTAGACAATAAAGATGGATACTTCGAAAATTCGAGTGATTTTTGAATACGAGTTCCGACGCGGAACTAACGCAGCAGAAACAGCTCGCAATATCAATGTTGCGTTTGGAGAGGGGACTGCTATCATTAGTTCGTTACGTTCGTTTACGTTTAAACCAAAATCGATTTTGGTTTGGTTAGATGATGATGATAGTGTTAACGGATACAAGGTACTCCAAGGTCGCAGTACACCTTGTTCCACATGTCCATGCGGGCGGCGTCTGCGCGAGTCCTCGGCGTCAGCACCTCGTCCAGAGCCAAGTAGTGACGTCCTGAAGAACTATATCTGTTCCACGTCACATTCTTCACTTCAGGGTAATCTGGGTATTCGGTTGGATTGCTGAAACGGATAAACAAAGTCAAACTTGTATTTGTTAGTATCTACCAACTTGACCTAATTTGAATTCGATCTTATGTGATGATTGATATGAACACAAATTAATTATAAACTTTTTCCTTTTTCTAATAAATTTTCTTAATTAAATTGCATGAAAACATAAATCGAACTCAAATTTGCAGCGCCCTAACAGGGTTCATGTATAATATGTATTGCCTATAATATGTATTGCTTAGACCTAATGCAACCCTGTGATGATGCAATAAATAAATACAAATACAAAGTCAATATGTAATTGACGACCTCTGTGGCGCAGCGGTTGACGCAAGAGGTTGCGAGTTCGAGTCCCGCCTCGGAACAAATCTCTATGATCTGCAGGTATTTGTTTAGGGTGTTCTGGATGTTTTTCTATGTGTAACTAAAAATATCTATCCATGTAGTATAATGTATTAAGTATATCAGTCATCTAGACCCATAACATAAGCTCAGCTTAGCTTGGGGCTAAATGATGCTGTGTGATGCAGTAACAGCCTACTAAGGGACCTCTGGAAGATGGGCGGCAGCGTCTTTTCGTATATCAACATCCCAAACCTACTGCTCTCGCCATTCTGCTGGTGATTATGCCAACTACCCCTCCTGGACATCCATGAGAGGCCTGTGTTCAGTAGTGGACGTTTTACGGCTGAAATGATGATGTTTAACAACAAAGTTAAGGAAAACATACCAACTGCCGGAGATATGTTGTTGGTGGACAGCAAAACGGATTTTAGCCGTATCACAATCATCATCATCATTTCAGCCATAAAACGTCCACTAATGAACACAGGCCTCCCTCATGGGTCTCCATGAGGGGTAGTTGCCATACTCACCACGCTTGGCAGGCGGGTTGGCGAGCGCAGTATGGGATGTTGATACACGGAACGACGCTGCTGCCCATATTCCGGAGGTGTCCCTTAGCAGGCTCTTACTGCATCCACGGGCATGAGAGGGTAACATCCTACTGCCGGTACGCCACGGCGACATATTAGTACCTTGTTTTAAACGATTTTTTCCCTTATCTTTTACAGTTTTTGCCCAATGCTACGCATGGATTGCCCGTTGCAAAATTTTAGGCGTTTTTACCTCTTGCTTTGTTGTTTAGACAGATGACTACAACTCACGTGAGTAGTCAACATCACTGCAGCCGTGAAACGTCCACTACTGAACACTACCCGGGTGAACCGCGGAGTGCAGCTAGTGTGATCAATTGTGTACAATTTATTCTTTTCTATATAAATATAGAAAATCGGTCCAGTTTTTTTTGAGTTTATTTGTAACAAACATGCAAATCCGCCGTGGGGTGCCCGCAGTAGAATGATACCCCTCCTCTCATGCCCATGGATGCAGTAAGAGCCTGCTAAGGGATACCTCCGGAAGATGGGCAGCAGCGTCTATCCGTGTATCAACATCCCATACTGCGCTCACCTACCCGCCTGCCAAGCGTGGTGAGAATGGCAACTACCCTTCATGGAGATCCATGAGGGAGGCCTGTGTTCATCAGTTGAAGTTTTATGGCTGAAATGATGAAACATACAAAATACCACATACAAATCTTTCCTCTTTATAATTGAGATTGAGAGATGAGAGAGAAACCAACATTGCTTGTTACATAAATAAGACAGAGTCACATATAATAAAATAACACTGCAGGATGGAAGAGCATAGGCTAGGTACCCGAACTAGGAAACTAGATCTATTTGACTACATTTAAGACTTACCCAGTTGTAGCAAAGTTGGCCCAAAGCTTCGTAAGCTGAAATACGATTCGTTTCAACTTGTTCTGGGACGAGTAAACTTTCTTATTGAGATCGTTGTAGAATATGTAGAAAAGGTCATCTGCATGACATGCTCCTGGCATATCTCTATATCCTAAGATTTTTTTTATAATATTCAAGTCTGTGGCATATTCAAACCTATACAAGTACACTGGGATATTCAAACTGCTGTACAAATGTGCGAAGCGGTGAATGTTATAAGCAAAGTGCATATCAGTTCTCATGTTTACAATTCCTAGGGCTGAATCGTTCCCCATTCCCTTGTCACCTGTGTAGAACTTCATTATGCTTTGTCCTAATTCTTTTGCCTTGTCCTTGCTGACTTTCGGGAGGAGTTCTCTTGGTACTAAGTACGAAGAATTTTCATTTAGAAGATTGGCTTTCTTTAACTGATCCGCTAACATTATAAGCCCTTCGGCAGAGTTGTACCCTAATATAAGAGTTACATTATTCAATTCACTCGATGTTAGCACTTTGATTGGTTCTTCCGAAATAAAAGCGTCGATGCCGTCAAATTTTTTTTCAACGACTGGTCCGAAACGCATCGGTACACCTCTTAATTTTTCGTCAGCAGTCTCCGTTACATAAGTCACGTTAGCTAATTTACTGGCTGGTACAGTCCTCAAAAACTGCAGCAGCTCTTTAATGTCTGTAGTGTCTTTACCCAAAAATTTAGCTACTCGGAATGCTCTGTCTTTTCCGTCAGTGGCGATCCCTGAGTCGTCGATGCAAACGCCACTTTGAGCTATTGCTTGGTTGAACAAGCCCCTTGACATGGGAGATATCATATGATACGTCACAGCAACCGCTCCTGCACTTTCTCCAAATATCGTTATTTTGTTTGGATCAGCACCAAAACGATCAATGTTCTCTTTCACCCATTGTAATGCTAATACTTGATCTTTCATGCCTGCGTTGCCAGGAACTTCTGGGGTATCGAGGGAGAGGAAGCCAAGTACTTCTAATCTATAGTTTATGGTAACAACAACAACGTTATGTTGCATTAGGAATTCGGGACCATAAAAATCCTGGTTGCCTGATCCTGAAATAAATCCTCCACCATAGATATAGACCATCACAGGTAATGCGCCAAATAATTGTATAGATCTCGTGTAGACGTTTATAAAAAGGCAATTTTCGTTCCCATTTATAATTTGGTTAGTATTAAAATCATACTGAGGGCAGACTGGTCCATGCTTGCTAGCGTCCCGTACGCCAGTCCATGACAACGGTGGTTGGGGTGCCTAAGGACAGTAATTTTTATTTTTTAATAAATTTAGGAATATAATCAAGAAGCATATAGCATTAACAAACAAATGATTTGGTATTTGGTCGTGCTCCGCAGTTGGTTAGCCGACTGATAAGCGGAGGTTGCGGCTTCTATTCCTGCCGCGAGACAAGCATTAGTATAACACATGCATCTACGAACAAGAGAGGAAATGTTGCCTTTCTACTGCCGGCAACCTACGGCTAATGTAATGCTAGACATAACACACAGTATGATCAATCATAAAATTAGCAAAGCTTGTACAGTCACGCTCATAGTAAAGGATACCACTAAGGTAAGGATACACTCAGTTAAAGCAAAGCTTAGTGGTATTCTTTACTAAGAGCGCAACTGCACTATGAAGTATAAAATGTCATAAGAACTCTACATACCTCTACAGTCTCATAACTTTAATTTTGTACAATGCTGTGAAGTATTGTAGTTAAGGAAGCACCAGGTTAACATTTTTAGACATTATTATGTCTAAAAATGTTAACCTGGTAGCTCCACAGTTTTTTTAACTTTTGTGGTCTCTCCGTTCCTCATGTAATTCCACAATTATGTACTTTTCGTTAAATAAATGATTATGAGTATGTTTATTATGTGCATTATGTGTAACCCTATATTGGATGTCTAATCTTAAATAAATAAAACGTTCAAATACTGGATGGAATTATAATAAGACATCCACGGCTGGACAAAGGTCTACCTCATAGGATTCAAAACTGATCATAAGGGGCTGTTGAGCATACTCACCACGCTTGGCAGGCGGGTTGGCGAGCGCAGTACGGGATGTTGATACACAGAAAGACACTGCTGCCCATCTTCCGGAGATATCCCTTAGCGGTTTCTTACTGCATCCACGGGCAAGGGAGGAGGGATGATAATATACTGCGGGCACCCCATGACATAAAATAATATTATTATTGTCCAGATATAACACGTAACGATATACAACCTGTTCGTGAATAGAACCATTATACACATCGTTTCCATCACGTCATAGCGCGTAGGTTCACGAACGTTTGAGCTCTTGCAATGAGGCGTTTTCATTAAAAAGTAAAAACTTCAAAAATAGTTACCTCGTACCTTATAGATGGCGTTAATTTTCTTTTACTGGTAGGCACAATTTGACAATGACAGGATTAATCACAAACTTGCTTACTCCGCTTGCCAGCTCCATCTGTTAGGTTTAGTAGAAAACTCTTTTTGTTTTGTTACTGAAAACGGCTCATAGAGGGCGCTAAGTCATAAAATGTCATCGCAATCGCATTTTTGACCGCGTTTTTTAGAATTTTATCTTTTTTAAAACGTTGTATCCCTCATTAATACTAATTATGAGGATGCTACGCAAAGTCATGCATGTCTTTTGAGCATCAAATCCTATCTTATAATAGGCATGTTAACAGGGTTAAAAAGTCAGAGTTCTATTTTTTCCGTAAGTTAGTTAATACAAACGAAATAGGCACGCATATTTTGCTTTTTCAAAATAATGAAACAATACCAGCAATACTTAGATGAAGAGTTGAATTTGAGGGGGCTCGTGACGTCATAAATCTGAACGGAGGCACGACCAGCGTATGACTTCACACGACATTTCAATATCATGTACTTATCGCAATTATTTTTAAATTACGTTTAAAAAAATCGTGTCGTGGGGTGCCGATTCTCTTGCCCACAAATGTAGTAAAAATCTGCTAATGGTACCTCCGGAAGACGCGCAGCAGCGTCTTTCAGAGTATCAACATCCTGTACTGCGCTCGCCAACCCGCCTGCCAAGCGTGGTGAATATGGCGACTACCTCTCATGATCAGTTCTTGATCCTTGAAGGAGGCCTTTTTCCAGCAGTGGCAATGTAGCAATGTCCTACAGCTGAGATGAGAGATTATGTTAATCGACATGACTGACTAAGGATTAAAATTGAGTCATCTAGCCTATACTCACTTGAAATCGCAATTCCCCTACCGGTGGTCTTGCGTAAGGGATACCTTTAAAGCTGTAGTACGAAACGCCATCTAGCAGATACTCGACTGTACCTCTTAGCTTGCCCTGTTGCACTTGAACTAAAGGTTCAACCTGTAAAAGGTAGAGGTCGTTATCGTTACTAAGCACAACAATAAAAAAGTTAAATCTATTTGACGACGTCCGTGGCTTAGAGTTGATCTAAAAGCCTGCTGATACGCAGAAGGTTGCGGGTTCGATCCCCGCCGAGGGGCAAAATCTTCGCTTGGATATTTGTCTCGTGTTTCGGAGCTTTTTTATGTAGTACGTATACATATATACAAATGAAAATTTATGTATTATGTGTAATCATAGGGTATACAGTGCAAGTTTTATTTAGTTTGGGATTCGGGGTGATGTGGGTAGTGTCCACTATCCAGAAAATATATTCATTATTATTTTTAAAAGACTTAAAAAAAAGTAGGTTTCTTCTCAAGTTGTTTGTATTTTTTTTATTTATGTCCGCAGCACTCCGTCTCATAAAAAACTATTAATTTTCAGTTCGAATAGAAACTTTCAATTAGGGTCAATTTTTTTAAGGTCTGTTCTGATGATGGGATCCATATGGAATCGAGGGAATTCCTCAAGTATTAGATAAACATGTAGCAATTTTGGAATAGTTATATAAAGGTCAAGTATTTGCATTCATAAAGTATGATTTGGTAAAGTGGAACAAAATTAATAATACCACTGATAGCTATAGAAACACTTCGATATTACGAAAGATGCCGTGGGGTGCCGGCAGTAGAATTTTACCCCTCCTCTCATACCTGTGGATGCAGTAAGAGCCTGCTAAGAGATACCTTCGGAAGATGGGCAGCAGCGTCTTTCCGTGAATCAACATCCCGTACTGCGCTCGCCAACCCCCCTGCCAAGCGTGCACGCTTGGAGATCCATGAGGGAGGCCTGTGTTCAGTAGTGGACGTTTTACAGCTGAAATGAAAACCCAGCCTGATGATGGGATCGATGATTAATCGAGGGAAATACTAAATAAATTTAATTTTTATATTATTTATATCAGGCCAATGATATGGTCCACCAATGTCATTGGCCCATCATGTCATTGGACCAACCAATGTCACTGGATAAGCAATGCCCTTAGACCATTTAGAGCTCTTACACACGAACGGCACAGCCGCCGACGCGTGCAGTTACCTATGCCGTTGGCAACATGCCGCTCGTGTGTAAGAGCTCTTAGCGGGTGGTCTGCCTCTTTGTCGCTTGTGCTCATTGGCCACCGCTCAGTGGGATCCCTTCGAGCCAAGTCAAAATCTCATACCCATTGTAGTTGACGATACTAAACGTCTAAACAAGATTTTCTACTTACATACTCATACGCCCTGCATTCTGATACACATGATATGACAGCCACAATACTCCAAATTAACAGCTGCAATGGAAATCAAAATAACGATTCAATCATTGTATGCGTGTGTGCAAGCAGTAGCCATAGGCTCCGATGAGAGGACTCATGCCCATGGATGCAGTAAGAGCCTGCCAAAATACACCTCCGGAATATGGGCAGCAGCGTCTTTCCGTGTATCAACATCCCATACTGCGCCCATACCAACCCGTCTGCCAAGCGTGGTGAGTATGGCAACTACCCTTCCATAGAGATCCCTGAGGGAGGTATGTGTTCATCAGTGGACGTTTTACGGCTGAAATGATGATGCGTGTATGCAAAGGTTGCCTGGAAAATATCGCTTTTAGCAATAAGGCCACCTATTGTTCAACATAATTTATGAAAAAAATATGATAACATTGAGTCTTGAATTATTTTAACTTTCACGATCACAACAAAGCAATTATCCATATTAAATTATATACTCAATTAATTACTTAGTTTTTTTAATTAATTATCTTTTCAAGCATTGGTTAAGTTTTGCTCGCAGCATAGCATATTATTAGGGTTATTGTATATTAATTCAATTAGTTATTTGTTCTGGTAAATTGCAGCTTATCGTCTTATAAGCAAAATAAAAAAATACCTACTACGTATTAACTACATTATTATCATTTACACGGAGTAGCTTATCTTATCAGGAGTTTATAAGCTACTATAATGTATTATCTGGTTTGCGTTTAGTTTAACGTACTTGAAATGCAAAATAGTTTAACTACTAAGTACCTTACCATTTCCAAAGAGTGTTTATTTTATACCACGATCCCACAAACCAATAACACAACAACAACTTCAGTTAGTTCAAGCTTACTTACACTCATAGACTATACTATATAGGTCCATGTCGAACTTTGATGACCTACCGTTACGCTCAGCGCCACTTATCGCGCGTGGCTGAAATCGGAACTAATAATGTTCCTGTGTGTATCATCAATGTATGTACTTACCTCTATGGTACTACTTACCTCTGGGACGGAATATGCTACAACTTCGTCAAACGTAACATAAGACAAAAGGAAATTGGTAAATCAATCAATCATTTATTTATTAAAACCTTAACAGCCATATGTGCCGTAATAATCAAGACCTTACCTCCCGTGCTAGTAAAAAATCTGTGATACTGGAATAAATATTACAATCCTTTCCTGCGTCGACGGAGACACGTTCTCGGCTTGCCCGTTGACGAGCTCACCGCCACTAACATGGAGGTGATTTCAACCCGTCCCACATTAGCTGCTAGGCGCACCTATAACAAACGGTCCCGCCGGCGGGGCCCAAGAATACACTCTTCCGTCTTAAGGTGCAGTTTTGCACCTGGACGTTATCTGTCATGTATGACGCATCAATAAAGCCCGGCATGTGGCCGCACTGAATAACGTATTATTTGATTTGATTTAGTCGAAGACTTTACCAGAAGACTTTACCGAGATCCAGTGACATTCTAATATCCGTAACTCCATAATGTACCTAGGTTTTGAGAATACCACAAGCACGGGTAGAATAGTAGTGTAGTACAAGCCATAAATAAAGAAGCTGAAGAACTCAATCTTTTTGTCACTGACACTAACATGAGATCATCGAATCGCGCTTTTGCAAAAAAAAATATTTTCGCACTGAACCAGTAATAAATTTAATAGCGATGTGAAAAAATGGCCGCCTATATGGCTAGCCTATAACTTACGAATTTTTATACTAACTTGACACTGGCGGAATTGTGCTAATCCAAACACAAAAAGCCATAAAATAAAAAGACAAGACATTATAGCGATGTATACAGGCTTAAAGACATCTGCTGCGCAACTTTTTAATTTTAATTGCAGTTTCGATCCTATGGTTAGACATGTTCTGGCTGTGTTCTGCAGACCTGTTCATATAAAATTTGTTTATGTTTTTTTATTAATAGGTAGGTATTACCTATTATCCGCATTCCTTGTTTGAGCGACAATTTCTCCGAAACGAAATTTTTGAATTTCTGAATTTCTGTCACAGATGGATATCTTGAGAACTAAACTAATGCTATCGACTTGAAATTTGAAATGGTATAAGATAACGCTTTTTCACTATTAAAGAAAAATATATAAAAAAAACTTATTATGATTGCAAGGGGACAGAAATGAGGTCTCAAAAATTTTAAATGAAGTTATTAGGTCAAGTGGGATATCATATGAAAGAACTTCATTTACACATTTATAAACAGTTTTTAGATTTCCTTTATGCCGTATAAATTTCGACTAATCTACAAAAATGTTGAAAAAAATACCGTGCCCTTCCTTATCTCAGAAGTTTGCAGGGATACCTATCTAATCTTTTATAGCTAATACAAGTGTATGTAGAGATTACAGAAAAATAATAACGAGCTCTCTAATTTGCATAGTTTTTTTTATAAATCGTCGAAAGTGTAAAAAATCTACATAAGTTTCGCTATCAGACAAGAGATAGCGCTGTCACGGTTCTCTAACAAATATTAACCGTCATTATCAATAATTGTATAATTCCACGGAACCCTAGCGGTGCGCGAGTGCGACTCGCTTTTGTCTGTTTGTTTTTTATTTTAAATACGTTTTCAACGGTACCCCAACAAGATAGGAAATTAAAAAAAGTTTATCCCCATCTTACGTAGGTATGTATATGGGAGGTACTCTAAATTACTTATTTTTTCCGTACTACTAGTAATCCTTGTTGACCTACGGAACCCTAAAAAAGTATGTCCTATATAATGAACATTATTAATCATCATCATCATTTAGCCATAAAACGTCCTCTACTGAACACAGGCCTCCCTCATGGATCTCTATAAGGGGCAGGTGCCATACTCACCACGCTTGGCAGGCGGGTTGGCAAGCGCAGTATGGGATGTTGATACACGGAATGTCGCTGCTGCCCATTTTCCGGAGGTAGCTCTTAGCAGGCTCTTACTGCATCCACGGGCAAGGGAGTAGGGGCAACATTCTACTGCCGGCACCCCACGGCACATTATTATTATTATTTCATAGATTTTACAACATTTTATAATGTAATATCAAAACTTTGTCCATAAAAGGTTTGTTTCATGCATAAGATTCATAACACAAACCTGTTTCATTTCGATATTTGTTTTTAAAATTCAATTACATCGTGACTTGCGTATGCAATGTGATTTCTTCTTCTTTTCTTTTTAATGGCTGATGCATGCCACTTGCTCCAACTCTGCCAGTGTCAGGTAGGTAAAAGTATCATAAACGCATTTTGTTGATAATATACTGAACTGACATGTCGACTCTTATCTCTTCTTCTTCATATTTTTTGGCTTCAGTGACTAGCGGTCACAATTCTACCAGTGTCCGTACAATGATTTATGATACTGACATAACTCATTTGCTAGTCAAGTGAACATGCCAGTGACACTGTCAGTGTTCAATGACGTAAGCGACGCGGCAGTCGCCTCCGTCCGAGCCGTACGTGATAAACAAAAACAAAACTGAAGTGTACAACAAGTGTAAAGTAACAGAAAGTATACCGCAAAACTTTACGTATTTATGTTTCGATTTGTGAGAGTAACAATCAGTGCATTAGTACGGTCGAAAGGCCACACAGCTCATAACACGATGAATATTGAGATGGTGAGTGCATTGCCCTTTTAGGCCTTGGACTTTGCTGTGTAGTTGACCGGGAATTTTCGAATGTTAGCTCGTTTTATTTTTAATTTTCTGTTTTTTATTAAGAAATACTTTTTAGTCCTTTTTGATTTGTGTGTAGGTATTTCTATTCCTGATTTACTGTTTTATGATTGGCTATTTGGAAAGTGGTTTTGGAATGGATTTAACTTACATACTTTTTATTGTTCTTTATTGGTAGGATAATTTATACACAATAAATTTCGACATTGACAGCAAATTAAGATTAGTCACAAACTTGCTTTTTCTTCTTGCTAACTCCATCTGTTAGGTTTAGTAGACCACACTTTTTTATTTTTACTGAGAACGGCTGATTGGATTGCGTAGGTATAATAATCGGTTTCTAAGTGTAGCCTTTAGCTCCCGCTTTTGAAGTCCCACGGGAAAAGCGGGAACTAAAGGCTACAGGAAAGCTGAGGCACTGACTTTAATACTAAACTTGTACAACTAGAATGAAAATCACTAAAGTCTACAGTAAAGTCTGTTTTCTGTATTTAGATTCTATGACAGCAGCGCCCGCGTCTATCCGTCAGGTTAAAATATCTTTTAAAGGGCAATGTATGCGCTCCTACAACAAACACTCTGAGTTGCAGAACTTACCATTGAATAAATTCAAAAACGTTATTAAACGCAATCTTTGCAATAAATCTTATTAAAAAATATCAGATTACCTAGAGGACAAAACCACTTGTGACGGAATCTGCTCCAACTCCGTCAAACGTAACATAAGACAAAAGGAAATTGTTAAATAATGGATGACTATAACAACCGAGTTAGGTCGTTCTGTTCGCTTCTTTTCCTAACTCGCGTGTCATTTGAAGTGAACATATACACTAAGTGCTTTATTCTAATCATTTGTGTTGTTTTATTTTATAATTTGTGACGCGTCAATAAGGTCCACGCGGCCGTACTGTATAAAGTATTTTTTGAGTTTGAGTTTGATCGGACTTGGTGGCGCGGACTCTAAGGTCCTTTTGTGAGAGATATCCAATCTCCCTACTTGTAAATCCAACAAGTTGCTTGAATATACTTACGAAGTATTTTATTAATCGCAAGGGATTTAAATATAATTGAAAATACAAAGAGGGAAAACAATCCTGTGAGAAAAAAACGTTCCTAATAAAAAATGGCGTCCCTAGTGATGTGAAGTTTTATCACTAAGTTCTTAGCAAACATCACTGGGGATGTGCTGTATTGTATTTTGCTTATGTTTTGTTTCTGCAGCTGTTATTTTCTACCTTTTGTACCATCCTCTTTGCTGGGGCTGTTAACAGTTCTCGTCCGAAGAAGGTAAGTTGATTTCCAGGATTCCGAGCCCGTATGTAACAAGACAAGTAAAGCAATGAAATCATCATTATCATCATATTAGGCGTAGAACGTCCACCGCTGGACATAGGCCTCCCTCATCACCAAGAGCATGAGGGGTTGTTGCCATACTCGCCACGCTTGGCAGGCGGGTTGGTATGAATCGTCTATAATATTTTTTTTCATAATTTAACCCGTAAAACGTTCACTACTGAACACAGGCCTCCCTCATGGATCTCGATGGGGGTAGTTGCCATACTCACCGCGCGGTTGGCAAGCGCAGTTCGGGATTTTGATAAACTTATGAAAAACCCTCAGAATACAGAACAAACTCTGTATTCTGAGGAAAAACCCATCAGTGCTGATTTTTTGGCTGGCGGCCGGCTACGCGGCTGTCGGCTGCTGTGCTCCAGCATTGTAACTGGTCTAGCTGCTAAACGACTTCTAGCCCCATAATGACACTTTGCATTATAATTATCTTTATACTAATATATAACCTATATTAGAGAAAAAAATAAAAAAATCAAACTGGTCCAATTTTCATTTTGTAAAAACGGGAATTCCTCACGTAGTATTGTAACGTCGAAGATTATTCCGACACGTTTCGATTTTTCAAGAAAATCATCATCATGGGATTGAATGCCCGTCCGCGCGTGGGGCCGACACGATGGTCCAATTTTGATATAATCCACTTTTAATAATAAAACATATTTTTTAGGTTCCAAAAATGATTTTTTTTAAAAATCCAAAAATGCACTCAGGGATCTGATTTCTCTAAGTTTAGATTTCAAAGCTTTGTTTATTTAATCATAACTGTTTAATACTTGGTTTTGAATTAGTGCATACCGGCTTCCGAGTAGAAACTTCAGTGTCCAATAACTCGTTAACTATACATAGTACTGAAAAAATAATGATGACATGGGTCTAAGACCCATATAGGTATAGTAATAAATATACTCAAAAATTACTGAAATCGGAAACATCGACCTTTTTTACCTGTCCGCTTCACGTGGAATGCCCCAATTGCAGTATGTATTTAGTTCTGAGAACTGAAAGAGTGCCTGCACATTTTGGTGTTTTCTAGCATTCAAACATTTGTGCCGCACACTAGTGGAATAAGAAATACCCTTCTCCCCTCCGAACCTATCACTTTAGCGAAGTTGACTTATGAAATAAAATTTGAATCAACCCTTCCATTCAACATATTTTTTATAATTTCAGGCCAATCCCGTAGTGAGAGTTGAGCAAGGGCAACTACAGGGATCAGTGCTGAATTTGCTCAATGGCAAACCTTACTACAGTTTTAAGGGCATTCCCTACGCCCAACCACCCATCGGAGATCTTCGTTTTTGTGTAAGTGTACCTATCTTCTAAAGCAGGATGTCTACTGCGAGATGTGCAGTCTTATTAATAATTAGCATTGTGCTGTCTAATTAGTAATTTGAGTGAGTGATTAATCTCTCACTCAAATTACATTGCTGGCACTGCTTGGCATTCTTATTGATTAATTAGAACAAGGATAATCATTGCCAGTAATGTACGGCTTGCTTTAATACTGATTTACTGAACAGGACTGATCCCACACATCTATCTCTGATTCATCACTTTTTCAGTTTTATCTACAAATTTTTATTATTCCAGGCGCCTCTGCCTCCTACTTCGTGGTCTGGAATTCGGAAAGCCACAGAACATGGCCCCGTCTGCACTCAATTTGACATGAACACTAACCAAGTTGTAGAGGGATCCGAAGACTGCCTTTTCTTAAACGTCTACACTAGATCACTTAATCACAATGCGAAAATTCCAGTCATGGTGTATATCCACGGTGGTGCCTACATGTCAGGATCGGGCGATAATGACACTTACGGACCGGAATTTCTCATTCAACATGACGTTATACTAGTGACTATAAACTACAGATTGGAAGTTCTAGGTTTCCTTGCCCTTGACACTCCTGAGGTACCCGGTAACGCAGGTATGAAGGACCAAGTGCTAGCTCTACGCTGGGTTAAAGAGAATATTAGGAAGTTTGGAGGAGATCCAGACAATGTAACTATTTTTGGAGAAAGCGCTGGATCAAGCTCTGTAACCTGTCTTATGTTATCTTCCATGGCTCAAGGCTTGTTCCATAAAGTCATAGCCCAGAGTGGTGTCTGCATACAGGACTGGTCCATCGCCAGTAACACGAGGGAAAGGGCCTTCAAAGTCGGCAAAGTCTTAGGTAAAGAAACAACAGACACTAACGAATTACTGCGCTATCTAAGAAGTGTTCCCGCTGTAGATCTTACTAAAATGACTTTCAAAACTGGAACTGCGGATGAAAAGTTGCGTG
Source organism: Pasiphila rectangulata (assembly GCA_963082625.1). NCBI lineage: Eukaryota > Metazoa > Arthropoda > Insecta > Lepidoptera > Geometridae > Pasiphila > Pasiphila rectangulata. The sequence goes on along the minus strand of OY720240.1, from coordinate 21,868,174 downwards.
GACTTCCAATGTACTTCGTCCCCAAGGTCGAGAAAAAGTTTCACAACGTCGAAGCTTTCATCACTGAAGAACCAATAGATATTTTACTATCCCAAAAATTCAACAAAGTTCCTCTAATGATAGGCTACAATTCAGCTGAAGGTATTCTTATGCTCCAAGACCAGTTAAAGAAGGCTGACAAATACAACGACAACTCAACTTATCTAGTTCCAAGAGAGCTTGTTTCCAAACTAAACAAAAAGCAAATGCTAGACTTTGGGAATAGAATCCTGAAGTTTTACACGGGAGATCAAGGGATGAGCAACAACACAGCTCAAGGAATAGTCGATATGAATACTGATATGCACTTTGCTTACAACACTCACCGATTTGCGCACTTGTACAGTACTTCAAATGCACCTGTTTACATGTACAGATTTGACTATAATACAGAGTTGAATATTATAAGAAATCTACTCCTAGATCCCTCGTTTGGCTACATCCCAGGAGCGTCTCACGCGGATGATCTGTTTTATCTTTTCTACAGTGAAGTCAATAAGGATATTTACCAATCGGATGAGAGACTACAAAGTATTGTCTTTGAACTAACTAAGTTATGGACTAACTTCGCTAAATCTAGGTAAGTGTAGCCAGTAATGACAAGTCTAGGTGATTTACGTTTTTAATCTAGTTTTTCGATAAATCGCCAGCGTTCCGTATAACATAAATTCGTGACGCTGTATATAAATTATCTCTTATGAATGTCAAAGCAATCGTGGCAAATAGTTATATTAATCGCTACTTAACCCCATTATAAAGGATAATCTTACTCACTTACTTTATGATAAGCATTTCGGTAGAATACAACAGACAAACAATGAGGCAAGAAAAAATATCTATAGATCGTGCTCACATTAAATGCACGGCAAGAATCGAACACGCAACCTTTACAATTTAAATTCAAAGTGATCACCGAGACACGTTATTAGTATTTTGTAGAGAAAATAGAACCCGGTGAAGCAAACATAAGGAAAATACGTTAACCTACAAGGAAAACTACCTTACGATATGGGAATCCCCAGTAATAGTGACTCAAGATTCTTCTTAATAGCAGACTTCGGAATAACACACACAATCACACGCGATAACAGAAAAACCTATTCATAATTCTGTGAACTAACGGATTGCTTATTACACAACTTTGAAAAAAAATTGTTACCGTAGAACTGCCTTGTTTATGAAACGATTTGGTATATCCTTTTTGAGTTCGAATGGATACACTACAGTTTTTCAAAACTCATTCTGTTAATGGGATCCATGATAAATCGAGTGAAGTGCTTAAACGCAATGAGCATAATATTTAAAGCTGTATATTCGGTAACATTTTAGATTTTGTCATTGAAGTCTGTTATTTTTTGGTGGAAAATTAAATATTATAATGCATGTAGGTATCCGCTATTATTATCACAGGCTAATATTTTTAACCCCTGGCAAAAAAGAGAGGTGTTATAAGTCTGACCGCTATGTGTATGTGTCTGTAAGTCTGTCTGTCTGTCACCGGCTTTGCAAAGAGAATGGTAGTCTTAGAACACTGTTATGTTGCATGGATATATAAAAAACAACGCCGAGATAACGATACAAAGGGCATGAGAGGAGGGGTAACATTCTACTGCCAGCACCCCACGGCTCAGTTTTATATATTAGTAGGGATATTATTTATATAAAATGCTTTTCTTTCCAGCAATCCAACTCCCACAGGATCACTTGTCAAGTGGAACAGGTACTCCGCATCAAGGCGTGATTACCTAGCACTCAACGAGGTGATGAGGCCGTCTCTACGAGCGGAGCAGGACAGGATGGAGCTATGGAACAAGATATATTGCGAAGCCGCAGTCCCGTGCATTGCTAAGTGTAATCTGTAAGGCTGGGCGCAGTTCGAAATGAAAAACTGTAGGTAGGTAAAATGTAGGGGTTGTAGTGTCCCCCCACAATCCTACAGGTTGTTGGTAGAGTTGTAAGCTAAGGAGTTTGTTAAGTTTCACGGTTTAATCGTGCGTAAGTTCAAAGTAAAGTTTATGGTCGCGAGTGTACGCCGTGACGCTCAAAGGACAGTTGTTTGCGACTGGCCGTAATTAGCCATTTTAACACGTCATAACGTAAAGTGCTGACCCGCGGGAACATGCATCGCTGTATGGTATGCACCGTACAAACTAGTTTTGCTAAACCAATATCACCTTTAAATTGCTGCTGTATCGTTCTTGTTGGGATGTCGTTACTAGATACAATTTAGGCGGTTCTCCCACTGGCAACAGTGTGTACTGGTGTGAACTGGTTTTCAGTGTGTTGTCCTAGGCATGTTTGATACGAATTAATGTACTTGCATACAATGTTAAAATCTGCAGCCCCGCGCTACGCGACGGAGCGCGGTGTGTGTTTTTCGCCTTAATGGTAGATTACGCGTGAAAGTCGATGTCTAAAAGTGTGTACTAATTGTCCCAAAGCACTATCTGTAGCTGTATCATCAATGACATATATTTTTAAAGTTGTAGACCTTTTTGTTATGTCTTCCGGGGACAATACTACCACCATACATATTTCTGCTGCCAAGCAGTAATGTCTGCATTGCTGTGTTCCGGTTTGAAGGGTAAGGGGGCCAGGGAGGGGGGAAAATAAAATCACACTCTTTCACTTTCATTCATAGCTTCGTATTATGGAGTAGCACAAATAATACTATGTGCATTTAACACACAACGTCCGATGTGCTTAGCCACTATGGATTAACGCACAAAGTCCTAGGTGCTCTAATCCATAGTGGTAAACAGGACTCCTACGTAAAAAGTTATAAACGCTTTGTATTAAACGCGCAAAAAAGTGCCACCCTTTTTTATGTGCAACATTTTGGCACATTCATCACCATTTCAGCCGTAAAACGTCCACTACTGAACACAGGCCTCCCTCATGGATCTCCATGAAGGGTACTTGCCATACTCACCACGCTTGGCAGGCGGGTTGGCGAGCGCAGTTCGCGATGTTGATACACGGAGAGATGCTGCTACCCATCTTCCGGAGGTATCCCTTAGCAGGCTCTTATTGCATCCACGGGCATGAGAGGAGGAGTAACTTTCTACTGCCGGCACTCTACGGCAATTTTGCACGTTTGTGCATTATTATTGCATTAGGCATTATTAGTTACGCTGCAAACCTACGTTACTAAATTGATTACTGGAAGAAAGCGAATACTTACCTTTAAAGGTAAGCGTAACTAAGTTAGGCAGTTATATTATCTACTACAAAAAAAATAAGAGAGGTCTTATTTGACCTGTAGAAATTTTGAAGATCTGAAGATAATCCTGATTTTTAGGGTTGCGTACCTCAAAAGGAAAAAAACGGAACACTTATAGTATCGCTTTGTTGTCCGTCTGTCTGTCTGTCGGTATGTCAAGGGGCCAAGTTCATTTATCTTTTGTGGGCGAAGTCGACAACCACGACATTCTAAAATATTGAACTTGGCTGCCATTTTCACATTTATGTTTTTGATAGAATTATGTTTGCATAATACGAGTAATGTGATAACATTAGTTTTGGTCCGGGAATATTTGTTAAAACTAATGTATTAGTTACGAAATGATATTCAGTGATTTTTTACAATTATATTTATCGTTTTATTTTACTGACAGCATTCTATGTTTTGTTTTGTAATTAAATTGTTTTCACATGTTGCACATTCTTTTATTTATCAACATTTCTACAACGGTAAAACTAATAACGACATTATTTTTCCCAATTTTTAGGAAAATAATTTTTGTATCAATCTAATTTCTTACAATCTTTTTTTACATTTAAAATAAGCAAGAAACCACAACAAACGTACATAGAATATTACTTATCATTTTTGAAAGTTTTACGCATGCGCGACAAACTTTTAGGGGTTGAATGCTTGATTCACCCTCAGTTGTAACGCAAGGGTCGTAGCTAGGGTACACATACCTCTCTAGTTTCGTACTATCGCAAACTTTTACGAAACAAACGAACATTGCAAGTTATGTGAAGTGACTTAAAAAAAATAGAAAGAAATAGAATGTTGTGAGAATTTTAATAAGTTTAAAATAATTAAATACATGTGTTTAAAATAAGCGCAGTGATGGAACACAATGACGTGCTTGGAGGGAATGTTATTTTAAATATTTTGGATTGTTTTGAGTACATAAATGGAAGTGGTTTGGTATATTTTGATAACTCAAGTGTTGCTGGCTGTTTGTGTGTACGCGGAAACTTCAGTGAGAAGTGAGTTACTTATCTGAGCTAGATGTTCCAAAATAATAATATATTTTATGTATCACTAAGCAATTACAATTATCTACTTAGGTGTGAAACTTGCTCTTATTTTTATATCATGTATTATTAGTTACAAAAAATAACGATATTTTTGAACTTGGCTGTGTTCACTGTACAAATGAATCCGAAATAGATTTGTTAGTGTCGTTAATTGTTACAGGCACGATTCTATAATTAATATTATTAGCTAAATTAGACCAAGATGTCGATGTGTAAAATGTCCTAATTAATAAAAATATTCATACATTACTTATCAGAATTATGTCTGAACAAGATACATACGATACAAACAACGTATATATATAACGTCATATATTTTTTTTAAGTTTTGAGATAACGTAAATTATTGTCAATTCATAAACAAATTGGTACGTTGTAGGTACACAACAAGCAGATGACATACAAACAGAAAAGAAAAATGAAGAAATAGATCTAACCAACCCCTCAAATGAAGTCAAAGACTATTTCCTCCCGCCAGTTTTCATACCCCATGAGGAAGACGATGATGACGACGACAGTCCTTACTTAGACTATGATTATGACAAAGAGGCTATTTATAAAGACTCTGCAGATGTTGCTACAGTGGGAACGCACACTCATGAAGGTGATGATAAGATACCGTTGCACACAGCCAAAGATAATCTGCCGATATTTCTACTGGAACCAGAGAACACGTATGTGGTTAAGAACAAACCTGCTGTGCTGAAATGTCGTGCTGCCAACGCTTTGGAAGTAAGTATCTGTGGTGTATTATTAATTTTTTCGATAGATCCACATCGTATTAGTGTAAAAGAATTATTATCAAAACCTGTAAATATTGTTTTGTTAATCATCTCACTGGTCTCCACACTAGGCAAGCCCGTATCGTGGAGACCAGTAGAATACCCTTTACGTCAACAATACCAAGAAACCTAAGGTTTATAGTGTTATTATGTATGACATTCTTATTATATTGTAACTTTGAGGGTTCCTTTGTATTTGAAAATAATCTTAATATCTTTATACTTTTAATATGTATAATCGAATACAATGCATGATGGAATCAATTTATATCTTATTAAAATAAAAGATTGTCAGAAACTTCTTAGCTAAGCATACTTTTTTTTTAATAAGGCGTTAATGAGCGATACTTAAATGATAGTCGTACAAGATACTAAAAATCGGCCAAGTGCTTGTCGGTTCACGCGCTGTGTAGGTTTCTGTAGACCTGTTATTAGATGTTGGTGTATTATTTTTCACGTTTACGTCAACACATTAACAGGTATTAATTGAGATTTCGGTTTAAAGTAGTCCAGTATGTTCGGAAAACCGCATTACTAATATGAGCGACAATTCGGAGAAATTGTCGCTCATATTAGTAATGCGGTTAAACAGCTAGCTGAACTGTTATAATTTTCCTAGATTTTTATAGTTTTTTCAGAAAGTTTATGGTTAAATTAACATTCAGCATTTTTTCAGATTTGTAAAGTTTATATTTTAAGATAGGGGGATGCTGCAAAAAGTTTTTATCTTAAATATTTTGCAGACGGAACCCTAAATCGAAAAATTGTCTTTGCAACCCCGAAATGGTTTTTAAATAGGTACATATTCAACGATGTCCACACTATAGAAAAACAATAAAATAAAATTAAACCCCACCTTACGTCTATGGGAAGTAGGTACTTACCCCAAATTAATTATTGTTTTGTTATCTTTGTAGCGTTATCTTAGCGTATTATTATTAAATCATTATGTCCATGCAGCTTTCTAAGACTATTTGCTATTAGTCTCTTCGCTTAGCTGCAGACAGACCTACAGATAGGGTTCCTCCTTTATAGTTTCGCTTTGTTTGTCTGTCAGTTTTCCTACGGAGCCCTTAAAATATGGCAATTTATTGCGTAATACCTTTAAGGGAGGTAGACTGAGTCTACCCGGGCCCAGGACCGTTGTAACACAAATGAAACGTTGGGAATAATCAAAGGTATTACGCGATCACTTCCCGTGGTTCTGTTTTTATTACAAATTTACAACTAATCCCCCTTATCTCAATAACTAAGTGTGTGTGTGTGTGACTCCGTTTTCCGACTCCTTTAGACTCGAAGTTGATCCATTATGCGTGAGGTGTCTGGCTAGCATAGCCAGCCCAACTCCGACCAGAAGCGCAGAATCTATTTCAATAACTATCCGATTAATCAAAATGCTCCCACGATTTGTACTGATGTAATCTCTTTAGTTTCAAATTTCATCAAAATCCGATCATCCGTTCTAGAGTTATCCTCGGACAAAAATTGCGGACATACATACCAACATTCAGCCGGAACGCAAAGTTGCCACTCAGAACTTCATTCGCTTCGCTCGCTCGTTCCATTAATAAAGTCAGATTTTAATTCATGTTATTAAAATTACAATTCCTCAAGATTTACTTCAAATGCAACGGCGACAAGAAGCAAGCCGCGAACTTTGAGTTCGTGGACCCGCAGACAGGAGTGCGGATCATCGAGGCCGAGCACAAGGTGACGCGGGAGACGGTGGAGGAATACTTCGGCAGCGAGAAGTATCAGTGCTCCTGCTTCGCCTGGACTAGCCGCGGGCATATAAGGAGTCAGCCGGCTACAATCGAAATTGCTTGTAAGTAATTCTTAGGGGGATAGGAGGATGCAGGGTAAGAATGTTACCCTTCCTCTCATGCAGTAAGAGCCTGCTAAGGGATACCTCGGGAAGATGGACAGCGTCTTTCCCGTGTATCAACATCCCGTACTGCGCTCACCAACCCGCCTGCCAAGCGTGGTGAGTATGGCAACTACCCCTCATGGAGATCTATGAGGGAGGCCTATGTTCGGCAGTGGACGTTTTACGGCTGAAATGATGAAAAAATTATGAAATTCTCCTATGCTCAAACAAAGTTAAATACGATCTTAGTATCAATTTCAATTTCAATTTATTTATTTACACAATCATTATAACATTACAGATAATAATAATCCACTGCGTTATATGAAGTACTTAAATACCTTTTATACCTAGTATCAATAGATTTACGAAACGCCATTCACACAGCAGGCATTCGTGCTCTTACAGTATGCTGCTTATAGTTGTAGCAGTGCCTGGGACTTTAATAGATAAATTAGAATTCCCCAGAATCCAGCCATTATAGTCGACTATTGAGTGGTGTTTTCTTTGTTTTGTCATAGATGAAAGATCTGGTCAGTACGAGTAGTTCCCATAATGTTCTATGGAACATGTCTTCATCGGACAGAATAAGATATTTTTATGTTATTTTGTACTATGGAACATGTAAAACTATTATTTTATTACTCAAATTGTTCTATAGGATAAGGTAAATAACACCTCTTTTACATTATAACAATAATAATTGTCACTATCAGTGTCATCTAGCTTCTCATGGAAGATTTTGGGAAAATCTGATTCTCATTTTGTTCTATGGCCTGAAACTCGGGTGAAAAGTACTATACTTGTCCATTGTTTACACTTAGCTAAAAAACTGTTCTCATGTCTGATTTTGTCTTTTTTGAGAATAAATATCCTAAAACCTAAACCTATGTAGTCCCATGTCAAAAATAGGGAAGAAAATGTAACTTTCTTCAATGACGCCTTGTTCAATAAAACAAATAAGAACTTCCTGTCAATACGTCGGAAACTGACTAAGCCGCGAGGCAAAAAATGCTCTTATAACTTGACCTTCCCCAGACATAAAGAAACATTTCTCCGTGACGCCTCAGTCCCAACTGGTGAAGCAGTACACGCCAGTGACCTTCCGCTGCGAGGCCCCGCCAGCGGCCCCGTTCGCTCAGCTCTACTGGCTGAAGAACGGCGCCCCGGTCGTCCTGGATGACAACGTGCAGGTCTCTAAAGATGACAACTTGGTTATCAAACAAGCGACTTTACTGGTAAGTCACTTTTGACTGTAGCTATATCGTCATCAAGCCGTCGATAAGGCGTTTGGTTAGTAAATAGATAAGTTTCTTTGTGTGAAATGATCTTCCGCATCTATAATGATTTATACAAAACGTCAGCGACTGGTTGCTGTATGGGACGCTGCAGTGCCTAGGACTACTATCCTCCCAGCTTAACCGTATTCAGAGGAAAAAAGTGGTCTACGTCTGAACCTGGCTAAGCTGCGGCTTTCCGGTTAAATGTGCACATAATTTGTCCAAGAATGAACAATAAATAAATATATTTCTTGATGTTATCAATAGATAATCAAGAAAATAATGATTCAGACGTGCCTTTGCGGAAACCCATTATAATATGTAGATAATCAACAAATATTCAGTAACAATGCCTTAAGGAGCTGATTTCTCCTGAAGGCGCCTTGTAGAGAGGCGAAACACGTGTTGAACTCTTTTTGAGTGTTAATTCAAGCGCTCTTTCGATATAGGTTAGCAGATTTCTTACTAAATATTTATTTTTCATTTATATATTATAATAAGTAATTAATCATTACCTGTGACTGTAATTAGAATAATTAACATTATCATCTGAAACTCTTTATACTTCTCTATAAACTCATTGAGACTTCAGATTTTAGCAATAAATAAGTCAATAACAAATAACAATAGTAAAAGCAATAATAGTCTATAATAGTCACAATAATCTGTGAAACACAAGTTGTTATCAAACTAGCGAGTTTACTGGATAGTCAACTTTAGGTATGGCTAAAACCACAAACATTGGTACAATTTCGTACCTATTGTAAACGTTTTGAAAACACCATCATACTAGAGCAATTCATCAATTACAAAAACGCATCCTTTAATATTTGTTGTTACAAGTACAATCTAAACCACTTTCAAATTTAACGTGAGATGAACTATTCATTTTATGAAATACGAGGATGAATCCTATAAAGATGATTTTTTTGGACAATCTAAACTTATCGGAGTAAGCTTCGAGCTTAAATCCGTTCCTGTTCATCCTATACAGGTCAATGATCTGCTAAACTTATCACAGAATATATTATAGTTGTATTCTATGGCTAAAATAATGCCCTGGGCCCCCAAAACGTACGCTTTAAGAGCTTCTTCGAAACTGCTAGTCCGATTTCCACCAAACATACCTAAGAAACTCTCGATCAACTCACTTCAAATAAAAAAGCAACATTCAAATCAGTTCATTTATTTGGGAGCTACGATACCACAAAACACACACACTTAGAACTTATACAAGTTAGACATCTCTTTAAGTTTGGGGTTTCAAAAAACGTCCAATGGACATAAATGCGCAAGTCGGTGCAGGAGCCACTATTAAGTAGGTACATAGGTTTCCCATGGATTTCCTTGCTAAATTGGAGCAAAGATATCATCTCTCATACCAGGCCACTGCATAGCTGTAAAGTTGCCAAGTTGTAAATTAACCGATTTGAATAAAGATTCGTGGAAAAACACATGTCTGACATTGCAAAACAAACCGAACGAAATTCTGAATCGAGCTGTAATGTAGATTCATGAATATTTATCACAACTGAAAAATAGGCACGAAACAACGTGCTGCCAATAAAACACCGCCCTATGGTCCATCGTAGCTTTGGAAGAACTTGATCGTTTTATGAATACAAAATTTTATTTTTTGTTCTACCGCATTAAAAAATGCATTGGTCAAAGATCGATTATCAAATGAACAACAATTATTAGCTACAAATCCGATAACCACCGGTCCCAGGACGTGCTGCCTCTTCGACCGAACCGTTCGGCGGTATCTCAGGGAGCGGTGGTGTTGGTCATTGCTGGGAAGCTACCTCTGCATCTTTGTGCGTGTTTCCAGTGTATTCCATGACGAATGGAGAGATTTCCCCTGAGGATTCCTTGTAAAGAGACGAAAACACGTGTCAAATTATTTTTGAGTGATTTTCAAGCACTGCTTAGATATATGTAGGTACACTGGCCTGCAAAAGCGGATCGTCTATATACTTTTCTTATTAATTTAGATATTAAAATGGATTTCCGCAAAGTCACGCCTGAATCAATTAATTTTAGAATAGACGACGTTACTGTAGGAATATCGTGGTAACCATATGTATCACATCTTTATGATGTCCATTTTAGACAGAGGTTCATTACTAGTAATAAGTTGGTTTTCATAAATAAATGATTTGATTAGAATTATTCGAAGACTCAGAATTTTGTTTTCTTATTTACAGAACTTAACTTGTAGAAACTTTGTTATTCTTACTTCTTAGTTTTACTTGGTTAATGTGTCTTTTCATATATTATGTCAATTTCGTTTTGCAAACTTGGATGTGTGAAACATGTGTTAATGAGAGATATGGATAAGAGCTTGTTCATTTGTTATGTAACCTTATTATAGGTGTCACATAGATGAACCGGAATTTAGTTCGGCTCTTGTCGCTAACAACTTATCCGGATCCCTTAGAAATTAGGTAGCCAACTGAACATCAAGTTACGTTAGACATAAGATTGAACGGACGGTGCCCTTAATCCAGACTATTCACAGGACATGGCGAACTACACTTGCGTCGCAGAGAATTTGGCGGGAAAGAGAATTTCCGAGCCTGCCCTGCTCACTGTGTTCGGTATGTTACAGATTCCTTTTAGCGTTTCCACTCGATGCTTGTGAGTGAATGATTGAATAAGCATATGAGTGTTGTTGAGTGCCTATGCTACAATTTTCCTGTATTGCATAGGATATTTTTGAGTCTTCATACATTTAACCTTCCAAATACCATTAAAAAGGTCACTTCTAAGGTTTTACTTTAACATTCAAAGATAAAACTTGACGTGGCACACCACAGTTTGCTGCAGCGTGTATAATCGTTTTGTTTCAGCACTTATATCGAATAAACAAGTCACCATGCTTCAACATGGAGCCAATTACTTTTGAACAGTAGTTCAACCAAGGACGTACAAAAAAGGCAGATGGAATTTCGATGAATCGATAATCTTTAAAACAAAATAAAACTAATACATTCCTACTATTAAAAAACCCCATAATTAATTGTTGTAAGCTATAACTTGTTTGTTTACGGGAAAGATAGCCATCTACAAACATTACACATCCGCTTTTACTGAGCTTCACTACTTGCACATCTTGTCCTCTTCTCTTGCCCGTGGATGCAGGAAGAATCTGCTAAGAAATACCTCCGGAAGATGGGCAGCAGCGTCTTTCCGTGTATCAACAACCCGTACTGCACTAGCCAACCTACCTACCAAGCGTGGCGAGTATAGCAACAACCCTTCATGATCGTTGTGATCCAAGAGGTCTTTGTCCAGAAGTGGAGATCCTGCGGCTGAGATGATGAGCTTCACTCTTGATACATTGACATTCCGTTCCTTGCAGTAAATGGCGGTTGGAGTGCCTGGTCCGCGTGGAGTGAATGCGACTGCGGCAGCAGCCGAGTAGGCCGGCGGCGCGTGCGGACTTGCTCAGCGCCCCGCCCGCTGAATGGTGGCCAGCCGTGTATGGGGCCTGATGTACAGAAGACACAGGACTGCCAGGACTGTGATATGGGTGAGGTATTCTAACTTACACTCTTAGAAAGTTGAGCCTGTAATCGTTTCATGTTTTTTATTCTCATTGATGGTATAACTCTCTGTCGAAGGCATATGCAAAACAGGATCAGGAACTCCTAAATCCGGAGAACCCGAGTCGTAGTTTACCGGATCATTTACCGTTGAGCGCTTTCGCAGATAAGGTGGAGATGGGTAAAGCTTTAGACAAAACATGGTAGCATGCGATTAGACAAGACATGATAACAATATTTTTCCAAGGCAGTATTTTTATTCCTACTTTGGTCTTGATTTACAAAAAATATCTTACCTTAATTGATTCTGAAATGAAGACAAACATTATGTTTTTTGCTTATAATGAAGAGACAACTAACTTTAACTATTTTATTGCAGACTTATACGTTGATGGCCTCGATGAACTAGCGGACGAATCTTCGGATATGGTTCTAGGTATAATTTTGTGATGTACTTGAATCTTTAAAAAATCTTCAACAATGGAGTTTAATCCATTACTTAAGAGCTACTTTAAAATGTTTTCTACTAAGCTAAAGAATCAAGAATCAAAAGATTTTGCTTCCGGTCCTGATGCGCCTCCTAGACTTATTAGAAAATACCCAAAATGGTGTTTCTCCATAAGCCTCAAGATACAGGTCTTGCAGGTCGCTGGTCACAATGGTCGGAGTGGTCTCACTGCGATACAGACTGCCTCCAGACGAGGCGAAGGAGGTGTCTCGGCTCCACCTGTCTCGGTAAAGACTACCAGGTGGTACAATGTCCACTCTGCGTTAGAACTTCTAAGTCACAGATGCTGCATGACGGTATGTTTTTTTTTATTTTTATTTTAATTATTTTTACTGCTAGCCTAGCATCTAGCTTTGATGTGACTGTATTCTTAATTTGTATAAACTTTACTAACAGGAGGTTGGGGGGTCACATAAATTACAGGTTTATTTGTAACGTATATCAGGCATTAGTCCGTTACAAAAGTAGATTAAACATAAGATTAATAAATAAACTTAACAAGAGGAACCTTTGTGAGAGATGTTTGCTTATTCTGACGGTCATAATTTTGAAAGAAGCTTCCAGCTGTATAACTCTAAGAACTCATTCAGAACAGCGAATTTGATGCAAATCCCGTCTGAAATTCAAGGGCATGATAGCCACAAATTTGTTGTTTACTTAGGATTCATACTGAAATAAAAACGAGTAAGTTTAAAATTCAAGAAAATGTTTTAATTTGCTTTGTCATTATTTTGGGGCACGTTTATAAGCGACTTAGATTAGCTTATCATGTACTTGTATTACAAAATGTTTGTTTTGTTTCAGGACCATCATATTGGCCCCTTTTCATAGCATTGTCAGTTGCTTTTTTGATATTTATTGTTGTCATTGTACTCGGTATAAAGTATATGAAATTCAAAATGACTGAAAACTCCCCCTACGCAAAGCCACCATCAGGTACAGAAAGTATTTTTTCAGAAACTCTAGTTAGAAAGTTAATTTTAATCAGTCTTCAACATGCTCGAGTTCTAAAACGAGACTAAGCTAACGCTACTAAAATGGGCGATCTTCCTAAGTCTTGCATGAAAATCGTATTAAGAGTCAAGCCACTTAAATCTTGAGTTTTATATCTTCTGTTATTTTATTTTAGGATCAAATTATTTTGGGAATGTGTTAAAAAGGACGCTAACAAACCAGCCAGATCTCACGATACACGAAGAGTTCCATACGATAGACTCGCGACGAACGCATAGACATAGAAGTACCTCCACCAACACACGACATGAGCATTTGTATGAAGTTCCACAGCTAGCTAACAGGTGTGTATTCATTTAATATATATAATCTATTTATTCATTCACGGTATGAAATATATTTTTCACTCCTCTTGCTCAAAAAGACCGTCATTGTGACGTACTAGAGCGAAAAAAAAATAGCATTTCTTTCTCTAGGGGAAAAAGTTTTTATTTTATAATTTTTGTCTGTCTAATGACAATTTTATTTTATTTCATTCGGAAGACAAACAGTTTTATAAGCATATAGTTAACTTATTAACTATACACAAACCAATTATACGTCTTCGCATAAAAAAACGAAATATAGCTTGCTGAAGTTAGCTATCACACTAATACTAACATATAAAATATAAATTTAGAAAACAAAAACTAAAAAGAAAACACCTGATAAATACTCATTAAAAAAAAACAATCATAATGTTGGCACATCGAACCTGCGATCCGACAGGATTTTTTTGACTTTTTGTGCACTTGAATTAAAAACATCTAGGTCGGAGAGTTCCACCAAACTGTTGTATGTAGCTATAATAGCTCTACTGAAAAAAGCATTTTGTCTGTAGTTAGTTGCGCTAAAAGGCATTTCTAAAGGAATGGGATGTCTGACAATGAGCCAACAAAAACAAAAAAGTTTTTAGTCATATACCTCTATAGTACCTAATGAAAAATGCAATCAAAATTTTATCTTCGACGGGACTCGAACCCGCAATGTTCAGACGAACACCTTAAACGCAGGCTGCCTTAACATTTCGGCTACGAAGACACTAACCGTCGCGTCGGGTCGAAATTTTTAATTACCTTTATCGGTGTTGTAGCACCGAGTAGCGACATCTAGCAGAAATCTACGGAGATATTCTTGCCCACTGTCCGACAACCAGATGTTTTACTCAAGTTTGTTTTTAGTCATAAGTAGAATAATCATGATTATAGACTTGACTTATTATACAGTTTCGTAAAAGAACTACATTTTTTTTAAATATAACTAAAATCGGCGATATCTTTGGTATAATAGAACACACCAGAGGGCGCTCACCTCAAAAGTATCCTATAAATGCTTCTCATATTATAAAAATATTTAAAAATACTTACAGTGCTTCTTATATTAAACTTATGCAGTAAATCAGCTATATAGGCTAAAAACCTTCATCAGTGCTTGTACAACAGTGACTACTTACTTGGGCAAGTGATAAAATAACAACATAACAACTTCAACGTCAACTTCGCAGCTTCGTAGCCCAGCCATCAACACTACACGACCTACGCACTTGGTAATTCACTTGTTATTTTCACCTTGTCGTCCTGACACGACACCAAGATAAAATACATCGCGGATCGGACCGAGCAAAATAAACAATGCAGCGTACGCCGCCGCCCGACGGTGCTTTTGACTCTGAGGCCGAGTCAACTAAAGGCAGCAATGTCACTTGTAGACTAAAACGTAAGCGAGATGATGATTCAACTGACTTAATAAAGGCCTTTATGGATGAGATGAAAGCTATGTTATCTTCAAATATGCTTCAACAAGAAACAAAATTTAACTCAATAGAGAAGTCCATTCAAGAAATTATATCCACAAATAAGTCTAAGGAAACTAAGTTGATTTCTTTGGAATCTACCCTCAAAGAAATTAAAGAACAGAATGCTGACTTATTTCGGGCGCTGGAATTTATGACTTGTCGATACGATGAGATGAAGGAAAAAGTTGACATTTTAGAGGCTGAACGAAAATCAAATTCTAGCTGGATCAGGACTTTGGAGGATAGGATTGATGGCTTGGAACGAAAGGCTCGTTCTGGTAGTATTGAAATGAGAAATATTACACAAAATCAACCGGAAAATAAACAGGACCTACAAAAAATTGTGAAAAATATTTGCACTGAGTTGAACGTGCCTATTACAGATATCGAAATACGTGACGTTTTCAGACTTTCATCTCGAGCTAAGAAATCGGTTCCAAACCCTGTTATAGTAGAATTTTCTTCAGCTACTAAAAAAGAGGAAATACTCAATTCAATAAAAAAATATAAAAAGGATAAGAAATCTCTCACGACGGAGCGGATTAAAATAGCGGGACCCACAATTCCTATCTTCATATCGGAGAACCTCACACCCAAAATGAAACGTGTTTACTTCCTAACACGTGAATTTGCGCGGAGTAATGATTACCGCTACAGCTGGACGAGCTTCGGCAATGTATACCTACGCAAAACTGATGCCAGCCCTGCCGTACGAATAAATAACGAAGATGACCTAGAAAAGCTTAAAAAATCATGCTGACTATATATAGATATTAAAAATAACACACAAATTTTCTCTTACTTACTAATATTTTGTTTTACTTTCTGTGCAAATTTATGTTTGAAGAATTCCTTGCTGTTTAATTGTTTTCATTGTTTATGCCTACATACGTATACTCTTCTAGAAAATTTAATTGTGAATGCAATCTATACGAACACACATACAATTATACTTAAACGAACTTATTACATGTATATTCCTTCTTTACTACTTCTATATGGACCTAACCAAGCTATTTATGTTTATGTATTTATTGTAATATCACATTTTGACTGCTTAATGGGACTTAATATTATGAAATATATTGATTTGAATATTAAAAATATATATAAACCTATAATGATGAATTTCCACAATTTTAAATATTTTAATCCAAAGTATCTTATTTGCTTACATTTCGGTGGTTTAGGTTTTTATAAAAAAATCGACTTTGAATTATCGTTATACCTCTATAATACATTTATACTATGTCTGGATTACATTCGAATCTGGCATTGTTTAAGGTCTACACATCCAATTATAATACCTACTAGTTTTTTAAGCAAACTTAGTTGTTATTGTGGTATTGAGTTGTACACTCGAATGTTTATGAAACAAAATTTAATCCTTTAAATGATGTAGTGGCGAGCGCGATTGATGAGTCTGGTGGTATTACTTGTCATAGAGTGGGTGACCCGACAGATGACCAGTTTAATAAAATGTTCAAACCTGGAAAGAAACCATTTACCATCTTATCTGCAAATATTTGCAGTATCAATGCAAATTTGGATTATTTTTTAATGTTTCTGTCTAAATTTAACTTTCTTATAGATGTTCTAGTTTTAACTGAATGCTGGACTAATGAATTTTATATACCACCAGAAATTAATAACTACAAAATGTACCAAACATCTAACTATCTTAATCAGAATGATGGAGTGGTTGTTTATGTACTAGAAACATATGACTCATCATCGTATGAACCTATTTGTTCAGAAGGCAATTGTCTCATAGTCGACATTAAGGATACTATTTCTATTGTCTGCTCTTACCGTCCTCCTTGTTTTAGAAATCCTTTGAGTTATATAAATTCCCTTGATGGAATTTTAAGCAAGTGTATTAACAAACACAATATTGTTCTGACTGGTGACATAAATTTGGATATAATGCCAGATAATCTTAATAACAATACTTCGACATATCTTAATCTCATGGCTTCCCACGGGTTACGACAGGGAATCAATTGTCCTACAAGAATAAAGACATGTTTAGATCACTTCATGATCAAGTCCCAAGCCAAATGTAATTCATTTGTTTTTGACAATCTAACAGACCATTCACCTATTCTTTTGTGCATGAACTTTGACAGAGAGACAGATAAAGGAAAAAATATTTTAAATAAATTTAAAACTGACCAGGAGAGCATTAGCAAAAGCCTATCACATGAATCATGGAGCGATCTCTATGCTACTAAAGATGTTAACATGGCTGCGCAAATTTTGACGGATAAATTAGAAAAAAATATTAGAAACAATACAAAAATAAACATGATATCAAAACGCAAGGTGCCCCTTAAACCATGGATTACGGTAGGAGTTGTAAACTCCATCAGAAAACGCGACAAAATGCATAAACAAGTAAGGAAAAACAGCGACAACAAGGAATTTATAGAAAAATTCATAAACTACAGAAACACTTTGAATAAATTAATTAAAAAACTAAAAAGAGACTACTTCAGACATTTATTAAATAAAAATAGGGGAAATATAAAGGAAACATGGAATGCTATAAGAGAAATTTGTAATATGACTAAAAAGAATGAACATGCAACTGAATTATTGAAACTTTCAAATTCTAATACTACAGACGCTCTAAATAAGGTTAATCAGTTTTTTACAACTATAGGTTCGGATCTGGCTAAAAAAACTTTATTAAAACTAGATACAAGCGAAACAGAATTATCATTAAAGACAAACTGTAACGATCTCTTATCTCAGTCGATGTCTTTTTTCTTTACTGATCCAGATGAGGTATCTGAGATTATCAGCGCACTTAAAACTAGTAATTCTTCAGGATATGATAACGTTACTTCCAAAATACTGAAAAATAATAGGAAATACCTTTCAGGCCCGTTAGCATATCTAATTAATCTCTCATATGAGTTCGGAATTTTCCCTCAAATATTCAAAAAAGCAATCGTTTGTCCAATTTTTAAATCCGGTGACAAAATATTACCAACTAATTATCGCCCTATCTCTTTATTAAGTACATTATCAAAAGTTATAGAAAAAATTACAAACAAAAGACTTATAAATTATTTAGAAAAACACAATTTATTAGACGCTAACCAATATGGATTTAGAGCTAAGAGATCGACTGACGATGCAGTTTTGCAACTTACTAGTAATATAACAAAATACATTGATAATAACGACAAAGTTATCGGAGTATTCCTGGATCTACAAAAGGCATTTGATACTGTTTCCATCCCAATACTAATTAAGCGCTTAGAAAATCTAGGTATAAGAGGTAATGTCCTTTTGTGGTTCCAGGACTACTTGTCTGAAAGGAATCAACGAACGAGGGTTGACGGTCACTTAAGCAATGAAGGCTTTACCGCATATGGCGTGCCCCAGGGTAGCACATTAGGTCCAACGCTTTTTCTTACCTATATTAATAATATGTGTAAATTGTCTCTTGAGAATGCTGATATACAGATGTTTGCAGACGATACAGTTATACTTTTTCATGGGAAAACTTGGGAATCAGTTCATATAACGGCCGAAAAAGGCCTTAGAACAATAACGTCGTGGTTGGAAGATAGTTTGTTGACACTTAACATTAGTAAGACTAAATATATTTGCTTCAGCAAAACTGCTATAAATTCACCTAAAACATCTGACATTCTCATTCATTCTTATCCATGTAATCGACAAACTAAGACCACAAATGAACCATGTAACTGCTCGTCTCTGGAAAAGGTACCTCTCATTAAATATTTAGGCATACATATCGACCAAAACCTTAACTGGAAAGCTCACATAACATCAGTATCCAAAAGACTACGAAAATTGATTTATGTGTTTAAAGAATTACGCACAGTATGTGATTTTAAACTTTTAATTCAAACCTACAGGGCACTTGGGGAATGCGTAATAACATACTGTATATGCTCCTGGGGTGCAGCTTGTAAATCGCATCTATTGGAGGTTGAAAGAGCTCAACGTGCATTGCTTAAGGTTATGCTATACCTCCCATTTAGA
Organism: Pasiphila rectangulata; assembly: GCA_963082625.1. Classification (NCBI taxonomy): domain Eukaryota; kingdom Metazoa; phylum Arthropoda; class Insecta; order Lepidoptera; family Geometridae; genus Pasiphila; species Pasiphila rectangulata. The sequence goes on along the minus strand of OY720240.1, from coordinate 21,849,064 downwards.
CACCCAACGATATCTGTGTATGAAAGAGCTAATGTTTTGTCTGTTCGCAAATTGTTTATATACCTCAGTATTAGAAGATATCATAAACGAACTGTACCCTGCATTCCTTCCTCATACAAAAGACGGGAACGGTTTCCTGTACCACGGATCCGATGTAGAATCGCAAAGCAACATTTTGATTACCAGGCCCCAAGGTTCTATAATATTTTAAACGCAAAATATAAAGTAAAATCTGTATCCAACTCTAAAATAAAAATAATAGTAAGGGAATGGCTAGACACATTAAATTATAACGACACGGAAAACCTACTACTTTAAAAAACATAATGACGACTAATGTATCTATTAATCTAATTATTATTACTAGTTATTATTAAATTCATATATTGCACTTATATAATTTTTATGAATTTGTAAAAACGTAGTTTATTTGATAAATTTATAATATAATATCCCACACGATACACAATTATTACATCATAAAAATAAGTTTTTATTTTTCATTAGATCAATATTCAATGTAAATTTAACTAATCCATTAATTAAGAACTTTATACTGTGAGAAGAAACTGTCTCCTGACACACAGCTAACGCTAGTTCGGGAGCCAGGGCTTCATACTGAACTGTACTAATGGTTTGATCAATAAACGTTATTTGTATTTGTATTTGTATAATGCACATCTCGTTAAATATACAGAATTTTACAAATTGTACATACATTTTATTTTAATAAAATAAACTATTTCATATTGTATTGGATTATTTTATTTTCTCGCAATCGTAGTGAAAATTAGAGTGTAACACACGGCGCTAAAGACCCATTAAAACTCGGTTTCTTTTTACTAAAACTACCTCGTATAAAATGGGTAATTTTAGCTCCTTGTATAAAAATCTACTATTTCACTCCTCTTGCTCAAAAAGACCGTCATTGTGGCGTACCAGAGCGAAGACAAAATAGCATTTCTTCCTCTAGGGGAAAAGTTTCTATTTTTTTATTTTTGTCTGTCCAATGATAATGAGCCTATAAAAACTAAAAAGTATTTAGTTATAAGTAGAACAATCATGATTATAGACTCGACTTATTTCTGTTTCATAAAAAAAGAACAACATTTATTTTTGAAAATGGAAGTCAAATCGGCGCTATCTTTGGTAGAATGCATACACTGCGTTGCGGCTACAGAAGAAATAAAAAAAGACATTGGCGCGAAATCTTTGGAATTTTTCTCTAAAATCTAAATTCAATTTGCATTGAATTGGTAGGGGAAAATAATCTCGTTAAATATCTAGAATTGTACATGTAATTTTTAATAAAATAAAATATTTCATATTGTATTGGATTATTTTATTTTCTCGCAATCGTAGTGAAAAGTAGAGTGTAACACGGCACTAAAAACCCATTAAAACTCGGTTTCTATTTACTCTACTACACTAACACTAAAACTACCTCGTATGAGATGGGTAATTTTAGCTCCTTGTATAACAATCTACTATTTCGAAAATTGGTCGAACCGTTTCGCAGGAGTGCTACCACACACACTGTGCCACGAGATTGAGACTGCTATCTTGTAATATCAGCTACAAAAGTAGGTATATACATTTTGATTCGTGATAAGAATTACGGACCGACAAATAGGTTTCATGGATATTAAATCATTCACCCCATGTCTTCAATTTACCTAACATGATTATAATCATGAATAAAACTTCTTCTCAAACTGATTATAGGGACTTTATTGCGGAATTACTTTATTATTTCCCGACGTTTGAGTCTCCCCGTGACCCTAACCACGAGGGCTGCAAGGAACTCGAAACGTCGGGTAAATAAAATAAGGTAATTACGCGATAAAGTCCCGTTAATCAGTTTTCAGGTTATGTCTACAGATCGCGAACAGATTAAGTTCTAAAATGTACTAAATCTCCTTCTTTCTTTCAGTTACATAGCACCATTAGACATTGAGGTAAGAAAGGAAGAGCGAGGAAGTGAAAAGCACGCTTCCAACGATTTGGATTGCTCCGACTCTAGCTGCTTTCTGAGCTGTGAGTTTGCACTTTATGCCTCTTGACATAGATTTCAATTCACCTTTTTTCTTACTATTATTTAAACGTGCTTTGTTAAGTTATTTTTATTCACTTGGCTTTGTAGTTTTCGGTTTTGCAAAATATTGTTTCCTGTAGAATTTACTCGTACTCGTATCTGGCATGATAGCTTTGTGATGCGTTAATTCTTAAACTCATTGATTTGTTAATTTAGTGTCGTAACATGAAGAATTACAAAGTTTTAAAATACTGAGTGATTCTTTATAAAACTCTTTTTAGGGTTCCGTACCCAAAGGGTAAAAACGGGACCATATTAGTAAGACTCCGCTGTCCATCTGTCTATCTGTCTGTCTGTCACCAGGCTGTATTTGATGAACCGTGACAGCTAGACAGTTGAAATTTTCACAGATGATGTATTTCTGTTGCCGCTATAACAGCAAATACTTAAAACAGAAAAAATAAATATTTAAGGGGGCTCCTATACAACAAAGGTGTTTTTTTTTTGCTCAATTTTAATAACGGCAACAGGTAGATGCTTGAAATATTTACAGAATATTTAGTAGTGTATTAATTTTTAAAAATAAATAATATAATTGAAATAAAGTACATATTTATATTTATGTCAAAAACCGCTGATTAACAGTTGATTAATTTAATTAGCGTTTATAAGGGAGCAAATCTCTTTAACAGCCGGTTCATCGTACGGCAACGAGAGTGTAGAGATGTCTCCATCATTGAAGAACAACACATCCCTCGATAGAGCCTCCAACGGCAATATGGAGACGGCGATATCGAGACTGGTGACATCTGACGGAAACTGGCTCAAACTGGACAGATGCGGCGCGAGCCTGTACGTGCCTGATGGGGTCTTGGAGGGGGAGGAACTGTTCTCTCTGGAAGTGGGGGACAAGGAGTGGGGCCAGCCGGTGCTGATGGAAGGTAAAAGAGCCATAAGATTATTGGTATAAGTTTCATTTTTACACATTCATCGATAGAGCCTCTATTAGCAATATGGAGACGGCGATATCTAGACAAGTCATATTAAATAAAAGATTAACCAATCCAGAACAAACCAGTCTCGAAAACCAGTGCTGCCTCCAACTTCGAGTGCAAAGAAAAACTACATTTTACACTTAGTAGTGTAAAATGTAGTTTTCCGAAATGACCGACAACCGTAGTCGGTTGTCGGTCACTTTAGTAACTATCTACTTTTTATTAAGTAATCTATGAACATAATTAATGTTGTACTTAGCCAGTGGATTTGCTGGCTCACTAAGCCGAAGTGGGTCATGGCTTCTGACAGAAGAATACGTCTTTTGCCGTCATAAATATAATGAGCTCAGCTAAAATGACAAAAACATGCAAAGTCAACTTATTAATAAAGTCACCTGATATTCGCACTGCCTAATAAACCCTTCAAGAAAATTCATATATTAAACCCGGTCCATTGTATAAAGTAGGATTAGCACTAAGCCGGGGTGACCCAGATCCAGGTCACGTGACCTCTAAGGTAGATTAACTCAAAGTAACTCTTGGGATCTTGTTTTGCTTTGAGGTTATTTATTTTAAGAAACAAGGGTTTTATTCTAAAATTCTAATTAAAAAAAATATTTATGTCCTTCTGTTTTTTCTGTATTTTACGGTTTCTTCCAAACATCGAGCACATACCCTAATTGGATATGTGACTTGACACATCATAAAGTTTTAAGATTTGAGCTTACTATATACGTATTTCTTTATTTTCTTAGCTTTTTCCCTAAACTAAGAGCAATGATTAGACGTGTTATATAACAAGCCCATAAATAATACTCGTAAATGGTGTTTAATAACAATATATAATGTTGAATCGATCACTATAGCGTTGAGGAAATGCAGCTTTTCATTTTTCATTACTAGCTTTTTTCTTGGCCTCCTAACAAACATGCATTTTGCTCACCATTATGTTACCCATATCACATTGTCTATACTCATTATGTCTTATGTTCTGTGGAATACGAGTATTACAAAATTAAAATTCACGAGTGATGACATCGAAAGATAGCTAATATGATACATCCCGCAGGTTGATTACACAGAATATATTGTATTCTATGCATACAGAGTTATATGATTACGTATCTCGCGACAGGTTTGCGACAGGCGCAAATCTCGCGATCATCGCTGTCAAACGTTAATCCGTGAATTGACTCTGTGACTCTTTTTAATAAAATAAAAAAAATACTTTGTGACGAATACACAACATCATCTGATAACTAAATCAAAATTGACGCGATGATCACGAAATCTGTTGCAAACTTGTCGCTAGATACCTAATACGGGGTCCGATCCACTTTAAATCTACTTAGGTTAAACACGTCGTCATCATCAGGGCATTGTAATTAAATAAAATGGAATTAAATAACTGTAATAGCCTAAGGCATAATATGCCCATATTTAAAACTTGCGCTTAGGTTTTTTGATTCACTTAACAGTGTTTACTTCCCCAGTTCTACTGATGGGATCCATAATTAACTGGAGGAAACACTCTTATGTAATAAGCATACATATAGCGCTTTGGTTATATTAGCAACATTTAAGATTTAAGATTTAATTTGATTTATTTGTTAAACAATTCAATATTTTTTAAATCTTTGTTACCTTAACACTATGTTGTTGATAAACAGATTTGATAAATTATTTTTCGTTTTGAACAGATACACTTTCAGTTTTCTCTCAATTTTTTAAACTTGGTTCTGATGACGGGATCCAAAAGGAAATCAATAATTTATTAGTTGAGTTCCTCAAGGCATAGTTACTCCTTTACTTAATTTTTTTTTTGTTTTCCTATTAATGTTTGCTTGTTTTTAAACCCAGTTCTGATGATGGGATCCAAGATAAATTTTGGAAACTACACAATTATAATAAGCGCTGGTACTTAGCGATTTAGGTATGCTTAGCATTTTATCATTGAAGTTGGTTTTTTTGTTAGAAATTTAAGAACAATTTTTGTAGTAGCAAACATCATCATCATCATTACAGCCGTAAGATATCCACTGCTGGACATAGGCCTCCCTCATTGACTTAGAGATCCAAGTGCATGAGGGGTTGTTGCCATACTCACCACGCTTGGCAGGCGGGTTGGTGAGCGCAGTTCGGGATGTTTTAGTAGCAAACATATATTTTGATTTAAGTTTGACCTGGTGTTATTACAAACGCCGCCATACTTTGGTCGTTCGAAATATTTACAGTTTCCGGCGTCGACCTACGAGTAAATCTAAGTCGGTTGTATGATTTAGAACTGCTATAAATTGCACTACGAAAGAGGTTTCGTTTGACCTAGTTCTAAAAATGTTTGAGTCTTCGAGTTCGAATATATTTCAGTCGTCTAGAGGTCAATTAAGTGTTCGTTTAGAGTAGTTTAATCTAGATCATAGGTCTTAAAATAAATACTTCAAGTAATACTACAATTTGAATTATTGGAGATTAAGATTGCAAATTTATTTTTTTGACTAGCTCTGTGGCGCAGCGGGCAAAGGTCCGCCTGCGACGCAAGGGGTTGCGGGTTCGATTCCCGCCTCGGGACAAATGTCTGTACGATCTGCAGATATTTGTTCAGGGTGTTCTGGGTGTTTTTCTATATATAATAAAAATATTTATCTATGTAGTATAATGTATTAAGTATATCAGTCATCTAGTACCCATAACACAAGCTCTGCTTAGCTTGGGGCTAGATGATGCTGTGTGATTTGTCCAGCATTATTTATTTATTTATTATTATTTTATTTTTGAGAAAAGGCGTCAATACAAAAACTATTGACATAATTTTAAGGTTAAATTTTTAGTTGAGCATATAGCAGGACGTTGTACGGCTGAAATGATGATTTACATAGATGACACCCAGACCCAAAACAAACATCTGCAGAAAAGCAAACATTAAAGCTACAACTCTTACCCACAGGTGAAACCCAACTTAGCCCGGTGGTTCGCTGCGGCCCAAAGAACTTCCACTTCAGGAAAGGCGTCATCATCTCCTTCCCTCACTGCGCAGCCCTGAAGAACGCTAGCTGGTTACTCTCCATCCTGCAAAAACCCGACGACGCAAGCCTCAGGGAATGGCGGAAGGTCCTAACTCTCGGCCAAGAGACCCCAGGGAGTCCAATCTTCGCACAACTAGACCCCGGCAAAGTTTACCTAGTCTCCGAATTTCTGAGTGACTTCGTTCTAGTTGGTCGAAGTTTCAGCGGACTCGACTCGAAGCTACTAAAGCTTGCATTGTTCATCTCGAAACAGATTGACGATTATAGATTGAACATTCACGTTTTGAACGATACTCCCCACGCGCTCTACGAATGCTGCGAAAATGAGAGACGAAACGGCGGGAATCTGCTTTGTGAACCTAAAACTTTACCGTTTCAGGAGAATTGTTCTGATTTGTGCTTTAATGTAAGGGATTTAGGTGTAGGATGGAAAACCCAGGGAAGGTATCACGAGCTACCTTATTCTCAAATTTGGAATATGACTGTCAGGTCATTGCACTGCACATTGGCGCTGCAACAAACTGATGCCATCAATTGCTTTGAACTAAACATGTCTGTCTATCAAAAACAAAAGCAGTCTAACTCAGTCAATTTCAACCTTAAAACAAACGACTTGAACTCAAATTTGAACAAGCGCTTCAGTTTTTCTGGAGCCGTGAATATTCTAGAAAATCCTTTCAATTATTCTTCGCTCACTAAGAATGAAGGTAGATACGACTTTGTGTATAAGAGTAATAGTTTTAGAAGTCATTATTCCGTGGACAATAATTACCGTTGTAACGTTCTTACAAAGTCTGACAGGATTATTTTATGTAAGTTGCTGGACTCTCAGTCAGCTAAGGGTAATGATTGGAGGCTCTTTGCCGAGAAGTTGAAAATAGCGTCATATTACTACTATTTTTCGAATACTTGTTCGCCGACCGAGAACATATTGAATCTGTGGCTATGTCGACACAATGACGTCAATATGCTGGTGAATTTGTCAAGAATTTTCCGGGAAATGGGAAGGGTGGATTGCGCGACTGTTGTCGAGAGACGGTGCTTTCCCAATTAATATTTTTTTTATCCATTTTGTCCCACTGCTAGGCTGGGCCTCTGATACGATCTAATTCTTCGTTAAAATAACTATTTTCGAAGTTCCAGTAGTATTTTATCGAATTTCAATGCTCAGATAGGTAATTATTTTTGAATTAGAACAAAAGTTTGTCGCCTAATTAGTCAAGGCAGTAAGTAGCTTTGTTACTTTCTAATTAGTATATTTTAATTACTCGTATGTTTGTTATTTTTTAATTGATTTTACGAAGTATTGTAACGATTTCACAATTAGTTATTTTACACAGTATAAGGGCTATAATTTACAAATACTGTTTTTAAAACACAATGTAGTTGTACATAAATATTATGAACCAAAGTTAGACATAGAATAAGCACTTGTATTAGCTTAAACGTAGTGATTTTAAACTTTTAAATAAAAGTAATATTTGGATATAGTTGTTTTATTTTATAAAAAAAAAGTAAGGCCTTTGCATCTATTATAGATGATTTATACAGCGTCAGCAACTGGTAATCATGTTGTACGGGACGCTGGAGTGCCTGGGACATTGTTAGATGGATTAGGCTTGCCGAGCACCTGAAGCTAACTAAGCCGCGGGTTTCCTCACGATGTTTCCTTCACCGTTAAAGCACGTATATACCGTGTTTTATTTTATACCGTGTTAACAATAAGAACATAGTAAAAAGAAAAATAATTATTAAATAAATATAGGAATATTCTTTTTTGATGTGTAACATTTTATGCGGGGGTAAAACCGATCGGACGAGGGGTGACGCGTGACGCTTGGCGATGTGCGAGTTAGGTACAGATAACTAGGACGACTGTGGTGACTGGGGTGACTGGAGCGACTATGGTGACTGCGTCGACTGAAATATAAACATTAATATACATAAAACACTTCCGTTACTGACTGAGTGACTGACAGACAACGCACAGCCACTGGACCTAGAGACTTGAAATTTGGCACACATATACCTTGAGTATCCTAGAGGTGCACTAAGAATGGATTTTTCGAAATTCCCACAGGAACGGGAACTACGCGGGTGAAACTGCGGGGTGCGGCTAGTATGTCTATATTTCCATTTACCCTGTTAATAATTTAGAAGTTATCACAAAATTAAAAATGTTTCACATAGCATCGCTTGCTTAAAAGTGCTTTTGTTCACTCTTTCTTCAAATACTATGATTTGAGATAGGATTTTGCTACTGATTGATTATTAGTAGTTCTTTTGGTGAATAATTCATCCTAGGAAGTACTATCACTATACCTATTTCTGCCGCCAAGCAGAAATGTCTACATTGCTGTGTTCCGGTTTGAAGGGTAAGAAGACCGGTGGAATTACAGGCACATGAGACCTTATAACTCTATGTATCAGCGTGACGGGCGCAATGCAGTACAGCGTTGGTCACCACGCGGTAATGTAGTTGTAATAGGTAAAGGTTACCGCTTGACATCAGATGGGCCTTGGGCTTGTCTCGTCATTTAGTCGAATAAAAAAAATAGTGATGTGAATGAATGAATGAATTAACACTTTATTTATGCACAAAGAAACACACACATAATAGAAAAAAAACCAAGAAAAAACATTACAAACGTGATGTGGTACTTTATTAGCTTTCACGATCTATATTTGTAAAACTCGTATTCATATGACATGTGTTTTTTATTTTACCTTGTTAATATTGCTTAAATTAAATAGAATAGAAAACTCTTTATTGCACACCACATAAAAAAGTAGAACATGAAAATAAAGGAATTAAATAATACAATATATGAGTACAAGGGGCGGCCTTATCGCTATGAGCGCCAGGCAACCTTGGGATGGACAGGAAATAGAGAACGATATAGACAGTGGTGTAAAATTAAGAGAGTATAAAGAGCAAACAAACTTACATACTAATAAGAAACTATACATAGGAGATACAAAACAAACATACATAAACATAAAATAAGTATAAGTACTTACATAATAAAACAAAAACAAAAAAAAGTACACACACTGATAACTATATAAATTATTTCGTAAGCAAGTTTCCTCGATACAGGACTCGCCTAGTGAGGAAACTGATAGGTACCTCGTATATGTAGTCTCAGTGTTATCATTGTAATTAGTTTTAAGTAATGCGTATTCTTTTCATCCTGTTTTACTGTAGTAAACTATTTTTAATTTTTTTTAATTTTCATAGACATTTTTAAAATGTTTAACGGGATCTTATCGCGTAGTAATACGACAGGGTAGTTACGCGTTAAAGTTCCGTTGAACAGTTTAAAATAAAGAATCATCATCATCATCATGTAAGTCATTGAACGTTCATTGATAGATAGGCCTCCCTCATGGACCTCCAGGCAATGCGGCTATTCCGTGACCTCTGTTTTTATTTTTCATTATTATTTATTTATTTATTAATACTCTGTGCACAAGATACAATGTACAGTGGAAGACTTAATGCTAAAGCATTTTCTACCAGTCAACCTAGGTGTGCAAAAAAATGAGAAGGCCAAAAACATATTCCCTTGAATCATTATATTATGTTCCATATAGAAAAAAGAAGTATAATTCATAAATTATTTATGTTACCTCTGCGGCGTAGAAACGTAGCAAGTAGCAACCTAAGGCTACGCGTATATAATTATTTTTTATTTTTGTTAATATTTTCTAATAACATAATTCTAATTACATCTAATCTCAGACGAAGGAAGCCCACTGATGGACAAAGGCCTACCTCATGGATCTTCAAGTAATGATCATGAGGGGGTTTTTGCACAGTGCCTTAGTGAAATTAGTGTCATAGTGGAGAACCAAAATGTGGACTCAGTGTATATGCTAGGTGACTATAACGCACATCCTGGTGAGTTATTTTCTTTGGAACTGTTAAACTTTTGTGTTGAGCAAACCTGGTCATGCGTTGACTTAGACATTTTAACAACTGATACGCATACATTCGTCAGTGACGTTCATGGCAGTCTGCGCTGGCTAGATCACTGCGTTGTGACAGGTGCCGCGCGGCTTACCGTTGTTAGTGTTAAGGTTTTATATGATACCTACTGGTCGGATTATTATCCTTTACAGTTAAAGTGTGACATTAATTTAATAAAACCCAAAATCATGTTTTCTGATAATTGCCACAATGATATAATTTGGGGAGATAGGGATCACTCTCAAGTAGATAAATATTATAGCTTTTGTAATTCTAAATTAAAAGATATACATTGTCCAGTAGAATGTACAGGCTGTGTCAATAAAAACTGTAATGACAGCTCCCACAAAATGCGTTTAATTAACACGTTTTACAATGATATCGTAAATATTTTGAGCGAGGGTGCAAAACACTGTTGTAATAAGACAGGGAGAAAAAAGTATAAACAGGTAGCTGGGTGGAATAAGCACGTCAGGGCCGCTCACGAGAGGTCTCGCCTTTGTTTTCAGATGTGGCAGCTTCACGGTAAACCTAGAGCTGGGCAAGTTTACAATGAGATGTTGGAGTCGAGAAGAGTTTTTAAGTCTAAGTTGAAATGGTGCCAAAACAACCAGCAACAACTGAAAATGGACATTATTTCGCAACACCATTTCAACAAGGACTTTAAGCTCTTTTGGAAAACGACAAACAGACTTAGTCCGAAGCCGAGTCTTCCCGTGAGCGTCGCTGGAGTGCAGGATCCTGCTGGCATAGCTAGGGCTTTTCAGGCACACTTTAGAGTTGACTCGTCCCTCGGACCGTCGTCGGCTGTGGTGTTCGATGATGAGTGTCGTACTGATAACCTGACAGTAAGTTTTTCAGAAAAGATGTTAAAAGCGTAATAAAAAACATGGTACGTGGTAAATCTCCAGGTTACGACTAACTCAGCATCGAACACCTGCAGTGCGCAGGTGTACATCTACCTAGGGTGCTCTCAATACTGTTTAACCTTTGTCTGAGTCATTCATACCTACCTGATAACCTGATGCACACGACGGTGGTGCTTATTGTCAAAAACAAGACGGGCGATGTTTCGGACCTGTCCAACTATAGGCCGATTTCACTGGCTACTATCGTGGCTAAGGTACTGGATAGTTTGCTTGATCGATACCTACGGGGACACATTAAACTGAACGATGCTCAATTTGGGTTCCGGTCAGGTTTATCAACAGAAAGTGCTATCTTGTCTCTCAAGCAAACTGTTCAGTATAACACAGCTAGAGGGACACCAGTGTTCGCCTGTTATTTGGACCTGTCCAAGGCATTTGACCTGGTGACGTATGACTTACTTTGGGAGAAGTTGGCGCTTGAGTCGGCTTTCCCAGGAGAGTTAACGTCACTATTCCGTTATTGGTATAGTCACCAAACCAATACTGTAAAGTGGGCGAGCTCATACTCTGACATGTACAGGCTGGAATGCGGAGTAAGGCAGGGGGGGGTCTCTTCTCCCAGTCTTTTTAACCTGTACTGTACTGTGTTACCATAAACAGCTTGATTGAGGAGCTCAGTGGTACCAAAGTCGGCTGTCACATAGATGGGGTCTGTATCAATAATATTAGCTACGCCGACGATATGGTGTTGCTGAGCCCTTCGATCGGAGCCCTACGCAAGCTACTGAAAATTTGTGAGTCCTATGCGAAGGTCCATGGGCTGAGATATAATGCGAAAAAGAGTGAGTTTATGGTGTTTAGGGCGGGCTCTAAGACCTATGTGAACGTACCACCCATCGCCCTAGACGGAACTCCTCTTAAACGCGTATCAACATTTAAATATCTGGGCCACTGGGTCAACGAGGACCTAGTGGATAATGAGGACATTGAGAGAGAGCGCAGGGCGTTGGTCGTCCGATGTAACATGGTAGCTCGCAGGTTTGCTCGCAGTTCCAGGGAGGTGAAGGTGACGCTCTTCAGAGCCTACTGTCAGTCGCTATACACTGCCTGTGGGTTACCTATACGCAGAAGGCGTACAACGCGCTGCGCGTGCAATACAACAATGGGTTTAGAGTGCTGATGGGGTTGCCACGTTTCTGCAGTGCATCAGGTAGGTTCAGTGAGGCGCACACTGATGGCTTTCACGCCATCATAAGAAAGCGTTGTGCGTCGCTCTGGAAACGCCTGCGTGGCAGCCTCAACACCATTCCGAGGACATTGTCGGATAGGTGGGACTCTCCGTTTATGAGGCACTGGGTAAATTTGCACGCAACCCTTTTTAAGGGGCGGTGCCCCGGTCGCTGATGGTCCCCCGTGTCCGCATATTTATCTGTATAACGGTGTCTAATTATATAATACTTTATTTTATTGATTTTAATTTTAATTTTTTGTTTAATTGATGTTTGCCTTTTAATTATTATTTTTATTTTCCATTGTATTTTATTGTTATTGTGTATATGTGATAAATGTAATTTTATGAGTACTAACTTGAAATAAACAATTTTTATTTTTTTATTTATTATTATTTATTTGCGATACTCGCCGCGCTTGGGAGGCGGAGTACAGGATGTTCATACACGGAAAGACGCTGCTGCCTATCTTCCGGAGGTATCCCTTAGCAGATTCCTTCTGCATCCATCGGCTAAAGAGCAACATTCTACTGCCGCCGGCACCCCACGGCATACATGATTACATCAAAACCATTTGATTGAGGCATTCCTTAGCGCACCCAGATGAAACGCACCAGTCTTCATTCAGTAGAAATTAGACAGTAGATATTAAGTTTTTGTTCTCACAAAACGCTCCAATGCAATGTAAAGGAAGAAAGTTGGACGTCAGAACTCTCATAACTAAATGAACAACAAATATGATGTATTAACAAATCCGCTTACCTAAATCTAAAGAGCGCTTGAAAAATATTTAAAAGAATTCGACACGTGTTTTGTGTCTATAAGGCATTTTCTGGAGAAATCGGCTTCTCGTTCGTCACGGAATACGCTAGAAACAATGAAAACGCAGAGATAGTTGCCCTGCAACAAACAACTCTGCAGCCCCCTAGACGTGTTGACTCTTCGACCGCTGAACAGAAAGTGAAATTCGAGGGCAGTCTTTCGAGGTGAAACACGTGTGGAATTCTTTATGAGTGTTTTTCAACATTGATATAAAAGCATAGATGAGCCCTCACCGTACTGAGACCGCGCCGTTGTGTTTCCAAACGATGATGAGTGAGCTCACTTTTTGAATCAGTGCACATCGAAACACAGTGTTAGTCGGGCGTGTTGATCTTTGCATCTAAAATAGATGAAAAGTGCCACAAAACGCCATCTTGTGTATTTCGCAAGTGCACCAACAATTCCAGAAACACAAATAAAGCCAAAGGTGTAAAATTTCACTCGTAAGTATTGTGATTTTGTTAAATAACTATTTGTTTGCTTCCGTTGTCAAAATAACAAATTAAAAAATGGCGATTGCAAGAAAGAGAAGGTGGTGTTTGCAAATAATGTGGGAGAAAAAGAGATAACACTATGTTTTTGGCACGCGTAGCGTGTTGCGCATTTGTCGGCAGTATTGTAAACACAATGCCAGAGTTTTTGATGTGAGGGCTCATCCATGCTTTTATATCAATGTTTTTCAAGCGCTTATTAGACATTAGGTTAGCGGAGTTTTGTTGATCATTTTGATATTAAAATGAATTTCTGCAAAGTCATGCCTAAAATATTTTTTTAGAACTCTAAATATGGTATTACACCCATTTTTGCAAAAATTGTTTCAATTATGTAGATTCTATAATGTTAAAAAACCACTAAAATCACGTTTATATCGATATGTGCCTCAAAATACATTTATTTCAAACATTTTTAAATTTTGCGCGTAATTTCACCAAAAGATGTTCGCAGTGGACTTCACATTTTTCTGTCGTCATGACGTCACTTAAATAATTATAGCATTGCGCTAGTAATGTACGGTATCAGTCGACACGGACACTTTGTTTTTACATGGTCGTATGACGTATTATCATGGCGATTCCTATTTCATGGCGTTCAAAAACAATCTAAAAATACAGAAACTCTTTGAATTTAATTTTAAAATAATTTGTTATTTTATGAACTAAATCTAACATTTCGGTTATCTCAAAAATATTTTTTTTTTTCGTACCTATCGAATTGTCTAGAACTTGTGTGGTTTTGTTAGCATATAAGTAGCTAGAATTAAGTGGTTACCTTTTCTTTGTCCTTGTCGAAATAGTATATAAGTGTATGTGCTTTGTTTCTTTATGGTGTACCGGAGTATGAGTCATTCATTACAAAGCAAATCGCAGAAATGAATAAACGCAAATCACTAAAAGACTAAAGTGAAGTTTTTAATAAAATAATAACGAATATTTCACACAGCTAATCGCCATTGCTATCGGGTGCCGGCAGTGGAATATTGCCCCTCCTCTCTTGCTCGTAGATGCTGTAAGAATTGTCCAAGGGATACCTTTAGAAGATGGGCAGCACCGTCTCCGAGTATTAATATTCAACACTGCATTAAAAAAAAATCTGCAAAATTAAATATTAAAAAATGTCAGTCACATCTGCCAGGCGTCTTGACGGCTCACATTTTCTTGAGCTATTGGACGTCCATACTAAAACTGTGTTAAAAAAATGGTTCTCATATCCCGTGCCACCTCGTACGTACGTGTACACGGTGACCTAGATACGAGTATCAAGTATTAACGCTGGCCTCAGCCGCCTGTAGCGCGAAACGATTGCATTGTTTAATAATTGACACTGCGTTTCGGCCCTGTACTTTAGAATCGGCGGGGGATCAAGAGATAAGATTAGGTAAAAGACATAAATAATCCAAAAATCAAAATCCAAAAAGGCACTTAATTCAAATCAAACGATGACACTACCGAATCTTAAGACCTGCGTTAATGCCCAACTCCTATCCATTAATAAGAGGGCAACTTTTATATGGATGGATGAGATCATCATTTCAGCCGTAAAGCGTCCACTATTGAACACAGGCCTCACTCGTGGATCGGGAAAAAGGGTTTTTGCCATACTCACCTTGACAGGCGGGTTGGCGGTTGGCTCTACGGGATTTTGATACACGCAAAGACGCTGCTGTTCATGTTTCGGAGGTATCTCCACTATACAAAGGCAAGGGAGGGAGGGACGATATTAATAGCCATCGCCCTGTGTCCATAATCCCGGGTATTGCTAAAGTATTCGAGCGAGGTCTGAGTGCAAGACTGACAGTGCATCTATCAGCCTCGATGTGTCTATCAGACCGGCAATATGCATATCGAGCTGGTAGATCTACGACTGATGTAGCAAAAGAAGTGGTGTGCCAAGTGATGATGGCTAAGGAACGGAAGATGCAGGTAGCCGTCATGTTCTGCGATTTGTCGAAGGCCTTCGACGTCGCAGATCACGCCATTCTTTCCGCAAAGCTGGCACATTATGGCATACGTGGTACAGCTCTACGATTGCTGCTCGGTTCCATGACTGCGAGGTCACAGGTCCTCACGGGTAGGGGTGGAAGAGTACAATCAAATCCGATGCCTACCAAGATTGGAGTGGCACAAGGATCGTCCATATCCAATATGCTCTTTTCTCTCCTTATGAACGACCTGCCCGACTGCATCAAGGGTGCACACGTTGTTATGTAGGTACGCGGATGATGTGGCGGCGGTCGTAGAAGCACCTTACCTTATAACTTGTTAAACTTTCGCGATTTGTTAACATATTTTTTAGTTTTAAAATTACAGGATTTTATCGCGTACAAGGTACGCGATAAAATCCTGTAATTTTAAAACTAAAAAAGCACCTTACCTTGTTACCTTGCAGGGAAAGTGGAACGTCGTAGCAGGTGCACTGCAGAGGTGGATTTGTCAGAATGGATCCTGAACGTCACAAAAACCAACTTCATGCTTTTCAACCTTGCAGGTCACTCCAGCAAACTAGTTTTTGTGAGTCTGGGAGGAGAGGTGGTAAAGCATGTTGATTTTACTTCCTTTCTAGGGTTTACTTTGGACAAGAGTCTAACGTGGGAAGCGCACATAGATAAGCTATGCCTGAAAATCGGTCGCTCCTGCTATGCTCTGTGGCGGCTCTCAGCTACGCTGGATAAGGCTATGGTTCGGACCATATATTTTGCTAGCGTCCATTCGCTTCTCCAATATGATATCGAGTTTTGGGGACGTGCATCTGATTGGGAACGAGCTTTCACACTGCAAAAGAGAGAGATTAGTTATAGTACGAATTCCTTAGGATCAATCCGCACGGCCGTAATTTGATGATCACTTAGATGAGTATATATGGTACGGAAATGGTCACAAATACGACACACGGCACGGACAACGGCCAAAAGCGCTGCCACGGCGGCGAGCAAAGACGTCGAAGCTACTCGTGATGGGGACGAATGCACCGGCCACGCAACTTTTTAAAGCTAAAAATTAAAGAAGTGGCTTATTCCTAATCAATTAATAATTTT
Organism: Pasiphila rectangulata; assembly: GCA_963082625.1. Lineage (NCBI taxonomy): Eukaryota > Metazoa > Arthropoda > Insecta > Lepidoptera > Geometridae > Pasiphila > Pasiphila rectangulata. The sequence goes on along the minus strand of OY720240.1, from coordinate 21,832,586 downwards.
AATGAATTTATGTTGTTAAATTGTACTTAATTTTTATTTTTATTCTTTTAATTTTAATTTAATTAATTTATAACGTTTAATTAATATTTATTCTTATTTAATGATTTTTATTTAATTATTTTGATATTATTATAAGTGTGAGTACCAATATTATGTGCCTGTGACATATTGTTACTATTAAAGTACTATGAACTACGAACTATCCCTTGGCAAATTCTTACTGCACGAGCAAGAGAGAAGGGGCAAAATTCTACTGCTGGCACCCCACAGAACTTTATGACTTATCTTCTTGAAACTTTCTAGACCACTACACATAATTATACACGTAATCTAGTATTTATCGCTTAAACCTTTAATATTTCCCGACGTTTCGACTAGTTCCACCAACTTTGGTCCCGGAATGACTTCGTCTCAGCCGCAGGATATCCACTGCTGGACAAAGACCTCCCATCATGGATCACTACATACCGATCATGAGGGGATGTTGCCATTTTCGCCACACTTGGCACGCGGGTTGGTGAGTGCAGTAAGAGTTGTTGATACAATGCTGTGGGGTGCCGGCAGTAGAATGTTGTTCCTTATTTCTTGCTCGTGGATGCATTAGGAATCCGCTAAGGGAGATCTCAAGAAGATGGGCGGCAGGCTCTTCCCGGGATGACTTAACGTCGGTAAATAACAAAAGTAATTAACGCGACGTTTTATCTACCAATCAATCTTAATACCGAATTTATTAAATTTCAAGTAAGTTAATAACTTTTTATGACCTCGATGGCGCAGTTGGTCTTATAACCGCGATAAGATATAAGAAGCCTTTTTTAATTCTAAAAAAAATAATTACAAATCATTAATAGATTTCATGTGAATTGTTGTTACATGTATATCATTTCAGCCATAAAACGTCCATTGATGAACACAGGCCTCCCTCATGGATCTCCATGAGGGGTAGTTGCCATTCTCATCACGCTTGGCAGGCGAGTTGGTGAGCGTGGTATGGGATGTTGATACTCGGATAGACGCTGCTGCCCATCTTCCGGAGGTATCCCTTAGCAGGCTCTTACTGCATCCATGGGCATGAGAGGAGGGGTATCATTCTACTGCCGGCACCCCACGGCGGTACATGTATATGTATTATATCAATTATTTTTTTTTATAAACCTATATCGTCCCACTGCTGGGCAAAGGTCTCCCCCAATTTCCTCCAACCATCCCGATCCTTCGCAGACTCCCACCATTCTCTGTCGAAGGTGACGAGATCATCCCGCCAACGCTTTCTTAAAATTACAAAATAATTTGAATTTACTAATTTAGTAACCGCAACGATAGCGCGTGCTCACTTTAGTAAATCGCTTCCGTTTATAACACAAGCCGTAGGCCGTTACATGCCCGTTTCGTTATTGAAGGAACCTTCATAAAGATGGAGGTGTTCCACCGTACCTGGCTGCTCATCGCTGGAATTACAACTGTGGAGAGGCTGTCGTTAAGATGAATAGATAGAAATGCTCTATTGCACATTATAATGCTATACAATAATAAAAATAATATAATCTTAAATTCAGGCAATTTTAGATAAATGACAAGATATAAAAGGCTTATTCTAAGGCCCATATAATATAAACCTTACAGACTAACATACACGTAATGTCACCGACGTGTTGCGGAGCTGAGGATCCCATGGTAGGCGGCCCTTGATTCGCCTGCCGGTGTGCCTAGAGCTAATTTGGGACGGGTTGACGTCATCTCCGGGTTGGTGGCGGTGAGCTCGTCAACGGGCAAGCCGAGAACGTGTCTCGGTCGACGGAGGAAAGTATAAAAACTAACACATGTATGTTTTGCTGTTTAAATGAATGAAACAATACCGGTCTAGATAAAGCGTTGACGAAGTTCAGAAGTAGGGGCTCGTGACGTCATCATTCTGTCAGCATGTCGCGTACCAGCGTGTGACTTCACGCGACATTTTCATATACCTCTAATGTATCGCAACTATTTTTGGATTACGTCACAAAGAAAAAAATACGTGTTTGGTTAAACTACACGACGAACAATTAAAATTCAATTTGTTTCGTTATTTCGTATATATTCAAATTTAATAGGTGATCGATTTGACGGACGTGGGTTCAAATCCCACCGAAATAGTAAGTTTTTGATAAGGTTTTTTAATTTTCTTGAAATTAAAATTAATCTAGCTTACAACTCTTTCGCCTGATTGACAGAACAAACAACCTACACTCAAAAGTGTGCAAAAGCAAATCAGCAATTGAACACAGAGCGGAGGTGCATTTAAAAACCCTTTAGCTCCAGTGCCTGGCCCTAATTGGAGGGCACTCGTCCTGAGGGCGCTTCACACCGTCTTGCGAAGACGCGAGGTACTGTACTGACTTAGCTAAGGGCTGACGACCAAGCTGAGGCTTGTGTATGTTTATGATTCATCATAATTATCAGCAACTCTGCTGTATGAAGTATGTTTGTAATGTATAAGTGTGCATGTCTATCTGAGGTGACCAAACTATCGATTCAGTTTAAGATTTTTATGAAACAAAGTTTCATGGAAAAAGCTTATTACTACATAGATGATTATTTTATTGATATATTTGGCCGAGTGTTGCTTGGTTATCATTGTATTATCTTGCAATGCCCTTGCGGATATTAAACAAAACTTGATATTGAGACAAATATTGTAATAATGAAAAGAGTGAGGTTTCTTATATCCCTCACTTGCAAATAAAGTTATGTGAAGCGAACGAATTAAATTATGTGCTATAGTCAAATTTGTAAAAATGTTTATTATAGACACTGATATTATAAAGCCGAAAGTTTGTTTGGATGGGGGTTTGTTACCTCTTCACACAAAAACTAGGCTACGGATTGAGCTGAAACTTTGCACACGTATTGATGTTGACCAGGATTAACACATGGTTACTTTTAATTCGGGTACAACGCATGAGAAGCGGCGGGCAGAACCTAGTTTTATTATATGCTGCGGAGTGTTGGCAGTAGACTGTTGCATCTGCTCTCTTGCCCGTTGATTCGAAAAGAATCTGCCAAAAGATACATGCGGCAAATGGGCAGCAGCATCTTTCCGTGTACCTATCAACATCCCGTACTGCCAACCTCTAGTACTATTCTTATCTATCTCGTAAGTATCAGCATTGCGCCCGTCCGAAGCCGGGGCGGGTCGCTAGTAAAGTATTTTTGTTTTTGATATGTTTCAGTCAAAAGCTTTTGTATACTTTACTGTGATACTCGTATGTACTTACGTTCACCGACAATCCTAACACAACGTGACAAAGCCTAATAGATTGAATATGTAAACTCAACAAAGCAACCAGAACAAAGAAAATGGTACTTTAGCAGTGATATAAAATACGAACCGAGGTGTGTTCGACTGTATGTTTGTTTTTGTATGTTTATAACTTTAACGGTGAAGAAAACATCGTGAGGAAACCCGCGGCTTAGTTAGCTTCTGATTTCTTGCCTCTGACTAATAGTTGACTAAGCTGAGAGGTTGGTATAGACACTGCAGCGTCCCGTACAGCATGATTACTAGTTGCTGACGCTGTATAAATAATCTATAATAGATGTAAAGGCCTTTCGTTATGCGATTTTTCCGCCTATTATGAATGGTGTTTTGGTATTTTTTTACTAGGTTGGTAACAATTAAAACTGGATTCTGATGATGGGATCCATGAGAAGTTAAATAATTGTAATAGTAGTCACTGGAGTCCCTCAAGGTGTAGTGTTATGCTCTAAATTTTAGCTTACGGTTGGAATTTCTGTTTCACTTTATAATATATGCTTGTTTTTACAACCAGTTTAGATGACGCGAGCGCCAAGTCCCGTGGATGTAAGAGCCCTCTAAGGGATACCTCCGGAAGATGGGCAGCAGCGTCTTTCCGTGTATCAACATCCCGTACTGCGCTCCGCCTGCCGAGCGTGGTGAGTATGGCAACTACCCCTCATGGAACCCATGGGGGAGGCCTTTGTTTATTAGTGGACCTTTAATGGCTGAAATGATGACTCAAATATAAAAGCTTATATAATAATGTATGTTGGGGTGTATAAAAAAATATAAAATTTTAGTGAATAAAAAATAATTCCCAAATTTTTTTTTCCATACGTACTTGTTTTCATGGGCTGAAACCCCCTTTTCGGGCTAGTACACATATTATAATATACTTGTTTATTAACAAATGCTATCGGATTGACTGACAGATAACGTTCAGCCTAAACCACTGATCCTAGAGACATGAAATTTTATACGTTTGTCTTCCATCAATCCTTTGGTGATAATTATAGACGTGATCGTCCCTTCGCAAAGACACATCACAGATCACAAGACCGCATTGCTGTGTTCCGGTTTGAAGGGTAAGGGGGCCGCTGAAATTACGGGCACATGAGACTTTACAACTCTGTCTCAGGGTTAAGAGCGCAATGCAGTATAGCGTTGGTAACGTGCCTTATACAAATACACTACAAAAAAATATTGCATAATATAAGGGGTTTACAGTAAGTGGTGCCCTGTTTCCTGTGTCAGTTTTCACTGTGTTCAGGATAACAGCTCTCTCTTCCCTATAAAGATCCATTGCAAATTTTTCTTAACTAGTTGACTTATTATAACTATTGCTTACTAATAATGAGCGTAATCACCGTGGAATTGCAATTGTAATAGGTAGAGATTACTTCCTAACATAAAGAAATGTTTTTGGTATGATGTCTAGCCACGATAATTTCAATTCAAATGGTTTTTCATTTCTTTCCTTCATCCATTTTCGATAGATAGATACTCTAGAACTCGTTATTGTACAACACAAAATTAACATAGAAAGAAACTTACAAAACTAAAAGTAGAAGTACAATGGGCGGCCTTATCACTATAAGCGATCTCTTCCAGGCAACTTTAGGATGGATGAAATCGACAAAGGCACGGTGTCGTCATAAATATTTAAATTTAAGTACTTAATAAATAAATAAGTATGAACCTATATTCAGCGACTATAGATCGCCACTGAAAATCAGTGTCGTGTTTTCACAGTGGGTGTGTGCTGAATTGGCTACAGATTTATGTTTCTGTATCTTAATATGTTATTTTTCATGTACCATTGTGATATAGATATCACAAAGGTCACAATATAATAAACATGAGCCGATATGGGTTTAAAAATAACACATTCCTTGAGACTGTTTTCAATCACATCCATGGCACTCCATTGACGCGGCCTCTCCGCACATTCGATAAAGAACGCGAGTATTTATCTACCACTCGGGAACAGCTCAGCAAACAGCACTCATATCTCAACTCTATACTATAGCCGGACGGAAATAGCTAACTCAGTTGTGACAAAGTTTGCTACTAGCCTTCTGCTTCAAGTCAAACCCAATTACTGCTTATTCTCATCTCAGCCTTAAGATTCATGTCAGCCGTAAAACGTCCACTACTGAACTCAGGCCTCCCTCATAATAGATCTCCATGAGGGGTAGTTGCCATACTCACCACGCTTGGCAGGCGGGTTGGCGAGCGCAGTATGAGATGTTAATACACGGAAAGACGCTGCTGCCCATCTTCCGGAGGCATCTCTTAGCAGGCTCTTACTGCATCCGCGAGCATGAGAGGAGGGGCAACATTCTTCTGCCGGCACCCCACGGCTAAGCCTAAAGATTGATGTCCTCGTTCCCTGCTGGACGTAAGCCTCGTGGACGTTCAAGAGGTTTGTTACCATATTTGCCATGCTTGGCAGGCGGGTTGGCAAGCGCAGTACACGGGAAGACGCTGCTGCCCATCTTCCGGAATATTCCCTTGACTGATTTTTAATGCATCCACGGGAATGACGCACCCCGAGTTCTTATTCAATAGAGCAAATGTGGTAAATAATCAGTTAACAAAATAAAAACAAAACACATTTAAATTGAACTAGCTGTTGACCGCGGCTTCCTCGGCGTAGTTTGAAAAAATAAACTCACCAGTACTAACATTAAAGCAAAGTTATCAAAAATGCATTTATAGTTGAGGCATTTTTTAATTTACAACCACCAACATTTTCCAGTATTATTACTGGAAAATATTTGGCTATTTTGAATAAAAAGTCTACATTTCGATTATTAATTTAAAATAAAAATCGGCCAAGTGCGAGTCGGCCTCGCGCAGCACCATAATGAGGTGTTTTCATTAAAAAGTAAAAACTTCAAAAATAGTTCCCTCGAACCTCATAGATGGCGTTAGTGTACTTTTACTGGTAGGAAACACAATTTTACAGTAACAGCATTTGTGATTTATCACAAACTTTCTTTCTCCGCTTGCCAGCTCCATCTGTTAGGTTTAGTAGAAAACATTTTTGATTTTTTTCTGAAAACGGCTCATTGAATTCGTTCGCTTCAGAAAACTATTTTTTGCACGTGAAGGAAAGAAGCGAAGTAGAAAAATGCTACGGGGTACCGGCAGTAGAATGTTGCCCTTGCTCTCTTGACATTCCATAACATGACATTCACTTTTTGTCTAAATGACATTGTTCACACATTATCGAGTTTTAAAATTACAGAATTTTATTGCGTACCTTTCTTATTATTTTCACCGACGTTTCGTACACATCATTAAAAAGTGTACGCGATAAAACCCTGTTTAAAGCCCTCTTTGACTTTGACAACATGAGCGAGTTTCAAAATCTTCCAATGGACGAGTGCACCAGCTGTTTCACATCACCAGTTTCCACACCGCAGAACAAACAGTTTGCGTGTTTGGAAACCACACAATGGAGATAACAAATTGTGCTTTTAACGTCTATCTTAGAGATATTGTTTCCGAGCTGAGTTACCGCGACTCATCAGATCCGTGACGCGGCGATAGGAAGGGTGCCAAGCTTTGTGCGGCCATCTTAAAAGTATCTACTCGTATAGACAAGATGTAAAGGCGTATTACATTAGCCCTGGGAAAATCTTTGGAAAAGGCTTACAAAGTTTCATACAAATGGGAAATAGTAAACTGCAAGCCGTATATGGATGTAATGGATTGTAGTAGGTATGTATCTATATTATTTTATATTTTGCACGTATCCGTTTGCAATATACTTTTTGGATCCCCAAATTCATAAACTTTAATCATTCTCTATGGTTATATAATGAGCTAAAAAGCTAAAAAATATGTTCATTAGCATTAGGCTTCCCAGCACCTGATGTTGTCTTGTCTTGTGCAGGACAAGACAACAAATGCTGAGCTAGGCGCCTATTTGTGGCACAATATAAAAGTTTTACTTAGATTGTTTAATAATTAGCTGTATTTTAGTATTGTGTCACAAATTAATGATTTTTCTTTCTTACTTTCTTTCTTTCTTTCTTTCTTTCTTTCTTTCTGATGAGTATAGTACTTTTTTCCGTGATTGTTGTGTTTTTTTCTTAGTTTGATAGTAGCCAAGCTACTTTCAAATATTGTAAAAATGTATATTTCGTTTATTACCCCTCAATAATTTGTGTTTCTGTTTATTTTGACCATAATGTAAATAAAGGTCATACACGAAGGTGCCCCACAATATGTTTGTGGCTACTATGCGTCTAGGGTACCTCCGTATTCCATTTTTTGTACTTCAGCTATTGACTTTAGCTATTCAATAACTGAACAACACTATTATTTAGCCAAATGTGTGAAACATTAAATATTGACACCGAGATAACAAACAATGCTAATTAATATTTAATTAAGGGTTTTTTCTTGATTATTGGCAAACAAATTTTACTTAGATCCTAAGTTTCTGATTTATCTGTTTTGGTTGAATATACTGTACCCTAGCAGAAACCGGTGTAGACTGACCGAACAAGCTTGAACTCGCCAGTGTGCTGTGCCGCACACATTCACGTAGCAACTTACGCTGGTCACTGCAAGCGATGAGCTACCCTGCCGTAACACAGTTTTTAAACTAGTACGGAGGGTAGAAATCACTAGCATGCTACCTATTGCAATCACTGTTTTTAGCATAATTCTTGTTTAGGTATCTACTCGTACATTACTTTATTTTAACAATATTTGTTGAAATTGATAAGTGGACCTATATTATAAGCAAATACCTAACACCTAAAGCTTAGAATAGCGAACATTATTGTTTTTAGCAAATAAACATTTTTTATTTTTTTTATTTTTTTTTTAAATTGAATTTCTACACGGTACTACAAAGCTAGAGGCATTCAAGATTTTCGACGCGTCGTTAATGTCTTCGAAGCCAAAATGGTGCGGTAAAGTTCTTCTTCTGAACGTTACGGGTCCGAGTTCCGTCGGAGGCAAAATGTTGATTGCATTTTTCGTTTCTTTATATAAATTGAAAATCTAGAGAAAGGAATACGCCTGAAGCTAACTTAGTTGCGAGTTTCATCGTGAGCGATGTTTTTCACCGTCCAATGTGCGCGTAAATGTTAAGTAAACGGAAAATGCTGTCTCCTTCCAACATAGACATTCGATAAACAAACTTATGCAAATCATCGTATTAAACGACTAAGTGCCATCTTGCGGGAACATCGAAACACGTCCACGGCACCCGCTCTATGCAAATTCAACCCTTAAGTTTCTGCACTTCGAACGGTTTAATCGCTTGAATTTCCTTAGAGTTTCCTCAAAACTCCCTATCGAAGGGTGAATATATTTAAAAACTCCTAAAACCTAGTGGATGTGGAAACTTTATGTTTACGGGAACACTTTGCGTGTTTTTTTCAATCTTTGTGAAAGCTTTCGGTATTTTCTGGTAAGTTGGGGTTTAATCTTGATTAATATTTTATATCAGCGTCGGCGAGATAGTTAAGTATCTAACATTTAACATCTGTAACTGATAAACAAAGAATCTTACAGCTTATAATAAATAACAAGGGATTTTTTCGCGTTATACCTTTAAATTATTCTCAACATTTCATACGAAGACATAAATTCCCGTGTATTTGTTATCCCACTAATATAATAAAGCCGAAAGTTTGTTTATATGGAGGTTTGTTACCTCTTCACGCAAAAACTAGGCTACGGATTGAGCTGAAACTTTGCACACGTATTGACGTTGAACAGGATTAACACATAGGCTACTTTTTATTCGGGTACAACGCATGCGAAGCAGCGGGCATAAGCTAGTTTATTATAATGAATACCGGTCGCGAAAGTTTACGAAAAACTTACAATATGCCAAAATCGAACGCACCCCTTAAAAAGAAGAGTTAATTTCGTAACGAAATAGGAAAAACGGGGTTGACATTGACGTCCACTATTGGACGTAGGCCTCCACTCTACTTAGTGATCAGTAAGGGAGGCTTTTGTCCAGCAATCGCGGCAGTTGATTGAAACAAAATCCACGTTGTCTATGGTTTTAGGACATTGTCGCCGGCACAGACAAAATACATCGTTACGGTAGCATTCTATTAGACTAAATCAAGCTTAACTAGAATGGACTTAGCTAACAATGTTGCATTCGAAATTTAAAATGCCACATCTAAACGTTGCCTATAGACAGCGATCTAGCTAGAATGTGCTGAAGCTCATTGAACTCAATTATATTGCATACGACTGTAAGTTTTTGTAAGTTTTCAGGACAACAAGCCGGCATATAGCTACATAGCATTGCACTCACTGTCCTCTCCCTCGCTGATCGACGGAGCGAGTCATTTCGTTAAGTTAGAGGGGAGGATCAGCTGTCATTGTGCTTTTGTTTATTATCTTGCTAGTTTTCTGAAAGGTATTGTTTAATGTATAAACAGGATTCTTATAGAGGGTTCTAATAAAATGCAATAGATGCCGCACTTAAATTTTGTAAATTCCTAGATCGCGCTATCGAAGCGTTGTAGGTTGTAACTTAGTTGTTGGAGCATTTCAAAATAAATTAGTTCCCCCGCCGATCGAGACAAGTTCTTGGCTTGACCGTTGACCAACTTACCGCTGGTAACTGCTAGAAACACATTTAGTAACCGATCCCGCCGGCGGGGTCGTCGAATACACTCTTGCGTCTTAAGATGGCCCTTGCGCTTGTTGTCCCATCATTACTGTTGCGGCTGGGCTGGGCGCCATCTGTGCTCGCCATAGTCTATTTGCGGTCAACATAATATAAAAATGTGCAAAAAAAATGGGCTTCAAATAGAGCTCCCCTCTACGCAGATGTGGTTGTTTTATCACACACCTCTTATATATTTTTTAGAATATACCGAATGTTAATAAATCGTTAGCTTATGAGAGCTACCGCCGCGAATTCATGGTAGGATCCATGACCACCCTCAATCCAGGTGCTATCCGATCGAAATGTTGGGAAAATAATTGAAAAAGGTACGCGATAAAATCCTGTATTTGAAAAACGAATAATATGTTAACAAATGGCGAAAGCTTACTATGTAAGTTCTAGCGTTTTCTTATGTTGAGTGAGCTACCGTGAGGTGCCGGTTTTAAATATTGCCCCTCGTCTGTTGCCCATGGATGCAGCAAAAACCTGCGTGGCGAGTATGGCAACTATCCTCTTGTGGTCTTGGAGATCCACGAGGAAGCCCTATGTCCTGCAGTGGACGTGGTAATCAGTCCTACGGGTAATAAAACTAAAATACTGTTGTATCACAACAAAATAAGCATGACATGTAAGGCCTTTTGAATCTTTTGTAGTTGACTTATACAGCGTCAGCAACTGGTATTCATGCTGCAGTGGCTGGGACATAATTAGACCGATTAGGCTTACACGATCATCTTGGAGATCCATGAAGGAGGCCTACGTCCAGCAGAGGACATGGACAGCAGTCAAGTCCTGCCAGTTTTCACTGAGCAATATCTATCAGTCATAGTCTTCTTTAAACATTCGCGCTTATAACACTAGAATGCAATCCGGCCGAAACGTCCGTCGGTAATAACGCGAAAAATACCCGATAATCTAATAAAGTAATAATGTATATCAGTCGCTGTAAGAATCTTAAATAAATCTTATTAAGATTAATCACTCTCAGAATCTCTGATCCGTGTTCCCTGAAACCGTGACGCAGTAAACCTCCCTAAAGCATCCGTCAGTGACGTCACGCGACACGTGACACGACGCGACAAGGACACGCTGACAGGTGCACTTGAGCGTGATAGACATTTTGTTCGCAGGAGTAGTGTTTTGTTTAAGTTTGTACTTTAGCTATCTTTCATCGCATACGTAGGACGTCAATTGCTAGTATAGGCCTGCCTTTTGAATTTCTTAGTACTGATCATGAGGGAAGCTATCTATACTTCAGCTAGAAGATAATTGACGGGTGACGACATCGAAAGATGGCTAAGATCACACATCATCATAATCATCATCAGCATTGGAATTGAATTAAATTTAATGGAATGTAATATTGTGTATTGTAGCAGTCCCTCAAGGTATAGTGTTAAGCACTAAATTTAAAAAAATAATGTTTGCTTGCTTTTAAACCTGGTTTTGAAGATGGGATCCATAATAATGTGTAATGTAGTAGTCCCTCAAGGTAAAGTGTTAAGCCCTTAATTTAAACTTGCAGTTGGGTTTTACCGTTTCACTTAATAATGTTTGCTTGCTTTTAAACCCAGTTGTGAAGATTTTTTGTTATGTAATAAGCATTAGACGTTATATGCAATATTTACTGGATATTTGTATTGGATATATGATTGATCATGACGTGTGAAACTGCGTCGAAATATCGGGAAACTCAGAATTACTCAAATCATGGTAATTATCCCGTAAATATTGCTTATAATGTTCACAACCATGATAGTTTCAAAAGTTATAACACATGTAGCGGTTATGAAACATTTTAGATTTTATTAAAGTCAGTTTTCATTCATCATCATTTCAGCCGGAAGACGTCCACTACTGAACACAGGCCTCCCTCATGGATCTTCATGAGGGGTAGTTGCCATAGTCACCACGCTTGGCAGGCGGGTTGGCGAGCGCAGCACGGGATGTTGATACACGGAAAGACGCTGCTGCCGATCTTCCGGAGGTATCCCTTAGCAGGCTCTTACTGCTTCCACGGGCATGAGAGGAGGGGTAACATTCTACTGCCGGTACCCCAAAGTCAGTTTTGCTTATTGAAAAATTAAAGAAGTGTGGCAGCTTAGAATTTAAGTACGCCCTATTTCAAAAACGGCTTTTAATTTTTTTTAACCCTCGCTATAGCAAAACCGTTGAACCATTTAAAAAAAAAATCCAGAATTGAAAAAAACTTTTCAACGCACCTAATATCCGCTGAGCTGAAATTCGTGAAATCTCCTAACTCTGAGATTTATCGTTGGCCCCCTCCTCTTTCCACCACATAAACCTACAACGATAAATGATAATAATTATTATATTGTTCAAGTATTTCGATGTAGCTGAATAAAATATAGACGTTGTTACGGTTTTTGGTCCAATTTATGAGAGAATAGATTAGAGAATTAATACAAAACTAAGCAATAACGATTCTACCTCCAACTATTTCAATAAATATATTTCTTATAAGTAGGTTACATGTGAGCTTTCCGGGGGTTACCGGCAGTAGAATGTTGCCATTTCTCTCTTACCCGTGGATGCAGTAAGAATCAGCCTACAGATACTTGTACTGCGCTCGCCAACTCGCCTGCCAAAAGTGGCGAGTATGGCAACAACCTCCTCATGATCTTGAAGATGTATGAGGGAGGCCTATGTCCAGCAGTGGATGTGGACAGCAGTCCCACGGCTGTATTGATGTATGATCGTTCTCTGCGTTGTCGTTGTTTCTAGAGTATTTCGTTGATTTCTCCTGAGGTTGCCTTGTATAAAGGCGAAATACGACGTGTTGAATTCTTTTTAAGTGTTGTCCAAGCGCTTATTAGATAAAGGTTAGGGGATTTGTTACTAAATATTTGTTATGCATTTAGATATTGCCGTGGGGTGTCGGCAGTAGAATGTTACTCCTCCTCTCATGCCCGTGGATGCAGTAAGACACTGGATACCTCCGGAGAGAACTGGATCCTAAGGGATACCTCCGGAAGATGGGTAGCAGCGTCTTTCCGTGTATCAACATCCCGTACTGCGCTCGTCAACCCACCTGCCAAGCGTGGTGAGTATGGCAACTACCCCTCATGGAGATCCATGAGGGAGGCCTGTTCAGTAGTGAACCTTTTAAGGCTGGAATGATGATTTAGATATTTTAATGGATTTCCGCAAAGTCACGCCTGAATCAATTAATGATGAATGATGATAATGCCACATACTGTAAAGAAAGAAAGCATTTCGCTTATATCTTTTCCCACCGCACCCTAACTGTCCCCTCGCCTCAGCGGGCGCACCGAGGCCAAGGGGAGTCTCGCGGGAGGCAAATTCGGACACTTTAATGCGAGTTTTGATGTTTTATGTTAATTCACTCGCGAACTTTCCAGCTATTGAGTCGCGTCGCAGACAATGCGATAACAAATTATCCGTCGATTATTAATGTCGTGGAGTTTTAAAATGTACTTGTTTGGGAGTTTTGAATTCTATTTACCAAAAATACTCTAAGACACCGTGGGGTGCCGGCAGTAGAATGATACCCCTCCTCTCATGCCCATGGATGCGAGCCTGCTAAGGGATACCTCCGGAAGATGGGCAGCAGCGTCTATCCGTGTATCAACATTCCATACTGCGCTCAACAAACCGCCTGCCAAGTGTGGTGAGAATGGCAACTACCCCTCATGGAGATCCATGAGGCCTATGTTCATCAGTGGACGTTTTATGGCTGAAATGACTCTAAGACATACTCTGACCCTACAATAGGCCGCCTATTTGTCACGCTATTCATCTCATTGTCTACCTATAACTAATTATCTATTGATTATTAATGTAGTGGAGTTTTGAAATGGACTTGTTTGGGAGTTTTGAGTTCTATTTGGTAACTCTATGATATACTCTGAGTCAAAAATAAAATGGTAGTAAAAAAAGGTTAATAGCTCACTATTTTTTAGAAAATAAAGGTGAAATTACCAATAGATTTTTTTTTGTATTAAATTACTCGATAAGCATGCGATTATTAATGATATATTAAAATTGTGAATTTATATAATTGTGTATCGCAGTGCCGCCTGCGCCACACAATACGGGCGCCACTGAAAACCAGCGCTCCAGCAGCCCTCGTGCTGATGTAGCAAATGCTGAGGGGTAGCCTTATTGTTTTCACCTCTCTAACATGTAATTAAATAACTGTATCTGTAATGTAAGTGATTGTGATAACAATAAAACTTTTTCTATTCTATTCTATTCTATTAATCGATAATGCAGATTTATATGTTGATATTAAACTTTGTGGATGGCTTTTGCTCGCATTTGTTCGTCATCAAGTTAATTTATCTTTTTTAATTTGTAATCTTTTCATACTTTTAACAACCGAGAAAAATAACGAAGACTTTGTTTTGTTTCTTTTAGTGATTATTATGGCTTTTTATCATTTTGGCATTTGAACTATTACAAAATAATCTACACTCTGAATGTCACTGTCAATTGTTAACACGCATTTTAGTGCTTCGAGGTCGTAGAAATCACCCGCCCCCTCCGCGATCCTTGAAGATTCCATTTCTATTTGATAAGAAGGCTTTAATGGTTAACCTACACTTTCTGTAGTTACTACTGACTCACTCTATAGAGAGATGTAAAGTTATCTCAAGCTGAGTCATACTCTGAAAGCCACAACCTTTATCTCAGCTTGTGTATCTCATGAAAACTTTAATAAAACACGTCGACGAGCGCGCCGATTATTATGTATGAGCTGTTTCTGATGAAATTCAAATGAGTAGCATGGAAGTATTTTCATACGTTTGATGTCAACCCTCTTAAACGGTATACGAGATATAAAACAGTGGTCATCGTGAGTGTGCTCGCAAAAATGAAATGCTAGTAATAAAAATATGCGAAGATAAGATGATACCTTCAGCTAAATTCATCATCATCATCATCATGTCAGCCGTAAAACATCCACTACTGAACTAAAGCCTCCCTCATAGATCTCCATGAGGGGTTGTTGCCATACTCACATATTGGCGAGCGCAGTATGAGATGTTGATACACGGAAAGACGCTGCTGCCCATCTTCCGGAGGTATCTCTTAGCAGGCTCTTACTGCATCCACGAGCATGAGAGGAGGGGTAAATTTCTTCTGCCTGGGGTGTCCCACGGCTAGCTAAATTAATGTTTTTATTGAAATGCAGCAATTTTCTATCAACAAGTTTACCATACCGTGGGGTGTGGTAATGTTCCCCTCCTCTTTTGCCTGTAGATGCAGGAAGAATCTCTTGGATACCTCTGGTAGATAGACAGCAGTGTCTTTTCCTGTATAAACATCCCGAACTGCGCCTTAAGCTTACCATGGCCGCTAGAGAAGATTTGCGTATTAACTGGACCAAAACCAAAGGCATGAATGAAATGTGTCTTAACACCGACACAGCGCCATGTTAACAGAGAACCGCAGGCTGATTACGTATCTCGCGACAGGTTTGCAACAGGCGTAAACCTCGGGATCATCGCTGTCAAAAAAAAAAATGAAAGCCGAAATGCCTGGTAGCTACTAAGAACTTCGTTGGCTTCGCTCACTCGTTCGAGAACACCATGTGCCGGAAAAAGCGCACCTGAAAATAAATGTGAAATCGAGGGCACAACTATATAGTCTAGCCTAGTCGTAGCTCACTCGACAATGTCAGCGGGCTGCATAACGCTCGCACAGTTACGTGCAAAACTGTGAAACTGCAGTTTTATCCGACGAAATCTAATTTAGCATATATCCCCGGAGAGGCGCCACGAAGCCGGGACGACTGCACTCATGCTTGCATGGGAAGATTTCTCGATTCGCATACTATAAGGCTTTATTTGTTTCAAGTTTGACGACTTTTGTGGCGTTAGGTCTTCTCATTGGTTTCGTAGTAAAACAAGAAACCCTTATTTTTAACATCTAGTTTTGCTTTATCTGTCTGTGTGTCTTTCCGTCCGTCACCGGTTTTGCGAACAGACATTAGTCTTAGAAAGCAGTTGCATAGACTGGACAAATAAAATAGCAACGCTGAGGTATAAACTTTGTATGAAAGTGGACGAAGCGAAACAAGTATGTAAGGATCGTAGCAAGTGGAAAGAAGTGGTCTCTGCCTACCCCTACGGGAAAAAGGCGTGATTATATGTATGTATGTATATGTATGTTTTCTTGATTTACTTTTGTAGCGGAATATCGTTGAATAGGTATATTAAAACCAATTCGGGGTTGCAAAGACAATTTTTCGATTTGGGGTTCCGTTTGCAAAATATTAAAGTTATAAACTTTTTATCGAGCTTCTAAATTCGAACCTCTAAAATCTTAACTCCTAGCTTTACTAATCTGAAAAAAATCGTGAATCTAGTTTTAATTATGAATTTTCTAGTAAAACTATAAAAATCAAGCTAGCTTTTTTAGTTTCGGAGAAATAGTCGCTGGAATAAGTGATGCTTTTTCCCAAACATCCGGTACCAAAAACTCAAATAATTCTTGTTAGTGTGTTTTGGTAAACGTAAAAACACAATGATTTGGTTAACTACGCAGCCCCGCATAGCGCTCAGCCCGACACGCACCTGGCCTAATTTATTTTATTTTCTACTGAAAACTACTTTAATTTTGATTGTAACCATCCATGAGGGAAGCCAATGACTAGCAGTGGACATCCTACTGCTGAGATGATGATGATGATGAAGACTGGGAAAGTTTTATATCCATATCCATGCTTGGCAACCTAAAAGATATAACAGACTAAATTACCTACTCAAACAGGATGAAACAAGATTATTTTGCTTAAAATCTTCAAACGAACCAAATTCTGAAGGGCAACATTACCTCACTCAAAATAACTTGAGTTTCATCAACTTAACATTATTCCAAAATAAACATATTACCCAATTTGTGCATCCCACTCACACACGCAGTTGTGATATGCCTTAAAAGAGATAGAAAATGTTAGGAAGATAAAAAGATGTTGACTGAGACAGATCAAAAGCAAATCATTAGAGATGCACCCACGGAAGCTGATCCCGATCTTATATCAATCTTTGCTAAAAGCTTAATGGTATAAAACGTCTTCGAGGGGGAAGAACAAAACAAATTTCGATGCAACTTGTTTATTTATGTCCAGAAGAATACTAGGGCAAACTAACTACATTGAAAATTAAGTAAAATAAAATAAAAATCTTATACTTTGACTACTATGGATGCAAAACCTTTTAGTAACAAAACTATCTTACACTAGATGTTAGTAATCATCATCATTTCAGCCATAAAACGTTCACTGATGAACACAGGCCTCCCTCATGGATCTCCATGAGGGGTAGTTGCCATACTCATCACGCTTGGCAGGCGGGTTGGCAAGCGCAGTACGGGATGTTGATACACGGAAGGACGCTGCTGTCCATCTTCCAGAGGGATCCCTTAACAGGCTCTTACTGCATTGGCAGTAGAATGTTAAAACGCCTACTCTCTTGCCCATGGATGCAGTAAAAATCTGCCAAAGGATACCTCCGAATGATACAGCATCAGTTCTCCCTGTTATGGTGTCATCCATTATAAAAAAATGTTGGTCTTTGTTCTCTGCGTTGTCGTTGTTTCTAGTGTATTTCGTTGATTTCTCCTGAAGTTATCAAAATTCTCCTTGTAAAGAAGCGAAACACGTTTTGAATTTATTTTTGAGTGTTTTTTCAATTGCTCATTATATATAGGTTAGCGAATTTGTTACTAAATATTTGTTAGTCTTTTAGATATTTGAATGGATCGGTTAGAATGCTATATATCGTTAAGGTTTTAATTAATAATTGTGAACGGACAGTTCAAATTCTTCTGTTAAAGGACAAATATCCGGACTTACGGCTTCCGAAACCTTCTTCTAAGTACACGTTTAAATCTTCGTCTTTTTGAACAACATAAACAAAGCAAGACATTCCAACTCATTAAGGTCGGAAGTTGCACCCGCATCTTTGAGTAAGGAGATCTGAAACTTTCCAAAACAAATAGAACACCTTACAGAGTTTTACTGGGCCATTCAGTTGTTTAAAATAAATAAATTAAATAAAAGAGTTGAGAGTTTAAACTATAAAGGATTATATAAGATGTAGTTTTTATAATGTGTTGTCTATCATATCCTGACAGGATATGCAAATCAGAATTCTACATTATTCGGCAGAAAAATGTTGTTCGTCCTCTCTTGCCCGTGAATGCAGCAAGAATCTACCGAGGGGTACCACCGGAATATGGGCAGCAGCGTCTTTCCGTTTATCAACATCCCGTACAGTGCTCGCCTACACAGCTGCCAAGCGTGGGTATGGCTACAGCTCCCTCATAATCTTGAATGTCCATGAGGAAGGCCTACGTCAGTGGACGTGGACATCCTACAGCGGAGATTAAAATATCTCTTTTATTTAGGGTTGTGTAGCTGAGATGTTCAATGATACATTGTTTTGTAACACAACGACTTCTTATACACACAAAACTATGAACATCGTTGTTGTTATTCAAGATAATTCCACTTCATTGCACTCTGCGAGTGACTAGTGAGCGGAACCCATACATTTGTGCTCTTTCAAGGTAGGACAGGACAAAAAATCGCTCTTTCACTTGGATGCATACAATCAACAAGCAGGAAACAGCGAACTTTTGAAAAATTTCCGCCATATCCTGCCTTTGTGCGCGGCAAAGAGTTGTGAGAGTATAGATGCGATAGAACCCAAATAAATACTTAATATTCCGGTTCGTCCATTCTTCAATTGTTTTTATTTATCTCTATCAGTTATAAAAACTCTCCTTTAAAAAATAACTGGATGTTATACTAGTAGGTATACGAAAAGATTTAATTTAAAATGTTATGGAATAGAATTTTTTATTTTAAGTTATAATGTAGGTACTTATATGATTTAAAATAAAAACCATGCGGCCAAGTATCTGTTTTATTATTTTATTTTATTAAATGACGAGACAAGCCTAAGTCCCACCTGATGTCAAGCGAGAACCTCTATCTGTTAGGTACAACTGAAATACCGCGGTAATAAGGTCCACTTAGCACTTGACCGACACTGCACTGCATTGCGCCCGTCACGGACAGAGTTGTCTCTTCATTAAGTCGTAAAAAAACTTTTCATTGTGTGGGATGAAAAACTGTCGCATCTGTCCTCGATCTATGGCAGTTGTCATTTTTCCGCGCGACGGGGGTAGTGCGACAATACGCCTGGAGGGGGGAATGTTTGTGATGTTTTCATTTTTCACTCACTTTTCACGATTTTTTACACAAAAACTCGTGAAAAGGCCCGTTGTGATAGGACGGTGAGTGACGGCCGATTTTACAAGTAATTTGTTATCACTAGATAGAACGGCTTGGTTTTAGCTGTAGGCCTTTTTGTTTTGCATTTTAGAGTTGTTTGTTTAAGTGTTAATGTTTTTGTAGCAACTAGGCAATCAAAACGTACACTATATAATAATATCTCGAAATGGTGCTCAAACGTAAGAATTATTTGTTAGAATTCTCATCAAAATGAGGGATCATTAATGAGGTTGGCGAGTAAGTAACGTGGTTTTGGACAAGGATGAGAATCAAGCAATCTGGTAAAATGTTTATAAGCATTAGATATTACATTAGATTTGTAAAGAATGTTAGTTTTTCGGCAAAAAATTAGATGTTAAGACTTGCCCCTTTATCTATAAACATTGTAATTAAAATCAGCAGTTCATCATTTCAGCCGTAAAACGTCCACTACTGAACACAGGCCTGGAGATCCATGAGGTTTAGTTGCCATACTCGCCATACGTAAATGTTTTTTGTTTATATTGTTACTGTTGTGTTGATTTTATTTTTGCTGCCTTGTGAGGATGATGTGGACGCGTAGTGACAAAGTCCTTTCATTAAAATAAAAAAAAATTAATGAAAATTTAAAGAAAATACAAAAATCTCTCAAATAAGTGGTGATTTTTGATCAACGTTTATAAGAAGAGACCAGATTTTTTTTAACATCTTTATTAAAGTCTTCTGATCTGTTTTCTTCTGGTATCAAATTCTTCGAGAACAACACATCCACGAAGCTAACTTCCAAACAACATAATTGCCAAGACAGTCCATTGTTTGTACCGTAAAGGAGAAGACATTATCCACGTAGCAACATTCATAGGGGCATCGCTACATTTTTAACAGAGGGGACGGAATCAAAGGTCACAGTTCGCTAGAGAACATGACTCCATTAAGGTCATTGCACACATCCATCTCAGCCATAGTACTGCTGTCCACATTCACTACTGGACTTAGGCCTCCCACATGGATCTCCAAGGTCAAGAGGGGATTGTTGCCATCCTCGCTACACTTGGCTAGTGCAGTACAGACAAAAAAGAGGGGTGTTATAAGTTTGACCGCTATGTGTGTGTGTCTGTCTGTGGCATCGTAGCTCTTTAATAAGTGAACCGATTCGCATGCAGTTTATTTCATTTCAAAGCAAGATTTCCGGCGGTGGTTCTTAAACATGTTTTAAGAAACGGTTAAGAATATAACAAGATGTGGAGGGAGAAAGAGGGCGTGATTTATCAAATCTTTCCAAATATACTCGAGTTTAAGATATTATGTGTAGAATGCTAAGTTGAAGGTTATATAGAAATCGGTCAAGCCATTCACGAGATGCCGTGGGGTGCCGGTAGAAGAATGTTATCTCTCCTCTCATGCCCGTGGATGCAGTAAGAGCCTGCATCCTTATATAAAGAAGAGGATACCTCCGGAAGATGGGCAGCAGCGTCTTCCCGTGTATTAACATCGCAAACTGCGCTTGCCAACCCGCCTGCCAAGCTTGGTGAGTATGGCAACTACCCCTCATGGAGATCCATGAAGGAGGCCTGTGTTTAGTAGTGGACGTAAGACGGCTGGAATGATGATGATGATGATTCACGAGATGGGGGTTGAAAGTAGGGGTGAACAATCGAGAGTTCTCAAATATACCTTATAAGTGCGCTATCAAATGAAAGGGCATGATGTGAGGATTGCAAAACTGATTACAAAAAAAATAAGGTAGCGTCAGAGACTAGGTAAAGGGTCGGGGGTTTCTTATTTTTTTTTATTTTATAAACATGTGTTATGTGTGCAAAGACCTTTATACGGCCCCTGCGGAACCTAGGATTGAGGCTCTTTTGGAATTGTTGTATGGAATATAAAAGGCATTATAGTGCTCGATGTACCAGCATGATTGCCGGTTGCCACTGAAATTTGTAATCCCGTTGGGTGCCGGTAGTAGAATATTGCCTCTTTTCTCATTCGTGGATGCAGTAAGAGGAGATACCTCCGGAAGATGGGCAGCAGTGTATTTCCGTGTATCAAACATACCGACGCACTAACCCGCCTGCCAAGCGTGGTGAGAATGGCAACAACCCCCTCATGATCAGTACTTGGAGATCTATGAGGCCTTGTTCAACCGAAGACCTCCTAAGGCTGAATGAAAAGAAGAAAATAAATCCGGGCAAGAGAGAGTTGGACTCGCACACCGAGAGTTCCGTGCCATCATACAATATAATGTATGATAAAGGCGGTTTATACTTGTAAAAAAAGTTTCAGAGATTTATCTCTGCAAACTTCGGAGATAAGGGGAGGAACGCAATTTTTTTATTTCATATTTCATTTATTTTGCTTACATGTACACATATTAAACAGCTTAGATCTTATAATTAGCCTAAAGAAAGTACATGCACCCCGCAAGGGCACTGCAAATTTGGTTTGGGCCTATAAAATACAAAGATTGTTAAAATGATCAGTTAAAAAAAAACAAAGATTTACAATTATCACTCCAACATACAATTATTATGAATAACGATGTCATACATGCCATGTCAATAGAATAAATCAACAAAAAAAAATTTACAAAATGACTGTCAATTAAATAATTAGTCAATAACATTATGTCAAATAAATAATAATCCATAGTCAACTTTTAATGTGGTGTTATTATCTGTGTATAAACTATCTGTACCGTGAACCAGCTACGTGAAGTTGCCAGTAGTATTCCTTCTTCAAAAAGGAAAAAGTTGCCATTAATAAAAAAAAAACTTTTAATGTCAACAAACGATAACTATTGTTAGAAATGTCAGGAATTACAATTGCTTGTCAAAAAAAAAAACGTCAACAGAATAATAAGCTTTACATAATAATAATAATTTTACATGTTTATAGAATAGTGATGTCTTTTCTTCATTTTTTATGCTTTCAGGTAGTTTTATTATAATTTTTTACCAATCTATTGTTTGGGCTATTACTTACTAGTTTAAGTTTTGTCACAGGTAGAATGAGTTTATTTTTGTTTCGCCTATTGCTAATAATGTCGGAATATGAGTCAAAAAGGTTTTTGTTTATTTTACAAATGTTGCGGCCTGTAGTAAATATATTGATGGAAGCGTTAAAATTTTACTTTTTATAAAAAGTGGTCTACAACTTCTTGTTTTTTAATATTAAAAAGTATTCTGATGCATTTCTTCTCCATAATGAATAATTGCTCAAAATATACACTACTACTTTTCCAACGTTTTTGTATATAAGTCGAAAACTATACAGTTTAAAGAAAAACTAGAAACAGTATATTAATGTACAAATAAATACCTGTTATATGATGCCCCACATGACCTAGTAACTCTACATTTTTTTTTTAAAACCCCGTTACACCCCCCTTGTCTAAAAAACTATGCAAATTAGTGATTTCGCTATAATTTTCCTATAAACTTTACATGTGTACAATTCTATTTAAACTATAATATTATAATGAGGTAAAGTTTGTGATGTTGTGACGTTGTAGGGGGTAATCTCTGGACCTACTAAACTGATTTTGAAAATTCTTTTACTAATAGAAAGCTTAATTATTTGTCAATGTCATAGGATAAATTAACCCGAAAAAAATAAAAGACTTTCGTGGTAGTTAAATTTGCAATCACAAATCGTGACTATGTTTTCAGTGTTTCTCTTGTTATTATGTTTAGTTTTAAGGTGTGCAATAAAGTATTTTATATCTATTTAGGCTGGCGAGCGCATTACAGGATGTTGATACACAGACGCTGCCGCCCACCTTCCGGACGTATGTATGCTGACGGCAGATTTTACTGCGTCCACGGGCAAGAGAGGAAAGGCTACATTCTACCCCACGGCAAACACTCCGTCTTTCCCCAAGCTTTCCAGCCCTACTGCTCTAATTGTTTTCTCAAAACCCGCTACATATCAATTTGCAAGCAATTTGGACGGCAAACGTCCTGAAAATGGAGTGCTCAGTTTCGAATATTACGAGTCATTTACTCGGATCGCGGTTCACGAATTCGCATTTTGTTCTCAGGATTGTGACAAGGAGAGCTTTTTATTGGGTAACGTTTTCATGTTTCATGTTTGAGTAATGATCTAGGGAGTTTGGTTCCGGGTAGAATAACAGAGGAAAGAAAGGACTATGGAGAACAAAAATAAAAAATATGAAAGAAAAAGGTTGTGGTTCCGGGTCACACCAATCACAGGGGGAAAAAGAATTTTGAAGACCAAATAAATTTAAAATCTATTAAGATTAATTAGCCGTGGTGTGCCGGCAGTAGAATGTTACCCCTCCTCTCATACCCGTGGATCAGTAAGAGCCTGCTAACGGATACCTTCAGAAGATGGATAGCAGAGTCTTTGCGTGTATCAAATCCCGTACTGCGCTCGCCAACCCGGCTGCCAAGCGTGGTGAGTATGGCAACTACCCCTCATGAGGCCTCGTTGAGATCTATGAGGGAAGCCTGTGTTCAGTTAGTGGACGATTCACGGCTAAAATAATAATGATTAAGATTAAGAGTTTTTTTTAAGTTCCACTTTTACTTTATTTGATTGAACTACACATATGAATTAATTTAGATATATTTCAAATCCTGTTAATTTAAAGACTAACTAACTATTATTTGATGATAAAAATTTGATTTTTTTACATTTTGACACGGAAAGACGCTATTAAGGGATACCTTCCGGAGACAATATTACAATTATTTAAATCCTCATCATCAGAAGCCAGTTTTAAACTTAGTTGAAAGTGTATCTATTCGAACGCAAAATGTATTGTCCAAATCGGTACATGAACTAAGGAGTACTGACAAAGATTTAAAACCTAACGACAACTTGAGAACCTCCTTTATTTTGAAGACGGTTGAGAAAGGTAGCTTATAAGGAGTTTATGTACCTACCAACACACTACCACACCCAACACACTATAGGTTAATAATTATTTTTCCTTTCTTTTTATTTTCATTGGGTGGAAAAATCAACATAAACTTCTAACGTATAAAAATACCTCTCCCCTTCGCCAATGAAAGATGAACTGTAGCCGACTCGATTAGCAGCGAGGATCAAAGCTATCTGAATGTAGTTAGCGAATTACCGAGGACTTGTTCAAGCGTTAAAGGTTTAACTTTGGGAGGCCGCGGGCGAAATTGTCTTCATTTCTACATGGTTATTTGATTACTCGCTTATAAGTCGCAGTACTCGTGATCATAATCGGCCTTCCAAAGGAAACTATGTGCACGTATAAAACATCCTTTAACAGTGAAGGAAAACATTGGGAGAAAACTTCGTGTTTTAGATTAATTAATTTAAAAGTGTTTTAGACAGTTCTAGGTATCACATAGAGGAAAGAAAGTCAAAGTCAATAAGTGTTTATTCAATAGAGCAAAACGCTATATAGAATAGTCAATTTACAAAAGAAGAATAAGAAGACACATTTAAATTGAAAAGAGCACATAATTGAATTCGTTCGCTTCAGATGACTTTTTTTCCAAGTGAGGGCATGAAGCGAACAAGAAGCCTCGTCTTTCACTTCTATTCATTGTAACAATTCCTGTCTTAGACAATACACCAGTTATTTCCTCTTTATAATTGTCTAAGATGTCCCAGCCACTAGAATGTAAAGGAATTACTCAAACGCGGTCGATGTCGTCTTCATTTCTACATTAATTTATTTGATTACTCGCTAGAAACAACACGTCTACTTCAACACGTCGTCTTCACGCCTACTTGTTTCTAGCGAGTAATCAAATAAATTAATGTAGAAATGAAGACGACATCGACCGCGTTTGAGTAATTCCTTATAATCTAATTTTCCATAGTTTGTAATAATTACAAACTATGAAATATAGAAAATTAATGAATGAAAAACTTGAGTGCTGTAGAAGTGAAGCGATAATGCGGTGAAGTAAGGATTGTTTACTGCTGGGCATAGGCATTAGCTTTTGCTATTCGCTTCAGTCGCTCGCTATTAACCAGCTGCAACCTACGCTGTCTTCTGAATATCGTCATCCTATCGGGATGGTAGTCGACCTCAATTTTTGTGACCTTCGCTCGATATTTTGATCGTGCTGCACCTACTACAGTCATCTGAATGTCGTCAACCCATTTTGACGATCTCTGTGGCGCAGCGGGCGAAGACCCACCTGCGTCGCAAGAGGGTTCGGTACCCGCCTCGGAACAAATGTCTGTACGATCTGCAGGTATTTGTGCAGGGTGTTCTGGATGTTTTTATAAATATAATAAAAAAAACTATGTTGTATAATGTATTAAGTATCAGTCATTTAGTACCCCCAAGCTCTGCTTAGCTTGGGGCTAGATGATGCTGTGTAAATTGTCTAGCATTATTTATTTATTTATAACCCATGTTAAAAGTCCCCTTTGTAACATTCCCTCGGCAACCATGCCTTCACGCCACACCTTAAGTCAGCGCCTTCGTCCACCTGTCGCCACTTCGTCTAGCCAAGTGTTCTATCCACATTTACGGTGATATCCGCATAATACAATCAAAAAGCAATAAAAAAAGTCTATAGAAATTTACCGACTGAAAACCATAATCTCCCAAAGATTTAAATCGTAAGGTACGCTCTTGCCGTATTGAGACAGCACCGTTTTGTTTCCACGTGAAATGAGTGAGCTCGCTCATTTGGGAATCGGTGTACCTCTAAACACAGTGTTGTCCAGACGTGGTGTATGTTATTTTTTTCATAAAAGTTCGTGCACGTCACAATAATTGGTAACAATAACAGTTGGGTTTATTGGTACCACCAGTGACCGCGCGTCGGCATTATTGTTAACACACATATAAGGATAATACTGCAGTTTACAGGGTTTGTTGTCAGGGCACATTTAACAATTTAAATCTTTGTAATCTCGTTAAACCAACAACAATCGTTACTCAATTTTTAAGAGACGCTTAAAACTTTAAGTGCGAAAGAATCAACAATAAGGTCGTATCGTAAAAATTTACTTGTGCACCACAGCTTATACAGGATATGACATTAAACCCTGTTTTATTATCTCTATGGCAACAGAATGTGCATTCAATAAAAGTTTGTGGGCCAGTGTAGTTTATAGTCCAGTATGACATTTCAAACCAAATACATTAAAAAAAAATGCTGAACAGCACACACAAGCACCATCTTGTCCCAAAGTAAGCAGTGTTATTACAATCATAAACCTATTGATAACGTAACATTCTAATGGAAAAAGAATTTTTAGAATCAGTCCAGTAGTTTGAGTTTATTCATTACAAACATACAAAATACAAATCTTTCCATTATAGATTGGAGTACTACCAGGCGTCCGTCACTCGCTCAAGGCCACGCGTTAAATACCTACCGCTTGGTGTAACGCCGGTGTTACGCCGGCAGTAGGCTGTCACACGCCATCTTGAGCGCACGCGCGTTAAATGCGTTCCTTTAGATGCCGAAACCGCATAAACCGCATGTGCAGTAGATGGATGCCAAAGTCATATTTCAGCACTATTTTAGATTTTATCATTGAAGTCAGTTGTTTTATATAATTATTCGCGTTACTAGTTGTTTAAATCAATTGGATACAGTTATGCATAATGAGTCCAAGCGCCAAATTGCATTTTTTCATTTTTTTGCATTTTCGTAATCTCCAAGACATAATTTAGCCATAGAAAAAACACTTATGCAGCAAGCTTCACTCTGAGTGTTATTTTTTAATACCCAGTCCAAGCGCCTTCTATAGCAAACGAGATATTTTGATATGCAAAACAAGCCCAAAAACCAATTCAAAACTAACAACGAAATTTAATAATGAAAAAACACTTTTCCATTTATACATAACAAACCCAAACGACATAGTGTTACGCATCAGTAGTCCACGCGACATTTATTTGTGACTTGGACTGGTTTTGCAAAACTAAAAACATGAGTTTGGTTTTGAACGCAAACCAATCATACAAACATTTTTCGCATGGTCTTGTAACTACCATGACTGCATAAATACCATAGGGGTAGAAACACAGTAGAAATTGATGTTGAGAGAAAAAAGGTAGGAAAGGAGATATGTACATGTTTTAAAGGGGTGCCCATTTTGTCTCCGAAAATCGATTGTCCGAAAATCACAATCAATAACAAGTGTCTCTGAAACATCACCATCCAGGATATTATGGTCCCATAGATAACATTACTGTTCATCCTTATGCTATTTACGCATATAGCTATTTTACCTTATATATTATTTCCATAATTTTCATCGTTATAAACATATGCGTCATAATAATAACGAATCATAAAACTTATTCTTCCGAATATTTTCGAACGATTATAAAACTTCCAATTTCCAACCGAGACGGAAGGACAGTAGGTTATTAGGTTTTTTTTATAACTATCCGATAACATTGCCTGTGACAGAACCGAGATGGAAAGACAGCAGGTTATTAGGTTTTTTTATAACTATCCTAAAACACTGTCTTTGACAGAACCGAGATGGAGAGACAGTAGGTTATTAGGTTTTTTTTGTTCAGGGTGTTCTGGATGTTTTTCTATATAATAAAAAATATCTATCTATGTAGTATATAGTACCCATAACACAAGCTCTGCTTAGCTTGGGGATAGTTGATGCTGTGTGAATTGTCCAGCATTATTTACCTACTTATTTTATTTTTATAACTTCCCGAAAACACTGCCTGTGACAGAACCGAGATGGAGAGACAGTAGTTTATTAGGTTTTTTTATAAATAACCGAAAACACTGCCTGTGACAGAATCGAAATGGAGAGACATTAGGTTATTAGGTTTTTTTATAGCCAACCAAAAACTCTGCTTGCGACAGAACCAAGATGGAGAGACAGTAGGTTATTATGTTTTTTTAACCATCCAAAATCACTGCCTGTGAAGAATTTTTCGTCAGGGTGCAATTTTCGTGGGCCAAGACGGCGCTACTGTCTATATAAAGTAGATACTGGGTATATATTTAAGTAAAACTCCAAAATACTTAATACGAGCAACCGAAGTGAGCGGCCGCCTGAGGAATTTTATTGAATTGAATTGAAGACTAATTTAAATAAAATTACTCTTGTCTTGACAACAATAAAAAAAAATCACTAAACAAGCGGTTTCATTTGCTTGTTGAGGTGTTAAATACAATCAACATACAATGTTATGAATATTAAAATTATTCTAATAATCAACTTCATCATTTCAGCCGATAAACGTCCACTACTTAACAAATTATAAATCAAATTCTAA
Source organism: Pasiphila rectangulata (assembly GCA_963082625.1). Taxonomy (NCBI): domain Eukaryota; kingdom Metazoa; phylum Arthropoda; class Insecta; order Lepidoptera; family Geometridae; genus Pasiphila; species Pasiphila rectangulata. Next base: position 21,804,151 of record OY720240.1, on the reverse strand, counting down.
TAAAATGATTTAGTTATTTAATAATGTTATGGATTTCATTATTTATTGAGAATGACTTTATGCGTGTTAATCATTATGGAGACCGACATAAGTGGTAACTATATTATAGATCCTGATTATTCGAGCAAACGATGATTATGAAAAAAAAAATATGAAATACTATATTAGGGATGTAAAATTTCGGAGACGAAATAGAGAACTGTTGTAAAGACATGGTTAAACCTCTTTGGCCTAATGGATAGCCTGTTTCGGAGAAAAAACTAATATTTAAATCACTGTTCCAATATAACCCAAAAGATTCTAAGTCATTTTACAAAAAAAATAATACAGACGTTACGATTGATGATGACGTTAAAGGGTTTGATAGTAATTTAGATTTTGATCCAGAACATGTTGAAGAAGAGAAGATTTGGCATCTACTCCATCTACTATATCGTAAGTTTTTAGGTACTAGACAGGTTCTGGGGTGAGGGTGGTGTTGACTAATATCATCTTCAATTGCGTCTTTGTCTAAAAAAATACATCTGGGACTATGTTAAAGAATACATGTTTAAATTTTTTTGGTAAAATTAGTTTGTCTTAAGATTGTTTTTTTTGGATATTAATCTTGCCATTACCTGTGTCATTTAATAAGTATTTTATTTAGCTTTCTCAATTCTCTTTACCCTGGTTTTAGATGCAGAGAAACCTATTCTATCAAATTTAGTTACACATGAGGAGTCTAAACGACATAAATGTCTCTTGGACTCGTTTTGCAAAATAAAAACATCACATTTATCGAGAGTCCAAGTGCATTTTTTTGAAAAAAATATTTATTTTGTATTTTTTTCTTGTGATATGTTAAATTACAAATAGAAGCGTCGATGTATATAGATTTACTTTCAGATGAAGCAAATTCAACTCTCCTGTTAATAAAAACGCGTTTATGTCATTTGCCAAAAAAGTGAAAATGGCGCTTGGACTAGTTATGCTTAACAGCATCCAATTATAAATAATTCCCTTCGGTTGAAATGATGATGATCATGAAATGGATCCCTACTACTTTTATAAATTCTCACCATATTTTCCACTTTAAACATAGGAAGCTGGGGTTCGGGATTAAATCGTAGTCCAATTAGAACAAAATTAACTCTTTATATCGGAAATTACACCAATAAGAATCTCACAGCAGATTCACACTAGAACACTTCTTCACAGAACACTGATACACACTATTGCATCCGCTTTGCTCCTGTTTTATTCATGCGTACCTATTAAAATTATTTACGCAATTTATCATACTGTCAACGTTAAAATTTAGTAACCATGATTTTTAAAAAAAATAATCTCTCATTTTATAAAACTCAATCATATTTGATCAACCAATTAAAAATAACTGTTTTTTAACCACATTCGTTTTATTATCAAAATAGAAGCAACCCTAGCCACTCATTCGATGCCGCGTCACAGATTACTTGCAAGTAGGTGGGGAGGGTGAACAAAGCAATCTCAACTCTATTGTTTGCATAATTATGGTACACTCTTTCTCGCTGTGAACTGCTGGTATTATTAATACAATTTTGTAGGTTGTTATAGCGTAGGTATTTTCGCTTTTGTATTAGAGTGATCTGTTAGTTTCTGTAATCTGTGGTACTAGTTGTTTGCTATACTATGTGATCCAGTCACCGTTATGCTGTTTTCAGACATAATAGAATGTATTCTGCATAATATAACGCAACGTGGATTCTGTAGAGTGTTAAGGATTGAATAGTGAATACATTGGCCGTGGGGACCGGCTATGTTGCCTCTTCTCTCTTACACGGGTAAGAGAGATCAGAAGAGAGTCATTTCATCATCATCATTTCAGCCGCAAAACGTCCACTGAAGTGATTAGGGCGATTCTGGCGACTAGGGCTACGGTGGCGACTGTACCGACTGCGGTGACTATGGCAACTATGTCTACTGTGGCGACTGTGGTAATTATGTTTTACATCTGCCAGGCGTCCCGTGACGGCTCAATTTTTTTTATTATTCAGCTCAATTCGTTGAAGATATCTGCTTCAAAATCGAGTTGCAAGATTCTGCGAACAAACATAGTTATATACATGCAGGGCAAACTAAATAAAAGCTTATAATAAAATATTGGAACATCTTACAAAGAAATTATCAACAAATCTCAAACTGATTGATCTATGTTTACACGATTTTATAAGGTAAATTCCACGTCTTTTGTAATAATCTAAACAGTTTGTCTGTCCGCACGTGGGTTCTACAGATTGGGCCAATCGGCACCTTCGCTTCTGAGTACTCAATGTTTGCACTTTCAAACTCCGTGTCCACGTTTTGAGTAACGATCTTAGTTTACAGTCGTACCAGTTTGAGATGCCGTTTGTCATGAAAATGTTTGTCTAGAAGCTATTGTATATAAATTACTGGTTCTCCAGAACCGGTCGTTTTTCACGCTCTTTTTTGCCACGGACGATCAAGCTGTGGAACGAACCCCCATCTGCGGTATTTCCTCGGAGCTACGATATGGGGTCCTTTAAAAGGCGGGTATTCTCCCTCCTCAAAATTCGGCAGCGCATCAGCTTCGCCTCTGGTGTTGCAGATGTCCATGAGCGACGGTGACCACTTCCCATTAGGTGGCCCATCTGCTCGTCTCCCTTCTTATAATATATGTTTATAAAAAAAATACGTATATTATTATTACTATTAGCCATCATAATCCCACTGCTAGGCAAAGGCTTCCCCCATTCCCAAAAAAATACGTAAAAAAAATATTTATATAAAACAAAGTTGGGTTAGTTACAGCTATTATAACTCAAGAACGGCTAAACCGATTTCAATGGTCTTAGATGTTTTGGGTTTATCTGAGCCCGGGTTAACATTATAGGGTATTTAAACATCGTATAAATTCACAGGAAAAATAATTATTTTATAACGTTTATTAATTTTCCCGTGCATTTTATATTTAATAATAATTATTTAGGTTCACTATAGACAGGTGCCGTGGGGTGCCGGCTGTAGAATGTTGCCCCTCCTTTCTTGCCCGTGGATGCAGTAAGAATCTGCTAAGGGATGCCTTCGGAAGATGGGCAGCAGCATCTTCCGCGACTTTAACACCCTATACTGCGCTCGCCAACCCGCCTGCCAAGCGTGGCGAGTATGGCAACAACCCCTTATGATTGCGAAACCAAGGACCAGGCCCCGAGTTCCCGGCAGCCCCGCTAGTCGTGGCTACGGTAGCGGCCACGGTAACGGCGGGGCTAGGGGTGCTAAGAATCCCCGGGAGACGGACGGCTACCAACCCCAACGACGACCACTGGCCCTGGTAACACACAACATCCGCACTTTGAGGACAGACGAAAAGATTGTTGAGCTGGAAGAAGAAATGAGTAGGTTACACTGGGACATTTTAGGATTATCAGAAGTCCGTAGAGAGGGCGAGGACACGATATCCCTTAAGTCCGGTAATCTACTCTACTACCGGGAGGGCGACCAACAGTCCCAAGGTGGTGTCGGGTTTCTCGTTCACAAGTCACTCATTAACAACATTGTCACCATCGACAGTGTGTCGAGCAGGGTCGCATACCTAACACTCAGAATATCTAAAAGATATTCGCTGAAGGTTGTTCAGGTATATGCGCCGACCTCGTCACACCCAGATGAAGAAGTAGAGTCTATGTATGAGGACATTAGTAGGGCCATACATACGAACAAAACTCACTTTACTGTTGTTATGGGGGACTTCAATGCAAAGTTAGGCAAGAGAAGCGATGATGAGTTGAGAGTGGGGCAATTTGGGTATGGGCAACGGAACCCCAGGGGACAGAGGCTGGCCGATTTTCTGGAGAAAGAAGGACTCTTTATGATGAATTCTTTCTTCCAGAAGCCGCCTCACAGGAAATGGACCTGGATGAGTCCCGATGGTTCCACGAGAAATGAGATTGATTTCATCTTGACCAACAAGAAACGGGTATTCAATGATGTCACTGTGATTCACAGGGTGAAAACCGGAAGTGATCACCGAATCGTTAGAGGCACATTGAATATGAACGTTAGACTTGAAAGGTCCCGTCTGATGAAATCTACGCTCCGACCCACTCGTGCACATATCCAAAACCTCGAGAGCTTTCAACTCGAACTTTCAAATCGCTTTGATTGTCTGGGTCTCGAAGAACATGCATCAGTGGACGAGATCAATAACAGGTTCGTAGAAACTGTCCATACGGTGGGGTCTCAGTTCTTTAAGACGCCCCGTACAAATAGACCTCAGAAACTCTCGGATGACACTCTTAACCTCATGGCTGAACGACGCTCATTACGACTGCAGTCTCCCGATGATGCTAAGTCACATAGGCAGCTCAATAGACAAGTTTGGAAATCCTTGCGGCACGATATTCGTACCTTTAATACAGCTCGTATTAAAGATACGATAGAGCGGAACAAAGGCTCCAAAGTGTTCGCGAGAGATATGTCTATTGGGCAAAGCCAGATGACGAAGCTGAAGAGGGAAGATGGCAGTATAGCGTCAAGTAAAGCAGAAGTGTTAAGGGAAGTCGAAAGGTTCTATGGACAGCTCTACGATTCGGTCACTAAACCTGTTTGCAGTGTGGCAGAAGACCCTAGAGCCAAGCTGACCCGACATTATACCGAAGATATCCCGGACATCAGCCTGTACGAGATCAGGATGGCCCTGAAACAGCTTAAGAACGACAAGGCGCCGGGGGAGGACGGAATCACTTCAGAGCTTCTGAAAGCGGGTGGATCACCGATACTTAAAGTCCTTCAGAAGCTCTTCAACTCCGTCTTGTTCGAAGGTATTACGCCAAAAACATGGAACAAAAGCGTCGTGGTACTGTTCTTTAAGAAAGGTGACAACACCTTGCTTAAGAACTACAGACCGATCTCGCTTTTGAGCCATGTTTATAAGCTGTTTTCAAGGGTCATTACAAATCGTCTCGATCGCAGGTTTGATGACTTCCAGCGTCCCGAACAAGCCGGGTTTCGAAAAGGCTACAGTACCATAGACCACATTCATACGCTGCGGCAAGTGATACAGAAGACCGAAGAGTATAACTTGCCGCTATGTCTCGCGTTTGTGGACTATGAGAAAGCCTTCGATTCGATCGAAACATGGGCGGTGCTCGAGTCTCTCCAACGATGCCGAATTGACTATCGGTATATCGAAGTGTTGAAGTCTTTGTATAGAAACGCCACTATGTCTGTCCGAGTACAGGAACAGAGTTCGAAGGATATTCCCTTAAAAAGAGGCGTAAGACAGGGAGACGTTATTTCTCCGAAACTGTTTACGACCGCTTTGGAAGATGCCTTCAAGCTCTTGGAATGGAAAGGACTAGGCATCAACATTAACGGCGAATACATGACTCACCTTCGGTTTGCTGACGATATTGTGGTCATGGCAAAGTCGATGGAGGAACTTGGCACGATGCTCGAAGGCCTCAACCGAGTCTCCCAACGGGTCGGCCTTAAAATGAACATGGACAAGACGAAGATTATGTCGAATGTCCATGTTGCGCCTTCCCCAGTTATGGTTGAGAACTCGGCTCTCGAAGTTGTCGACGCGTATGTATACCTAGGACAAACAGTCCAATTAGGTAGGTCCAACTTCGAGAAAGAGGTAAATCGACGAATCCAACTCGGATGGGCAGCGTTTGGGAAACTACGCAACGTCTTTTCGTCCAAAATTCCTCAGTGCCTTAAGACGAAAGTCTACAATCAGTGTGTGTTACCAGTGATGACATATGGAACCGAGACGTGGTCATTCACGATTGGCCTCATGAATAAGCTCAGAGTCGCTCAACGAGCTATGGAGAGGGCTATGCTCGGGGTTTCTTTACGCGATCGAATCAGAAATGAGGAGATACGTAGAAGAACTCGGGTCACCGACATAGCCAAACGGATTAGCACGTTGAAGTGGCAATGGGCAGGCCATGTAGCTCGCAGAACAGATGGCCGATGGGGCCGAAAAGTTCTCGAGTGGAGGCCACGGACCGGCAAGCGCAGCGTAGGACGTCCACCAACAAGATGGGATGATGACCTGGTGAAGACCGCAGGTCGACGGTGGATGCAGATCGCTTCCAACCGCATTAACTGGATATCCATGAGGGAGGCCTATGTCCAGCAGTGGACGTCCTACGGCTGAAATGATGATGATGATGATGACTATAGACAGATTGACTGTAGAGAGATTTTCAATATATAAAATTTGATGTAAAAATAATGTTGAAGAATAAAAAATGCAGGCAGTAGAATGTTATCCCTCCTCTCATGCCCGCGGATGCAGTAAGAGCCTGCTCAGGGATACCTCCGAAAGATGGGCAGCAGCGTCTTTCCGTGTATCAACATCCCGTACTGCGCTCGCCAACCCGCCTGCCAAGCGTGGTGAGTTGGCCATGGAGATCCATGAGGGAGGCCTTTGTTCAGTTGTATGTTTAACGGCTGCAACGGTTAGTCCACCGCTAGATCTCTCCCATACAAAACTCTTGGTAGTACACAAATCCATCTCCCCATACAAAACGCGGTAGTACATAAAACGTTACCATCAAGCAACAGTTGTACAGCAGGAAACTCCGCAACTCAGCAAACTTGCAACTCGCTAATTACTTGCGCAAATATTTGGTCTGCGAGGCTACAGCGGTCGGCTGTTTGTATTGGGGAAGGCTTCTTTACAATCGAGTGTTAATACTGCCTGCTTTGCTGTTATTTCCCTTCCCTTTAACCTACCTGTAATGTACAATTGTTTGAGAGTTGGCTCTGCTTAGGAAAAGGTTAAGTTAATAATACAGATAATAAATTTATTATCTGTGCATCTATGTCATCATGTATCTGTTGTCTTTTCCTAAGCAAATTAGTTCAGGTGCGTGTCTGGCCAAGCGCTATGTAGGGTTTCGTAGTTAACCGTTAGACCTGTTGTTAGAAGTTGGTGTATGTTTTTTTTACGTTTACCAGAACACATTAACAAGAATTGATTGAGTTCTCGGTTTAAAGTGTTCCGGTATGTTTGGGAAACCGCATCACTTATTTGAGCGACTATTTCTCCGAAACTAAAATAGCTTAACCCTTATAGGTTTCCCTGAAAGTTCATGGTTAAAACAACATTCCTGATTTTTTTAGGTTTGTAAAGCTAGCAGTTGTGGTTTTAAAGAAAAAAAAAGTTTAGGACTTTAATATTTCGCAAACGGAAGTCTAATTCGTAAAACTTCATCGCAACCTCTAAATGGTTTTAAAATACCTATGCAACGTTACCCTACGCAATGGACAAATCAAGAAAATATAAGTTAATCTCCACTTTTCGTACAGCATTTTTTGTAGCGTTATCTTTGCGTTGTTATTTTATATGTCCATGCAAAATAACAGCTTTTGTAAAAGGATTCTTCACAAAGCCAATGACGGACGGACAGACGGACAGACAGACAAACAAAGCGAAACTATAAGGGCTTCTTGTTTTACTACGAAACCCTACAAATGCTTTATGACAAACAAGGCCCCTTGATGAGGTGTTTTCATAAAAAAATTGTTATAAATAGTTCCCTCGATTCCTAAAGATGGCTTAGTTTTATTTTCTGGTAAAACACAATTTTACAATGACAGTAATTGTGATTAGTCACAGACTTGCTTTCTCCGCTTGCCAGCTCAATCTGTTAGGTTGTGTAGAAAAAATAGGATGTGGAACTCCCTCGATTCCTCATGAGCCCCGTCATCAACTGAGTTTTGAAAAAATGGTACCTAATCTAAATGAACCCAAAAAGTATTATCCAAATCGGTTTATAAATGACGGAGTTGTAAGGTAACAAAGATTAAACAACATTCTGAAAGTCATTGTGAATTTTATCAACAAGCATTTTAGAGCTTCGAGGCCGTCAAAATCGGCCGCCCCCTCCGCACCGCGATCCTTGAAGATTCTTACTTTCATAGGGTTTAATGGTTAAAAAAATACAGTTTACGTTAGAACCTCCTCCTTGTTAAAAAACTCTAATTTAGCGTATGAGTTCTACGTGATCATCATGATGCCTTTATCCCCCTCTTTACGGGGTCGGCACAACATGCTCTTGCAACCCATCCACATCAATTCCTAATTTTTTTCTTTGTATGCGCGATTCATCTCTCATCACCATACCATGCCAACCTATTACTCCTCATCTTTTCTACCACACGCGCTACTTTCACACATCCCCATTAAATACTCATTCACTCACTCCAAACATCCATCTCAACATTCTCATCTCTGCTGCACGTACTCTTCTTTCATCCATTACGAGACGAGCTCTGTGGCGCAGCGGGCGAAGGTCCGCCTGCGACGCAAGGGGTTGCGGGTTCGATTCCCGCCTCGGGACAAATGTCTGTACGATCTGCAGATATTTGTTCAGGGTGTTCTGGGTGTTTTTCTATATATAATAAAAATATCTATCTATGTAGCATAATGTATTAAGTATATCAGTCATCTAGTACCCATAACACAAGCTCTGCTTAGCTTGGGGCTAGATGATGCTGTGTGATTTGTCCTGCATTATTTATTATTATTTATTTATTACTTTTGAAGAGCTCTCCATGATCATGAACTTGAAAAAACTTGATATCAAATAAATGTTCACAAAACTACCAGACTTACACGACCGGAACCAGTCAAACCGACAAACCGAGGCCGATCCGATACGTCATATTTAGTCACGATCAATCAATGGTTGTCGCAGGCCATTACTCAATTAGGCCTGCATCGTGATTGATGCGACGCGAGGGAGCGCTCAACTTTCCCATTTAATGTATGGTACACGGGTACTGGTGCTGTGCGGTATTTAACAAACAAACATGTTCAGGTCGGGGTGGACGTTTTACTTTACTGGGATTACAGTCGGAGCTTTTAAATTTTAAGGTTTTTTATTTTAAGTATCCATACTAAGGTACGGCGGCTTAGTCAGCTTCAGACGTATTGACCTGTTCTTTCCTCTGACTAGTAGCTGACTAAGCCGGGAGGATGGGTACAGATGCTGGGCAAGCTTAATCCATGTAAGATCCCACTGCAGCGTAATGTGCTGCACATCAGTTGCTGACGCTGTATAAATCATCTATAATAGATGCAAAGGCCTTATTAGGGTATGATCATGGAAATAAAAAACACAATCAAAATTTTGAAACTGAAACTACTTGAATCCGCAAAATTCGGAAGACCAACTTAACGTAGGCCTATCATTAAATCTCTTCTTGTTTATTTAAGTAAATTAGGATATTCAGTGTTTTGGTGTCATTACTGTAAACTTATGTCGATTGAAATTTATAAATCTTAATGTAAAGAAGTAAAGCAATTACTCGTAGTACAAACAGTTGTCAGTGTTTGTACTAATTGTACTAATTGCAGTGTGGTGGCGATTCCGTTGTTGCACTAGCTAGCTAAAGCTAATTAAATTGGCGTAAAACGGACTACTATATATGGCTATTCCTTTAGATAGATAGATAGATAGATAAACTCTTTATTGTGTAAATCATACAGAAAATAAAAACAAAAATAACTAAAATTAACTTAAACTACAAAAACAACAGAAATACACAATGGGCGGTCTTATCGCTTAGAGCGATTTCTTCCAGACAATCTTTAGTGCCGTTCTAAAACTAAAAGGGAACAAATAGACCCGATTTTACGCTGATAGACCTAAATTAGGAAATGCCTCTAATCATAATTAGTTTTAGGAAGTGTCATTACTGTAAACTTCTGTCAATTGAAATAAATAAATCTTAATCTCAAGATGTAAATCAAATAAATACTAACAGTGGTGTCGATTCTGTTTTACAATTTCTAAAACTAAGTATTATTAGATCTATGACGTTTCTAAATTTAGAGTTATCAGCGTAAAATTTGGTAACAACTATACCAACCAAATTTTACGCGTAAAATTTGTGGTGTCGATTCTGTTTTATAATTCCTAAAACTAAGTATTATTAGATCTATGACGTTTCTAAATTTAGAGTTTTCAGCGTAAAATTTGGTATCAACTATCCCTACCAAATTTTAAGCGTAAAATTTGGTATCAACTATACCTACCAAATTTTACGCTGAAAGCTCTAAATTTTGATTTCATTTAGGAACGGCACTAGCCGGATAGCGTCGTTTTACGTCAATTTAATTAGCTTTAACTAGTTAGTGGAACAACAGACTCGCCACCAGTATTCATATAAAGCTAGATGCACATTCGGTTCCAAGACGCCGGCGATACTTAGGGAGCGCGAGGCGTTTCCGATACGGAGCAGTAAATCACGAGCCCACGTCCGTTGCGTTTTGGCATACAGTGCGTGTAAGAGGCATAGTAAACGCATTCTATCAGGGTTTCGTACAAATAAGAGTAGTGAAGTTACTTGACCATTCACAACTTGATTAAACATGTCTATAATTATGATGTACTGTTAAGATTACAGTGCGTTGCCGTGGGGTGCCAGCAGTAGAATGTTACCCCTCCTCTCCTACCCGTGGATACGCCTGAGAGCCTGCTAAGGGACATCTCCGGATGATGGGCAGCAGCGTCTTTCCGTATGTCAACATCCCGTACTGCGCTCACCAACCCGCCTGCCAAGCGTGGTGAGTATGGCAACTACCCCTCATGGGGAGGCCTTAGTTCAGCAGTGGACGTTTTACGGCTGAAATGATGATGATGATGATGACTGTTAAGATAATAGTCATTATCATCTCAGCCTTCCTCATAGATCTCGAAAGTCATGAGTGGTTGTTGCCATACTCACCACGCTTGGCAGGCGGGTTGGCGAGCCCAGTACGGGATGTTGATACACAGAAAGACGCTGCAGTTCTTACTGCATCCATGGGTATGAGAGTAGGGGTAACATTCTACTGCCGGCAGCAGGTGCACTTCTCTCTTGCCCGTGGATGCAGTAAGAATCTGTGACGAAGGGGGAGCCAATTTTTCCTGAAATTGCCTTGTATAGAGGCGAAATACGTGTCGAATGTCGAACACCAGTAAATCGAGGGTACTACATAAATTTTATATGCATACTTTTCCATAAAGCGTTTCACAAACCTACGAAGAGTTGAGTTGTCTTGTACGTGTAGAGTTGTATAAATAATGTAAGAAGTTTGTGATGTGAATGTCGTTATTCAGAGCTGATACAACAATAAAAATTTATTGTATTTGTTGGTTAACTGCATTTGGTAACTGGCCAAATTTCTGTAAAGTGATTCGTGCTATAATAAATAGTACTGCAAAATCAAACTTTTAAAATCAGAATTTTGTCTATCCCTCTCACTCGGTTCTTCTCCTGTGTAAGCTACAATAAGGCGTATGCCTTGGGGTGCCGGCAGTAGAATGTTACCCCTCCTCTCATGCTCGTGGATGTACTAAGAGCCTGCTAGCTTCTGCCCGCCGCTTCGCATGCGTTTTACCCGGATAAAAAGTAGCCTATGTGTTAATCCTGGTCAACATCTAGAGGTGCGAAAAGTTTTAGCTCAATCCGAATGGAAGGTTTGGCGTGAAGAGGTAACAAACATCCATACATCACAAACAAACTTTCGGCTTTATAATATTAGTAAGTTAAGAATAAAATTAACATTTTTCATAAATATGTAATGTCAACTTATAACGTCTTTGCCATGGAGTGCCGGCAGTAGAATGTTGCCCCTCCTCTCATGTCCGTGGATGCAGTAAGAGCCTGCTAAGGGATACCTCCGGAAGATGGGCAGCAGCATCTTTCCGTTGTAAAAACATCCCGTACTGCGCTCACCAACCCGCCTGCCAAGCGTGGTGAGTATGGCAACTACCCCTCATGGAGACCCATGAGGAGTGGACGTTTTACGGCTGAAATTAATAACGTCTTTACACAATTTATATAATATGGTAGAAAAAAATAATACATGTTCTAACAAACAAACGAATCCAGAGAGACTGGCGCCGTAACGCGTTACGTAAAGAAGCGGTTTACCTTCCCATAAGAAGTTATCACTCCAAAATTTAAACATTGTGTTTTGGTTATAAGTGTTGTGTGTATTTTGGTGAATAATGCACTTCCTTAATCATATAGCAAAAACCTGTCACTTGACTTTACAATTTAATTTATTTGTATAGATTATCATCATTTGTTATCTTATAAATATTTTTAACTATCGCGTAGTAGTAAGTCCTTTATATTAAAGATGATTTATACAGCTTATGCAACTGGTATTCATACTGTACGGGACGCTGAATTTCCTGGGACATTGTTAGATGGATTTGACTTGCCCAGCACCTATACCATCCTCTCAGCTTAGTCAGCTATTAGTCAGAAGAAAAAAACGTGACAATACGTCTGAAGCTAACTAAGCCACTCCTCACGATCGTGTAACATCAATAGTGAACACAACCACAGACAACACACCAATCCTCTTTTACTACTCTTACGGGCCTTGGCGCCAAATTCTTCATCCCGCCAATGTTCCCAGCACTAACCACAAATCTCGCTAAACAGATGAATAGCTGTAAACACCGCGGTAAGTACACGGTTGAATGGGGTCCATGCAAACTGCCTTATTGGATGGGATGTATCGGCGTGGGGCTTGCTAATGAATGTGTAAGCTTGCTCCGTGGTTTTTCCGCTTGGTAGAGCTTTTGACTCGTGATTTTAAGTTGGTATATAGATTAGGATAAAGAAACTTTGGCCTTTTGGTTGTGAGGTACCGGCATTAGAATGTTGCCTCTCTTTTCTTGCCCGTGGATGCAGTAAGAATCTGCTTAGGGATAGCTTCGGTATTAGAGCAGCTGCGTCTCTCCGTATATCAACATCCCATACTGCGCTCGCCAACCCTCCTGCCAAGCGTGGCTAGTATTAATTCCCTCATGATCTTAGAGATGTATGAGGGAGGCCTATGTCCAGCAGTGGACGTGGATAGCAGTCCACGGCTGTAATGACGCTTATAAATTTCAATCGACAGAAGTTTACAGTAATGACACCAAAACACTGAATATCCTAATTTACTTAAATAAACAAGAAGAGTTTTAATGATAGGTATGAGCCTACGTTAAGTTGGTCTTCCGAATTTTGCGGATTCAAGTAGTTTTAGTTTCAAAATTTTGATTGTGTTTTTTATTTCCATGATCATACCCTAATAAGGCCTTTGCATCTATTATAGATGATTTATACAGCGTCAGCAACTGATGTGCAGCACATTACGCTGCAGTGGGATCTTACATGGATTAAGCTTGCCCAGCATCTGTACCCATCCTCCCGGCTTAGTCGGCTACTAGTCAGAGGAAAGAACAGGTCAATACGTCTGAAGCTGACTAAGCCGCCGTACCTTAGTATGGACACCTAAAATAAAAAACCTTAAAATTTAAAAGCTCCGACTGTAATCCCAGTAAAGTAAAACGTCCACCCCGACCTGAACATGTTTGTTTGTTAAATACCGCACAGCACCAGTACCCGTGTACCATACATTAAATGGGAAAGTTGAGCGCTCCCTCGCGTCGCATCAATCACGATGCAGGCCTAATTGAGTAATGGCCTGCGACAACCATTGATTGATCGTGACTAAATATGACGTATCGGATCGGCCACGGTTTGTCGGTTTGACTGGTTCCGGTCGTGCATATCTGGTAGTTTTGTGAACATATCTTTGATATCAAGTTTTTTCAAGTTCATAATCATGGAGAACTCTTCAAAAGTGATGGATGAAAGAAGAGTACGTGCAGCAGAGATGAGAATGTTGTGATGGATGTTTGGAGTGAGTGAATGAGTATATACATATATATGAGTATATATAAATGAGTATATATACCTAACCACACGCGCTACTTTCACACACATTATATAATGGGAGTGTGTGAAAGTAGCGCGTGTGGTAGAATAGATGAGTAGTAATAGGTTGACATGGTATGGTCACATGATGAGGAGAGATGAATCGCCCATACAAAGAAAAAAATTAGGAATTAATGTGGATGGGTTGCAAGAGCATGTTGTGCCGACCCCGCAAAGGGATAAAGGCATCATGATGATCACGTAGAACTCATACGCTAAATAAGAGTATTTTAACAAGGAGGAGGTTCTAACGTCAACTGTATTTTTTTAACCATTAAAGCCTATGAAAGTAAGAATCTTCAAGGATCGCGGTGCGGAGGGGGCGGCCGATTTTGACGGCCTCGAAGCTCTAAAATGCTTGTTGATAAAATTCACAATGACTTTCAGAATGTTGTTTAATCTTTGTTACCTTAAAACTCCGTCATTTATGAACCGATTTGGATAATACTTTTTGGGTTCATTTAGATTAGGTACCATTTTTTCAAAACTCAGTTGATGACGGGGCTCATGAGGAATCGAGGGAGTTCCACATCCTATTTTTTCTACACAACCTAACAGATTGAGCTGGCAAGCGGAGAAAGCAAGTCTGTGACTAATCACAATTACTGTCATTGTAAAATTGTGTTTTACCAGAAAATAAAACTAATGCCATCTTTATGGATCGAGGGAACTATTTTTAACTATTGTTTTACGAAAACACCTCATCAAGGGGGCTTGTTTGTCATAAAGCATTTTTAGGGTTTCGTAGTGAATGAAAGACATTTTTATTGTTCAATTGTATCAATCTTACATGTGGAGAAATACAGGCAAAGGTCTTAAATATAAGTTACGTTTTAACAATTTTATCCTTTTCGGACATACAATAATATATTATCTTAAAATTAGAAAGCAAAACCTTTTTTACAAGTTTTTCATACATACATATTACTATAACAGTAACACAACATTTAATTTAATAACATGGAATCTGTAAAAATTAACAAGTTCAGGCAATAAAGTTTTCTTTTATTTTATAATGAATGAATGCACGTTGAAGTGGCAATGGGCAGGCCATATAGCCTGTAGAACAGATGGCCGATCGGGCCGCAAAAATCTCGAATGGAGGCCACGGACCAGCAAGCGCAGCGTAGGAAGTCCACCTACATGATGGGTAGACGACTTGGTAAGAACCGCAGGTCGGCGTCGGATGCAGGCCGCTTCCAACCGCAGTACTTGGAGATCAATGAGGGAGGCTTTTGTTTTGATATGATGATAATGAACCCTGTTTATTAGCTATTTTCGTAAATTACTTTTCGATAAATTTCCACTCAACTGTTTTAGTTCTAGTGGTAGATGGTTAAATATTTTAATAGCTCTAATGACAGTACTTTTTTGAAACATGATATTCATTAAATCATCATTTTTACATCAAAGAAGTTAGAGGTATTTTTAACAAATAAGCAAACTTCAAAAATATGTAATGCTAGTAAGAGTTACAATATTGCTTTCTTTGAATATATTTCGCAGATAATGTGATTTCTTCTAAATTCTCAAGATCAAGAATCAAAATACACTTTATGCGACCGCATGGACCTTATTGACGCGTCACAAATTACAAAATAAAACAACACCTAGCAAGTCGACATTGCTAAGTAAAAGTGTATTTTGTATGGCCCCTCGTATTTATAATCACTTACCTAAAGAAATAAGAGAAACATGTGCAATAAATATATTTAAATGTAAATTAAAAAAACTATTAATTGAAAAGGCCTATATTATAAGCTAAATGAATTTCTTACTGACAAATTTTGACATATAATTGAATACACTGATTTTATTTTTATATTTAGATATTATTGAACCTGTGAATTAATTTGACTTTAATAATGTAACACTAAAATTTGACTGACAATTTTATATAATTTAATTTTTCTTTTTGTTGCTTTGTGTTTTTAAATTAATTACTATGAATTATTTTGATAATATTTAAATTAAACTGTATTTGCATGCTGAAAAGCTGATCATGGCTGTACTATAAATAGCTCTAACTCACACCATCTTGTAACCCATGTTCGCAAAATAAATGAAATTTGAATTTGACACAAATTAATAGAAAAAAACACATAATTGAATCTGATCACTTCAGATGACACTCGGTCGTTATTGTCATCATTTAACAATTTTATTTTGTCTTATGTTACGTTTGACGGAGTTGGAATTTAATATAGAACTAATGCACTTTTTTGCATTATGAATACAGATTTTGTATTTAGATTTATTGAAATTATGTTGTTATACGCGTATTGATTGACTATGAGTGTTGATTGAACGAGGGATTTCAGCCTTGTTTGCGAAATATTGTTTTCAGCGATAAGGCCGCCTGTTCTATTACCTACTGTTTTTATTGTTGCGTTTTTTTATTATAAGTACTTTTGTTGTGTTGAATAAAGAGCTGTTTATCTATTATTTAATTACCTGAAAATTTTTGCAAGTTCACTCAATTTGCAATTTCTGGATATAATCTCTCAATAATCTGATTTCTCATTAATCAAAACAAAAATCCTATCCAAGCGGAATCACGTCAGACAAAGCCTCCGTCAGCCTCATTAGCCGAACCAAAAGGTCTAAAACTATTATATTTCGGTTCGGACCAACTGACGGCAAATTTACTCGAAAACCCGGTTTTGACTGAATACCTGTGGGTTACCTGTCTGTTAGATTGAGTTGAGTACCCTTCGATAAATACGATGATATGATGATGATAATGATGCTGATTCGTGAGTAGTGTTGGCCAAGTGGTAGGTACCCTCGACTTCCGATCTGTACTTTCCTCTTATCGATGATGGATGACACTAAAAGAAATCCTAAGAACTGAACTATATTGGAATAAACTGTAAAGAAAACGAGCGGATCCTTTGGATAGATAAATATAAATAAATAAATATTGCTGGACAATCCACACAGCATCATCTAGCACCAAGCTAAGCAGAGCTTGTGTTATGGGTACTAGATGGCTGATATACTTAATAGATTATACTACACGGATATATATTTTTTATTATAATACAGAAAAACATCCAGAACACCCTGAAGAAATATCTGCAAATCTTACAGATATTTGTCCTGAGGCGGGAACACGCAACCTTTTGCGTCGCAGGCAGACCTTCGCCCGCTGTGCCATTTGGGTGATTTTCCATCTGGGTGATTCGATATGTGCCATTAAGGCACATATCGAATATCTTTGTGTGCGGATGATGATGATCTTAGGCTGTATCTCGTGAACCGTGATAGCTAGACAGTTAAAATTTTCACTGATGATGTATTTCTGTTGCTGCTATAAAACAAATACTACAAACAGAATAATATAAATATTTGAAGAGGGCTCCCATACAAAAGTTTTTGCCGTTTTTTGCTCGATATTAATAACGGCAAAAGGTGGACAAATAAACAGGTAATTTTGCCAAAAAATGGTATTGAACCCATCGTGCGCGAGTCTGACTCGCACTTAGCTGATTTTTAGATCACCCGCGATCATTCAATAAAATAAAAAATGGAAACAGGCTCCAATCACCCTCTTTCTGTCTAAAAGCCCCTGGGTCCAACTAATTGGGCACAAAAACAGGGACTGCGGGCCGTGGACCGGACCGCAATTAGTAGTTTAACGACTCGTGGTAGCTAATGGCCCGGAAGTGCCGCCCAGTAATTACTGTAAGACATGCTGGTTACTCTTTGACGCCTCGTTGTATAGCAAAGGAAAATAATACTTGTTAAAAAGGGGTTAAAAACGGGGATTTTTTTTATAACTACGATGGATAAACGCAATAGGTTTTATGTTTTAGGTATTTTATTTTTATTAAAATAGCGTAGCTGTTTTAGGCACTTCCGCGCATTGCTCTGAGCTACCACAAGCCGTTAACTGTGGTCTTCACGCCAATGCGCGGAAGTGCCGACCATTAAATACTGTAAGGCATTTTGGTTACCCTTCAATGCTAGGATTGCAGGGAAAATTTAATTTTTACCTTTTATTTCACACTAGCCGCACTCCGCGGTTTCACCAGCCTTACTCCCGTTTCCGTGGGAATACAGGGATAAAATATAGCCTTTGTTAACGTCGCATTCTAATGGTGAAAGAAGTTTGAAAATCGGTCCAGTAGTTTTTAAGCTTATTCCTTACAAACATACAACA
This sequence comes from Pasiphila rectangulata, assembly GCA_963082625.1. NCBI lineage: Eukaryota > Metazoa > Arthropoda > Insecta > Lepidoptera > Geometridae > Pasiphila > Pasiphila rectangulata. The sequence goes on along the minus strand of OY720240.1, from coordinate 21,786,219 downwards.
TACAAATCTTTCCTATTCATAATATTGAGAGATGTAAAGGCACTATGAATAAATAATACTAATTAATAAATTAAACGACTTCAGATTTCAAAAAAAGAGTAGTTTAACTAACCAAAAAAATCAAAGTAGATTTAAAAGGAAAAAGTCAAAGTTGAAAGAGCACTATCTCTCTATAATATATATTTTTATGTTTTACTATAAACCTACTATTTGTATTTTAAACTGTGTGTTTGTTTAAGTAGATTACATATATGGGTGCATATTTTAGCTTTACTTAATTTTTTTAAATTAATCTCTTATTTCATGTATCCTATATAAATAACATCTCTATAAATGTAAAGGTTTACTGTGAGATAACCATTTTAGGAAAATTTACCTTTGTGCATTAACCCTTAACTATAGGATTTTGTTTGTATATTTTTTTATCGGTGTACAGTAAAAAATATTACAGCAAAAGATCACCAGAATATGTTTTCTGTAAATAGAGGTTGTATAAGTAAAATTATCAATTTGTCTTTATTTATGTTTACCATACATGGTAAAAGAAAACATTTCGCACACAACAACAACCCTGCGTGTAAATGCCTTGTTCTTACCAACATCCTTCACAGACACCCCCCAATCTACAACATAACCAAGTTACAAGATACATCGCACGGGGTCAGTCCGACTGGTTTCAATTAGATTGCTATATCTGCCATCTCCCTGCGTCTGCGATGTATCTCCCGATAGCAAGGGACAGGGCAATAGTTATATTACTGTTATGTCTGTGAGTTATGTATCTCATAAAGTTGTGGTCCCTATCTTGACTCCATCTCTTTAATAGGATAAGGCGTGGACACGCACTCAAATTTGTAGGCCTGAAACTGAATGAAGAATTTGTCTTTAATACAAATAGAAATATCGTTGTTTTAACAATTAATATGCGATCTAACCGGCTTACGATGCAATATTTTATGACGTATCCAAGTGTTATTTAGAGTCCCTTTGTAAAAAAATATGAGTAGGTATTGCTTAAATTATAAAAAAAATCGGTTAATTGCGATTTGGATTCGCGCAAGAAGGGAACTGTAACATTCATCATCATCATTTCAGCCATAAGACGTCCACTGATGAACACAGGCCTCCCTTGTAGGATTAATCAATAATGCATTGGATTTGGACCATTGACATATCTTTTCTAAATCATAGTTGATTTTACTTACAAAATCCACCAAGACAGATGGAGGAAAAGTAAAGTGCAGTTGCAGATCATTTGCATAGAGATGGTGTTTGCAGTGTGTTATGGCCTTGATGATATTTGCACTGTATAATGTAAAAAGAAATGTACCTAAAATCGAAACCTGCGGTACGCCTTGGTAAGCCTCTGCTGATCCTATTGGCTGGCCAATAGTTCGGATTGAAATAAACACATAAAAGTTAAAAAAAAGTATATTGTATATTGTTTCATAATAAAATTTCTGAGAAAATCATCTAAGTTAAAGTGCCCAGTTTGTTGAAAAAAGTATTTTACACTGTTGCATTAGACATCCCTACGCGTATGAAGGTGCCTACAATAACATTAGAAATGGCAACGTCGTCTCGTCACCTACGTATTGGCCGCTCGAGCTGGCAACGTCGCTCGGCAGACGTCGCGGCTTTCTTTGACTTCTTTGACGAGTGCCGCTCCGCGCTACTGACGTTGTCGTTATCCTTTGAGTTCTTTTTTCGCGCGGTAATTATTAAATTAATCAAGTTACTCATGAATTTTAGTTTGTTGAGTGAGCATGGAACTTACCACGATGCCATACCGATACACCAACCAGCAGTATCTCAACATGACGTTGTGTTACAATGATAGAGGTGAGATAATCAGTGGAGCCCAGGAGCCAGGATGTTTACCAGGAGAGATACGGGTCCAGACCGCACAGTTCGACCAACTTGGGTGCGGTCCAGCGCCATCGCGAGAGTGGCGAATTCAGACCGCCAGCCAATCGAAAGCTTCGGACATCGATATCCGGCAGCTTTTGAGAAAGAGCTGTTGGCGTTTTTCAACAACCATCCCACGGTCAGCATATCGGACGGGAGCCGTGCGATTGGTGTAAGCGCGTCCTATGTGGGAAACCTCCTTCGGCAGAAGAGCACCCGTATCACTTTACGCAAGAGTGCAAGAAAACATGCAAGAGCTCTGGGCCCCTGATTATGAGGCTGGGATGCGGTTCTGCTGGTGGATGCTCCGAAATGGACATTAGTATATACATAAGTATCGACATAGTTACCTGTAGGTACATTAAGTAGCCAGACAAGTATCTAAATGACTTCCACTTTAGATAGATAGAAAATAAGGCAAGTACATAATCTACCCACACAGGACAAACAGCTGACAGTTCAATGATAGGTCAATGCCCTGCGCGTCGCTTTGGCTGTCATGCACGCGGAAAATGGCAGGTATCATGCAATAACAACCAATCATCGGAATAAAATATTAAATTTTGAGTAGAAATTTTATTTTGTATTTTCTTGTTTTTTTTAATAACATTTCTGTTCAAAAAATAACCTGCATAATTTTTTACTGTAACCCTCTGCTGACCCTGTATATTAGTAGGATAGGATTGGGTACATTTAATACACGTATATGGTGTGTAGTACTGAAAAACTCATATCATGGAAAGGTTTTTGTCGACTTCTTCACTAGGCTAAACCAGTATCGAGGAATACTCGTAATTTCTGCAACAATTTGAATCCTCATATTCAAAATATTTTCACAGCCGGAGGCTCCGCTTACCGTAACTGTATCAAATTGAAAAATGCCGGAAAGCTGAGGTTAAACATTTTTCCTTTGACAGGGAACTTTTGGCACACCGGGGCACGTAACCCTTTTACACATACTCGTATGTAGAATACGTACGTAGATTTTATGTGCGCATCGGATGAAATATTTTATAATTTTTGAGCCGAAAATTTAGCTGTTTTGTTTACTGCGCTTCGCCTGTTAAGCGCGGAGAGTATGGCCACTACACCTCATGGAGATGATGGTGAGGCCTGTCTTCAGCAGTGGACGTTTTACGGCTGATGAATTTATGAACACAGGTGAAAATTTTACTTACATTCAAGAAAAAAATACAGGCTACAAATGAAGACAAAGGTTTAGTTGTAAAGTTTTAAAATATAGACCGCACGAATGAGATAATCTGTTCCTCGTACTAAGACTCATCATCATCATTTCAGCCGTAGGATGCCCACTAACGCTGGACAAAGGCCGCTCTCATGGACCTCAAGTATTGCACCTGAAAACAATCTGTAACCACCGCCGACCTGTAGATCTTACCAGGTCGCCCGCCCATTCTAGTTGGTGGACGTGCTACGTTGCGCAAGCCGGTCCGTGGCCTCCACTCGAGAACTTTTCTGTAGAGAGTTCTAGGACTAAAAACCAGTGAGGTCACAGTGATTCGCAATAGACTCTTTTCATCATCATCATTTCAGCCGTAAAACGTCCACTACTGAACACAGGCCTCCCTCATGAATCTCTATGAGGGGTAGTTGCCATATTCACCACGCTTGGCAGGCGGGTTGGCGAGCGCAGTACGGGTTGTTGAAACACGGAAAGACGCTGCTGCCCATCTTCTGGATCAGCATTTCCCTTAGCAGGCTCTTACTACATCCACGGGCATGAGAGGAGGGGCAACATTCTACGGCCGGTACCCCACGACTCTTTTCATCATTTCATCATTTCAGCCATAAAACGTCCACTGATGAACACAGGCCTCCCTCATGGATCTCCATGAGGGGTAGTTGCCATTCTCACCACGCTTGGCAGGCGGGTTGGTGAGCGCAGTATGGGATGTTGATACACGGATAGACGCTGCTGCCCATCTTCCGGAGGTGTCCCTTAGCAGGCTCTTACTGCATCCACGGGTAGGAGAGGAGGGGTAACATTCTACTGCCGGCACCCCACGGCATACACGACTCATTTGATAATAACTAATTATATACACCATAATATTAAAAAAAAACTAACAAACCTAAGAACGATAGTATAATATTTCTATAAATTTATTGTAACCACTCTGATTATGAACACAACATTTTGACATAGTCCATCATCATCATTTCAGCTGTAAAACGTCCACTATTAAACACAGGCCTCTTTCATGGATCTTCATAGTAAGGTAGTTATGCCATACTCACTACGCTTGGCAGGCGGGTTGGCGAAAGCAGTACAGGATGTCGATACACGGAAAGATACTGCTAGGTATCCCTTAGCAGGCTTTACTGCATCCACGGGCATGAAAGGAATGGACTCTTTTGGTTTTAATAAATTATAGGTACAATTTTTCACCATAATAATTAATAAACTTACTTATCTCAAAACATATAAAAAATTCTATAACTTTATTGTTACCACTTATAATCATTAACTTAAAGTTTTTCAAATATAATTATTTACTCTTATACAAAGTGGTCCTTTACACTTATTTTTTTGTTGAATATATTCTGATAAAAATATTTGGGCCGATTCCACAATTAATTCATGACAGTTCATGAAGTTGCATGACCCAGAAACCAGCTGATCAAATCATTCAAATATTATTTCTAATTCCAACTTAGAACTTTAATTTTACTTTCTGTACTTAGTTTGTCCTAGTTACGACAGCCACGATCAATTTCATGAAGCTTTGAAAATATGGTTTTGTTCATAAAGCTTTAATAGGCATAATTATTATTTTATAAAATGTATTAGTATTTAAATCACATTTGGGCTACAAAGTCAGACGAAATCAATAAATGTTTATTTATTAGAGCAATAAGCAAATTTAAAATTGTAAATTTACAATAGAGAATAAAAACACTTTTAAATTGAATAAAGCACGTTATAAAATTTGTTCGCTTTGGAAAACTTTTGTTCCGAGGAAAGAAGCTAAGAAGCAACCTCACTTCTACTCGTATTAATTGTATAATGACGACAGTGGATGAGACTTGCACAGCACCGTTTACGTTTGCTTGTTTAAGAGGAGGGTTTCTTACCCGCGGTCCACCTCACAAGTTCACCTGGGTGGATTACGGAAACTTGTTATGATCCATAGTACACCTTGGTGGACTACAGACACTTGTTATGATCCACGGTACACCTGGGTGGACTACGGATACTGACGCAGATCTGGAGTACACCTGGTGGACTACGGAAACTAATCAATTTGCATGTTTAATAGCTAGGGATTACTATATTATATTTAAGGCCTATACAGTGGGTGTCAACGGGCTGATATGATGAAGTAGAGTAGGTTGTTCATTCTTAAGCGGTACGAAGTTTACCGGCATGCTTGTGGTGCATAAGATAAATATGTTTTTGTTTTCTTATTTATTTATGGTAAAAAGTGTTATTTTTATTGACTTTACAATTAAATGAAGTGGAATTAAATGTCTCTACTTATTATTTATTACGAACCATTTAACAAAAAAACACGCGAATAAAAAAATCTCCCAAAAAATGCCAATATTGTACACTAACCCATGACACCAAAAAGCCAACACACGAGAGTAAGAAATATCTCGCAAAAAATATATTACATGAACCCATGAGACCAAAAGGCCAACTTTTATAGCACGGTCCTAACAGATGTCTCTTCAATCGCTTACTAGACCCAGTTGCCTCAAAGGGTTACAAAGGGCTGGCGACAATGGCGAGATAAGGCGGACACATTAATATCAATCATGGGACCTCCTGTCTATGATGACGTTATACGCTGACTTTTGCTATTATTTGAGGGATATAAAAAGGGTTAGACAGAGTATCTTACCATGGTTTGGGCCGGATTTACCTCTTCTCCTCACGTAAACTGTCAAAAATAATTCATAATCATAATTTTAGCCGTAAAACGTCCACTTCTGAACCTCAGGGATAGTTACTTCTGTGGCGCAGCGGGCGAAGGTCGGCCTGCTACGCAAGAGGTTGCGGGTTCGAATCCCGCCTCGGAACAAATGTCTGTATTACCTGCAGATATTTGTTCAGGGTGTTCTGGATGTTTTCTATATATAATAAAAAATATCTATCTATGTAGTATATTGTATTAAGTATATCAGTCATCTAGTACCCATAACACAAGCTCTGCTTAGCTTGGGGCTAGGTGATGCTGTGTGAATTGTCCAGCATTATCTATTTATTTATTTATTTACCATACTCTCCACGTCTGGCAGTTGCGCCTGCAACTGCGGGTTGGCGAGCGCAGTGAGGAACCTTTAGCAGGTACTGCATCCACGGACATGAGATGAGGGTTAACGTTCTACTGCTGGCACCCCATGGCAGAACTAATTTGCTTTCCATTAAAAAAGTTTGAGCGATAACCCGTAACATCACATTTTTATGCTGTGTCGTTTATTTATTTTAACAGTAACTGTCTGAATTGCTGTGGAGTTACCGCAGTAGAATGTGGTCCTTCCTTGGATGCAGTAAGAATCTGACAGGGAATACCTCCAGAAGATGGGCAGCAGCGTCTTTCCCGCACTGCGCTCGCTTACCCGCCTGGCAAGCATGGGGAGTACGGCAACAACCCCTCATGATCAGATCCATGAGGGGAGGCCTAAATCCAGCAGTGTACGTCCTACTGCTGAGATGATGGTGACACCACATTCAAACCTGCAAGTACAAAATATGATGTAGTCAATAAAAAACACTGCCAACTTTTTCTTCTTCTACTTCAACCAATTTCTACCCAATGCTGAGTAGGTCTCTTCTATTGTTCTCCAGATTGTGCGGTTTCTAGTTTTGCGCATCCAATCTTTCCCAGTCGTTTGTACTAGAATAGAATAGAAATAGAATAGAAAATGCTTTATTGCACACCTTAAATATAAAAAACAACAGAAAGATGAACACTAAACATAAAGTAACAATTGGCGGTCTTATCGCTAAAGAGCGATCTCTACCAGACAACCTTGGGATGGATTGGATTTGTGAATACAACAAGGGGTTTAAAGATGTACGAAAGGTTTTATGAAGTTATCAAATACTATCATACATATACACAATTTTATAATATCAATACATATATACTTACATAAAATATTACAACGTAATATATAAATACATAATAAAAATAAAATGTTAGCCGTGGGGTTCCGGCAGTAGAATGTTACCCCTCCTCTCCTACCCGTGAATGCAGTAAGAGCCTGCTAAGGGACACCTCCGGAAGATGGGCAGCAGCGTCTTTCCGTATATCAAAATCCCATACTGCGCTCATCAACCCACCTGCCAAGCGTGGTGAGTATGGCAATACCCCTCATGGAGATCCATGAGGGAGGCCTTAGTTCTGTAGTGGACGTTTTACGGCTGAAATGAGGATGATGATGATAAATATAAACTAGTATACTTTTTTTGTATAGGTCGTCGGTCCATCTCGCTAGCTGTCTTCCTAGATTTCTGCGCCCAGTTCGTGGTCTCCACTCTAGCACTCTCCTGCTCCATCTTTCATCAGACCTTCGGCATTATGTTGCCCACTCACTCCCACTTTTTTCTGGCTATGGTTATTGCTATGTCAGTAAGGGTTCTTCCTCGGATCTCGATCTTCACCAACTGCCCAGCTTCAATTCCTTTGCCGAGAATACTGCCATCTAATAAAGTCTTCAATAGCAATAAAGTTTTATACTAAAACGGCTATAACTTCGACAGTTTGATGTGAACAATAAAATGACAATTACAGGTGTAATTAAATTACTTTCCATGGGTGCGAGGGAGATAGTGCATTGCATCTGCTGAGGAGAGAGGCGGAGGGAAAATTTACGATAACTCATAAATTTGGCTGAGTTAGTGCCGTCTTATAATTCAGATTTGCATTGAATCGTGAAGTAGCCCCTACTATGGACTGTGGACGTGTTTGTTCAAATAGGATGAATATTGTAGGTATATCATACAAACTGACGCGAAAAGCTATCTTGAAATGAAATGTCGTAAACGCCAAAAGAGCAATGTAAGCGTTTTAATAAAAACTATTAGTTACGTATTTATATAATGTAAAATCAAACCACTAAAATTAAATGTGTGCATAGAATGTACAGAAAGAAGGCATAAACTGGTTTCTTGTTAAACTTTCGCAATTAGTTAACATATAATATTATTAGTTTTTAAAATACATGATTTTAGGATTTTAAGTTACGCGATAAAATTATGTATTTTAAAACTAATAATGAATCAGTTTCTTTCACACGTAAAGTGAAATGCTATGTTTTTATCTCTTTAAAATATAGAATGGAATAAAGAAAATTTAAAAGCTAAAACGAGAAGTACAATAGGCTGCCTTATAACTGTAAGCGATCTCTTAGGGGTAACCTAGCGAGCGAGTGACTTCTTTCAATAAAGTTCTATTGCATTTGAACTTAGTTTGTGACGGGAATAGAACCTGAAACCTCCTTCGTTTCAATCGGCTATCGACCGTGTGTTGGTAAAATCTCTCTGTGTTTAAAATTCATGAAAATCCGGGCATATGTTCAAGAGTTATGGTCGGGCAAAACTAATCCTCATATCTCAACAACTACACCAGTTATTAAAAATCTTCCATGATGGTCAATTTGTATTAATGTTCTTACAATCTTCAATCTTCTTACGTTTAAAATTTTATCAAAATCGAATAATCCTGTCAAGAGTTGTCCTCGGACAAAAAATATAACCGGCCAAGAGCGAGTCGGACTCGCGCACCGAGGGTTCCGTGCCATCATACAATATAATATATGATAGAGGCGGTTAATATGTGTTCGAAACCCTTGACAGCGTCATCTCTTGTCTGATAGCGGATTATATGTAGATTTTTTACACTTTCGATGATTTCTAAAAAACTATGCAAATTAGAGAGTTTGTTATAATTTTCCTGTTATCTTTACATACATTTCTATTAGCAGTTAGAGTATCAGAGGTTTATCTCTGCAAACTTCGGAGATACCCCTTATCTCCGGAGGAACGCTATTTTTTTCAACGTTTTTGTAAATAAGTTGAAAACTATACGGCTTAAAGCAAAAGCGATGGTCGCGAGATTTAAACCTGTTGCAACGATGATTGCTAGATATACGCCTGTTGCGAACATGTCGCGAGATACTTAATCAACCCGCCGGATAGGATAATCCCCACAAACTATAAACGTGAGAAACAGTAGTAGCTCGTTAGCAGATAGTATTTATGTGTCTGAGGATCGCGCAGTCGATGCATAAACAATGGTCAATGGCACGAAACAGTTTATGTTCGGCTTAAACCCTCCTTTAGCTATTGCTTGAGCGCTTATACCTTGGTTAGCACGGTAAACAGCTGGTTTTGCGTTTAAATTATGTTAAAAAACATCGAACTTAACTGAGAAATCACATTTCTGCATAATTAATTTTCATTCCATAGGATTGTGATTCAATAGATAAGATCCATGTCTTCTAAAAATGAATAAGAAATGGTCATAAACAATGGTCAATGGCACGAAACAGTTTATGTCCGACAGCTATAGCTGGAACGCGTTGGTTAGCACGGTAAACAGCTGATTTTGCGTTTAAATTATGTTGAATAACATCGAACTTAACTGAGAAATCACATTTCTGTGGAATTAATTTTCATTCCATAAGATTGTGATTTAATAGATAAGATCCATGTCTTCTAGAAACGAATAAGAAGTAATAGCTTCGTTTTTACGAAGGAAAATGATACATGCATTTATCATTTTGTTATACGAGGAATGTACCTACCTAGAACTCGAACAAACCCAACAGGGTTTACAGAGTGTTTATTTAAGATAACTGTATTTTGTTTTTTGGCCCAGAATGGGCGTTGTCCTTTGTCTGTTTGAGTAACGGTGACAGTCTTTAAAAATAACTTTGGTTATTTAGAGACCAAAGACCTACAAAAAACACCCCAAAATTATACCGATCTATTTCGTATTGAGATGAAAATAGATTCAAATATGCGACATTTTAGCAACAATTCGAATCTCGTATATATCCACACGCACTATGTACTGTGCTATATTGCTAATAATAGCTTTCATGTCTCCCTTCATTCAAGACGCATTGTCTTTAAGCACTGACGCAAAAAGAGAGGTGTTATAAGTTTTTTTGTTAAACGTTTCTAAAAACGTTTACTCTTTTTGCGTCAGTGCTTCCCTTGTAACTGACATTCCTCATCCCCCGACATGACAGTGCCCAACCCTGTTAGCACTTCATTAGAGTTTGACGACTTTGGGCTAAAATTAAAAATGACAATGTCCACTTAATTATGATTATTTATGATGCATTTCCTAATCCGAATAAAACATATCTAAAAACCATTACTGTAAAACCTGCTTTGATTAAAAAACAACAGACAGACAAACATATAAACATAGTGGTCAATCTTTTAGCGCCCCTCTTTTTGCGAGGCTTGAAATAGAACCAGAAGCGAACAACATTCCAGCAACAAATCGAAACGCATAAATATCCATAGCTTTTTCCTTATGTACATTAGCTTTATTGTGAAGAATAGTTATCGTGTCCCCTTCATTGAAGACACTTCTTTCCAAACGTTTCCAAACTTCACTTGTAACTGACAGTCCCCTCTCCCCTCTTCCCCCTCGATATGACAGTGCTTTCCAATCCTGTCAGCGCCCAATAATGCAGCATTTCCTGTTTCCGGCACGACTGTGAGAGATGCTAATGTTTGTGATATAAGGGGTTTTTACATTCATAGAAAAGTCTAAGGTACTGGGTTATGTCAATAGACACACCCGTTTACTTATTTTGATAAAATTTTAACAGGATAATTAACAAATACCGTGCTACCGTAGGGTGCCTGTAGTAAAATGTTGCCTGTCCGCTCTTGCCGTGGGTACAGTTAAATCTCAAAGTCGAAGTCAAAGTCAATAACAAAATACCAAAAGAGCAAAAGTCAATAACAAAAGAGCAAAAACTACATGGAATAGTCAATTTACAGAAGAAGAAAAAGACACGTTTAAATTGAATAAAGCAAATAATTAAAACTTTTTTCCAAGTGAGGGAAAGAAGCGAACAAGAAATCTTAAATTTGCGAAGGGATACCTCCGCAAGATGGTCAGCAGCATACTTTCCGTGTATGAACATCCCGTACTGCGCTCGCCAACCCGCACGCCAAGCTTGGCAAGTTTGGCAACAAACCCCTTTTAATCTGAAGATCCAAGAGAGAATCACTAATCGGTATAAATACCAAAGATATTACGTTTCTACAACTAGATGAAAAATAGCTACAATCTCAGCGCCCCTAAACTTACCTTCACTCTCCATCTCACCACAAAGCCTTTGAATTTCAATGCCTTCCAAGCAACTTCATTACAATTTCCGAGAATATCTCATTAAATAATAATATTAATTATGAATGCGCCTCATTCAAGCGTTTATCTTCGCTGGGCTGTTCATGAAATTTAATTTTTCATCTTCGCGGTGTTTTCGTTTCGTGGAAAAGTGCAAATGACGGCTTTGTACGTTTCTTAGAAGGGACGGTGACAATGGAACTGGCGTGGACGGGCGATTTAATTTATAAATTTATAGCTTAGGTATATTACCTTGGATATTTTATTGTATTGTTTTTCTTATTGATGTGAAACATCTATAGCCGCATGTAAAACCGATTTCTGGCGTGGCGACGCATGCCGTGGCGACGCGTCGCCACTCTATATGATGGTATATAAATATACAGTCTATATGTTGTAGTAATTTAATGCACTGTACTGTACTGTATTGAACTTAACTGTACTGTACTGTACTGTAATGACCTGTACTGTACTGACCTGCACTGTACTGTACTGTAAATATAAAAATAAATGTTTTTTAAATAAACAGTCATCATTTTCTGGCAAAAAATTGTAATATTTTATTTTTATCATTGTGTCATATTTAGTTCCTATCGTAATCTGTTCTTTTCTGCATATTACTTTTACAAAATAATGTCGATGTTTCACATCTGACAGGTTCCCGTGACGGCTCACATTTTTTTTAAGAAATATTTATTTTTGTCTTTTTTTACCTCTCATAGTCTAGAAAAATTATGCTTTTACACTCCAAGAAACTAATTATTTCAGGCGTGGCTTTACGGAAATCCACTAATATTATAAAGCCGAAAGTTTGTTTGGATGGAGGTTTGTTGTTCACGCAAAAACTAGGCTACGGATTGAGCTGAAACTTTGCACACGTATTGATATTGACCAGGATTAACACATAGGCTACCTTTTATTCGGGTACAACGCATGCGAAGTGGCGGGCAGAAGCTAGTCTTTTATAAAATCTAAATGAACAACAAATTTATAGTAACCGCTTATACCTAATATTGCACTCAAAAAGTATTGGACAGGAATTTTGCCTCCCTAGAAGGCATTTTCATTAGAAATCAGCTCCCCGTTCGTCAAGCAGTACACTAGAAACAACGAACAACAAGTAACACTGTCTGTTTTCTGCCCAACAAGCTGGATTTTTGTATAAGTCTTAAATAAGTCATTACATATAAAATGCCAAAATTCTTTATCGATCCCGCTTGTGCTGTTTTTGTTCGAATTGAGAGGTCACAAATATAAGTTTAGCATTTCTGTTAAACGTTGAAAGCCTTCGAAAGAAGGGTAGTATCTTTCTGTGTATCAACATTCCATGCTGCGCTCGCCAACCCGCCTGTCAAGTTTGACAAGTATGGCCAAATACCCTCATGATTTTGGAGATCCATGAGGCTACTATCCAGTAGTGGAGGCGGACAGCAGTCTTACGGCTGAGAAGGAGATTGGAAAGTTGCCCGTCTGCCCCTACAACGTTGTAGATTACAGCGCTTAGCGAGTTCAAGTCCAATAGTCTTATTGTTCGGAAACCTCTCGCTGTAACTCAGTCACCGAGTCAAGGTATGGTTATATCATTATGACGACCTCAACGACGCAATTGCTTTAGTAACTGCAGGAGGTTGTGGGATTAATGTTTGAAACGGGCCTGACCCAGCGGTTTTTACCACATATATTTTTTGGAACTACACACATGCATAGAAAAATACCAGATTTTCAAGAAATAAAAATCCATTGACTTACGGCCAGGGTGCCGGCAGTAGAATGTTAATGCTGCTAAGGGATACCTTTGGAAGATGAGCAGCAGCGTCTCTCCTTGTATCAACATCCCGTACTGCGCTCGCTAACCCGCCTGCCAAGCACGGTGAGTATGGCAACTATCCCTCATGGCAGACGTTTTACGGCTGAAATAATGATGATGATAATAATGCACGGCGGGTATCAAACCCAATATTCGGATTGAAAGTTGGAGGTACATATTACTCGGCCAACATGGCCTTTACTGGTGGCGTTAGGCATTTATATTCTCTCGTCTTGAAGCCTCGAATCGTGAACAATTTTGAGGAAACTATGTTATGTATTATATCACCGCAATCTGGGCGATGACGCGACGCTTTCGAAGCAGGTACCTGAAATGAGGGCGCGGTGCTTCTGTTAGCAGGTGAAGTTAATAATAAATTCACATTATACATAACAAGCATTGGTACGGGGGTACCAGAAAAGGGGGCGAAGGTTACCGAAAAATGCCATTTTTGACCTTTTGTGACCTTTTGAGGTCACAATAACTCCGGTCCCTGTAACCCTAGGGGCATCAAAATCAATCAGTATCCTTGTATTATTAAGACAGTGCTAACAAAAAAGGTTTCATGTAAATCGGTTAATGCTTTGTAATCGTGTCATGTATAGACCGACAGACATACAGCGCTATGCATAATAGGGGGTTTCGCCCCCTAAAATATGGTATAATTTATTTTAACTTACCTATGTCGTCCCACTGCTGGGCAAAGGTCTCCCCTTATGTACTCCAACCATCCCGATCCTTGGATGTCAGACTCCCACCACCCCTCTGTCAAAGGTGACGAGATGATCCAGCCAACGCTTTCTCTTAATTTATTTATTTTCATCATCATCATTCCACCTGTAAAAAGTCCACTACTGAACAGGCCTCCCTCATGGATCTCTATAAGTTTCCATACTCACCACGCTTGGCAGGCGGGTTGGCGAGCGCAGTACGGGATGTTGATACACGGAAAGACGCTGCTGCCCATCTTCCGGAGGTATCCCTTAGCAGGCTCTTACTGCATCCACGGGCATGATAGGAGGGGTAACATTCTACTGCCGGCACCCCACGGCAACTAGAAATTAGAAGAATACAGCACAATTAATTTGTTTGCTTCAGATGACACGATGAACTCACTCAGTCGTCATAGTTATCATTTAACAGTTTTTTTTTGTCATTATTACGTTTGACGGAGTCGGAGCAGATTTCGCTCAAACTGCGACCACACCTCAACCTAACGAGCAAAAAGCGGAGGTATGTCCAGAATTACCCTGATTCCGTAATTACAGGCAACCCTACCGCACCGCGAGTACCGTGTCATCGTGACGTCATTACTGCACGAACTGGCAAACACGATAAACGGGAGAGGTTGAATTGAAGGTAATGAATTTGATTAAATAATGTGTTATGAACCAACATACTTGTAATTATTTAAGGGTATCAATAGGTAAATTCGTGGTTATCAAATATGGCCAAATTACAGGATATAAATCGTGGGTGCTTGTCAAGGATCTTAAGGCTGCCTGTACACTGGGGCGGAGCGGAGAGGGTAAAAATTGTGCTGACTAATATAATTGCATAAAAACTCCGCTTCGAAAGTTTTGATGCATTTCTATTTGTTCAGCTTTGGTTTGGCAGCTCCACTGTTCCATTCTCCACTTGGCTTCAGTGGACAGGCAGCCTAACTGATGGAATCAATAAATTGATGTTTGCAAGAGGCATGATATCGACGCTTGAAAGGCAATAATTACTAAGCGACATGTTAGCAACTTTACACCAGAGCATTTTAAAGTTTTTTTTTTTGGAAAAAAAATCGTATAAAATTGCCTTTTGGTCATAGCTAATTGATTCTAACGAATTTTAGTTGTATTTTAAAAGCTTTATGAACTGGCATTTAAAAATTTTGATTTTTTTCAATACTTTAAGAAATAGTGTCGGTTAGTAAAATTTTAATCATAATCACAAACAGGTAAAAATTACTTACTGACAACAAATTTTTATTATAAAACATGTAAAATTAACTAAATCCCAGTGTTCTATATTTGCGTTTGGAGCAAAATGATACATCCAGAAGTAATAGATGTTTGACATTTAGGTAAAATAATCTAAATAAAAAGCAAAAAAACTTTTCTGCCAAGCAATTTCAACCATCGTACAAATTAAGTAAAGTAAGTGTAAGACAATTTTGAACAAGTAACAAAGAATTTAGGGTATAGTATGCAAATTATAGACTTTTGGACAGAGATTTTCGATGGATATCGTCATCATCAACATCAAAACCTTTGTAGTAATCTACAATCACTAACTACTGAGTATGAGCCTCCATCTAACGAGGGACGAATTAGAGCATAGGTACTCCGCCCCGCTGCCCTTGTACAGGTACATCAGGAGGTGCCAGGTCCTCAGAAGAGAAGCCCGAAAAAGGGGGGTGGTGATTCCACTGCCCCTCCCAACAAAACAGCATGCCAGAGACGTGTCGCCGCCCCCCCGCCAAGGGGGCAAGCCAGCAGCCCCAATTAGATGCCCAACTACTGCAGTACCCCGCAGCCAACCCGTGAGCCACCGCCCACGCACCACCCCTCAATCGGCCGGCTACACCCTTCCCAAAGTGAGCCAGGCCGTCAACATCCCTGAGGACCCAAGAACGGAGGCGAACGGCCCCACATAGAGGGAGGGGACTCTCCCCCCAAAGAAGAGGAAACGGAGTACACGCAACAGAGGCCAAAGGCCTGTGGCTTCTTCCACGATTTAGCCCATGCCGGTGTCCCACACAGATGCCCCCGTGCCTTCAACGACTCGCCTGGCTCCAGTGCCGGCGTACAGCCTACCAGGACCCACAGAACAACGCCCACGGCAGCAGCTGGCACCTTCCGATGCCGCCGCGCCTCCCCCTCGCAGAGCTACACGCCCTGCGCCAATAGGAAACATCCGGTGCACAGTCTGCCCCCGCGGCTGGGATGTCGCAGGCCGGATCAGCCGGGAACCCCATGGTGGTCCATCGGTATCCTGACCGAACTCCTGGTCGCCATCGTCGCGGGTGAGGACATCCGAGAGGCGGCATTGCGGGGACTGTCTCCCATCCAGACCATCCACTATGGATAAGCCCCCCGCATTGCGCCTTCTATACTGGAATCCCGGAGGGGTACGGAATCAGATCCAAGCCTACTCGCCCAGTCTCAGGAAATCCATCTTATCCTGCTGGGCGAGACAAAGCTGCGACCAATTGAAGACCTCATATTTTCATTATATACCTAACTTCCACACATACCGTCGGGATGAGGTGTCGCCCACAGGGATGACCTACAGAGGCACGGCCGTCCTAGTCAGGCGCGACATCATCCACGAGGAGTTGGAGCACCTCCCATACAAATAACTCCGTACAACCGGGCTTGACGCGGATTGACTTGACCGGGATTGACGCGGCGGGCGAAGAGATGCGAATCTATGCTGGCTACCGCCCGCCGTCGCCCCGCTACTGTCCCGCAGACACCGCCGCCATCTTCGCTACCCGCACCCCTATCCTGCTTGCAGGCGACATCAACACCAAGCATCCCGGATGGGGCTCCAGAGTCACCAACACCGCGGGTAGTGAACTCCAACAGGATAGCGAGAGTTAGGCTTTGCGGTCCTGGGCCCCGATTCCCCCACACACATACCAACCAACCCGCAGCATGCCGCCGATGTCCTGGATATCGTACCATGTCTATTCGCCCATTACCATGTACGCTGCCTGGTCCAGATTGAGGTGCTGTACGACTTGGATACTCAGCACCTCCCAATCCTCATCACGCTCGATCTGGTCGCGAACTTCAGTGCGCCGCGGCCCCTGGGCATGAGGACAGAATGGACAGCCTACTCACAAGCAATGGAGTTTATTGACATCGGTCCCCTACTGACGCTGGAAGATGTGGAGATAAAGGCAACAGCGCTGGCCTCTAAGATTGCCGAGGCCAAGGAGGCAGCATCTACGCCTATTTACAACCGCCTGGTGTTTGAACTCCTCCACGCACGGCACGCCGCCAGCCCTCATAAAGATTGTGGCATCCTTTCTAGCCAACCGACACGTTTCTCTGTCGTGGTTGAGAATGCCACATCTTCTTCGCGTCCAATTGCAGTCGGCGTACCGCAGGGCAGTTGCCTATCGCTCGCGTTGTACGCCCTCTACACAGACAACATCCCCACCCTGGCAGAGATCATCCATCCGGGTCGGGGAACGGACGTGACCCTTGGACTCTCCACGGACGATAGCGCCTGCTTCGCATCATCCACCAGCCCCGCGTTCGTCGCCAAGAGGATGCAGCAGCTCCTCAGACTCCTTCCGCTGTGGCTGGACAAGTGGCGCATCGCCGTCAATGTGGGTAAGACGGCGGCGCTGCTCATCACCCCACGCCGAAAAACCCTTCCCCTTCTGCAGCTTCGTGGCCAGGATGTCACGTGGGTTCCGCATGCAAGGTACCTTGGAGTGGAGATAGACCGGTCGTTGAGTATGCAGCCTCAGGTAGATCGCGCGTTCGGCCAAGTTCGTGCTGCCCGGGGGCTCCTCCGACTTGTCTTGGACTCCCATCTCCCGCTTAGGACCAAGCTGCGGATGTACTAATGTACATCCGGTCATGACTGACCTACGCTGCACCAGCGTGGTATGCGCTGACATCAGCCACAAACAAGACCCGCCTACAAGCGCAGCCAAACATCACGCTGCGGATCTGCACGGGTGCGGGTCACTACGTCAGGAATGACGTTATGGCTTGCGACGGGCTGATCGAAACCATTGCGGGCTTCGTGATCAACACGGCGCGTCAAATGTTCGACCGCGCCGACAACGGACCGCACACCCATCTCAACGGCCTCGCCCCACTGCATGCCCGACCCCCGGACCATAAAGGTCAGTGGCTTCAACAGCAACGGGACCTCCTCATACAGGGAGATGAAGATTAAGAAGAAGGAGAAGAATGCAACCAGCCTGAAAGGCATTTATCAAATGACCCAGGGATAGTAGCCCCTAGAGTTGAAGCCGGGGTAAGGAGGTCTAACCTTGAGACCCCACCCGGAGACCTCCGAAGTGGTCCGGAAGACAAGGATGATGAGCACACGGGTACCTATGCGACAGTTCAGTGAAGACTAAATGTTTCCAACAGCCATTTAAAATCTGTTTACAGTACGGACAAGCGGCAAAACAAATTACGTGCATCAGGGATAAGCTCACTTTTATACTAATTTCATGCCAGTAATAGTTATCTAAGTAACAGAAACAGTAAAATCACGGCAGGTAAAAAAATACTAAACGACAAAATATCATACCTTCTAGGTAGGTAAATATTACTACTTTATGTTTTAAGAGCATTTGCATTTAGGTAAAAAGCACTAAATAAAAATTAATACATAATTTAGGTGTGGTAAAAAGTCCTAAATTACGAGAAAAAAAACAAAATTACCAGGTAAAACTTCTTAAGTGATATCCAGACCCTAAGTACTGCAAGGCAAAATATACTTTATGTTTAAACGCATTATCTCGAATCTAGGCAAAAATTACTAAGTGTAACGAGTAAAAACTGAATACATACTAAGTAAAAAATATTCATAAATCGGCAAAATTATAGTCGCTTGGACGCCGAAAACTGAGAAAATGTGGTTTTTTCCCAGTTACCAAGCGACAACAAACTTCGTCCTAGCGGCATGGGAGTAAGGCCAATCGACGCAGTTTTTTTTTCTGATTTCAACGATATATATAACTCAATTTCGCCCAAAATGTCGCTTGGTAATTATTGCCTTTCAAGCGTCGATATACATATTTCAGGTTAACATTAGGTTTTCATTTTTACGATTTCATTTTCCACGATAAAATTTGGTTTCATATTCAATACGAAAAACTCTTGAGTTTAAATAAATATTGTTTACATTGATAAATTAAAAAAAGACGTGACTTTAAACGCGGCAATGTAAATCGCCATGCTTATAATGTCATACTGTTGAAGCAATATCAGAACAGTAGAGTTTTAGCAATTGATTTACGGGGATTGATAAGAAAGAACCAAAATATATTGTAAAAAAAATATTTCTCAGATTTAAAGATGACTCATGCTAAACCGTGTCGTGTCCGAACTGAGTATCGGCCGTTGTTCGGTCACCGAGACAGTCCCTTGCCTCAGATTACAAAGTCGAACCTAGACCGCGCAATTACCATTGCGCCGTGATGCAGTATACTCGTCCGAGCAATTTTTTCAAGCGTTGTCCGTTTCTCGGCCGTCACTCAGTTGCCGCTCGGTATATCGTGAGTGTGTCCATGCGAAATACATATTCTCAAACCCCCATCCGCCTTGCGCACTTTTCCTCCGTCGACCGAGACACGTTCTCGGCTTACCCGTTGACGAGCTCACCGCCGCTAACCCGGAGGTGACGTCAACCCGTCCCACATTAGCTGCTAGGCACACATTCAATAACCGGTCCCGCCGGCGGGGCCGAAGAATACACTCTTTCGTCTTAAGGTGCAGTTTTCAAATTTCAATTTCAATTTATTTATTTACACAATCAAGTACAATTTATTTAAGTTTTGCACCTGAACGTTAACCATCACTACATTATCTGGTAACAGTCCAAGCCGTGGTTCGAACCTAAGTGGTGCCCTTGAGCTTGTTGCCCCAACCTAACTTTTGCGGCTAGTCCGGCAACGTTGTCATGGCCATCTGCAGTCAACAACATATATTGTCATTTCGAAAAAAAGCCTTGCGCACTACCACCAAAAGCGTGGATCAGTCCGAGTACGCGACCGGCTGGATGACTTATATTAGTTGACCGTGCTACGGCCGACACGGCGACGCTCTGCTTGGACACGACACAGTTTAGCGTGAGTCATCCTTAAATTTTGTAAAGACATCTGAGCAAATCTTTTGACAACCCTTCAAGTGCGCAGCACCTAGGCATATAGATGACGTAAAGTGGGGGGCAACGAAGTCGCGGATCACAGTAGCGCGGGCGCCGCGCGCTCAATAAATACTAATTTTGGTACAAATTCATACTGTACCTATATAATATAAATAAATAAATAATACTGGACAATTCACACAGCATCATCGAGTCCCAAGCTAACTAGAGCTTGTGTTATGGGTACCAGATGAATGATATACATAATACATTTATAAAACATGTAATAGACATTTTAATTACATATTTAAAAACATCCAGAACACTTTGAACAAAAAAAACCTGCAGATCGTACAGACATTTGTACCGCGGCGGGATTCAAACCCGCAGCCTCTTGCGTCGCAGGCGGACCTTCGCCCGCTGCGCCGCAGAGGTCGTCTCATACTGTGTATTAATAAATCTCCATGAAATAACCTAAATCAATTGTATAAAACCAGTTACGCCAATAACTACAAAACATACTTGTATGCAACGAATATTCTGTATCAATAAATCGTGAATTCAATTTGCCTGTTCGTCCAGCGTCGGGACGCGATACGCTTATCTCCCGACATCGCCAATTACTGCCCCTTCCCTCCTAGGGATGCTAGGATTGGCAGACTGCAGATATGGTGGGTGAGATTAGTGGAGGTTTATAAAACAAATACCTAATATCTTTTATTTTTTATCAAAAAGGCACCTGCGGTCGCACCTTATTCAAGTATTTTTTGAGTTTCAGTTGGAGTATTAATGAGTGCTTTTTACAAAAAAAAGTTAACCGACGAATATTAACTGAACATTTGTAAAATAATTGTACCTACTTTTGAGTTGTAAATTCATTTTATGGATGAAATATTTTGGTTGTCAAATATGAAAAGTTTGCGTTCAGAAAGTTCATTTGTGACAAAACCTAAGCTCAAGTAGTTTTAGATTATTTAGGGAGTATAATAGTAGTTAGTAGTGTAAGTAAAAAATAGTAGATGTAATACGTAGTAGTAGAGTCATATAGTAGACCTAGTTATATAATAGAATAGTAGTAAAGTTGTTAGATAGTTGTAGAATAGTTGTAGAGTAATTGTAAAGTGTTGTAGAGTAGTTGTAGAGAGATTGTAGAGTAATTGTAGAGTGTTGTAGAGAAGTTGTAGAGTAATTGTAGGGTAGTTTTAGTTTTAGGCAGTTAATTCTGAAGCGGATTGCTGTGATGCTGTGGGGTGCTGGCAGTAGAATGTTACCCCTCCTCTCATGCCTGTGGACGCAGTAAGAGCCTGCTAAGGGATTCCTCCGGAAGATGGGCAGCAGCATCTTCCTTTGTATATTGAATGAGCATACTGCGCTCGCTGTACGGTGCAGTGCAACCGTGCATTTAGGTATTCATCAATATTGTCAAATCATCAATATAATTCAGGTCACACGCGCCTTCACAATATTACTTAGTTCACGTCTTCACCCCATCAAGTATAGGCGCGTGCTCATTATCATCTTTTAAAATATCAAATACAGTGGTTTAATCTACATAAACCGTTTATCATTTAACTTCAAAGTTGTTCCGTACACTCGCCAACCCGCCTGCCAAGCGTGGTGAGTATGTTAACTAACGTAACTAACTCGTAGAGATCCATGAGGGATACCTGTGTTAAGTATATACGTTTTACGGCTGAAATGACGAAGTTCGCTGCTACAGCTATTATGTAATATTTTCTAAAGCTTGCATATATGAATAAATAAATGATTTGAAATTTAGAAATCATTAACAAAAATTATTTTTATTATGTACATACGTTATTAATTAATTAAGAATTCAAGTTTGAATTATATTGCCATAAGACTGATTTCTAACTGAGTAAGCTTTCTTCTTTTCCTCACTTGGAAAGAAAATGTTTGAAGCGAACGAATTCAGTCCCGTGCTGTATTCAATTTAAATGTCTCTTGTTCTTCTTTTGTAAATTGGCTATTCTATGTAGCTTTTTGATCTATTGAATGAACACTTATTTACTTTGAATTTGTCTTCCATGTGGCGTTAGAATGTATCATACGTCTCAGTCTCATTTTCCTAGTACGTATGTATGACTCATCCCTTGTCTCGGATCGATGCCTGGTCAATGTCATATGCAATGTCTTTACAAACAAACAGAGTCTCGTCTATCAGAAGCATTGCTCCTTATTCCCTGTGCGATAAGGTTGAGAATAACGTACGTTTACTAACAAGGTAGCATGTTATGCCTGGTTGAATCACTGAAGAAACCCTAATGGGGTGGCGATGGAAAACTACGGGAACAACATTAGCTTTGATCAGATTCCAAACAACCTTGCTACTGACTATTTACTTGTCTTGAATAAAATATGATGGAATTTTTATTTTTCTATGACATTTCCTGCAACAAGGCAAGTAAAATATTCATCATCATCATTTCAGTCGTAAAACGTCCACTACAGAACACATGCCTCCCTCATAGATCTCCATGAGGGGAAGTTGCCATACTCACCACGCTTGGCAGGCGGGTTAGCGAGCGCAGTACGGGATGTTATTACACGAAAAGACGCTGCTGCCCATCTTCCGGGAGTATCCCTTAGCAGGCTCTTACTGCATCCACAGGCATGAAAGGAGGGGTAACATTATACTGCCGGCACCCCACGGCAAAGTAAGATAATATTCAGCCGTAAAACGTCCAAATGAACACAGGCCTCCCTCATGGATCTCCATGAGGGTTAGTTGCTGTACTCACCACGCTTAGCAGGCGGGTTGGCGAGCGCAGTGCGGAATGTTGATACACGGAAAGACGCTGCTGCCCATCTTCCGGAGGCCCTTGGCAGGCTTTAACTGCATCCATGGGCACGAGAGGAGGGGTAATATTCTACATTCTGCTTATACATTTTTTTTCCCAACTACAAAGAAAGAGGGTAACGCTTTGCTATCTACATTCACGCTACTACAATTAGGCAAAGTACGAAGTAATAGTCCCAGGGGTTAGTGCCAATAAAGCATGGGGTGTAAAAAGTGAAAACTACCCCATAGGCAGGGGTCGTCACCAGGGGGCCGTGGACTCGCTAATTCTAGCGCTTAACCTCATTTGGACGGCTTATTAATGGCTTAGGCGGCATTAGACGGGTTTGGTGTCGGATTAACGAACTTCTCCGGATTTTGATGTTGTAAGATAAGAGTAAGTAATAATAAATCATCATTATCATTTCAGCCGTTGGACTGCAGTCCACGTTCTCGGCTGGACATTGGCCTCCCTCATGGACCACCAGCTAGGCTTGGCAGGCGGCTTGGAGCAGTACAGGATGTCGATACACGGAAAGACGCTGCTGCCCATTTTCAAGAGGTATCCCTTGGCTTATTGTCAATGCATCTACGGGCAACATTCTACTGCCGGGATGTTTAATACACGGACCGGACTACCCCACAGCATATTTTTATATCACAAGTACTGACTACGACTATAACTACAAAATAACATTAAATATGCCAGAAGTATGCCGTAGGGTGCCAGCAGTTGAATGTTACCCCTCCTCTCATGCCTGTGGATGCAGTAAGCGCCTGCTATGGGATACCTTATGAAGATGGACAGCAACGTCTTTCCGTGTATCAACATCCCGTACTGCGCTCGCCAAACCGCCTGCCAAGTGTGGTGAGTACGGCAAATACCCCTCATATGTATTCATGAGGGAGGCCTGTGTTCAGTAGTGGGCGTTTTACGGCTGAGATAATGATTATGCAAAAAGTTCACCGATAAACCTCCCCACTCTCCGACTCTGATAGATTAAAAGATATTGATTTAAAGTAAGATAAAAAATCTATTAAAAGGCCACATCTGCATCAGCATACAGTCTGAACAAGTGTATTGATTTACCAAATCACAACTCACTGCACTGCGTGATAGTATCTAACGCACCCCAAACTTTGGCCACTAGCTTTGGTCCGCGACGTCACTTGTTTAGGAGTTAGTAGTGTAAGTATTAGAAGTGTTACTGATAATTTAGATTTTATTAACTGGTCAAACGGTGAGCGATGCGAACGAAGTTATGAGTGGCAACTAGGCGTGTCGGCTGGATGTTTGTAAGTATTTTTGTCCGAGGACTACTCTTGAACGAATATTGATGAAATTTTAAACCTATGGAGATAACAATCAATGCAAACCGATTGTCGCGGGGTTGATCGACTTTTAATGTTCGAGGAAAACTTTTGAACTAACGATTATATTTTGAAAAATGACTAGTGCAGGAGCACAATTAAAGTAAGGAGTATTTGAAGAATTCTAGAAATCTAAATCGCTACATGCTATTCGATAGGACTTCAATGACAAAAGTTAATATCGCTCGTTCGAACTTTCAGTCATTTATTTTAAATCATTAATTAATATCTTGTTATATTAATGCTATTTATTTTGTTATACAAAAGATTAGACAAGACGTATTCCGCATACTATGTACTTTATTTTTATAATAAAAACTTGTATCGCTGTTACGCCTAAACCACGAAAGTTATTATAAAAAATACTTCACCAATGGAAATTTACATTATCAGCGAGTAACATTGGTTATACTCTATGTCAGTATTCCCACGGGAACGGGAACTACGCGGGTAAAACGGGTACTGCCAGTAATTATATTATTAATGAATAAAATAAAGTTTATTTCTGTAACAGTTGTACATTTAGATTTAAACTGTTAAGACCTTCATTTAATTATAAAGCTTGTGTTAGAAGGTCTCATATTAATATTTAAAACTGAGTTAAATAGTTGTACGATCTCGTACAGACCGACCAACATACTCCTATCTATTACCAGTATGAAGTGCTTAGCAGTACTTCATAGTACAAAAACCCACAAATGATTTGCAATTATGCAGTTTGAATGGAGTTATTACATCAATAGAGGCTCGCTGCGGCCGCGCCCGGGGGCGAGCAACAATTGAATTTTAACGACCTCATAATATTGGCGACACACGGAGAACTATTTTCGAGATAATTTATTTATCTATATATATAAAATTCAAAGTCTTGACTGACTCACTGACTGACTGACTGACTGATATATCAACGCACAGCCTAAACCACTGGACCTAACTTAACCTAGACTTGAAATTTGGCACACATTTACCTTGAGTATCCTAGAGGTGCACTAAGAAGGGATTTTTCGAAATTCCCACGGGATAGGAAATAAATGGGATTTATATTTTCGAATCAAAGTGGCTCTGCGTGAAAAAGGGGATTTTACGTTTTATGACTTCCATGCGGACGAAGTCGCGGGCAAAAGCTAGTAAGTTTATAAAATTAAAAAATATAAGTAACCCCCGATACCTTTACCTAGTCTCTAGGTCACCTATTTTTTTAAGAGGACTCTCAATTTTGCGACCTACACATCATGCCCTTTCATTTGATACCAGACTCGGGTATTTGGAAACATAGTTGATTGTTCATCTTCTATTTCACCCCCCATATATTTTAAACTTCTTAACTGATTTTGATAGCACATGTTGAAGGGCCACTGCCGAAAAACCTGCATGCAAATCAGTCTACTCGTTTAAGAGCTACGGTGCCACAGACAGACACACAGACACACACACATAGCGGTGAAACGGTAACAGAAACGATAACAAAAGCGGTATCCCTCTGGTAATCTCTGGTAACTCGGTAAATCTCTGGTTAAGGAACACTATTTGTCCTGTTGTCACTAGCTGCCTAGTTCACTGATATGTTATTTATATACATATTTATGAATGATATGTATTTCAATATAGTTTATGTATGGTATATTTTGTTATTACTTTTAACTTAACGTGCACCATAATAACCCCTTGTCGTATTTTTACAACCCAATCCATCCCAAGGTTGCTTGGTAGAGATCGCTCTTTAGCGATAAGGCCGCCAATTGTCACTATGTTCTCAAGTTTCTTTTGTTATTATGTTTAGTTTTAAGGTGTGCAATATTATTAAAGTATTTTCTATCTATCTATCTATCTAACCCTCGACAGGTTTAAAAAGTAGTCTTACATTGTTATGTGCCGTGTGTCCGTCTCAAGATTTGGGCACAGATGCGGACCCCGGCAATCCTATTTGTCGGAGCTTGCGGCCGTGGTCACAGCCAGCCACCAGCACTTGAATATTTCATACGACTTACATTTCACGGGCCTGATGGAGGGAAATGAGGTAACACGATTTACTATTTTGGATCCTTGCAAATGAAACAAGGTACAAGGGTTTTAGGCAGTTTCAGCGAAGACAAAGAAAATGCAGAAGTGAATCAAAGCATATGATGATGCTGTGTGATTTGTCCAGCATTATTTATTAATTTTTTTAAATCAAAAAATACTTTATTCAGTGCGGCCGCATGGACCTTATTGGTGCGATAAGTAAAGTTATGCGGTGTCCAGAATGCTTCCTTAAGATTTGAAGCGTGCTTTATTAAATTTTTTAAATTGATTTTAAATTAATTATTGACGAGCTCTGTGGCGCAGCGGGCAAAGATCCGCCTGCGATGCAAGAGGTTGCGGGTTCGATTCCAGCCTCGGGCAAATGTCTGTACGATTTGCAGATATTTGTTCAGGGTGTTCTGGGTGTTTTTCTATATATAATAAAAATATCTATCTATGTAGCATAATGTATTAAGTATATCAGTCATCTAGTACCCATAACACAAGCTCTGCTTAGCTTGGGGCTAGATGATGCTGTGTGATTTGTCCAACATTATTTATTTATTATTTATTTAAATGTGTTATGTTTTTATTTTGTAAATAATCTTGTATATGTACCTTTTTGCTCTATTGAATAAACCCTTATTGACTTGCAGAGGTACAGGCTAACGCCTCTACCTAGGACATAAGTAAAACGTGATATTATAAATATTTTATTTGTCATAAATATTTTGTTTAAGTAAGTAAACTGTCATCATTATTCATCATTTCAGCCGTAAAATGTCCACTACTGTACGCAAATCCCTCATGATATCATGGCAGGCGGATTGGCGAGCGCAGTACGGGATATTGATACACGGAAAGACGCCGCTGTCCATCTTCCGCAGGTATCCCTTAGCAGGCTCTTACTGCATCCACGAGAATGAGAGGAGGGGTAACATGCTTCTGCCGGCACCCCACGGCTTTAGTAAACTAGTAAGTTATTATTAAGCCTCCGCTGACCCACTGGCAAAAACCTCCCTTGCCTTCTTCTACTTTCAAATCACTTGGGACGGAATCTTCTCCAACTGCATCAAACGTGACCTAAGAAATAAGAAAATTGTTAAACGATGACTACGAGTTTAACGAGCAAATTAGGTTTTTCTGTTCGACTATTTTCCTAACTCGCGTGTCATCTGACCGATCAACCAATTTAAATATTATGCTTTATTCTATTTATCTGTGTTGTTGTATTTTGTAATTTATGTTATATATAACGCATCAATGAGGTCAATGCATTATCATCATTTCCATAGTAAAACGTCCACTACTCAACACAGGCCTCCCTTATGGATCTCCTTGAGGGGTAGTTGCCATACTCACTACCCTTGGCGGTTTGGCGAGCACAGTAAGGGATGTCAGTGGTTGAAATGATGATGATGGTATGCATTTTTATTCAGAGACGAATAGAAAAAGCAAGGCGCCTATGCCCAGCAGTGGGCTGATATGACGCATTTTTATTTGTACATGCATTTTTTATAGTACACAAAGCGTGAACAAGAACAATTACGGCACAATTAGAACACCCCACAAAAACGCCGAAGGGGACAATTAAGGGCAAGCATTATCAATTAGTACACTTTGGCGTTGGCACGTGTGCAGCACACGCCGCCTTAACAAGCCCTGTGATCTGCGATACGTTGTATCAAATATTAAATAAACTAACTATTGCATTCGGTTTCTCCTATTAGACTGCACCCATCACAAAAAGATTACATGAAATAGTTTTATTCGATATTAAATCAGTTAAATTAGCAAGATCTGAACATGAAGTAACATAGAAGACATAGTTATTTATCCAAGATTAGGAAAGATAAGCAGACGCCTACAACTTTATCATATATTATTTGTTTTTTGTGTTTTTAATTTTAATTTGTGTTAGCATAGACTCTTGTTAATAGCATGTTTTATTTTACAAACCTTAGTGGTTTTTTTCTTTGCTATTAAGTACTAAGAATATGTTTTTTTTTATCCTTTAAAACGATAATAAATAAAAAAAAAAAACAACTAACGATAAAATCCTTGACTTGTTGAAAATGCGCAAATCGCTTTAGAAGGTATTATCCTCGATTTATTATAGATCCTGAAATCGTAAATCATCACAATTGTGTATAAAAACAAGCAAACATTATTAAGAAAAAAAATGAAACGAAAAACCCAACTGCATGTTTAAATTTAGGACTTCAAACAGGCCTTGGAAGACTCCACTATTAAAATTAAATAGTAAGAATTTGCAAAATGCTATTTTGGTATCAATAAATTATTTTCGACCAGACATAAAACATTTTTGGCAAACTATTTTCTATCAATCCCTTCAGGTTGATATTCAAATATTTCGGAAACACACAGTTCAATAGCTTTAGAATTTAGTTAAGTAGTAATGGTGGAATTATTTTCATCGAATATATTTCACTCGAATAATTTTCAGCAACCAAAAGAATAATTGAAAAAACCTGATATTGGAACGTATAACAGAGTTTCACATTATTCAGAAAGAGATTAAATCAGAAGGATGAAAGAAGCGAACACAACATTATGCCATTTTGACGAATCAAGGGGCTAACGCAACTTGACTAGACCAATCAAACCTGCGACCTTATGAGTTGCACTTTGAGACAGGTGGGCGAGCTATGCGAAGAGGGTATTTACTTTTATGTCAAAGGGGATACATTTCTAAAAATTTAAGGATGCATTTTAAAGTTTTATTTAATGTTTCGTTTGTGTTTTGTTTAATTTAATGTTTCGGTTATATTGTTTGTTGAGGTTTGTTTTTGTACCGTCCGTCTATTTACTCTATCCCTCTCATGTCTCCTTCTCTGCATTCTATCTGTGGTTGTGAAATCACCCGGGGCTCCAACTGAAACCAGCGCGGCATCTAAGCCTGGCCAGGTGCTACACAATGCTGAGTAAGGGACCCATTTACCCGCGCTACATCCTCTGCTTCCTGTCCGTAATACGATGTTATTACTATTATTTTTTTCTATCTATTTTTGTTTATTATTTTATGTGTGGTTGTATTGTATTGTGTATAGTGCGTGTGGTAAATTAATGTCTTTCTGCTTCTTCTTCTTCTTCTAAAAGAAGGTCAAATTATTTTGTTATTGTTTTGAATAGATAACGCACACGAACTACTACCTACTGGTAGTAGTTTTACTACCAGTAGGTAGTAGTTCGTGTGCGACTGAAATGATGATGATGATGAAACCATCATCATCATTTTAGTCGTAAAACGTCCACTACTGAACACAAGTCCCTTATGGATCTCTATGAAGGGTAGTTGCCATACTCACCACGCTTGTCAAGCGGGTTGGTGAGCGCAGTACGGGATGTTGATACACGGAAAGACGCTGCTACCTATCTTCCTTTTCTGCATCCACGGGCAAGACAGGAGAAGCAGCATTCTTCAAATAACATTATACACATTATCGCCAAATCCATAAATTAATAAATAAATAATGCTGGACAAATTACACAGCATCATCTAGCCCCAAGCTAAGCAGAGCTTGTTTTATGGGTACTAGATGACTGATATACTTAATACATTATACTACATGGATTGATATTTTTATTATATATAGAAAAACACCCAGAACACCCTCAACGTATATCTGCAGATCGTACAGACATTTGTCCCGAGGCGGGAATCGAACCCCCAACCCCTTGCGTCGCAGGCGGACCTTCGCCCACTGCGCTAAAGAGTCCTTGTCCTCAATCATTCTCCTCCCTCCATGAGGGAGGGACGTGAACAGCAGTCCTACCGGCTGACAGACTGCGCTCGCCAACCCGCCTGCCAAGCGTGGTGAGTATGGCAAATAACCCTCATAGAGCTCCATGAGCGAGGCCTGTGTTCAGTAGTAAACGTTTTACGACTGAAATGATGACTCGAAGATTCACTACTTTTATATTGTAAACATATTTGTAAACCTGTTTTTATTTATTTCTACATATCCTTTTTTTTGTTTGTTTTTTTGCGTGTACCTAGCTAAAATTTATTATTTTTTTTGTCTTTTCTTTCCTCTGTGTAGATTTGTTGTTCTATGTTCTAACTTTAATCTGTAAGTAGATATGTCTGTATTCTGTGCTGTGTGTATATACCAAATAAATGCTTTATCTATCTATATTCAATCTCTTACTCTTTATTTACTGTTCCAGAACTAGCTCAATTGATTGTTAACCCTTCAAAAGCCAGGGTTCCCACGGGGTTCCGCAGCCGGTATTAAAATTCGAGTGTCGATGCAAAAAGACAAAGGGCACTGCACAAATTGGACCCCACCCGTCCCGTGACGTCACTCGCATTTGCAACTTACACAGTGTACGTACAAAACAGTA
Organism: Pasiphila rectangulata; assembly: GCA_963082625.1. Taxonomy (NCBI): domain Eukaryota; kingdom Metazoa; phylum Arthropoda; class Insecta; order Lepidoptera; family Geometridae; genus Pasiphila; species Pasiphila rectangulata. Next base: position 21,755,777 of record OY720240.1, on the reverse strand, counting down.
AGTGAAGACAAAATATTACTCCTTTATTCTATCTCCAGGTCTAGATGATACTGACATAAATAATGTTTAGAATCCAGCATTATTTATTTATTTATTATTTCAACAAGCTCAAACCAGGGATAAGTGGAAGGAAGGAAGGGAGGCCGTTGCCCTGAGTGGGAAACATCAGGTTTATAAATAAAAAAATAATAAGATTGTTTATTCTATTCACCTTTTGACTTTCTTTAATGAAAATTGAAGCGAGTCAAAATATAAAATGGCCGTGGGGTGCCGGCAGTAGAATGTTACCCCTCCTCTCATGCTCGTGGATGCAGTAAGAGCCTGCTAAGGGATACCTCCGGAAGATGGGCAGCAGCGTCTTACCGTGTATCAACATCCCGTACTGTGCTCGCCAACCCGCCTGCCAAGCGTGATGAGTATGACAACTACCCGTCATGGAGATCCATTGGGGAGGCCTGTATTTAGTAGTGGATGTTTGACGGCTGAAATGATGATGATGAAAATATAAAAATCTAAGAGGTCAATAGATATATCATGGAGTAATTATAATTGTAAAGTATACGACCTTTTTTGTGTTTCATAGTAAACCAAGAAACATTCATGAATGTTCTCATTCGTGACCGGAGCAAAGCCTACGGCCTCGACGTAAATCCAGCAAAAACCCAGGCATCATAGTAGGGAGTTCTCGTATGTTGGCAAAAATTGATTGGAATACCCTTATTCCTGTTATTATATTTTGGTAAACGTAAAAACAAACACCAACTTCTAACTACAGGTCTACGGCTAACTACGAAACTAGTCTAATTTATATATACACAGGAAAGTCAATCTGTTAAATTGCTTAATCTGCTGAAGTTAAATTATCTTATCTGCTTGTGTGTTGACTGTGGCACGGCGCCGCTCATTACCGGCCGCTGACTGACTGCTGACAACTTAGCCGTGACTCTAGAGACACGTGTCGCTCTAACGACGTGACGCCCCGTGACGTCACGAGTGACGTAGGCGCCTAATAGTGCATTGCTGACCAATGACTTTCCACAAAGGAATTATGTGGTGTGTCCGTGTTGGTCGAATGGGTAAATGCCGCTTATTATTTCAGTCTTAGAAAAGAAATCATAATATTTTTTTTAGATTATAGTACATAATTTTAACACGATACTCCACTAGTATCCGAAGAAACCGCAAAAGTTACACAGTTTGTAACCTTACACTAAGCTTGCTTTCAAAATTAAACACTTTTCTCATGAAAATGTTTACAGCAATAAATATAATAAAGACATTTTATGTAACCAATCTCGAGCGAATAATTCCTAACTCGAACTTTTGAAGCTCAATCCGTCCAATGAGTTGATAAAAATAAAATTGAAATTTGTAACATTTAATTATCACAGCCCGAAATTTCACAGAGGGTACGTACTATTAATACAGGTATAATGCGTGACGTAATAAGCCGCAGGCGAAAACTTGTAAGATACGCGTTTAGCAGAATCGTAGCAAAGACTCCATAAAGTAAATACGACACCAAATCGTCTTGCTGTAATTACTAGACGCACAGTCAGCACCGGATTTTCATCATCTATTATAGTTGATGTACGGCAAAGACGACGGAACGGGAATCCAAGAGGACCACGGGAAGACGACATTGTAAATGTGGCTGGAAAACACTGGTCGAGAAAAGCAAGTCAAAGAGAAAATTGGCATATCTTGGAGGAGGCCTTTACCGCCACAGGTGGTCCTAACACTAGCAACTTAAATGAACAACTTATTTTCAACAAACATTTTTTTAGTGTGAGTGTTTGCTAAGAATGAGATAGCGGGACGAGTTTGACGCTTGTTTACAATCTCGGCCTGTAACTGCGCTGAGTTGCGAGGAGTGGAAGGAGGAAAGGGACGCCTTTGCCCCGCAGTCTAGGGGAAACTAAAGAATAATGAATGAATTAATGATTATAACTTTATTGTACACTATAAAATAAAAAAAAACAGTAGAGGAAATACATAACTAAATGCACAATGGGCGGCCTTATCGCTAAAAGCGATTTCTTCCAGGCAACCTTTGGATGGTCAGGATTGTGAGAACTATATAAGACAGTGGCGTACCAATAAGATACATATAAAACAAATAAAATAACAATAAATATAATGAACTATTTAATACCCAAAAACAATAAAATATAGTTGATGAATACTTTAAGTGAAAAAATAAATATAATACGTAAATAACAGGAGCTAAAGTGAATCCAAATAAAACTGATGAACCTTGTGTTTAAAAATAGGAAGGGACTTTGCGTATCGGATGGAAACAAGGAATGCGTTCCAGAGCCTTGTAACCTGTATGAGTGAATGAATCATCATAGAACTGAGAAGTGTGAAAAGGAGTTTTAAGCTGGAGTGTGTAAGAGGACCGAAAGGAAAGAGGATTGTAGTCTTGAAGAAACTCAAAACGATCTTTGAGATATAACGGAGTTGAGGGAGAGAAAAGGACAGTGTAAAGGAGGTTACGGATATGCGTATTCTGGCGAAGACGGATAAGTAACCATTTGAGTAAGCTACGGTATTCAGAGATATGATCGAATTTACGCAAGCCAAATATAAATCTAATGGAATATTATTATGAAGACGCTCAAGCTTTTCAAGATGGTCTTCAGTTAAATCGGGATAGCTGGCATTAGCGTAGTCGAAAATAGGATACAGCAAAGATTGTGCGAGCGCAATTTTAGTGGAGGTTGGAAGAAAGTTACGCAATCGTTTTAAAGAAGCACCTGCCGCAAAAGTCTTCCGCCTGACTGCTGCCATTTGCGTATCCCACGTCATGTTTCTATTCATGAGGATCCTCAAATTTTTAACTGTTTCACATATCTTAAAGTTTACGCCGTCAAATATTAGTGGTAAATCAGACCAGTTTATCCGAGCAATCATTCTGGAGCTACCCAATACTACTATTACGTGGGGTTTCGAGAGATTAATTTAAAGTCAAAATGATTGGCTTCACCTACTGATACCTTCCATATCCGAGTTGACTTCAGTAATTGCTTCGGCTAACCATTCTATTAGAGCTTGTGTGTAGATTTGTAAATCATCTGCATAAAGGTGGTAGGCAGAAGAGAGTTTATGAGAGATAGAATTTATTAAAATAGAGGAGATAGCACGCCGCCCTGTGGGACACCAGCTTACACATCACACCACGATGAATAAGTATCATCAATACGGATGCGTTGCCGGCGCCCAAACAGGTAACTACGAAACCAGTCAATCACTGTTGCAGATATGTTAAGAAAGCGAAGAATAGCTAACAGGATGCTGAAATCGACGTTATTGAATGCGCTGCTAAAATCTAATATCGAGAGGATGGTAACAAGTCCGTCATTTATACCAAGTCTTATGTCGTCAGTAATTAATTTTTTATAAGAGCGGAGAAGACCCAAAGCGGGTGCTATTGAAATTTAAATATTTACCTATTCATCAATACACCACCCGATGGGAAAATCAAGAAAAAATAAGTTCATCCCCACCTTACGTTACGTGTATGAGAGATACCCCAAATTAATTCACAGAAATTTTAAAACCAAATATAAATCGTATTACCTTAACAAAATTTAACACACCATATAATTTGTAAATTAATAATCAACCTGTATAAAACTGTTGTTCGGCTCGCTACATCAAAACAATAGCGGCTGGAATGCACTCGACCATTAGCAACTTGCGCTCACTTGTTATCTCTTTCTCGCAGCGCACGGTGAGACGGGCGTTGCATTTGTGTGGGCGAGACGAAGCAAACTTTTATTAAAAACATAAACCACAGGTACAACATTACAACTTAGAAATACTCGTAACTATTGTTATACCTAACCTACTGCGCAATTATTTACTTTCATCTTCATTCAACGTCATGGTGTACTTGTTTAATGTAATAACTTAATATTTTTGGAAATTATTAATGTGCTACCCAAATGTTTGCCATTATTTAAACAATGTGTACTGCCTATCTACTATGTATAGTAATTAAGTTAAATTAAGACGAATGTATGTGCCAAGACAAACCTCGTACGGTTTTTATGGCACTGATTTTAATAACCATGTATTTAAGTTTTTGAGTATAAATAAATAAAAAAAAAAAAAAAAAAAAAAATATTTTTTCAGCATATTTTTGAAGCGTTATCTCGGCGTTGTTAACACAACAGTTAGTACAACAGTTAACAGTTTTCTAGGACTAACAGCCTTTTCGCAGAGCCGGTGACGGACAGACAAATCGAAACTATAAAGGTTTCTAGTTTTACTACGAAACCCTAAAAATGGGAGCCTTTGGTTTGTCGCGCCATTTGGTAGTAAAAAAATAGCAAAAAATACATAAGTGTATAAGTAATTTATGATGTAACCACAATAACCTCTGTATCTGACTGTACGAACGTCAATTTAGATACGGTACACTCATCATGTTAATTCTCTAAGCTCTTTGAGCTTCGCCTGGGTTTCATATTTTCCCGGCCAATGGGCCCGAAAATTACGGAAATTATACGTGCGCTGCGAGAGATGGCATGGATGGAGTTGTGGAACAACTACTAGTGAACTAAGTGTGTACTTGTTAACCCATTTGTAGATTATAGTGGGTAGAAAATTTTAAGGAAAAGAGATTTTTATAGTTTATTATTTAAGATTTTACCAGTTACATTTTCAAAATTCTTTCACCATTAGAATGCTACATTATCCATGAGTAACAAAGGCTATTATTTTATCCCCGTATTCCTACGGGAACGGGAAAAACACGGGTGTAAGCGTATATTATTTAAATAATTTAAGTCAAGTATCTAATTAATTTAAGTGAAGCGTCTGACTCCATTATGACTTAATTTTTGAACATGAACCCTAACATTAACGTATACAGAATTTCACAAAGCGCTTAGCTTCAGTAGTCTTCTTTCAAAATACCCTCTCGTTTTGTACAAGAACGGCGCCTGCAATCCACCTGGACTCATAAATATATTCCAGTTCAACATAGCCACTCTCGCATACAAAGTATCGGATACTTTATACAATTTAAATAGGTTTGAGTGTTTGTAAAACTGCATTTTCTCAACCAGATTTTTGGGTAGAGATACATCGTTTTACCGCAATGAGCTAACAAAGAGCTGCAAATACTATTAGACTTTTACGATTTCTCAACAAATTGTTAAATCTTAAAATTAAGGACTTTTACTTTAGCTTTATTTTTATATCACGTATTTTTTTATTATTTTCTCGACGTTTCAAACACGTTTCAGGGTTCATTTTCGAGGTAGTGTATACTATCTATACTAATATACATAGGAAAGATTTGTATTTTGTTTATTTATAACGAATAAACTCAAAAACTACAGGACTGATTTACAAAAATCTTTTAATTTCTCATACTCGGAAAGTAGTGTTGTTTTGATGCAGCATTAAAAAATGCTGCTTCCCTCCATAGAGAGGGAAAAACTCATACAAATTACTTCCCACCTAAGGGCCGGAATGAACTTTAAAAAAAGAACTGCTGTCAGCTATGAAGAGTTCTATGTGAAAAAAAAAAACTAATTAAAAAAAATTCTAAACAGCCAGTGTGAACTTAGCGCAAACTTCTTTGAACGGAATAAGCCGCAACAATTACGCGGTGAGTTCCATATTTAAAATTTAAAAATTCGACATAAATTGGCGGGATAGTAATCTGTTATGTATCTGTGACGGAATTCAAACAAATAGGTCCTTATTTGACAATTAATTTTAAATAGATAAGTACTACTAATAGTATTATATATTATCAATAAATATTTTAGGTAAACAACTAGTTCTATTTTCCTCATATTCGAAATGAAAAGTACCTACGAGTAAAAGTACCTAAGACCTACTCGGACCATAGTCTAAATACCTCGGGAATTAATCCTTTCGACCCTCGGTTAACAATCTACTATTCACCATTAGAATGCTATATTATACCCGAGTAACATAAGCTATATTTTATCCTCGTATTCCCACGGAAACGGGAACTACGCGTGCATGCGGTTATTATGCAGAGTGCGGCTAGTCATTTATAAAAATGAAAAATGCATTCAATATTTTCGATAATGTCGCGATTTGATTCCATACTTTTTGATTAACGAACAATTTGATGCCAATTTGATTGGCGACAGGGTACGGGAACGTAGGTTTGAATCACGTCAAAATATTCGTTTTATAAGAGGGTTAATTTTAAGATATTAAGTTTCCAGCTTGTGGTGCCGTGGGGTGCCGTCAGTAGAAAGTTACCCCTCCACTCTGCCCGCGGATGCAGTAAAAACTTGCTAAAGGATACCTCCGGAAGATGGTCAGCAGCGTCTTTCGGTGTATCAACATCCCGTACTGCGCTCGCCAACCCACCTGCCAAGCGTGGTGAGTACCCCTTATGGAGATCCATGAAGGAGGCCTGTGTTCAGTAGTGGACGTTTTACGGCTGAAATGATGATGAGAAAGCTTTCAGCTTACACGGGAGAAACTCGCGGGAAGACACTAGTTAGCTATAAAGCTTTATACTCACTACTCTGTGTTAGCAACAAAAGAGTTTTATAATGTCGTTTACCATTGTGACGCAAATGAGAAAAGTCGGGAGGTAGTATTTTCAAAAGATAAACATATAAGGTTTACTTTGTAAGTTAAAAGTGCTTAACTTGATTTAAGAATCTGAGACTTACTCGTTTAATGGGCAGTAACATACATTGTATTCATTGATATTATTTATAAAGGGTGTATAATAGTTTCTAATATATATAATAGTTTCTAAACAACCGAAAAGAATAGAGAAGGGCACTATCCCGTACTACTTTCGCCCTATTGCTACCACAGATAGTATAATAATATCATCCCCTCAAAAAGAAACATTTTTTCGTCGATAAAACGCCTAATTTAACAATATTACACCAAAACATTTCAGGTGCCATAAATAAAGCTGAGGAAATTTATATAGCTCTTACTAAGTTACAGGAACATGGTACAATAGTTGATGTAATATGCTTTACAGAAAGTTTTATTAAAAAAGGTCTGGAAAGGTACCTAAAGATACCGGGCTTTAGCGTGGCTTCAGCATTTTCGCGCGCAGAAAAGAAACGTGGAGGCTCATGTATTTTGCTGAAAGCAGATTTAAAATATAATACTATTGACTTTATTGATAGTATAGCTTGTAAGTACTGTTTTGAATGCACAGGGATAAATATTTTGCCTTATAATATAATTTTAATATGCATTTACAGGACGCCAGATAGTTGCAAATTAGTATTTTTTGACAAATTAGTACAGATTCTTGAAAAATTGACAGTTAAATATAAAAATATTGTGTTGTGTGGTGACTGGAACATAAATATATTAAAAGAAAACAGAGACAGTAATAAACTGTTAAGTATTTTAAAAAACTACAATATTAAAATTTGCATAAATAAGCCTACGCGCAAGGAATCATGTCTGGATATCATTGCCAGTAATATTAGGAACGCTACGGGCAATGTGCATTATCTATCGCTATCAGATCATGAAACAGCGCAAAGTCTAAAAGTTCCATTAAAAAAGAAATATGAAATATCTCAATGGTTTGAATTTAGAAGAGACTACTGTAAAGAGAATAAAACAAAATTTTTTGATTGTTTAGCAGCATTATCTTTTTCAGAAACGTTCGAAATAAAAACACTAAATGAGGCTTTTAGTTACTTCCATGAAACATATAAACTGTTTTATGATCTCTGTTTCCCACTTGTAAGACAGAAAAAAACAAATCGACGTGCTAAATGCAAATGGCTTACAAAAGGACTTAAAAAGTCAAGCATACACAAAAGACATTTGTACTTAAGGTTAAGATTAAATAAAAAAAAGTATGAAAATACTTATAAAAATTACAAAAATATTTTAAAAAGATGTTTCTATAAGTCACAACAATTACAAAATATGAGGCACATATCAAATAGTGACAATAAATGTAAAGCGGCATGGGAGGTTATTAATGACATATCAGGAGATGCAGAACCTGCTAGGCAAATTGAGAAAATTATTAAAAATAATTTAACATACACCGACCCACATGACATTTGTAAACTGTTTAATCAATATTTTATCGATATAACAAATAATAGCAATTTTAATTTTCATCCATCAGACGTGGCTCAACACGTTGATTCCCACACATCATCAATATTTTTACATCCAACCGACAAAACAGAAGTGTCAAGAGTTATTAGAAGCCTCAAAAATACCAACTCTGTAGGTGGAGACGGAATCAATACCAAGTTGATAAAATTAAGTGCTCCATATATTTCTGAAATAATTAGTTACTTGATTAATAGATCGTTTGAAGAAGGCGTATTTCCAAATAAACTAAAGCAGTCTATAGTCAAGCCTCTATTTAAAAAGGGGGATAGGTCGGACCTAAATAATTATAGACCCGTAGCCTTAGTACCGGTTTTCTCAAAAATATTTGAGAGAATAATGTTAATAAGGTTGCAAAAATTTGTTTCAAGACATGATATATTGAAACCTGAGCAATTTGGATTTCGTAAAAATAGTTCTACCTCTCTGGCTTGCTTCAATGTTATCAAATTAGTGATGGAGGCCATAAATGACAAAGTTCCTGTAGCTGCTCTACTACTAGATATGTCAAAGGCATTTGACTTTGTTGACCATACGTTACTGCTGTTTAAGCTAGACAAATACGGCATAAGAGGTACCGCAAATCAGTGGCTTCAAAGTTACCTAAGTCACCGACAGCAGTGTGTTCAGGTGTCAAGCATCATTAAGGTAAACAAAATAGATATACAATCAAGCTTCAAATTTAACAAATTTGGAGTACCACAAGGTAGCATTCTAGGACCATTCTTATTTCTTATGTACATAAATGACATTCCTAATATAACTAGACATAAAACTATCTTATTTGCTGACGATACAACAATTATTGTAAGAGGGGGAAATAATATAAATTTTGAAAATGAAATTAACATAACATTATCTAACACAATTGAATGGTTGACAAAAAATAACCTACAAATTAATTTGACAAAGACAAATATTATACAGTTCGGATCCTATAAACAAAAAAAAGTAAAAGTTGCTGTTAATTATAATAACAACCCCATTGCTGAAGTTGATACAGCTAAGTTTTTAGGCATTTGGCTTGATCAACATTGCAACTGGAAAACACACGTTAAATATATTTGTGATAAGCTGGATAGATTCGTTTTTGCTATAAAAAGCATAAGGCTTCGCGTATCTACAGATGCAGCGCTGAAAGTGTATCACGGATATGTATCATCATATTTAGCATATGGATTAATGTTGTGGGGAAATTCAACCGACATTGAAATGGCGTTTCTTATTCAAAAAAAGTGTGTGAGGGCCATAAGTGGCGCTAGGAGTACGGATAGCTGTAAGCCCTTGTTTAAGATGTACAATATTCTTCCGCTGCCGTGCATGTACATAAGAGAAATATGCGTGTTTGTGAAACAATATCCGTATTATTTTAAAACCAATTCAGATATGTTGGAAAGACAAACAAGACATAATGACAGGCTTTACGTTCCACATTGTAGATTAAAACTTATCAAAAATAATGTTTATCAGCAGGCAATTACAATTTTTAACAAATTACCCAGTGACATAAAAAATTTGCAATTAAATTTATTTAAATTAAAATTAAAATATTGGCTACATGACAAATGTTTTTATGACATAAAAGAATATTTAGATTATAAATGTTGACATTGTATTAATTTTATTTTATTTGACATTAACTAAATCGATGACCATAAATAGTAAATAATTGTTAATTTTAGAAGCTATCTTGCATGAATCTTAATCTATAATTATTATATTCTATTTTGCACGCCCTTACGAGGTAGAATGTATTGGAAATTGTTGATATTATTATAAGATCTATTGTACCTACATTCAGCAAATAAATGATTATCTTATCTTATCTTATCTTATTTTAACAAGAGTACTAACGCGCCGTAAAGGGGAGGCCCATTTCAGCCATAAATAAGTTTCAGCCCATAAAAATAAGTACCTAGCTTTAGAACGAAAAAAATCGGGATATCGTATTTTTTTACAATTTGTTTTTATTTATAATTTTACTAGTGACCCGCCCCAGCTTCGCACGGGTGCAATACTGATACTAAATATACTACAGACTATACCTCTACCATCGCGGACTTTTTTGCAGACCTTTTTAAGGTGTACAATACTGTAGTACGTTATTTTGATCTATCTCGTAGGGTTCAGCCAGCGTTTGCAATGTAAGAAAAGAAATGTGTTTATTTACGACCTCACATTATAGCTCTTCTGTTGCCGTGGGGTGCCGGCAGTAGAATGTTACCCCTCCTCTCCTACCCGTGGATGCAGTAAGAGCCTGCTAAGGGACACCTCCGGAAGATGGGCAGCAGCGTCTTTCTGTATATAACATCCCGTACTGCGCTCACCAATCCGCCTGCCAAGCGTGGTGAGTATGGCAACTACCCCTCTTGGAGATCCATGAGGGAGGCCTTAGTTCACTTGAATCACTCTATCTGTTAAAGAAACTCCATCAAAATCCGTTGCATAGTTTTAACGATCTAAGCAAACATAAGGACAGACAGACAGCGGGAAGCGACTTTGCTTTATACGTGTATTGATTAGATGGTACGAGTATGTATGATGTGAAAATGATCCTGAGGTTATGATTGTATTTTTTTTACTTGTTAATAAAAAAATCTATTTAGGTACTTTTATTTGTATCTGTACGGCAACTCTTCGCGAAGGTCATTGACCCTGCCAAGAGTCGGCTGGCTTTTAAATTGTCACTATCGCATAATCAGCTATTGAAAGTAAAACTTTCGTGGTCTTTTCTTGAATGAAAATTACTGAATTCTGAAAAGTTGAAGTACATAAGTTATTCCTTGGGATGGTCAGAAACACCCCCCTTTCAGCTTAGTACAGATGTTATAATACACCCTGTATTGTATATATTAAAAGATGCCGTGGGGTGCCGGCGGTAGAATGTTCCCTCTGGTATGAGTTTGGCCCGTGACTACTGTCCACGTCCACTGTATGCACCTACCCCATGGTTATTCAAGATCATGAGAAGGTTGTTGCCGTAGTCGCCACGCTTGGCAGGCGGGTTGGCAAGCGTGATACGAGATGTTGATACACGGAAAGACGCTGCTGCCTATCTTCCGGAGGTATCCCTTAGCAGAATATACTGCGTCCACGGGCGAAGGAGGAGAGGCAATATTCTACTGCCGGCACCCCACGGCAATTTTTTTTATTTCTATTCTAGTAACAGCTTAATAAAATAAAATAAATAAAATAAAAAAGCCTTTATTTCTACTACTTACTTATTATAAAACACAATTTACTTAAAACTAAATATCTAAAGCAGTAGTCGCCTCAGCAGCGTAGGCCTCCCCTAAAACCCTCCATATGTCCCTTTCTCTCGCCTTCGTCATCCAATATGGTCCACCTTTTTCATGAAAAATATCTCTCCATCTCTTTCTCTGCCTTCCTTGCTTTCTCTTTCCTTCCCTCGGGATCCATTCGGTCACTCTCTTTGTCCATCTATCATTGTTTAACCTGCAGACATGTCCTGCCCAATTCCACTTTAACCACCTTAACCTTTCTTTTACGTCTTTCATTTTGGTTCTTCCTCGTATGTCTTTGTTGCTTATTTTATCTGCTATTTTGATACCGAGAATACTTCTCTCCATTTTGCGCTGACATACGGCTATTTTCTCTTCATCTTTCTTTCGAAGCGACCATGTCTGACAGCCTTATGGCTGTCAGACATGGTCGTTTTAATTTAATAGGTTACTTATGTAAGGCATGGCAATATTGCTATTTCATACAGGTTCTTCTTTAAGTGAAGCTCAATATTTTTATTCTTAAATATTTCTTTTAATCCCCAATACTTTTTCCAAGCTAAAGCTATCCTTCTTTCTATATCTTTTTCTGTACAATTTTATATACAATATAAAACGACACAAGCTGCCCGAGGTAGATATACTCTTCCACATACTCTAAATTTTCGTTGTCTATTTTTATATCTTGTATCTCTCCATTCGTTAGTATCTTCGTCTTGGAAATATTTAACGATAATCCTGATACTTTGCACTTGCAGTAACAGCTTACCTAGCTAAAACTTTGCACCTATATCTATATATGAAAACTGGCGGCGCGGCAGAAGCATCATATTTTTTTTATTTCTGCCGTAAAAAGTCCACTACTGAACACAGGCCTCCCTCATGGATCTCCATGAGGGGTAGTTGCCATACTCACTACGCCTGGCAAGCGGGTTGGCGAGCGCAGTGCGGGATGTTGATAAACGGAAAGACGCTGCTGCCCATCTTCCGGAGGTATCCTTAGCAAACTCTTACTGCATCCACGGGCATGAAAGGAGGGGTAACATTCTACTGCCGGCACCCAACTGCAGAAGCATGTTTACTAATAAAAAAACTATTGCGAACAAACCCAAGACAATTTTATCAGTGCCCATTACCGGTAGCAAAACATTATAATCTTGATCGTAATTAGCCGGGCGAGATTTGCATTTAGATTGCGCGCTGGATTAGCATGCACTGGCAATAACTCACACCCGGCGAGCAATGCACCGCGCTTAGATCGCTGATTAGCAAAAACACAGATTCTACAGATTACTATAGATTTGTTGTGTGTGGTTTGATTGGTTGCTGCAATCCGGCTCGAAGGACAAAAATTATAAGAATTTGACTAAATCTGAATCATTGACTCTTATTTTTTTAATATAATATTGCTTACAGCCGTGAGGTGCCGGCATTAGAATGTTGCTTCTCCTCTCTTGCCCTGGATGTGGATGCAGTAAGAGCCTGCTAAGGGATACCTCAAAGTTCCATACCCAAAGGGTAAAAACGTGACCCTATTATTACTGAGACTCCGCTGTCAGATTGTCTGTCCGTCTGTCTGTCTGTCACCAGGCTGTATCTCACTTACCGTGATAGCTAATAAATTTTCTCTGATGATGTATTTCTGTTGCCGCTATAACAACAAATACAAAAAAAAAACCAGCCAAGTGCGCACCAGACTCGCGCACCGAGGGTTCCGTACAAACCTGTAGGTATATAAGACCTGAGTATTTGATATAAATTTCAATTTAATACCTGTACGCGTTCTTGAAGAAAGGGGTAGTAAGTTTAAAATTATTAAAAATATTTTTATTATATATTATATGTAACTAAAAATTTACGGATTTCGCAATTTTTCCTTTATCTGTGCTATAAGACGTTACTTCTTATCAAATTTCAAGATTCTGAGTTCACGGGAAGTACCCTGAAGATTTTGATTCCCTTGCGAGTGTCGAAAATTTGCGGAAATTTGCGGCATGAACGGCTGTATCTTTTGATTACGTTGGCTTAGAAGTTGGATTTTTTCACAATTCCAATAGACAGTAGACCTAAGTATTTGATATAAATTCCTATTCCTAGCTTGATACTTCCACGCGTTTCTGACAAAAAGGGTCTTGACAGACAGACGGACGGACAACAAAGTTATCCTTTAAGGGTTCCGTTTTTTCCTTTCGAGGTACGGAACCCTAAAAACAGAACAAAATAAATATTTAATGCTCTCATACAACAAATGTGATTTTTTCTCGTTTTTTGCTCGATATTAATAACGACAACAGGTAGACGCTTGAGAAATTCACAGAATATTTAGTTGTGTTCACTTCAAAAATAAATAACTGAATTAAAATAGGAATACCACAAAAGTGAATTTAATGCCGTTTTTTGCTTGATATTGTATAATGTACAAACCACAACCAAAAGTGGGTGATCATCATATCAGCCGTAAAATGTCCACTACTGAATGAACTATGGCCTACCCCTCATGGATCTCCATGAGGGGTAGTTGCCATACTCACCACGCTTGGCAGGCGGGTTGGTGAGCGCAGTACGGGATGTTGATATACGGAAAGACGTTGCTGCCCATATTCTGGAGGTGTCCCTTAGCAGGCTCTTACTGCATCCACGGGTAGGAGAGGAGGGGTAACATTCTACTGCCGGCACCCCACGGCAAAATGGGTGATGCTACCACAAAATCATGTTGTTTTGCCAAATAATGGTACGAAACCCTTCGCGCGTGAGTCCGACTCGCACTTAGCTGGTTTTTTATGTAAATTAGGAAACTAAACCCACCAGCATATTATTAGGTATGCAAAGTTGAACTGGTTACAAGTTAATAGCTAGTACAAGATAATTAAAATTCTAACCGTGAAAATATTTCAAAGGTTAAATAGTTTAACTCAGGCATCTATGGAATTTGACATATTTGCATTGAAATTGCAAAATTTAATTAGTTTATTTTTATACCGATCTAACAATATTTTTCTAGTATTTAAGCCCTTTTCCGTCGGAACATAAGCACAGTTGTTTTGACTTCTGAAGAAATGGGTCGTATTAGCATATTCGTATTATTGCTTTGTGGTTTTCTCGGCAGAGGTGAGTCAAATCATCATCATCATCTTCAGCCTGACTTCACCCACTGCTGGACATAAGCCTCCCTCACAGATCTCCAAGATCATGAGGGTGTTTATGCCATACTCGCCACGCTTGGCAGGCGGTTTGGCGAGCGCGGTACAGGATAGAGTCAAATACTAGTAATAAAAAATTACTTGTGCCGTGGGGTTTAGGCAGTACAATTTTGCTCCTTCTCTCTAATCTGTGAATGCAGTCAGAATCTGCCATGTGATACCTCCAGAAGATGGGCTGATGGAGTTTTCGTGTATCACTATCTTGTACTGCCTGACTTTACCCACTGCTGGACATAAGCCTCCCTCACAGATTTCCAAGATCATGAGGGTGTTTATGCCATACTCGCCACGCTTGGCAGGCGGTTTGGCGAGCGCGGTACAGAATAGAGTCAAATACTAAATATTACTTACTTATAAAATATTACTTGTGCCGTGGGGTTTAGGCAGTACAATTTTGCCCCTTCTCCAGGTATCCATGGCAGATTCTTACTGCATCCACAGGTTAGAATCTGCCATGGATACCTCCGGAAGATGGACTTTTTGTGTATCAATACCCTGTACTGCGCTCGCCAACCCTCCTGCTAAGCGTAACGGTTACGGCAACCACCACCTCATGACCTTGGAGATCCATGAGTCAGGCCTATTTCCAGCAGTCGACGTGGGCTGCAGTCCTACATCTAAAATGATAACATATTACATACTCGTACTGTTAGTACCGCTAGATAGGTTGAAGCAGTCGTTAAGGTCGCCAACAAGACCTGGATGCGATCTGTCTTCAGGAAGTAGTGGTAAAATATGGCAAAGGCACACCTTTGCGCAGTACAGGGATGTCAAGCTTTCCTATATATAATGGGAAAGCTTGACATCCTTGTCTGCATCCTGCAACTGCTACTAGGTATAATTAGTTTGTGTTCTTTATTGTATTGTATTTTGACATTTGTGGTTATGGAATATTTAATTTTATTTTATTGTTAATTTAATACTGTGGATTATGTTGTCTGAAAATAAATGATTTATTATATTATATATTATATATATTAAATGATGATAATGAAGTATGTAAGCAAGACGCTACGAGCTGACGAACGATTTCCAGAGTTCCAAACAGAACTAGATACAGCAACGTCGGTCCTCCTATAGCAACATGGCAGACCACATCACAAGCGTCAGGGCTAGCCTGGATTAGATTACCACAGACCGTGCAAAAGAAGATTTTGACTTCCTTTTTGGCGAATAGGTGTGAAAATAGGAGAAGCTATACTGATGATAATGCAAGAAACTTAAGTTTTTCATGTAAAACATCTTTTGCGGGGTAAACGAGTTGACGAGCTCTGTGGCGCAGCGGGCGAAGGTCCGCCTGCGACGCAAGGGGTTGCGGGTTCGATTCCCGCCTCGGGACAAATGTCTGTACGATCTGCAGATATTTGTTCAGGGTGTTCTGGGTGTTTATCTATAATATAGATAAACACCCAGAACACCCTGAAACATTTGTCCCGAGGCGGGAATCGAACCCGCAACCCCTTGCGTCGCAGGCGGACCTTCGCCCGCTGCGCCTACTTAATATATTATACTACATAGATAGATATTTTTTATTATATATTATATAATGAAAAATATCTATCTATGTAGTATAATATATTAAGTATATCAGTCAACTAGTATCCATAACACAAGCTCTGCTTAGCTTGGGGCTAGATAATGCTATGTGATTTGTCCAGTATTAAAAAAAAAACCGGAAACGAGAAGTAAAGCGTGACGCTTGGATATGTGCGAATAAGTACTAGGGCGACAGCCCTTCATGCCCTTCATCTTCCATCGTGACAATCGTGTTGACTGTGGCGACTATGGCAACCGGGGCTACTGTAACGTCTGTGGCAACTGTATTGACTGTGGCAACTATGGCGACTGTGGTAAAAAAGTTTTTATTTGCCAGGCATTCCGTGACGGCTCATTATTTTCAGATGGCATATTAGCTCGAAACGCAGCTGATTCCGGAAGCGACAGCTACATCGTAGGAGGAACCGAGGCCAATATCACGGACTACCCTTACCAGGCCTACCTGCTGCTGACTGACGACAACTCCGACAACTACGAGTGTGGAGGCTCCATCATCAGCAGACGCTATATCCTGTCCGCAGCGCATTGCTTTAGGACATTCAAGTAAGAGATGACAATTGAAGTTTCAGTAATTAAATGAAAAATGAGTAATATATTTATTTCTACTTCTTCTAGGTACATATTGCTTTCATTAAATATTCACATATTATTTGACAAAGTTGAAAGGTTTTACAGAATAAAACATTTAAAGATCGATTAAAATTATTGATCCAGTCCTCGAATTACACAATTAATAATTAAATTACAAAAGAACACAAATATCATCATCATCCGTGGGGTGCCCGTGGTAGAATATTACCCCTCCTCTCATGCCCGTGGATGCAGTGAGAGCCTACTAAGGGATACCTCCGGAAGATGGGCAGCAGCATCTTTCTGTGTATCAACATCCCGTACTGCGCTCGCCAACCCAGCCAAGCATCGTGAGTATGGTAACTACCCTTCATGGAGATCCATGAGGTCTGTGTTCAGTAGTGGACATTTTGCGGCTGAAAAGATGATGAATGATCACCATCAACACCTTCTGCCGTGCGGTGCTCAATTGTGCTGTCTTGCGCGTGGATGCAGTAAGAATCTGCGAAGGGGTACCTCGGGAAAATGGGGAGCAGTGTCTTTTCGTAAATCAGCATCCCGTAGTGCGCTGATATGATGATCCCAAGATTGATAAGTATGGAAACAACCCCCTCATGATTAGTACCTGGAGATACATGAGGGAGGCCTATGTCCAGCAATGGACGTCCTGCGAGTATGACTATGCTCCTCATCTTTCCTGCCTTTATTCGACTTTTTGGGGGGTCATAACTATGACATGGATAAGATGAACCTTGATCAAAACGTCAGTTTAAAGGAAATTAAGAATGATAAATATGATAAAGGTTAAATTAAATCAAAAATTTAATTCAATCTAAATCTTAAATTTCCTAGTAATGTTCTTCCTAGGTGTGCTTAAATCCCACAAATCTCCAAACAAACTTTCGGCTTTATATAATATTATAAAGCCTGTTTATATATATATAATATTATAAAGTTTGTTTGGAGGTTTGTTACCTCTTCACGCAAAAACTACACAACGGATTGCGTTGACATTTTGAACACGTATAGATGTGGACCAGGAATAACACATAGGCTACTTTTTATCCGGGTACAACGCATGCGAAGTGGCGGGCACAAGCTAGTTCTAAATAAATTAACAACTAAATATTTTTCATTTTATTTTCAGCCTTATATATCATTTCAACCGAATACCTTAGGAGCGTGCTACGTTAAGATTTGACCAATGTTTTGTTTGATCGACCACCTTTTATATTTATGATACTATAAACCAGAAGTTCTTTATTTATTTATATTAGGAAGACCATCGGCATAATAATGCTTAAATAGTAACAAGGTAAAACAGTTTATGAAGCCATTTAAAGGTCTCCACAGCTAGAATACCTTACCTTTATAACCTCATGATCAGCCAGTCCAGTAGTGGCTCCTGGACAAAGGCTGATCATACTTCCTACGGCTAAGATGATGATGACGGTGATAGAAATGGTAGAAGTTATTGAACAAATCTTTTTTCCATTGTGTTTCAGCATCGTCTCCGCCAACGCAAGAATCGGCAGCAACGACAAATTCTCTGGCGGTAACACATACGACTCAAGAATATTCTATACGCATCCTCAGTACAACGCGAGCACTTTTGATTATGATGTGGCCCTGGTCTTCATCGCTGAGGGTATGGCCCTGGATGGCACTAACGCGAGGAGGATCAGGTTGATCAGGGGAATGGGAAGCGTACCTGGCGGTACCATAGTCAATGTCACTGGATGGGGAAATACAGAGGTGTGTAGAATGATAAACGAGCTGGCCGCATAAGATTCCGTTGTTTATTTATTCTAACGGTCACCACATGTAACAAAAAATAATATACCGAGGTATAATAACAAACAGAAATATAATTTATAATACCAGTGTCACCAATTTTCAAACTACATGTTAAGAATACTGGTGAGCTGGGCATGTGATTGCATGGTTTGCTTGAAACTCTTGCACCTTGATTAGTCAGATCCAGAGACGGTAGCAAACTCGAAGGGGACAGATAGGAATAAAGATTTTTCGTCTTGGTTCTGATGAAAATTTCAGGTGTTGTCAGTCTGGCTTTCAGCCTGAAACTCGAATTTGATGTTTTCATCGCAGTTCTCAAATGGAAGTCTAGATTCGAATTCATGATTCTTTCAGGAAGGTAGCACAGACCCGTCTCCGGTTCTCCTCAGGGTCGTCCAAGTACCGACTCTCACCAACACGGACTGTGCCACAAAAGGGAACAACGTCACTCCGCGTATGCTCTGCGCGGGATTAGATGAAGGTGGCAAAGATTCGTGTCAGGTATACATTTTGTTCATAGTACTCGTAGTAGGGACTTTCTAATTCTAATTCTGATCCAGACGTCCAAACGTCCGGATGAATAAGGCTTGCCCATCACCTTCACGATCATCCCAGCTTAGTCGGCTATTAAATCCCTTTAGTTAAAGAGAGAACGTTCAATACGTCTGAAACTGACTAAGATAGGCAGGGCAGCAGCGCAGCGTCTCTCCGTATATCAACATCCTATACTGCGACCGCCTGCCAAGCGCGGCTTCCTAAAGAAGTCATAGAAATAGTCTGGAAGAGAAGAAATCATGACAATCCTGGAGCTCTAGCTTACTTATTGTGGTATACCTCTAGATTATTTTATTTTATTTAAAGACTTAGATGATGCGATCGACGTATTTCCTCATAAAGACTGTCATTTGAGTAAGACAAGTGTTTATATATAAAAAATATTTAACTACTGTAGCTAAGTAGTTAAACTACTAGTTTTTATTACAGATCTTTATAGTAACTATGTAACCATAAATTAATTTTGTCCAAAGACTTATTATTAATCTCATTATTATTATATCTGCCAAGTCACTGTTATTTTCACTGTCTATATCATGCGAGGCCGTGGGGTGCCGGCAGGAGAATGTTGCCCCTCCTCTCATGCCCGTGGATGCAGTTAGAGCCTGCTAAGGGATACCTCCGGAAGATGGGCAGCAGCATCTTTCCGTGTAACAACATTCCGTACTGCGCTCGCCAACCCGCCTGCCAAGCGTGGTGAGTATGGCAACTACCCCTCATGGAGATCCATGAGGGGAGGCCTGTGTTCAGTAGTGGACGTTTTACGGCTGAAATGATGTCATGCGAATGTCATATCAACTTACATTGTACCTCCTAATTTATGATAGATAAAGAACTTTGAAAGGCAATCATCTATTTAACTTGACACTGGCAGAATTGTGTAAAACCAAACACAAAAAACCATAAAATAAAAAGACGAGACAAGACATGTCATCTATAAATAAGTCGACTTTACGTCAAAAACTTAGATATCAATTTTGAATCATTATTTTAATGTTAGAAAAAAGTAGTTGCATTACAATTTTTATATGTAACTGCTTTTATTACAGGGTGACAGTGGAGGTCCTGCCGTACACGATGAGACACAAGTTGGCATTGTGTCGAACGGGGTAGGGTGCGCCAGACCCAACAGTCCGGGACGGTACACCAATATCACCAATCCAGAAATCAGAAATTGGATCAGGGTCACGTCAGGTGTTTAATTTGTTGTTTGTTTAGGGGAAATTACGGGCACATGAGACCTTACAACTCTCTTATTCTTGCATGTCATCTTCTTACATGTCTCAGAGTCAAACGCAATGCAATGCAGCGTTGGTCACGTGCTTAGTAAACATGATCATCGCGGCATTGCAGTTGCCAACAGAGGTTACCGCTTAACATCTGATGGGCCTTTGGCTTGTCTCGTCATTTAGTAGTATAAGAAAAACTAGCGGACCCAATAAACATCGTCCAGCCGGCTGATGCGGTGATAAATCGATAGGAACGCCATTAACCGAGCCCAATTGTAATTTCAAATCTTTCAGGAATCCATTGAAATTTACACACAAAATTTCATCCAACTAGTCCAGCCGTTTAGGGGGAGTTAGGTGACAAACACACGTACAGAAGATTATATAATATTAATATTAATTTGCCTCCGTGGCTTAGTTGATTTTGATTACCGCCACGGAACACATATTTGTAATTGTTCTGCAGATATTTGTCCCGGTTCTGGGTATTTTTTTATGTATGATGGGTGTGTATTTACTAAAAAAAATGTATCAATCATCTGGTTTCCATAGTTTGGGCTAGATAATGTTGTGTTTAGTGTTTAGTATTATTTATTTAATAATAATTGTAGGTCGTTAATTAATCTCTGTCATTGAATCGCTAACGAACGATTTATTAAAGAGGATTTAATAAGTGACTTATTTTTTATTTATAAATAGGCTACAAAGTTACTTCCCTTCCTGATAATTTTGGTACAAACCATTAGTTCTGCCCTTTTTAACCAACTTCAAAAATAGAGGAGGTTCTATATTCGACTGTATATTTTTTATGTATGTTTACCGATTTCTCCGTTAATAGTGGACCGATTTTCAAAATTATTTTTTTATTCGAAAGAGTGCATTTTCGAGGTGGCCCCATTGGAACCAAGTCAGGATCTGATGGTGAAATCCGGGGAAATCGAGGAAAACCATCACATTTTAAAGGCACCTTCAATGTTTTTTTATCATTTGAAGTCAGTTTTAGTTTGATGAAAAAAAAATATTAGATTTACATTTTAATCCAATTACAAATAATTGAGATAATAAATATGTTGGTTCAGAAAACCAACATATTTATTATCTCAGCCGTAAGTTATCTGCTGTCCACGTCCACTGCTGGACATAGGCCTCCCTCATGGATCTCCATGATGATGAGGTAGGCCTAAGTCCTGCAGTGGACGTGGCCTTACTCGCTTGGCAAGCGCAGAACGGGATCTTGATACGCTAAGTTACGCTGCTACCCATCTTTCAGAGATGTTCCTTGGAAGATTCTTACTGCATCCACGGGCAAAAGAGAAAAAGCCACATTCTGCTGCCGGCATCACGGCAGTGCCGGCATTTGAATTACCCCTCCACAGCCATCATTATACTTATAATGATTAAAAAATCACGGTTGAGTTGCCAGGTTGTCATAACCACAATCAACTTACAATTCATTCCACAAACAATCATCCTCAAATCCTGTTATTAAATACCGATAATAACGTGAAAGAAGATTCAATAACAGACGGCACGGTGCCGTGGTCGCCGACACAATCGCACTCTCCGCTGGAAGCGAGGTGTATTGATACAGCGAACGTGATGCGGGCGGCTTTGTTTTTGTTACAAACTGCGCTCTTAGCACGAGTTTATGGAGTCAGTGAGTTAACATGCAATCTACATAAGCAGCTCGAGTGGTTCGAAAAACCGTAGGCCGTAGACATTCGTAGCATGTAGTCAGTAGACATTCGTAACATACTCGTAGCACAAAGGCCGTAGACATTACTAGCATACTTGTAGCTGATTGTCCGTATAATTTAATATCAAATTTTCAATTTTACAGCAAGATTTATAAAAGAAGACGGACTAAGGTTCTATGACAAAGCTTTTGGATCCTTTTATGTTACAAAGACCAGTAAATTGTTTTAATGTAATGTTGGCATTGCTACTCCATGATTCCATTTTTATTATGTTTTAGATGTGGCTTATACATATTTTATAACATTAGAGCTGAATACACGTATTGCCATTCAATAGCGCTAACAACAAGAAATCAAAGTCAATAACAGACGGTACGGCGCTGTGGTCGCCACACAATCGCACTCTCAGCTAGATGCGTGTACCTACTGATACAGCGAAATGTAATCGCTTTGTTTTCGTTACAGACTGAGCTCTTAGCGCGAGTTTATAAAGTGAGTGAGTTTTCCTAAATCCGTATCTTCCTAATGAGTTTTAATTAATATATGAATATTAAATATGTTAGGTTATTTTTATATGCACATGGTTTGAGAGGTCTTACCTTGCCGTAACACAGTATTATTAACTACGAGTAGCACGTTCCGAAAGGTCCTAAAAATTACATTCAACGAGTATGTTGAGTAAAATCTGGTGTACTTAACACCAGAGTTTAATTAATTGATGATAATTATTATTATACACGGTGCTAGGTGCCATCATTTGCCAAATTTATAGCTACTAGCCAAATCTGCTACAAAAAACAATCACATCACAATCTATTATCGCCGCGTCGCCTTCTCGCAGGGTCAGGTCGCCACTCCGTGACTATCTTTGCCCACAGCTCACTCGGCATGCGGCAGATGTGGCCAGCACAGTCCCACTTCAGCTTAGCAGCTTTCAGAGCTACTTCCGCGATCCCAGTCCTGAAGCGCAGTTCGGTGTTTCGGATCCTGTCCGTGCGCTTGACACCCAGGATGCTGCGCTCCATCGCTCGCTGACAAACTTGGAGCTTGGACTTTTGAATGTTGGTCAGAGACCAAGTCTGCGCACCATATGTTAGAACAGGGAGGATGCATACGTCCATTAATTTTCTTAATTATACTGGAATAAAAACTATCCAGAATGGAACACAGGCACCTAGACTAAGCATAAATAACCTGTATGAAGGCGTGCCTATACCCTACCGCCGGAAGGTCTGTCTCTGAATCAAAGTATAATACACTACTAAAAAACCTATACAATAAGAACATCGCTAGCACAAATACCGCATGCTAAGTTCTCCGGTTTTGTTTTGCAAGTGCACTGTGGAAGTCCGGATGGGCATTATCACGGCAAACCAATCTGTTCTGTTGCAGGTATGTTTGTTTGTTTGTGCGCGCTGTGTGATCATGATCAATGGCGGATGCGGATACAGATCATTTGTGATAACTGGGGTATGCTTATTAAACTTGTTGACTTGTTGATTTTAGGTTGATTATTGGGTTTTCGTTTCCATTTGACTGATGAAGTGGATGGAAAACAATTGGGAGTTGCGGATTTATATTTTATGAGGTCCTGCTAAGCGATATTATAGTAAGGATTTAGAAGGTAAAAGTATTATTGAATCAAATAAATATACTCGATGCCATTTAGCGTGGCAATACAGGTCATTCATCTACCTTCACTAGAAGAAGAAGAAGAAGAAAAAGAAAAAATCATTTATTTTTGACTCACACACAACATAATATACAAATTGTAAAGAAAACATAAAAGAATCAAATTAGGCAAACACTGTTAAACAAAATTTTAAACATAGGTACAACCAATGCTGCGTGAGGTCAAAAAATGGACACTGCCTCAGTATTACCGCAATCACGTAGCAAGCTACGCGGTTGCGGCGCTGATTTTCAGGCAGGTCGCACTACGCTATCATAAAATGCGATGTACGATGACGTCAAAGAACAGCTGGAGTGAAATGGTTGAAGACCGCAAGAAATGGCATAACATGAAGGAGGCCTACACCCATAGGGTTGAATGTGGCTTAGAAGAAAAAGAAGAAAAAGAATTGTCAATGAAATTAAATCATGGTGATGATCCCGTTGTACTTATTTATAAATTCAAACATACGTATCATGTTTTAATTGAAAATACGAAATTTACGTGGATAACGATAATTTGAAAAAACTTAACCAAAGACGAAGAACACCGTAAGGCGATAAGGCCACCCATTGTGCATTTCGTTAAGTATTATTATCTGATCCTCTACTGTTATTTCTTTTATTTAATGGTGTAAATAAAGTTATAATCATTCATTCATTCACCGTAAGCCGTAGACATTCCTTGCATACTCGAAAATCTGAGTTTGTAGACATTTAAAGCTAATACGAGTACTTGCCGCTCGTAGGCCATTGACATCTTTGCATACTCTTAGTCAATATACATTAGCGTAGTAGACTAGAAGCCGTAGACATTGGTAGCATAGTAGCTGATTGTCTGTAGACATTCGTAGCATTTGACGAGCTCTGTGGCGCAGCGGGCGAAGGTCCGCCTGCGACGCAAGGGGTTGCGGGTTCGATGCCCGCCTCGGGACAAATGTCTGTACGATCTGCAGATATTTGTTCAGGGTGTTCTGGGTGTTTTTCTATATATAATAAAAATATCTATCTATGTAGTATAAAGTATTAAGTATATCAGTCATCTAGTACCCATAACACAAGCTCTGCTTAGCTTGGGGCTAGATGATGCTGTGTGAATTGTCCAGCATTATTTATTTATTTATTATTTTATTATTATACTCGTAGCTGATTGTCCGTAGACATGCGTAGCATACTCTTAGCCCGTAGGCCGGTAGGCATTCGTTAAATAGATATACAATATAAATAATAAACGTATGTAAAGTGATAGTTACTACCATGCTGCTTCAGTGTTCTTATTGAAAGGCATTTTAAATCTATTCATCTTAAATATTTTCAAATCTATCCTGTCCATTCAAAGGTTGCCTGGAAGGGATCGCTGTTAGCGATAAGACCGCCCATTACACCTAAGTTTTGTTATCTCTTTTTTTGTAACTCCTGATTTTGGTATACAATAAAGTGATTTTTATTAATTCATTCATTCATTCATCAGTATCATCACACCCGTGGACGTCCACTGATAAACATAGGCTTTCCACATGGATCACCATGTACTGATTATATGGGGTTATTGCCATACTAACCACGCTTAGCAGGCGAGTTAGCGAGCGCATTACGGAATGTTGATAAACGGAAAGACGCCGCTGCCCATCTTTCGGAGTTATCCCTTGGAAGATTCTTGCTGCATCCACGGGCAAGAGAGGAGTGGCAACATTCTACTGCCAGCGCCGCATGGCAATAAATCTTTTAACGCTCTTTTAAAAAAATAAAGAAAAAGTCACCCTTACAATGCTTTTTTCCAAAGCAATATACTGTTTTCCTACTAGACAAAAAAAGCAGGCTACCATCGAGAAATTTAATCAACTCCCAAATAAGAAGACGAAAAATTCTCCTAAGATCAATTTGCGAAATCGTTTGCATGCCTTCCCACTTCTACTTAGTTAACTTTCTCAATTTGTCGGACCTTTAAGAAATTTACTTATATTACTTTAAGCGCTTGAACGTTCTAACAAGCAACGTTGGACATCAAAGACTGAGATAATCCAATAAGGTGCCTTCGGGCCCTCAAGACACCCTTACGGTTGAACCACATGGCTCAGTTTGAATCGTACTTTTAACTTCTTTCACATCATCATTATCATCTCAGTCATATGACATTCACTGCTGGACAAAGGCCTCTAGGCCCCCTCATGGATATTATTTTAAAGAGGATTGTTTGCCATACTCAGTACGATTGGCGAGCGCAGTACGCGATATTGATACGCGGAAAAACGTTGCTGCCCATCTTATCCTTTGGCAGATTCTTATTGCATCTACGGGAGAGAAGAGGGATAACATTCTACTACCGGCACCGCACGCCAATACAATGAGTTGATTTCTGTCGACAGTTAGGGGAAAACCTACTTTTCTGTAACATAGTGAAAACTAATTCAGAAAGAAGTGTACAAATTCATTAGTAAAGATAGGTTTTTTTTATGAAATAACATATTTGTTCTCATTAAAGAATGGTTTGCCATGGGGTGCCGGCAGTAGAATGTTACCCCTCCTCTCATGCCCATGGATGCAGTAAGAGCCTGCTAAGGGAACCTCCGGAAGATGGGCAGCAGCATCTTTCCGTGTATCACCATCCTATACTGCGCTCACCAACTCGCCTGCCACAAGCGTGGTGAGTATGGCAACCACCCCTCATAGAGATCCATGAGGGAGAGGCCTGTGTTCATCAGTAGACGTTTTATGGCTGAAATGAAACAATGGTTAGATATTACTCGCAAGAAGTTGTCGTACGTGTAAACATCCGCCGCCATAAATATTTTGTCGCGCGAGATTTTTAATTTCGCTATAAGATAATAATTAAAATTACATAGTATAAAAGGCAAATATATTCTGTATGAACTACTGAACATGTTAAAAAACCTAATTAAGATATATATAATACAAAGTTGGTTAAAATGGCTTCGCAAATAATGCATACTTTTTTTAAACATTATATTAAGAAAAACAGTTACTATGAGGTATCCATAAAAGATAGACATATGTTTTTGCTAATATTTTTGTAGGCATTTTTAAGGTTAACAATTCGTCAATACATCACTTGCACCTGTGGTTTACGCAGCGCACGCCAAAACAACTCACAAGCGGCATGAAGTTATCTTTATCATAGTTCAGCGAACTTACACCAAACCGCAATTAATTTTATATATTGCTAAACCTTCCTCTTGAAACACTCTATCATTGGTGAAAACCGCATCAAAATCCGTTGCGTGGTTTAGGAACCAACCAAAGACTTACAGACAGACGTGGGCAGCGACTTCAATTTATACTATGTAGAGATTCTTGGGTTCATACCTACGGAACCCTCGGTCGGCGAGTCCAGCCCGCACTTGTTCGGTTTTTTTATGACAAAATATGAATAAGGGCCCGTGGCCGCCGTGGGGTGCCGGCAGTAGAATGATACCCCACCTCTCATGCCCATGGATGCAGTAAGAGCCTGCTAAGGGATACCTCCGGAAGATGGGCAGCAGCGTCTATCCGTGTATCAACAACCCATACTGCGCTCGCCAACCCGCCTGCCAAGCGTGGTGAGTATGGCAACTACCCCTCATGGAGTTCCATGAGGGAGACCTGTGTTCATCAGTGGACGTTTTATGGCCGAAATGATGATTAATAAGGGCAACAGGTAGACGCTTGAAATATTCACAGAATATTTAGTTGTATATTTGTTTTGAACAAGATGTTTTGTCAAATAATGGTACAGAACACTTCATGCGTGAATCTGACTCGCACTTGGCCGATTTTTTTATATTTGTACCTGCTCTGAGTATTTTCATATTTATAATAAGTATTGCAGACAGAAGCCCTTGACCTTGATACTTGCCAGAGAAGAGAGGCTTTTGAGTTCCAACAATGGTATCCAGCGGGCTGTTTAGATAGGGTCAGCGCAGACTGAACGAAGCGCAGCGGAGAGGATTATATTAACGCACTTGAAAATAAACTTTAAAATTATTTCAATAAAGTGCATAAATGAGAAAAAAATGCTCGCGCGTCCTCGAAGATACGCGGGAATTCGCGCGCGGTGTTTTGCACTTTATTTTAATAACTTTAAAGTTTATTTTCAGATGCGTCAATAAAATCCTCTCCGCTGCGCTTCGTTCTGACTGCACTGACCCATATTGTATATGCATAAATGAGTTTACAAAAAAATAATTTAAGTTTTAACGATAACACAATTTCTGCTTATTTAGGGATAGATTGTGCTGTACATTGTGTAATAACCAGAATCTCCAGCATTTTTAACTTATAAAAACTATTTTATGATGACGATGTTAAATCCAGTAAATAGATGTAGTCCTACCTTTAGATGGATAATTTGTAAAGCGTCCCCACTTAATCAACGTAGATAGAAGAAAGAACCTTTTTATATTCGTCAGGTAATTCTGAGCTTGATGAATTCGAATCAAAAGTTTGGGAAATGGGAGCATGGACAGACGTCAAGTTTATTACCAGAATATTTTGCTGTTCTTTCTCCTGTTTCTCCGATGATGGGATCGGATGAGCATTAGGACGATTAGGACGAAGGTGGTATTAGAAGATTTTCTTATTTGATAACCTAGGCAAATCGCGCTTTTAGTAGGGAACGCGTTAGTTAAGTTCTAAAATTTGTGATTTCTACTAGTGGGGATGACAGAGATATTTAACGGAGGTGAAGCGAACGAATTCAGTTATGAACTTTATTCAATTTAAATGTTTTTGTTATTGTTGTTTTTTTTATTTTGTATATTGACTATTCTATGTAGGTTTATGCTCTATTGAATAAACACTACTTATTGACACAGTTCGAACAAAGCTGTAGTACATCAAGGTCACAGTTCATTAAAGACGAGCTCTGTGTCGCAGCGGGCGAAGGTCCGCCTGCGACGCAAGGGGTTGCGGGTTCGATTCCCGCCTCGGGACAAATGGTTGCACGATCTGCAGATATTTGTTCAGGGTGTTCTGGGTGTTTTTCTATATATAATAAAAATATCTATCTATGTAGTATAATGTATTAAGTAGATCAGTCATCTAGTACCCATAACACAAGCTCTGCTTAGCTTGGGGCTAGATGTATAGTATTCACATAGGGCTTAGATCTAGTCCAGTGCCTATGCTTTGAAAAGGAGACAATAGATATGAAAAGCAAACAAAAGATAAAATAACTTACAAATGTATCATAATCACCTCATCTGTAAGGCTGCTGCACAAAGGCCTCTTTCATGGATCTCCAAGATGAGGTGGGTTGTTGCCATACTCACCACGCTTGGCAGACTGGTTGGCGAGCGCAGTACGGGATGTTGATACACGAAAAGGCGCTGCTGCCCATCTTCCGGAGGTATCCCTTGGTGGATTCTTACTGCATTCATGGGTAAGAGAGGAGAGGAAACATTCTACTGCGGGTACCCCACGGTACAAATAACAAATGTATAATTGTACATACATTTTCTAATCAGTTTACAAAAAAAATTGATTTAAATAACCAAGCGCACAGAATGCGTACAGAACAAACTTACAACTTTTAGCTGCAGAGATTTTATTGTATGAGTTTATGGCTTCAACTCTAAGGAGTTAAGAATACATTACAAAACTTGAAACTAGGAAATAATCCTAGCAATACCCTGCAATATAAAGTTCTGGCGAACCCAGTATATTGTTCTGTGGGCGAACCCATCTCCGCTCCTAGCGGAGTTATCTGCCAGTGGCGCCATGGGTTCATCTGGTATCCTTTTTCTTATTTTTCTTAGCGCCTTATATTTGTGTTTGGTCGCAGTGATAGCGATGAACGAGTAAAATTTACATTATCAGTGTGTATTTTACTATTTACTTGTCTAGCATATTATTCATGTACGTAACTATTTAATTTATAGCAGTCTGCAATAAATCAATATATATAAAACTCTTCCGTTACTGACTAAGTGACTGAGTCACAGACAGACAACGCACAGCCTAAACCACTGGACCTAAAGACTTGAAATTTGGCACACATATACCTTGAGTATCCTAGAGGTGCACTAAGAAGGGAATTTTCGAAATTCCCACGGGAACGGGAACTACGCGGGTGAAACTGCGGGGTGCGGCTAGTATCCTATATTACTAGTCTAATCTAGTGTTGTATCATCATCATCATCCGCAGCCCGAATACGCCCACTGCTGGGTGTAGGCCTCCTTTAGTAGGTGCCATCCGCCACGGTTCTGCGCCAGTCCAATCCATCATTTTGTATAATATT
Organism: Pasiphila rectangulata; assembly: GCA_963082625.1. Classification (NCBI taxonomy): domain Eukaryota; kingdom Metazoa; phylum Arthropoda; class Insecta; order Lepidoptera; family Geometridae; genus Pasiphila; species Pasiphila rectangulata. The sequence continues at coordinate 21,725,905 of OY720240.1, read as the reverse complement.
AGTTTAGTTATTGTTTATTTAGTAAATTACATTCGCCGTGGGGTGCCGGCAGTAGAATGTTACCCCTCCTCTCATACACATGTATGCAGTAAGAGCCTGCTAAGGGATACCTCCGGTAGATGGGCAGTATCTTTCCGTGTACCAACATCCCGTATTGCACTCGCCAACCCGCCTGCCAAGCGTGGTGAGTATGGCAACTACCCCTCATAGAGATCCATGAGCGAGGCCTGTATTTAGTAGTGGACGTTTTACGGCTAAAACAAAGTAAATTCTTAAACCCGTCTTTTTCCTGCCTGGGACATTTTTTGATGGATTAGGCTTGCCCAGCATCTATACCATCCTCTCAGCTTATGCTACTATTAGTCAGAGGAACGAACAGGTCAATACGTCTGAAGCTAACTAAGCCGCGGGTTTCCTTACGATATTTTCCTTCACCGTGATTAATGCACGTGTTAAGTGTGTATATATATTTTTAAGAAAGAAAAATCCATTGGTGCACGGCCCGTATAAAACCACGACTTTCGGATTGAAACCTAAGGTACATACAACTCGACCAACACAGCTCATATAAACATAATACAGTTTTAATAAAACGTATACTTAATCATTTTTTGTCTTAAGCTCAACTCAAACTGCGATTTATCCGACCAAGCCTCAAGCATTGAATCACGTTGTTCTGCCAAGATAAATGAGATTATGTCAATGCTCTGTGGCCTCCGTTGTTTCCTAATAATATACACTCATTATGCAGATCTGATTTTAAGTTGAATGGAAAATGTAAAATCAGTTTTTTGTTGCAACGTTTTTAATAAGTAATATTCTTTATGAGGTGGGGTGCGATTTGTAGAGCGAGAGGTGGGGAATAGTAAGGCCTTCGCATCTATTATAGACGATTTATACAGCGTCAGCAACTGGTAATCATACTGTACGGGACGCTGCAGTGCCTGGGACATTGTTGATGCATTAGGCTTGCCCAGCACCTATACCATCCTCTCAGCTTCATCATCATCATTTCAGCCATAAAACGTCCACTGATGAACACAGACCTCTCTCATGGATCTCCATGAGGGGTAGTTGCCATACTCACCACGCTTGGCAGGCGGGTTGGTGAGCGCAGTATGGGATGTTGAAACACGGATAGACGCTGCTGCCCATCTTCCGGAGGTAGCCCTTAACAGGCTCTTACTGCATCCATGGGCATGAGAGGAGGGGTATCATTCTACTGCCAGCACCCCACAGCTTAGTCAGCTATTATTAGAGGAAAGAACAGGTCAATACGTCTGACGCTAACTAAGCCGCGGGTTCCCTCACGATGTTTTCTTCACCGTTAAAGCACGTGTTAAGTGTGCACATATGTACATTTTTCAAGAAAGAAAAATTCCCAATATTTGCAGACGCTCAGGTGGACGGGTTTGCGGCAATATTGCGCAAAAGATCTGCTTCTTTGATGCGCCGGGTGCGTGACAGCCCCAACAGCTACCTGTGTCTGACAGCGGAGAGGTTGGACACAGACTGTATATTTATGGAGTACTGGACGAGAAAGCATGTCAAGTTTCTTGACGTTTTTATTTTATTTATTTATTTATTTATTTTACAAAATCCACAGCTCTTAATAAAATACAGTTCAAAACTTACGCACTAACTTACAGCCAATAAAGGACTTACATTTTTTAAATAATAATAATAACAAAAAACCGACATCCACAAAGCAAATAAATACATTCCAAACATAACAAATTAAACAAAAATTTACAAATATAAAAACAAAACTAATTAAAAACAAAATTAAACATGTGAAAACAGAAAATTATATATATGTCACACCAAGAAAAGAATATACATACATAAGATAATATACATACATACATACTATAAGAATAAACCTAGTCACCCTCACTCTCCACACCCAAAACCTTAAGAACTTCCTCCTTGAAGAACCTCTTACTACTATTAAAAATATCTGCGCTATTAAATCTTTTATTGTAGTTCCTTTGCAATCTTACAACAAGTGAATTTTGGGCATAATTGGTGCAAGTATGGGGAACGTGAAAGAGGTTTGTATGTCGAGTTCGGGTTTTTGGGGTAGAGAACCGTAAAATTTTCAACGCAAGTTCAGGACAATCTATATAATTGTTACATATACCATGCAAAAAAGACATATCTGCAAGGCTCCGCCGAGCTTCAAGAGTCGAAATGTGGTGATGTCGACATGATTCTTGATACAGCTTAGACCAACAATAGCTTCGAAAATTAAGATGCTTAATAAATTTTATCTGTATGTTTTCAATACTCTGTATGTGTGTTATGTACTGAGGGTTCCAAGTTGAGCTACAGTATTCCAGAACACTTCGAACATAGGCACAGTAAAAAACTTTGAGACAGCCTATGTCTGTAAACGGTCGACATACTCGCAATATAAATCCAAGGCTCTTATATGCTTTATTCACTATTATCTCTATATGTTCCGAAAACGTTAATTTTCCATCAATCTGCACACCGAGATCTCTAACAGAATCTAATTTGTTTATATTTACGCTATTAATTTGATAATTAAACTTAGTTGGATACCTTTTACGAGTAAATGATACGAATGAGCATTTAGTTATATTAATAGCAATACGATTTTCTGTATAATAATGCCCAAGCCTATCTAAGTCTGCCTGAAGATTAATGCAATCTAGTTGATTCCTCACTTTTATATATATTTTGGTATCGTCAGCATACATGAGGAAACGGGCGTGTTTAAAGCATTTACCTACATCGTAAAGGTAAGAAGCATATAAAAGTGGACCAAGAATAGAGCCCTGTGGAACTCCAGATGGAATAGTCACTAGGTTAGAACGAAAGCCACCCAGAACAACAGCTTGAGAGCGATTTTGCAAGTATGATTCTAACCATCTAAGCAGGCTGCCGCGAATACCAAGTTCATAGAGCTTACGAAGAAGAATGATGTGATCTACACGATCAAAGGCTTTTTCAAAGTCCGTGTAAATCACATCAACTTGAGATCCACCATCCATGTCCTTCGTAATGTGGTCAATAAAAACGCCCAAGTTAGTAACCGTCGATCGCCCCCTCATAAACCCGTGTTGTTCCACAGGGATTAAATTAGCTATAACCGGGTATATTTTAGTGTGGACCACTCTTTCAAACAGCTTGCTTAATACATTAAGTAATGAGATTGGACGGTAGTTCTCTATTAACGTCTTTGATCCCTTCTTGTGAATAGGTACAACCTGAGCTTGTTTCCAAATGTTTGGGAAATAGCCTTCGCGCAGGCATCTATTAAAAAGCATAGTAATTGGAACACTCACTGATTTTGCACATTTGACAAAAAATATCGGAGGGATATTGTCACAACCTGCCCCTTTTGTTATGTCTAAATTTTGAACAAGTTTTAAGATATCTTCTGATTTTACTTCTATATTATTAATACTATTTACATTCAAACTGTCATATAATTGATTGGTAGAATATGAATTAGCTGGTTGACTGAAATTTCGCTCAAAAAAGTTATTGAATGCATTACATATTTCCTCTTGTGTATTTAATACAGAATTATTAAACTTCATTTGTTGAGGGTAATTAGAAATATCACGCCTTTTAGACTTAATGTAGGACCAGAAAAATTTAGGGTTAGTTTTTATTTTTTGTTGAGAGAAATTCACATATGACTGATAACATTCAGCCTGCAGCTTTTTAATTTTTGTCCTGAGTTCTGAAAATTGCACGTAGTCATTAGGGTTACGGTACCGTTTCCAATTTCTATGAATTTTATATTTCTCTTGAATTATTTTAATTAGAGCTTTACTATACCAAATAGGGTAAGTGTATGTTCCTGACCAGCGAATCTGTGGAACATGAGCTTGTATTAAGAGTCTAAAGATTGAGTAAAGCTGACTAATCGCATCTTCAATATGATTACTACCTATAAATGACCAATCATATTGAGCAAGATAATTATTTATATAGTGAAAGTCAGCGCGATTAAATTGAAATTTTGTACGACATTGAGGTTTGAGCGGAGGTATTAAAATATCTGTGGCAGTAATTGAAATAGCTGGATGAAAGGAATCTTCATTAACTAGAGGTGAATTAGCTTTACTAACTGTAATAGAAGAGTTTGAGAACAGCAGATCTAGTGTGTTATTACTTTTGTTAGTTAGCTTATTATATTGAGTAAAACCCAGAAATGAGGACTGTCCAATGAGATTCGACGCTGCGTTTTGTATATCTAAAGAACCTTTTTTAATAATAATTGGCTCCACACAGCACCAATTTATGCATGGCAGGTTAAAATCACCTGCAAGTATAAAGTAATCATTAGAATTTTGATTGTAAACTTCCGATAGCTAATCTACAAATAACTGCGTTCGTAAGGGAATTAATGCGTTCGGGGGTATATAAACAACTGCTATATGCAAGTCATGTGAGGAACCAAGAGATCGGGCAGGTATTGTTATCCATATACATTCAAGATCCTGACGCTGCCATTCCGGCCTGTTACGTGCTTGTAAACGCTGGTTGCACATAGCGATAACACCACCTCCCAATGTTCCCCTATCCCTCCGAAATACATCAAACTTACTACCGCTAAGTTCAGCATTCAAAATTCCATCACACAACCATGACTCAGTAATCATAACCACATCAGAGTCTGACAACAACAGGTTATTATAAAATTCATTTGTTTTTGTACGCAATCCTCTAACATTCTGATATGTTTTTGTTTGTTTTTATTCTTGTTTATAATATAGTTTTAGCTTTAGTATGTATTATATCAAAATTGTCATAATATGGATTACTGTATTGAATTTTACCCTCGGTAATCTGAAATAAATGTTTTTTAATTTAATTTAAAGTATTTGAAAAATACAGATGACTTCAAAAGACGCATTTCTACCTGTGCTCTTTCACTGGTAGGCAATCGTGCGCTTGGTTTGGCCTATGTAAGCTCAAACTCAAACTCACTCAAACTCTCAAACTCAAAAAATATTTTCTTCAGTGCGGCTGCAGGGACCTTATAGACGCGTCACAAATTTATTTTTTATTTATTTATTTATTCAAAGTACACTGACATCGAAAGTATTTACAAATTATAAAAAAACACATACAAATATGTATTAATCTGATACAGACGACAATTGAAGTGTACATAGCTTACTCTATTATGTGCGTTAAGAGAAAAAAGAAGAAGAATTAATATACAAGTCAATATAAAGATCAATTTAAAATATGACAAACACTACCAAAAACAACTAAATTTCAAAATAAAACAACACAAATTAATGAATAAAGCACATAATTGAATCCGTTCACTTCAGATGACACGCGAGTTAGGAAAAGAAGGGAACGTGCTCCACTACAACTGCAATCAATCTTATACACCTTTGGCTTTTCTAATTGAAAACTATCTTCAGGCGATCGCAGGCACTGTAGTAGCTTTATGATTAGCGAGTGAATCTGGATCATGACGTGTGAAGCTTCGTAAAAATATCGGGAAACTCAAAAACACTCAAATCATGGTAGATATTCCGTAAATATTGTTCACAATCATGATAGTTTCAAAGGTTATATAGAAAAAGAAGAAGTTGGGAAAACACAAAATTACTTTTTACAAGTAATTCTTTATGTACTTTATAATACGTTTACATTTTTATAAAAAAAAGGTGCGGAATAACCGGCGACTCATCAATCACTCAAAAGTTTTATCGAAAATTCCTTAGTCAGATAAGTGAATCGAACTTAAAAGCATGCTTGCGAATATTTCAATGTACGTAGTGCCGACAACCCAGAATACTATTAGTTCAAAAACTATTCAAAACACGTAACACTTTTGCCAAGAACTGTATATTTTTCTGTGAAAACTTCAACCATATAGAAGGAGTGTACAAACTGAGTCTCAATGTATGGAAATCCAAAATTATTTTTTTAAGGGTCAAGTGTACGAAATGCCGACCACCCAGTATTCTAACCTACCACCGAAACCATTTTCTCAGTTCGGTGGACGTTTTGAAGTTCATTGGTCCATTTGCTGTAGAATGACTTCGTTGGTAGAAAAACACAAAACTACCCACCAAAAGATAGATTTTCGAGTAACCTTACAGTGTTACTCAAAATTCAGCTGACTTTGCATAAAATATCTAAAGTGCAAAGATTTAAATCGTTAGATGTGGTTGACTCCAGAAACTGTGGCATTGTGGTTTGGACAATAAACCATACTGTTATTGTTACCATTTATTGTGCAATCATATTGCACAAACTCGTGAAAAAAATAACACACCACGTCCGGCTAACACTATATATAAAGGTACAATGATTGAGCTCACTCATTTTGTGTGGAATCAAAGCGGTGCGGCCTGATACAGTAAGGGCGTATCTAACGATTAATATATTTGCTAGAGTGTAGAACGTTGAAAGCAAAACTTTCACTGGCTTTCAAAACTTTCACAGAACTGTACATTCTAGCACGGAAAAAAATGGGTACTAACGAAACCGCAGGCAAAAAGCTGCGGAACAAAAACCCGGCGACGGTTTTGTTCTTGAATCCGCCGTTTGATAAATACTTTGTGGAGCTTGTGTCGGCTGAGGTAAGCAAACTGATTTTACAAAAGCATTTTTGTTGCGAGTTGTTTGCAACCATTCTAGTTTGTGAGATGATGTTTGTTCTAGTTCTAGAGATGTTTCCGTGGGGTACTTGCCTCATATCTCATGCTTGAAGAATCTGTTAAGTATATCAACATGCGGTACTGCGCTCGCCAACCCGCCTGTCAAGCATGGTGAGTATGGCAACAGCTCCTCATAAATAATACCTACTTGTTGATTCACGAAAGGAGCTTATCTCCACATCGAATTGGTTTGTGAACAAGAGGTAGCCTAAAATTTTTGACGTTATACATAATATCGTCTGATTTGGCGTCTAGTATTGATATATTTATGGCCTATTGAATTCCTTTTCATTGACATTTAAACATCGAAATTTGAAAGAAATATGAACAAAACAACTTGATTCAAAGAGAACTTTTGTACGTGAACGTTGACCAACAACTTCACCGACTCAATACAGAAGCCAAACAATATTAAAATTTCCTTTGAAACCTCTGCGGTACCGAAAACGGGAGGGTTATGAAAAGCCGCTTAGAGTTCATGGTTATTAAATAATTTTGCAAAGACTAAAATTCAGTATTAAGTAGCCATGGACATATTGTTGTGGTTTTGACCGAGTTTTACAATCGGTTTAATACATTTCTCCTGAGTACACAACTGTATTTCTAGAGATTTGTGTATTCACAGTGGATAGATTTGCCATGGGGTACCTCCGGAAGATGGGCAGAAGCGTCTCTCTGTGTATCATCATCGTGTACTGCGCTCGCCAACCCGCCTGCCAAGCGTGGTGAGTATGGCAAAAACCCCTCATGATCTAGTGATCAAAGAGGAAGGCCTTTGTCCAGCCGTGGACGTCCTACGGCTGAAAGAATGAGAATAATGCTTGCTTACTTTTAGACCCAATTCTGATGATGTATTAGTAAGGCCTTTGCATCTATTATAGATGATTTATGCAGCGTCAGCCACTGGTAATCATGCTGTACAGGATGCTACAGTGCCTGGGACATTGTTAGATGCATAAGACAGTAACATGTCAACAATTCAATTTTTCAATTCAATTGACGCTAAAGTCTACAAATCACATTCAAACGCCACGATGGTATGTGTCGGCTCGCCATCTCGCGCCGAAAGCTTTTAATGAAAACGAATGGGAGACAGCATTCGAAAAACAGATGAAAAATAGCTGAAAAGGAGCATTTACACTGGCTTTCTAATCTACTGAACAACCTAATGGCGGAAACTGTACCGGTTTTTGTATTCATCATTCATCATCATTTCAGACGTAAAACGTCCACTACTGAACACAAGCCTTGGATCTGCTGGATCTCCATGAGAGGTAACTGCCATACTCACCATGCTTGGCAGGCGGGTTGGCGAGCGCAGAACGGGATGTTGATACACTAAAAGACGCTGCTGCCCATCTTCCGGAGATATCCCTTAGCAGGCTCTTACTGCATCCATGGGAATGAGAGGAGTGGTAAAATTCTACTTCCGGCGCCCCTCGGCACGGTTTTTGTATTATCTAACTTTTAACTCTAGTCTTAAGCTTAACTCTAGAGATAAAGTTAGTTATTACAATTAAAATAATACTATAAAGTTAGATAAAACTCTATCTCTATCTCAAAGTGAGTCTTTCTAAGATATACAGGGTGTTAGTGTGAACACACTTATCACTTAAACCACAAATGTATAACCCTAAAATGAATTGATACAAGTAATAATTAAAAATAATAATCAATTCGTTTCGCTACATTTTGATAATTCATTTCTCATCTAAGAAACGTGATTTTTTGGACACCCTAATTACCTACTGTCGTACGTCGCCCGCAAATGTCGCTGCGCTCGGGCTGATGTACGTATCAAAACGAATGGATGCTTGCATAGAACTTTCCCTTCATACTTTTCCTGGCTTAGGACAGGCAAAAATAACTACTCTAGCACATTATTAAGTTATTTCAAGACAAGTAAAATAATTAAATTGAATCAAAAAAGCTTTATGGCTAAAGTAGTTATTTTAGGCGTATTTAAAAAGTTCATTAACAAACAAGTCTTATTTACAAATTAATTACAGTTTAAATTTACAGTTTTATGTACACACACCTACATCACACGTAACAAGTTTTCAAAATGGGCTCCATTTACAGCCACACACGCCTCCGCACGTCTTCTTAGGTTATCACGCACTCGGGAAAGCACAAATGGGTTATTTTCACCTCCCTAAACGCCTTACGAATACGTCTTTTTAATTGTCTTGTATTGTAAAAACGAGTGGCGTAAACCCTGCGCTTAATGTCTCCCCACAAATAAAAATCCAAAGGCGTGAGGTCAGGTGAACGCGCTGGCCACGCGACTGGCCCTCCGCGACCAATCCATCGCCCAGGTAACTCCGCATCAAGCATAGCCCGAACCTGCAACTGGAAATGTGCAGGAGCCCCGTCATGCTGGTACCACAAGTTCCTTAATGAACGGAGAGGCACATTCTCCAACATATGATGCAAAACTCGACGAAGAATGTTCATGTAGGTATCTCCGTTCAAATTTCCATCTATGAAATGTGGACCGAGGAGAATACCGTCCACGATTCCCGCCCACAGGTTCACCGAAAACCTACGCTGGAAATGGTCTTCCCGCACTCTGTGTTCATTGTGCCTATTCCAGTAATGTTCATTATGAACATTGTAAAAGCCCGACCTGGTGAACATAGCTTCATCCGTGAAGAGAATGGAAGCGTTGTCCAGGTTATCTAAAAGCCATTGAGAGAAAACCACCCGCGGTAGGTAGTCGCGGTCTTCCAGTTCTTGAACCGGCTGGAAATGATAGGGGTGTTGGCCATCGATGTGAAGGATTTTCCAAACCGTCCAGTGCGAAACATGGAAGAGACGAGCTGCCCTTCTGGTACTCTCCTCTGGATTTTCCGCGAAAAAATTCAAGATTTGCTCTTGAAGGTTGACCGCCAACTGTTGGTTGCCACGACCTTGTGCATGACTAGGCACGATGAACTGGCCATAGTCACGTAGCCTTTGTGTAACAGCTAGGATAGTTTCCCGGCTTGGCACACGATGTCCTGGAAACCGCTCTGCGTACAACCTACGTGCCAAGGTTAAGTTGTCACCAGCTATGGCATAAAGCCGTACCATTTCAGTCCACTGTTCGCTTGTGTACGACATTGTCACAGCACAGATAAGTTACACAGTTTACATTTTACCGCGAATCGGCACACATAAGGATCGCGACGCGATGCGTCGAACTCACGAGATTGTACGAGACTGGCGAGGAGAGCAGCGGCGCGGGCGCGCGTGCGGGGCTTTTAGGTATTTTCGCGAGGGCAGGTGTTTGTCGGCGCATCAAAGAAACGGCGAGTTGCCGAAAGGCGGCGGGCGGCGTGTTTGACACACAGAGAAGCCGCATTGCACCTACTCTCGTGTATTGTAGCGTGTGTAGGGTGAAACGCATTTATGATCTATGAGGATTTTCTTTGCAGAAATTATGTAAAAATAAATATATTTTTTTTCATCGATTTTGGGCTCTGTTCCTGATACCTAGCCTGTGGTTTCAAGGATAAGACTGTTTACACTAACACCCGGTATGTATGTATGTAAGTACTGTTTGTTTCCGTAATAAATAAAAATAAAATATCATTCGCTGTCGTTATCATCCCTAAACACACCTAAGATTAGAACTAGTTAACAGCACGCTTTCCTCATGGACCAACTATGTATGCACAACTAGTTGTGCCTTTCCAGATAGGTGATAGGTGCCGTGGGGTGCCAGCAGTAGAATGTTACCCCTCCTCTCATGTCCGTGGATGCAGTAAGAGCCTGCTAAGAGATACTTCCGGAAGATGGGCAGCAGCGTCTTTCCGTGTACCAATATCCCGTACTGCGCTCGCCAACCCGCTTGCCAAGCGTGGTGAGTATGGCAACTACGCCCCATGGAGATCCATGAGGGAGGCCGGTGTTCAGTAGTGGACGTTTTACGGCTGAAATGATGATTCCTTGTGACACAACTAGTTACACTCACAGTGAGCATTATGTATACGACAACAAACCTCTTCAGATAATAATAATGATATTGACCACTTTCTTCAAACCTTTGCAGTATAATTAAAAATTACAAACGTCTTGTCATTTATACTGTGCAGCGGCAACCGTTATTCTAATCAGAGATAAAATAAATTGGGTCAGGTGCGTGTTGGGCTACGCGCTCAGTAGGGTTCTACGTCGTTTGTCAACCGATTCGGAAAAATATTTTTGGGTTCGAATAGATACACATTTTCTATTAGTTTCTATGTTAGTATACAGGGTATATGTGTAGGCCTACTAAGCCAAAAGGGGGATTATAGCCCATGAAAACAATTATTTTTGGAAGTAAAAAAGTGCGATGTGAAGATAATAATAAAATAATGCTGGACAGATCACACAGCATCATCTAGCCCCAAGCTAATCAGAGCTTGTGTTATGGGTACTAGATGACTGATATACTTAATGCATTATACTACATAGATAGATATTTTTATTATATATAGAAAAACACCCAGAACACCCTGAACAAATATCTGCAGATCGTACAGACATTTGTCCCGAGGCGGGAATCGAACCCGCAACCCCTTGCGTCACAGGCGGACCTTCGCCCGCTGCGCCACAGAGCTCGTCAAAAAAGAAGATAATCCTGAGGTCAAAATAATAGTCCATGTAGTAATAAAACTTTATTTATTTTATTTTCATTTAAAAAGCCTCCAAATTATGTATGTAAATACCTGATGCAAAGCGGTAACCTGTACCTATTACAACCGTAACACCGCGGTGATCACGGTCACTTCGCATGTGACTATGTGACCAACGCTGCATTGCATTGCGCCCGTCACCCTGAGACAGAGTTGCAACGTCTCATGTGCCCGTAATTTCACTGGTCCCCTTATCCTTTAAACCGGAACACAGCAATGCAGACATTATTGCTTGGCGGCAGAAATAGGTATATTAGTAGTACTTCCACGGATGAACTTTACAGAAAGTCTACTGCTACTAAAAATTGTGATCAATATCTTGTTGAATTATCATTTCATCTGATACCTGTGTAAAAGGTCTCTTAGCGTCAGGCCGGCCGCACCTCCCCGAGTTTTGACTACGGACAAATTAAATCAATTAAGGACCAGTCTGCGTTTTTGTCGCGCAAAATGTCCTCCATTTGTTGGTATTAAGCTTTGCTATTCATTTGTAGACTTGTGATTTGTGAAAAAACAATGTTATTTGTTGGACTTACGCGACTTAGGGATTTTGTTTTGACACGTATCCATTTTTAGAGTTCCGTACCCGAAGGGTAAAAATGGGACCCTATTACTTAGCCTAATACTGTCTGTCTGTCCATCTGTCTGTCACCAGGCTAAATCTCATACCGAACAATAGCTATCACGATTAGCTAGACAGTGAAATTTTGTACTTGACAGATGATGTATTTCCTGTTGCCGCTATAACAACAAAAACTAAAAACAGAATAAAATAAATATTTGAGGAGGGCGCCCATACAACAAACGTGATTTTTTGCCGTTTTTTGCTCGATATTAATAACGACAACAGGTAGACGCCTGAAATATTCACAGAATAATAAGTTATTAATTTTATACATTAATAGTAGATGTAGCTGCCTGTAATTGGGTGAACACTAACTCATGATGTTTATTGTTTTTACTTTTGTAATTTTTCTTTGTGTATCTTCTGTTGGTGGCTCAAATAAATAAATAAATAATAGTTAAATTAAAATACTGGTACGGAAACCTGCGTGCGAGTCCACTCGCTAGTCCGATTCTTTTAACAGACGACCTGTACATCTCGCGATCATGGCTTTCAACGTCAATTTTGTTTTAGATAACTAATTGACGCTAAACAGCGATGATCGCGATATTTACGCCTGTTGCAAACCAGTTGCGACAAACGAAATCAGCCTGCCGGCTAGCACAAGACCGTCAGTGGCGGCGTGATAAAGAGACATATTCTCTTCTTTAGCTAGCCGTGGGGTGCCGGCAGCAGAATGTTGACCCTCCTCTCTTACCCGTGGATCCAGTAAGAATCCGAGGGAGACCCCTTAGCAGGCTCTTACTGCATCCACGGGCATAAGAGGAGGGGTAACATTTTACTGCCGGCACCCCACGGCATGAGATGATGATGATTCTCTTCTAAAGACAGATAAAAAACAATGCTTAACATCAGGCAAGATTTGGTAAAACGCAAGCCTTTATGTAATAAAAACTAAATAAAAAAAGAGGTTAACAATTGTACATCAATCTACCCACTTTTATCCACATATTTGAGTGTCGATAATAAGCCCATTATTATCAAAGTATCGCATTACGTGAACTCATGAGGAAACGAAGGAGGGTATTATTAAAAAAGTTAAAGCAACTAAGTGAGCCGGCTGGGACTGTTCCCTCATTATTTATTTAGGCGCGATCCGATTGTCCTATGTACATTGTGTTGTTGGTGCAAGTTAAAAGCGAAGTGCTTGAAAGAACACGCGTGAAATAGTTGTCCAGTTTCGGTCTGCCGATTTGCGCGTGTTGCGGTTTAGCCGCAAGCACGTTCACTCGCAAGCCTGTTATTGTTTGGAATGGAATTTGCTCCATCTCAAAACAACAATAAACTAACTATTTAAGGTGACGCATTAAAAAATGCATTGATAAACAATAATTTGAATGTAATTATTTAAACCAAAGTAGTAAAATGTGAACTGGGGGGCCCTAGCTTGAAATGAAAAGTCGTAAGCACCATAACAGTAATTCTCGTTTAAAATTAAAGCTATTGGTTATGAAAAATTTAACCACTATTTTAAAAAGGGTGCATAGACTAATCATTATCGTATCTGCATTAGCTGTACACGTCACTGCTGGATATAGGCCTCCTTCATGGAATTTCAAGATAACAGACCCCTCTGGGTTTGTTGCCATACTCACGACGAGACTAAGACGTAGACGTATCCTATTAGATACTTACGTCTTAACCATTAACTCTCTTTCCCTCTGACAACTAACAACTTGCACCAATTTTCACGGAAGACAGAGTGCTTTTAAAACTTAACCCTATTCCTCACTTTGCGCACTTTACGGATTACAAGATCGCCGTAAGAAGCCTACAACTCCTTGCATTAACTTGACGAACTCACCTTTGCAATCATTAATTTTCTGTTACATGTCGAAATGTAGGTCTGTACACTTATTTTAATTATATATATTTTCTATGGCTCACAGTCTCATTATTTCATTAGTGTTCATTATTATACTATTCATAAACCAAAACGAGTCCACATAATGTTATTAGCACTTACTAAATTAGTACCTTTTGCACTTTAGATATCTTTTATAACTGTTAGTGAATAAGTTTAATTTCTGTCTTATTTAATTTGCCCATGTATAAAATGTAAGTCCTGTATTGGCCTTAAGTCTTAAAATTAAGTATTATTAAATTGTTACTAGAGGCTGTTGGATTTTGTCAAACAAATAAAATAAAATAAATAAATAAACTTTATTTTTAACCGACTTCCAAATAGGAAGGCGGTTTTCTTTTTGTAAATATTTTTTTTTCCAAAGTTAGCTTCGTCGTTAATCAAACGATTTAGAATTTTTTTTGTAGTTGTAAGGGATTTTTAAAGATTTTTCCGTTAACCTTTATTTTGAAAAAAAAAATAACTGATTGGTTTTCTCAAATGTATAAGTAAAAACGTTATTTACAGCTACTAGCCAATGACATTAAACATTGTAACCATACCACAAAGACGAAACATCATCTTCATAATCACGTTTTCAACGAAATACTGACTGAAATACTGTTAAACTTGCCTAAGCGTACATCCATGAATATTTCGAGATTTGGCATAGTCTATAAACACAAATGGACCCCAAAACCAGTAGAGACCATGTCTAGCCTTCACAGCTTCTGTCGTAGGTGCAAGTTTGAGGCACGGCCTGCGAAGGACTAACACAAAGGGAAAGTTGCGTTGCCCGCCGCATTGTTTAGGTGGACTTTAGCCGATCCTGGCTTGAAGAAACTAGATAGGACTAGTAAAAACTTGTTTATTTTGCTTTTTTTAAGGGGTTATAAGACAATTACAAAGTAACTTATCTAGATCCTATATAATAAATACCTTAGAGACTTAACATACATAATTATAAAACTTAATAAATATCGTGTAGGAAAAAATATATGTATTTTTTTTTTCAATTTATTCTTTACCTTATGAATACATACATGGTTGTCTTAATATTATTGTATCCGAAAACCACAGAAGGGTTTGTGTGGATACTCACAATCGGCTTATAGAACAATCTAATCCGAAGCGAACAAATTCAATTATGTGATTTTTTCAATTTAAATGTGTTTTGTTCTTCTTTTGTAAATTGGCTATTGTATGCAGCTTTTTGCTTTATTGAATAAAGACTTACTGACTTTGACTTTGTCATTGGCACTGGGTCGATGACGTTCGCGCGGTGTCGGGTATCACCCGACTATTACCTCGGCATCCAAAAATGAATGATCACCGCCTCTACGCAAAATAAATATGTACACTCGTTCAGCAAATTCGTATTTAAAAGTACCAGGCGATCATAATATTAAAGACAGCTTTCCAAGCTTCGCGAAGGTTTCAAAAATATACAGGATTCTTATGATCTGTCTTTTTGAAACCTTCGCGATTAGCGCACATTATTTTTATATTGGATTATCGGGTACTTGTCGCGTAATTAAGTGAGTCTGTCGTGACCAAGATATGTGCAATCTTGTCGGAACGTTTCGGTCGGGATAAAAATATAGGTAACTTGCTGACCCGGTGCCCACTTCGTTCGGCGGTAATTTATAGCCTTATGACACTCACAAATACTGTGGCTTTCTATTAGTAAAAGAATTTTGAAAATCGGTTCAGTAGATCCAGAGATTACCCCTTACAACCTCACAAACTCACCAACTTTACCTCTTTATAATATTAGTATAGATTACGGATAACCCAATAAAGTAATAATATTAAGCCTGCCAAGAAGGACTGGCAAAGGGCACCACACATTGCCAGCCCAAAATCGTGAAGAGTGGAGGAAATGAGGCCTTTGCCCAAAAATGGGACGATACAGACTAACAGTAACAGAGATTTTGATGTGAAAGTTTTTCATTTTAGTCATATGAAAAAATGTATATCGCCGTGGGGTGCCGGCAAAAGAAGGTTGCCCCTCCTCCTGTGGCAACCTTGAAACGCAGTAAAAGTCTTCCAAAGAATACCTCCGGAAGTTGACCAAGTGTCTTTCTGTGTATCAACATCCCGTACTGCGCTCGCCAACCCGCCTGCAAAGCGTGGTGAGTATGGCGACTCCTCATGATCAGTATTAACTTGAAGATCCAAGAGAAAGGCCTATGTCCAATGGATGTTCTACGGCTGAGATGAAAATCTCGCGACAGGCTTGCAACGTAAATCTCGGGATCACCGCTGTCAAGCGTCAACTCCTTGCTGTTAGCTTATACAATTCTTTCTTTCCCCGCTTCTGTAGCGCGTCCGGGATGTTTGCAGAGTCCCGCGTTGATGACTTTTACGCAATCATCCGCAACAGAACAGCATCCCTGATGCGCCGGATCAGGAGCGGTACCAGTAGCTATCTGAAACTTATAGCTAGAAGGCTGGACACGGACTGCGCTTTCATGAAGCATTGGACGCGCACACATAGTGCCAGGCGCTTATGAAGAACGTAATGTCATTAGTTTAAGATGTTTTTTATTTAATTATTTAATCTACCTATGGCTGAAATATGTATCTGTGTTGTGTACCTGTGTATGTATTTTAAGCTGAAATAAACGTATTGAATTGAAAAATTGAATTATACAAAGTTGACGTTTGACAGCGATGATGGCGAGATTTACGCCTGTTGCAAAGCTATCGCGAGTTAAGTAATCAGCCTGCCGAAAACAGTTGTCACTTCCATTACACGTGCACCACCTGATCCGCGAGGGCGTGCTGTGGGCACGTGAACGGGACGATAAATTCTCGCTTTGTGCTCTTCCAGCCGTGGTTTTTTGGATGTTTTATGCGCACCGAAACAATGCAAGGAGCATAAGGATCACTGGATTTTTTAAATAATAAGTCCAAAAATTTTTAATATCACAGGGAAGCAAAACATTTGAAAATATTTTTGCCGTGAATAAGCACTGGAATTAGCCGTGGGGTGCCGGCAGTAGAATGTTACCCCTCCTCTCATACCCGTGGATGCAGTAAGAGCCTGCTAAGGGATACCTCCGGAAGATGGGCAGCAGCGTCTTTCCGTGTATCAACATCTCGTACTGCACTCGCCAACCCGCCTGCCAAGCGTGGTGAGTATGGCAACTACCCCTTATGGATATCCACGAGGGAGGCCTGTGTTCAGTAGTGGACGTTTCACGGCTGAAATGATGAAGCACTGGAATTAAAAACTTTTTTAGTTTTTAACAATTACTATGACCATGTTAGTTCAAACCCCTAAAACAACCACATAGCTCGTTACATATTACTGTATAGAAATATGTAGGCACATTATTAAATACCTCTATAATACACTAATAATAAAACATTACCTAACACAATATGAGTAATAAATAAGGCCAGGTGCATGTGCACGCACTGGGTTCCGTAGTACCCGTAGACCTGTTGTTAGAAGTAGGTGTATGTTTTCATACTTTTACCTTAACTTATTAACAAGTATTCATTGAGTTTTCCGGTATTTTTGAAAAACTACGTCACTTATGTAAGCGACAATTTCTCCGAAAATATAAAAGCTAGCTTAACCGATCTCGTTTTCCGAAAAAGTTCATGGTTAAAACTGTATTTCGGAAACGGGACCTTAAATCGAGAAATTGCTTTCAAAATCCCCATATGGGTCTTAAATACCTATGCAACGATACCCCACCCACATTATGGGCAAATCAAGAAAAAAAGTTAATTCCCGTACGTGTATGGGAGATACCCTTAATTAATTATTATTTCAAATTTTTTGTAGCTTTATTTTGGCGTCATTATTTAATATGTTCATGCAAAATTACGGCTTTGTAGGACTATCAGTCTCTTCGCAGAGCAGCAGACAGGCTAATAGACAGACATCCAAATCGAAACAATGAACAGATTCAATTGACGAGCTCTGTGGCGCCGCGGGCGAAGGTCCGCCTGCGATGCAAGGGGTTGCGGGTTCGATTCCCGCCTCGGGACAAGTATCTGTACGATCTGCAGATATTTGTTCAGGGTGTTCTGGGTGTTTTTCTATATATAATAAAAATATCTATCTATGTAGTATAATGTATTAAGTATATCAGTCATCTAGTACCCATAACACAAGCTTTGCTTAGCTTGGGGCTAGATGATGCTGTGTGATTTGTCCAGGCATTATTTTTTTTTTTTTTATTTAATTATGTGCTTTATTCTTTTCATGTGTGTTGTTTTATTTTGTAATTTGTGACGCGTCAATAAGGTCCATGCGGCCGCACTGAATAAAGTATTTTTATATTCCTGATTTTTTGAATAAAGGTTCCTCGTTGTACTACGAAACCCTAAAAACCCTCTACTATACATAGTATATATACAGTAGTCTCAACATTCAAGCGGCAGTCTTTGTAGAAATATTCGTACCTGAAGCTTCCGCAAAATCCAAGTCACAGAACGCCCCTAACTCAGGTATTCACCCGATACTAATGCATTGTGGATTTCCCCCGGGTTCTCCCGTATTCCTGGAACTACCCCTCTTTTATATAGACTATAAAATCTAGATAGGTATATTAAATTCCATACGTGACGCTAAGGTACAGTTATAGAGTTGAACTTACTGGTACTACAACGATCAAGTACGGATTCATTTATCATCATCATTTCAGTCGTGTAATGTCCACTACTGAACACAGACCTTCCTCATGGATCTCCTTGAGGGGTTGCCATACTCACCACGCTTGGCAGGCGGGTTGGTAAGCGCAGTACGGTATTTTAATATATCCTCATTTCTAAATTTAACGTTTTTGTTTCAAATATCCGTCTTGTTTCCTGCATTTCATCGCCTCTAGTTTCACTTATATTACCTATAACGTGAAGTGTGAGTCAAGTGAGTCTGTCGTGACCAAGATATGTGCAATCCTGTCGTTATAGATTATCCTGTTGGTATAGATTACGGATAACCCAATAAGGTAATAATACGGAAAGACGCTGCTGCCCATTTTCCGAAAGTATCCCTGAGCAGGCTCTTCCTGCATCAACGGGTATGAGAGGAGGGTTAACATTCTACTTATTTCCATGCCAAAATTTAACGTTCTCCTTTCTAAATTTAACGTTTTTGTTTCAAATATCCGTCATGTTTCCAGCATTTCATCGCCTCTAGTTTCACTTATATTACCTAGAACGGAAGTAGAATGTATTTTAAGCTACCGTCGCTATTCTGTGGGAGAGTCTCCAAAGCGGCAGTGGTAGTAAGTAGTCTGAAGAGATAGGCATCAATCTTTCATATCCTTAGGCTTCCCATGGGTGCATGGAAGCTTATGTTTTAGATGTAGCGGTGGCCGTCATTTAAATTTACTTCAGCATTGTGTCTGTTGCCGTGTTGCCGTGGGGTGCCGGCAGTAGAATGTTACCCCTCCTCTCCTACCCGTGGATGCAGTAAGAGCCTGCTAAAGGACACCTCCGGAAGATGGGCAGCGGCGTCTATCCGTGTATCAACATCCCATACTGCGCTCATCAACCCGCCTGCCAAGCGTGGTGAGTATGGCAACTACCCCTCATGGAGATCCATGAGGGAGGCCTGTGTTCATCAGTGGACGTTTTATGGCTGAAATGATGATTGTGTCTGTTAAACATGGAGACGGCATATATCACGGCTGACGTATGCCGCACCAGCATGGTACGCTCTGATCTCCGCTACCAACAAGTCAAGACTGCAAGCCCAACAGAATATCACTCTGCGAGTTTGCACGGGCGCGGGCCGCTATGTCAGGAATGACGTCATCGCCCGCGACGTGCAAATAAAATCCATAGAAGACTTTGTGGTCCACACTGCGCGTCAAATGTTTGACTGCGCGGACAATGGGCCACATACCCACCTGATCGGCCTTGCACCGCTACACACCCGACCTCCAGACCATAAATTCCAGTGGCTATCACAGCCACGGAACCTTCTTCAATAGGGAGCGTTGAAGATCACCACCATTTATAATGCATTCAAGATTCCAGCCCTCAAGGCAATTATCGAATGACCCAGGGGTTGTAACCCCTGGAGTTGAAGCCGGGGTAAAGAGGACAAACCTCGAGGCCCCACCCAGTGACCCCAACAGGGGTACTGATGACAGCGACGACGACGCATATATCGCACCTCCAGTCGTAGACTGACTCAATTCAAAATTTGGGTGAATTAAGTTAAGTATACAGAACGACTCAAAAAAGTGCGCTCTATCGCCTAGTAAATCAGAAACAGAGTAAATCATAAATAAACTGTAATAGCTCTCTGTTTCATAAAGTTATAGTGTGATTTATCAAAAACTGTCAAGGACCGAAACACATTTTCTTCATTTCCCAAAAAACATGAATTATGGATTGAGTCAGTCTACGACTGGAGGTGCGATATACGAGAAGGTTTATGCTTCTGAGGATGAAAGAAGTTGAGAAATTAATTTAAAACGTGTCCAACACAAAAAAACGGCCTTAATATATCAAAAAACGGCGTTAATATATCAAAAAACGGCCTTAATATATCAAAAAAATCGGCCAAGTGCTAGTCGGAGTCGGACTCGGGTTTATTTATTTTTAAAATTAATATACAATTAAATATTTATAGGCGTCTACTTAATGCCGTTATTAATATCGAGCAAAATACGGCGAAAATATCACGTTTGTTGTATGGTAGCCTCCCTTAACTATCAATTTTGTTCCGTTTATAATATTTGTTTTTATAGCGGTAACACAAATACATCATCTTTGAAAATTTCAACTGTTCTGCTTTGTTGTTCATGAGATACAGCCTGGTAACAGACAGGCAGACAGACGGACAGACAGACGGACAGCAGAGTCTTAGTAATAAGGTCCCGTTTTTACCCTTTGGGTACGGAACTTTTAAGAATATATAACAAAAGTCTTGGCCTATTAGACAATTACTCAGCGAGAGCATAACAATGTATTTAAGACGAACTAAAGAGATTTGCGATGTTGGCATCAGGGATTTTAATTACTTCAGCAAATACAAATTTAGAATATTTTTTTTTAAATTTTTCATGTTTTTTATCACTTGCTTTCGTCCAGACATGAGGGGGTTCATTACGAGTATACATACGAGTTGTCATGATGATTGCAAGGAGGCGGATAGGGATTCTCAAAATTTTTAAGTGAAGTTACCAGGGGGTATCTTATGAAAGGTATTCATTTGAACATTTATAAACAGTTTTTATTTTTCTTTTTAAGGTATCGTTACTAAAAAAAAAAACACTCCGTTCCCCCCCCTTATTACCGAAGTTTGCAGAGATAAACCCGTAAAACTTTTTTATTTAGCTAAAAGAAGTGTATGTAAATTTTATAGGAAAATTATAGCAAAGTTGAAAAAATAGCGTTCCCCTCTTATCTCCGAAGTTTCCAGAGATAAACCCCTGAAACTTTTATAATTTTCCTGTAATCTTTACATATAAGCATAATGCCCTCTCATTTGCATAGTTTTTTAGAAATCATCGAAAGTGTAAAAAATGTACATAAGTTCCGCTATCAGACGAGAGATGGCGCTGTCAAGGTTCTCCCGCAAATACATATATACCGCCTTTATCACATATTATATTGTATGATGGCACGGAACCCTCGGTGCGTGACTCGCTCTTGCCCGGTTTTATTATTTTAAACGAGAATTACTGTTTTGGCTCACCACTTTTCATTTCAAGCTAGCTTTTTGCGTCAGTTTGTACGCAAGCGGCCCTCAGTCCGCTTTTTACCACAAACAATTACATTAAAATTTATTATTTTTCAGCCCTTTGTGTCTTACACCCAGCAAAGGATTTCCTTTCCTTCTTCCATTCTTCGCAATTTAACGCTGACTTATTGACTTATTCGTCATCTCGCGGATCTGAAACTCGCGGGAATCCGCGAGTTGGCACCATCTGATTTTAACAATTTTTATTGTCGTCAACTCGCGGGCCCATATAAAGTACAGTCATAACAAAAATGGATTTAAACCAGAGCAAGTACCAACTATCTAAGGACCTTGATTTATTTACCGCCTTAAATACTTAAAAGACAAAAACTCTGTTCTATCACATACGACGTAAGGTTTAAAGCTATCCACTGCATAATCCGGTCACCGTAATAACAAGAATGTGGACTGTAAGCTGCGATGCGCCGATGCACGTCTCTGAATACCAGATTGAACATTTATAAGGATCACTCAGTATAAAGTGTAATGGAGATATTTGATTTTGCTTCGGAGCATTTGAATTTCATGAGTCTTTGTCATGTGCAAGGTATCATCATCATATCAGCCGTCAGACGTCCACTGGTCATAGGCTTTCCTCATGTATCTCCAAGTTCTAATCATGAGAGGGTTGTTGTCTAAAGACGCTTGGCAGGCGGGTTGGCGAGCGCAGTACGGGATGTTGCTATAGGGAAAGGCCGCCGGAAGATGGGCAGCAGCTGCCCATCTTCCGGAGATGTTCCTTGGCAGATTCAGATCCACGGGCAAGAGAGGAGAGGCAACATTCTACTGCCGGAATCCCACTCGAAATATATGTCTTTATCTAAATATTTATCTAAATCTAAACTGGTTTATCTTTAACTATATTTATTTTTCGCTCACAGAAGTAAAGCCTTTAAAATTTTTAATAACAAGTAAATATAAGTGCATTAGTCTGCAAAACTGTCTATAATCCAGTAATTAGTGTCATTATTTCAAAGGACTCAGTAATGTCAAGCGATACTTACTTGGATAAATGTCCCTGATACAAATTACAGTGTATTCCTGTCAGAGGAAAATTACAGAGCACCGTTGTCTGTCCTTACAGGTTTTTCCTCTGTAATTGAGTGATATAGGACATAAATTATACCTTTCAAACGGAATGTGTGATTTCTATTCACAGGTATTTCATTTGTTTTAATAATAATACTACACGGAAGTTGCTATTACTTTATAAAACTCGATATGGATTTTGTATAGACACATCATGAACGGTGTTGACCGACCCCGTGTTTATTTTTTTTTATTAACCTGTATTGTCTAACTGGGCAAAAGTGTTAAAAAATTTAACTGTCAAGGTCATTTCAGCCGTATGAGTCCACTACGGAGATCATGAGGGAGACCTGTGTTCAGCAGTGGACGTGTTACGGCTGAAATGATTAAGTGTTGAAGGTTGCATATAAAACCTTGCAGTAAGAATCTGCTAAGGGATATCTCTAGAAAAAGGGCAGCAGCGTCTTTCCTTGTATTAACATCCTGTCCTGCGCTCTCCAACCCGCCTGCGGCTGTGGTAAGGCTACAGCCCCTCATGAGTAGTACTTAGTATGGGAGTTACCATATCCGAGTGATCATATCCAGGGATTCTTCAGTAAAAGGCATTTTGATCACCTAGTGATCCAGCCAGCAGTGGACGTCCTACGACTCGGACAGATATATGACAGACCTCTTAAACCAGCGGTATATGTGGGCGATATTTCATGCGCTCCGGGTGGGCGGGCACCGGCGGCCGGAATGTAGCGCCTTGACTTATGAATGCACTGGAGATACGCTTCAAATGTATGCTGTATAGCACTGAATTGGAACGTTTGTGATTTAAGGTGACTGAAATAAAGCGGCAAATGTCACTTTGAATCAATTAAATGAACTGTCAAACTTAAAGTTACGGCTAGATAAATAATTAAAACATTCTCAAACAACTTTCTTTTTTCATAAAAAATAGACCATTAATCTTTTTTCAAACGTTTGAAACTTGACTAGGCAGAAAGGGTTACTTTTATTATTTCGTTTACATTCCCTTACCGAAACAGATAAAAGTAACTAAATATAACATAGTTATCTTTATCTGTAGTATAAAATAATAATAAGAGAATAAAGGTGTTATATGCGCTATATTCTAAGTGGCTGTTGTCTGTTAGTAGTTTTGGGGTTTCTTTTGTAATATCTGTGGGAAAGGTTTTTGTGTTTTGCGCTACGCCGTAGCTGATGCCATTCCTCCTGAGCGACGTAGAGCGGTGGTGCTACGCTAATTATTTTCATGATTCAAATTTTTATTGCCAATATGTTCGTTTTCCTCCATTGCGTGTCATCTTAGGGCAACAATTTGAAACAAGTAATGTATACAATGTTTTTTGACTACAATGTTTTGTACTTTAGGCTCAGACCGATATAGCGTATTATTTGGTTAGTGAGTTGCGTATTTTAAGTTGCGCAATTGACGTTTATCTAAAATTGCCAATTGAATTGGACCAATGTGGCAGAAAAACTAACGCTCTAACAAAAGTGTTACACTTATAAGTGTAAATCAATTTAGTTATTTGAAACGCCGACACAAAAATTTTCATAACCAAAAACAATGAAATAGCTTGGGCTAGTGCTCCACTTATTACAGGCAGCTTTCAACTTACGAGTTATATGTTTATTATTCTAGGTTTGTCATATTTCAAATTTTCAGTTATTCATTTTACACACCCTTTTTTTGGCATCAAAATGCCAAACTTATTTTGTAAACGCCTTAACAGATTTTTCATATAACATGCTTAAGAACCACCGCTAGAGAAATAAACTGCAAAAGAACTGCATTCAATTCCACAGCTACGGTGCCACAGATACAAACAGCGGTCAAACTTTGAACAACCCTCTTTTTGTCGGATTAAAAACGAATCTATACAGTCCAGAATCTAAACTTTCTTTTATCGGCATTGTCAAGCAAGTCGAGGTTACGAGCTAAAGGAGATAGCAGAGCACCACTTATCAGCTAATGGACTGACCAAGCACAAAAGACCTGTAAATTGAGCACAAATCTTGTGGGTGTTGAGTGAACGTTAATAATTTTCTTTGTGAAAATAGCTTTTCGATTTTCTTGATAGCGTGGGTTGACGTCATACGCGGTAGAATTAGTTTTCATGTCTCTAGACATTTTAAAATTTATGTTCATCAGATCCTTCTAATGAATAAAAGTGAAAGCAAGAATGTATGTACATATTTACTTTTCACTTCAAAACCGCTAAACCGATTTAGATGAATTTTAATATAGGAGTAGATTAGACCATGGAGCTACCATAGAAGGACCATAGGCTACTTTTAATTGCAAAAATTAAATCAGAAGGGGTTACAATAGGGGATGCAAGTTATAAAAAGTTAGATACCAAAATTATTAAACATACATATGTTTCAGCGTTAGTTGTAGCGTAGTTGTAAGGTAGTTGTAGGGTAGTAGTAGTGACAGGGAAGCGTTTGTGATGCATTTCTTCAGTGACTATTACAATTATTTAAATTCTTATGGATCTCAGCATCAGAATCAAGTTTGATTTAAAAAATGGGACCATCTCTGAAACATGACCTACCTTAGAAAATAAACGTTAAAATCCATTTATAATTTGGCGGAGTAATCCCGTAACAAAACAAACAAAAAAGCAGACACTCGAATTGAAACCCTCCTTATTTTTAAAGTCGGTTAAAAACAAGCAAACTTTTTAATGAAATAAACCACCCAACCGCAGGTTTAACTTAGTGCCTGTAGCTATGCCTTGAGGGAATGCAGAAGACACATCGAGTTTTGGAAAAATGGACCTCATCGCATGTGCTTCTTAAGTATTCGAACTCTAAAAAATATTTCCCAAATCGGTTCATGAACGATGCAGTTGAGGTAACAATGCTTGCGGCGAAAAGTGTTCTTCAAACGTAGACAAGTATTTGTAATAACAAAGGAATATTTTTGGAGCCGAGTCCGCTCCAGCTTCGGTATCAAACCCAGAAGTGACATAATACATTTGCACCTTTGACACGGGCCTATAAATACATAGGGATCTATCAGGAAACAAGCATATTAACGACTTTTTTTTGGCGCAGTTGGTAAAATGGCTGGATGCAGCTATTCGGCATCTGCCAACAGGCAGGGTATATAGTGAAAATAAGGGAGGCCTGCACAGCGAAATAATGTAATTAAAAAATTGAACCGCCAATGGACGCCTGCCAGATGTGAAATATTTTTTTAAACACTCTCCAAGTTTAATGTATCAGCGATTCTTACTGCATCCACGGGCGAGAGAGGATTCTATTGCCGGCATCACAAGATAAAGTTTTTTTTTAAATAAATTTAATACGTTTTATTTATTTTAACGACAAAAATTATTATAAAACGTTTCTGTTTTTACCTCGTGATACAACCCCTCCAATGTTGAAGTGTGAAGAATAGGTCACACAACACATAAATAAAACCGCGGGGAAGGGAGATTCGAGGGAATATTGATAACGGTCGCTGTGGTTTTGTTTACAAGTTGTTTATTCTAAGCAAAATGTTGGAGAATTTGGGGGTTCACATTGTCCGTTTTGCTGTGGGGTGCCGGCAGTAGAATGTTGTCTCTCCTCTCTTGCCCGTGGGTACAGTATAAATCTGCCAAATGATACCTCCGGAAGATAGGTAGCAGCGTCTTTCCGTGAAACAATATCCCGTACTGCACTCGCAAACCTGCCTGCCAAGCGTGGTGAGTAAGGCGACGATCCTCTCGTGATCTTGGAGGTCCATAAGGGAGGCCAGCAGTGGAGGTGGACAGCCAGTCCCACGGAATTATCCGTTTTGCTTTGCTTTTCAATTGTTTTGTAATATTAGGTGGCGATATTGTTTCAAAAAAGGCCTTCTGATATTCCAACGTCTTTACAAAAACGATCCTTGCATGGTGACCTGTACGAGTAATTATAGCGATAGAAATAGCTGTTGTGCTCTGTGGCTATGCCACCTATCACAAACAAGGTGACCATGGAAGACCAGGGCTGTGGTTTGATTTAGTCTGCCACGGCACATGCTGACTTTTTTGTCACTTTGACTTAGTTTTAAGAATTATTTAACATTTTTGTTAATTCTTCGTAATTAGTGACAAAATAAACATAATTTTTATCTGTTATCTTTACCTTTATCAAAAGACTGGACTGGACCTGGAGAATCTTCAGAAAGTTTTGAAAATAGGTAGTTTTAAGGATTTTGAGGTGCTCTTTCTGAACTTAACTTTGTCACCAAGTATGCTGTTTTTAGGAAGTGAAGCCCCCTTATATGCATAGCGCTGTCTCTCTGTCTGTCTGTGCATGAGACGATTACAACCGAACGCGATGACCGATTTACATGAAACCTTTTTTGTTAGCACCGTCTTCATGAGAGACGGGTACTGATGTAGAAGTTCAAATTTGGTGTACTCTAGGTTCAAAAAGACCCGGAGTTATTAAGACCTCAAAAGGTCACCAAAAAAATAAAAGTCTTCAAATGGCCGAAAACGTCCAAAAACCCAAAAATGCCCTCTTAAAACCAAAAATGCCCCCTTTTCTGGTAATTTTGAAATTATTTCTTGCTGTTTGAAATTATCTCCTTTCCAACTCTTTTCATGATAAAATCATGTTTGGCAAAATTAAACTTATATGTGTCTTGTTCTTCATTTGTAAATCTATGTAGCTTTTTGCTTTATTGAATAAACACTTATTGACTTTGACTTTGATGCTGAGATTGTAGATATAATTCGATTTTGTAAATAGGACAATGCACGCCGATACGGTAGAAATACATTGTTTCTATTGACTCTTTCAAAGATCAATAACTGCTTACATGTATTTCATGCTTTATAAGATTTACTGCTTTATTAGATTACTGCGTTGCCATGTACGTGACATATAGATATTGATAGAAGCAATAGATCTCAATCTGCATGTCTACCATAAGTTGTCACTGTTAGATCGCCTGCCGTTACTACAGTAGTGATAGCACGTTACTATGGCATCTGTCAGACTTGTAACTTACGGTACCAAATTCTAAGCAAATGAAGCAAATGGTTAAGGCAGCCTGCGTTTAAGGCGTTCGTCTGAACATTGCGGGTTCGAGTCCCGTCTAAGACAAAATTTTGATTGCATTTTTCATTTCTATAACAGCGATCTTGTTGTAATGTAAAAGTAAACTACAATCGCTGTAGTATAGTTTACTGCATATTTTAGTACCAAACTATCCGCTAGAGGCGCTGTACAAGTTTTCATACATTTTTTTGACTACAATCGCTAGCGGTTATAGATTGTGAAAACTCATGGTAGATCTACTGTACAGCGTACACCCATACTCTCCTTAAAACTGCTTTAAAAGATGTTTATAAATGAGATGTAACAAAAGGCGGGGCCGCGGACGTCGGATCTATTTGCGAGGGATTACGCGCGCCCTCTGCCGGCAAATATTGACATTTCGCTGTTTTAATGCCGACGTCAAACAATCGGTGATTTAGCGGCACTCCCGTTCATGTGGTGGTGTTTGACCCAATAAATAATCATCAACCCAGCCGTAGGACGTCATTATTACTGATGCCGTGGAGTGACGTCAAAAGAATGTTGCTCGTCCTTTCTTGCCCGTGGATGCCGTAATAATCTGCCTCCGGAAGATGGACAGCAGCCCGCCTGCCAAGCGTAGCGAGAATGGCAACAGTTCCTTATCATCACGTCTGATCCAAGAGGGAGGCGCTTTACATCTCATCCTTCTTCTTGCCCTATGCTCTCTTTAAATCAATTGGTTGCCTGGAAGTGATTGCTTACAGCGATAAGGCCGCCCGTTGAATTGCCCAAAATTGTTTTATTATATTTCTGTTTGTTTTTATACCTCGGTATATTTTTTGTTACATGTGGTGATCAATAAAGTGTTATCTATCTATCTATCTCAGCCGTGAACGTCCTACGGCTGAGATGATGATGTGAATAAACCACTTTATTAAGTGATGGAAGATACAATCTGGTTGCGAATCCACAATTACTTCCAAAATACCATCAACACAAAATTCCAAAAGACCATCAACACGAAAGATACCCTTTCATTTCACAAACACCTCACAGCCCCGCACCGAATGCACAATACTTAATGGAAGTGGCGTGTCACCGATAGAATGATAGCGCACACCGCAAACACCGGAGTGCTCTTTGTGGAACCCCATCGATTGGAATACTGCTTTTTATTTCCACTCCGACGCCGTCTAATTCCTCGGGCGTTAATACCTAGATGTACGTTTGTTTTGCACTTTAGGGGGCTTGGTTTAGGCTTTTGAAGTTGGTATAAAATACTTGTACGTACTTTTCTCGTTTGTCTTTGTTTGTCAGTATTAACATCTGCCGTGGGGTACCGGAAGTAGAATATTACCCCTACTCTCATGCTCGTGGATGCAGTAAGAGCCTGCTGAGGGATACTTTTGGAATATGGGCAGTAGCGTCTGTCCGTGCGGCCGCCAACCCGCGTGCCAAGCGTGGTGAGTATGGCAACTACATCTTATGGAGATCCATGAGGGAGTATTAAATAGTGGACGTTTTATAGCTGAAATGATAATGATGAGGATTATGGCATCAAGAAGCGCAGTGCGATATTGTTTGTCAGTATTATGGCATCAAGATTGTTGATACAGGTTGTGAGAAGCCTTATTTATTCTTCCCAACTCATATCTGGGCTCAGTCAGGTGATGTAGACGCAATGATGGACGTTAATTTCATCTGGAATAAACAATTTATTAAATAATACATTATTTTATATACGTTGTTTTTATTGTATATTTGTATTAACATATGTGTAAAGGGATTCTGCGACTCACAAAGAGGTTCCAACGGAAGATCAGCGTTGTTTTGCGATGTGCAAAACAACAAAATTTGTTGTAATACAAAATTTGTTGTAATACAAAATTTGTTGTACAACAATATTTTTCGTCACTTTCGTCATTTTTGTTGCGATTTATATGCATATAGGGTTGATACCGTGTGGTGCCGGCAGTAGAATGTTACCTCTCCTTTCATGTCCGTGGATGCAGTAAGAGCCTGCTAAGGGATACCTCCGGAAGATGGGCAGCAGCGTCTTCCCGTGTATCAACATCCGTACTGCGCTCGCCAACCCGCCTGCCAAGCGTGGTGAGTATGGCAACTACCCCTCGTGGAGATCCATGAGGGAGGCCTGTGTTCAGTAGTGGACGTATTACGGCCGAAATGATGAAGCGAATAAATCTCAAAAAAAAATACTGCAAGCTATGTTATATGTGTTTGTGTAGGTACCTACCTAATCTTACTGTATGTTCGGTATTATTATCTATAATTCATTTAGTTTAAAGTTATTTATTTTGGTCTTGTATACGTAGGTACTGTGTTTTGTCTGTGCTGCTTTGTTGCCAAATCAATATCTATCTAAGGGTAGTCTGAAAAGATGCCTTCGCTTTGCTGCGGTTAACTTCAGCACGCCAGTCTCCCCGCGACCACGACCAGGTGCAATCCGGTCGAAACGTCGGGAATAAAATAAAGGTAATTACGCGATAAATACCCGATAATCCAATATAGCATAAATATCTATCTATCTATCTATGTCGAAATCTGTTTCGCTCGAAACTTCCTTAGCATCGTCGGAAATACCAAACTCCCAACTTTCCTAACATTCTAAAAATCATTGAATACAACTCGGGGGAGGCGCCGCGTGCACAATACCCGCAAGTTGCGGATAACTTCGGAACTCGATAGTGTATCAAAGGCGCCTACATTTCTATGTATTTATGCAGAACGTATAAAGCGGTCTTGTGGGACTTGAACGCAAAAATTATGCAAATCTCGCCCTTCGCTGAGTACAATTAGAGGCGATTATATACCGGAATTGAATGTAATGTAATTTTGAGAGGTATTTTAGATCCGTAATTGTTAACAGTCGACGGTAAAACTTTGTCATGCTCGTTTAAGAGTAAATTCTAAAACTTATTTCGTAGTAATAAGGCGTTTTGTACTCAAAATAATTTATTTCACCAAGTTATGTTAGAATCTGTTATGTTAAATATTACTTTATAGGGTTTTGTATTAAAACAAGCAACCCTTATAGTTTCACTTTGTCTGTCTGTCGATCCGTCACCGGCTTTGTGAAGAGACTATTAGTCCTAGAAAGCTGTTATTTAGCATGGACATAAAAATAACAACGCCGAGATAACGCTACAAATAGGTGAAAAACTTATTAATTTGGGTACCTCCCATACACGTAAGATGGGGAAGAACTTTTTATTGATTTTCCCATCGATCGTGTGGGGTGTCAAATATGTATTTTAAAACCATTAAGGAGTTTTGAAGACAACTTTTCGATTTGGATTTCTGTTTGTGATATATTAAAGTTTTAAGATTTTTTTAGAGCATCATGTGTCCATCCAAAGGTTGCCTGGAAGAGATAGATCATATGGTGATGAAAATAAAAAAAAACTTGTGACTGATAGTTTATAATAAGGAAAAGTGACTAAAAAACAGATGGTACTTTGCGAAATTATTTCAGATAGGAGTACTTGATACATTTACTCTAATTTGAACTTGCTTATGCTTATTATTATTCTATGATAAATATTATGGAGAAAAAAGGTTTTATAAGAACCCAATATAAATATATCCACGCCTTAAATACTCGAGCTTTTAATTATGAAAAATGCAAGATCCAACTGCCCCAAATATCAACTTAAAAGATTCGCGTTGATTTTAAACCCCATATTCATATCATGGGATGGCGTGAAATTACTCCGCAGATTATGACTTCACATCCCCACCCCCCGCGGCGTAATTATAGCCTTTGACGTCGGCCCCTAGCCATCATCCGTGAACCTGTGTATTGCAATCCAATGGCAGATACAGAGAGCTAGAATAAGGGATGTCACATCATTTAAAACAAGATGAAAAAAAAAATAAGTATAGTCATCATCATCATTCTACCTCTATACATAATAAAAATATCGATCTATGTAGTATAATGTATTAAGTATATCAGTCATCTAGTACCCATAACACAAGCTCTGCTTAGCTTGGGGCTAGATGATGCTGTGTGATTTGTCCAGCATTATTTATTTATTTAATATTTATTTATCATTTCAGCCGTAAAACGTCCACTAAACTGAACACAGATCATGGATCTCAATGAGGGGTTGTTTCCATACCCACGCTTGGTTGGGTTGGCGAACGCAGTACGTGATGTCGATTCACGGAATGACGCTGCTGCCCATCTTCCGCGGTATCCCTTAGCAGGCTCTTACTGCATCTACGGGCATGAGAGGAGGGGTAACATTCTACAGCCGATACCCAACGGCAAGAAAGTCCAAGGGCGTCAGAATCTGTTAATATATTAAGTAAGTTAATAAGTTTTTATTTTATTAATATATTAAGATTTTTTAGTTATGTATGAGAGTTAACTTAATGTCCGCAATTTTTAAATGGTCCTATGAGAAGACCACAGTTGTTGGTTGGCCATTTAACAAACTGGACCATAAAATAAGATTATCAAATCATTCTTATTTATTTATTTATTTATGAAGATTCTCCTACGACATCTTTCATCTCATCATTCTGTTCGCTTCTTTTCCTAACTCGCTTGTCATCTTAAGTGAACAAGTTTAAATATGATGGGCTTTATTCTATTCATTTTGTTGTTTTATTTGTAATTTGTAACGCATCAATATTGTCCATGCGGCCGCACTGAATATAGTATGTTTTAGAATATTGAATTTATAAAAAAAACCTATACAACATAATAATATAACATAATTATCAAGACCATGCTGAGCTAGGTCCATTCTGCCTACCTTCCGTCCATTAATTCAACTTTATTTTGTGTGTTTTATAAATTTTGTTTTGATTTTATATTTCTGTATTGAATCTCATTTGTTTCATTTTTCTAGAGTTTGCAAATAAATCTGTGCCTCCTGTGAAAGGTGATATAACTAGAGTTGTACCCTGTATGTGATTTTAACAGAGAAATGATCAGATAAAAATACTATTTTTTCGGTCTAACTCGCGTTCTTCTATCTGCTATAGTTTCGGATATAATTTGGTGCAAAGTGATATAACTGTTTGGCAAATATATCGTGTATTTAGATATATGTGATTTTGGCAAATATATCGTGAATTTAGATATATGTATGTACTAGTTGTAACCCCTTTAGGTAATTACTCCACATTTTTTTCGTGCCTCGTGGTATAAGAGCGATTATATTTTCACACTAGCCGCACAACGCAGTTTCACCCGCGTAGTTCCCGTTTCCGTTGTAATTTCGAAAAATCTTCCTTAGTGCACCTCTAGGATACTCAAGGTATATGTGTGTCAAATTTCAAGTCTCTAGGTCCAGTGGTTTACGCTGTGCGTTGTCTGTCAGTCACTCAGTCAGTAACGGAAGAGTTTTATATAAGTTTATTATTTTTATTTTTTAGTATATTGATCGTGAATATCAATACATTTAGCGTTATATCACTCTGAACCGATTTTTCTCAATACTGATTAGGGTACAACTTAACATGTGCCTACTTATTCGAATCTAAAGTTGCCTAATTTTTGATATTTCAACACAAATAATTTTTATGTGTAAACTAATCTAAATAGATTATTATATAATAACAACAAGCATTGGTATGGAGGTACCAGAAAAATCGATCGAAACATGGGCGGCGCGTCGAAGTGCTGTAGTGTTTGTATACAAACGTCACTATGTCAGTCCGAGTACCTACAAGAACAGAGCTCGAAGGCGATTCCCTTAAAAAGAGGCGCAAGACAGTGAGACGTAATCTCTCCTAAACTGTTTACGACAGCTTTGAAAGATGTCTTCAAGCTTCTAGAATGGAAAGGGCCGAGACGTGATCCTTCACTATTTATTGGCTTTACGAATAAGCTCAGAGTCGCTCAACAAGCTATAGAGAGGGCTATGCTCGGAGTTTCTTTACGGGATCGAATCAGAAATGAGGAGATAAGAACTCAGGTCACCGACATAGCCAAACGGATTAGCATGTTCAAGTGGCAATGGTCAGGCCATATAGCGCCCAGGACAGATGGCCGATGTGTCCGCAAAGTTCTCAAATGGAGGCCACGGACCGGTAAGCGCAGCGTAGGACGTCCACTAACAAGATGGGCAGATGACTTGGTGAGAACCGCTGGTCGGCGATGGATGCAGACGGCTTCCTACCGCAGTACTTGCAGATCAATGAGGGAGGCCATTGTCCAGCAGTACGTACGGCTAATAGGACTTGCATTTAAAAAGATCTCAATTTACCTCTTTTAAAAATTTTGATAATTGTGCCTTATTTGTTTGTAAATTCATAATTTTGTAAGAAGAATTAATTTACTCCACAAATAGGTATTTTAATGAGGGGTATATCTGGACTTGTATCGTTTAACACATATTTATAAAAAAAATATTTTTAGCAAATAATTCAGGTAAAATATGATAAAAGGGGACTAATAAGTAAAAAAGTCGAATCTTAGGAGTAGTAGGTATTATAATGACTTGTTTGAGCAACATTGTGTTTTGAACACATTCTTAAGAGTTGTTCGTTTTTTTTCACTTTTTGTTTATCAGTTTACACAAAGATAAATGTGTAACATGATAACTGTACCTGTATCATTTATCACGTAATTTTAACACATATTGGAAATTAAAAAAGGTACAACTGTTAAATTTTTCATGAATTACTTTAAAACTATAGGTAATATTTACCACAAAAAATGTTTTACATAATAAAAGTGAATGTTTTTACCTACAAAAGAAGGTACTTAAGTGTAACCTAACTCACTTAGTACACAAACTAGATTTTTTTAAATCTTGTTTTTGCTGTCCTATAAAGTTGTGATTTTTCAGTTGTCACAGGAGACACAGAAATGTATTTGTATTGTTTTGTAAGGTAAATAAATATTCCTATTTAGGTTGATTTATTTTTTATGTAGGGTTTTTGTGTTGGTTGTGAAGAGCGTTAATTATAAAGGATGAAGAATGCTGTCAAAAGCCGTTGTCACAAAAGAGTAGTGCTGTAAAAAACCGTGTTTTAACCGTGGTATCACGGCTTTTGTACCACGGGGGACCACGGGTAATTTTTTTACCCCGTAGACCCACTGCATCAAAATGGGGCTACGAGTAATTGAAAAGAAACGGGTAAAACATTACCCATTGACCACCGCTGTCATATTTTGCAGATTAGAAGATTATGTAAAAAACATACAATCTAGCTTTTGTTCTATACTGGGTCTAAAAGAAAAATTCCGAGTCAAATTCTTCGACATCTGCGTCCGAATTCTTCAGAATTAGTTTAGGGAGATGGAAAATTGAAACACAGCTGTGCTTGTTAACAGACTTGTAACTATTTGAGGGAGTCAAAACATGCGGGTTTTATTCGTAGCATCGGATATTT
The DNA here is from genome assembly GCA_963082625.1 of Pasiphila rectangulata. NCBI lineage: Eukaryota > Metazoa > Arthropoda > Insecta > Lepidoptera > Geometridae > Pasiphila > Pasiphila rectangulata. The sequence goes on along the minus strand of OY720240.1, from coordinate 21,690,966 downwards.
GTAGGGCTAAATTCTACAAGTTTGTTCCCTGGGCTACTTGTGCTCCTCACATGTCAAAATAAAGGTATTGTCTTGTGCACATGGACCATTTAAATTTATGTCTCATTTTTAGGGTTTCAACAAGGAGCCCTAATGGTTTAGCTTTGTCTGTCTGTCTGTCTGTCTGCGGCTTTACAAAGAGACTATTAATCCCAGAAAGCTGTAATTTTACGCATTAACGCAAATATCATACAAGACTGACTAGAGTCAGTTACTACTACTAGAGTCATTAACTAGAGTTAAAAAAATTGAGTGTCAGTCTTCCTGAGATTTTTAAAAAAATATTACCATAAGTCTCGTTAAGGCGACGCATTTATAAACAATTATTTGGACGTGATTGTTTAAATTACAATGGTGCAGCGCGGATTGAGGGAGGGGGAGGGGGGTTGGCTGCCATACAAAATGCATATAATTTATTAAATATAATACGACGTTTACGTCAGCAAGATGATAATAAGTTAGGTACGTGGTGTAAGCCGTATTATATTTATTAAATGATGTCAAGCCACGATTATTTCAATACAGAATGCATAATATATACACAAGACTTAGAAGTTTCGGTCTCGTTCATCTGTAAAGTTAAAATCTATGTTTTTTTATTATTTTCTGTTGTATTAGACAAATTTTGTAAACTTACTACCATGAAAATATCGTAACCGAATGTTTTGTTCATCATCATTACAGCCGTAAGATATCCACTGCTGGACATAGGCCTCCTTCATTGACTTAGAGATCCAAGTGCATGAGGGGTTGTTGAATGTTTTGTTAATGCTTAAAAATGTTTAAATTCCTGACGCTAATATCGCGTCGTATTAAGCCTGCCTATCTGTGATCGTCGGCCACATCGTCACTTACTTAAGTAAATTTGTAATTTTTAGGCTCAGGCCAAACCAGCGATTTTTTTGAGTTGTGAGTCACGTTATTTAAGTTGCGCACTTGACGTTTGAACTGCAATGCCGACTGAATTTGCGTCGCCGTGTAGCACAAACAGAACTCTTAATATATATATAAATGTATATTATAATAAACTGAATGCAGCGTAAATTCCGCGACTCGCAACTCAAAAATTACGCAATTTTTTATTTGTATCACGTAGATATAGACACGTATCATCAATTTTGTATTAAAATAAAATATAATTTTTTTTATTATAAACTACAAATATCTCTTAACTATTTTAATAACCGTGAGGTGCCGGAAGTAGAATGTAACCGCTCCTTTCCTGCCCGTGGATGCAGTTGAGTGGATTGCAGTGAACCTGCTAAGGGATACCTCCGGAAGATGGGCAGCAGCGTCTTTCCGTGAATCAACATATCGTACTGCGCTCGCCAACCCGCCCGCCAAGCGTGGTGAGTATGGCAACTACCCCTCATGGAGATCCATGAGGGAGGCCTGAGTAGATTTAAAAGATTATCCAGTTTTTTATTTTTATTTTCATTGTCATTTCTGAACATTTAATTAATAGTTGTTTAGCTAATTATTATCCCACGATACAGGCTCAGCTAAGTGAGGGAGTCACCACCAATACAAAATAATTAATTTCTCAGCAAAAAAGAAATAAACAATTGTTTAAACAGTTAAGATGTTACTTTTAAGTTGTAACATTTAGTTTCGCTGCATTTGTCTTTGCTGTACAAAATGCTTTTTCATTTTCATTAATTTCATTTTGGCCTCAGCCTAAAACAAGCGACATTTCCAGCAAAGGTAAATAAACCGTTTTTATGAGTCACGCTACGTTTATAGAGATTTATTAATTTATTGCTCAGCGGCCGTAAACGAATTGTTATGGTAATTGGTGTACAATGTCGATAATTTACTGTGACGAAGTTACATCATAATAAAGAGCTTGTACAATGTAATGGGGTGGGGGTACAGTTTACATGAAGACACAATAGAGATAATGTCTTTTTTATGACCATGGTGTTGATACCCACTGGATATATGCCTACTCTGTAACACGCGTTTTTAGGTTTCTACGGAACCAATACACTACAATAAGGAATCCTTACAGTTTGGCTTTGTCGGTCTGTAAGTCCGTCTGTCTGCTTAAATTTTGCATGGACTTATAAAATAATAACACCTAAAGAACGGCACGAAATATATAAAATAGGTAATAATTAATTTGTGGTACCACACACGTTAGATATTTTTTTATTAGATTCTGTCACATCTTTTTATCGTTGGTTTATCGTTGAATAGGTCTGTTTAGACCATTGAGGCAATTCAGTACCTATCTTGTTTTCGAAATATGAATGTTCTCAATTTTTATTGAGATTTCGGAAAATTCAGTAATTCAGATATTTTAATAAATTCATTTATTTATTTCCATAGTTTGCAATTACAAAACATAGACACGGACATGGCTTCTTCCAATTTTCGCTACTTTACTATCTGACTCATAAAATTTGGTAATTTTGATCTATAAAGGTAACGTTTACTTTTAAATTGTGTGCATACATGTTGGTAGATTGATTATAGAGGTATATACAAAGCCAGCGACTTTGAAGCTATGCTCTTACATGTGGAATTATTTGTTGACCAATGACATGTTTTTAGATACATAGATAGTCTTTTTAATAAAAGCTAGAATATATTAGAAAACTCTTTATTTCAAAGTTGTAAGTTAATTGAAGTAATAAACGTCTTAGACGGATCATTTCTGTTAATAGAGGCTCAGGCTCATTCAGCTCAATAGCAGGAAGCCTTTTAGTGCGGTTTTGTATTATTTCTCGAGGAGCTGAGCGAAGGAGTTGTAATTGAGTTATATGGCTTACGCCTTTGCAAGAACATGAGTGCGGTGGAATCCCCATCGTCCAACAACGTTACTGAGTAACAGTTACGAAATTTGAATTATCTTATGACAGTAGATAACGCTTACCTAGATACGGTACAGTTTGGGAAACTTCGCAACGTCTTCTCGTCCGAAATACCTCAGTGCCTTGAGACGAGAGTCTTTAATCAGTGTGGTAGAAACTTTTAGACTGTATACTACTGACGTAAAAACTGGTAGAAACCAGTGATGACTTACGGAAGCGAGACGTGGTCACTACTGGCCTCATGAATAAGCTCAGAGTTACTCAATGAGCTGTGGAGAGGGCTATGCTCCGGGTTTCTCTACGGGATCGAATCAGATATGAGTGTGACTAAGGTCACCGGCGTAGCCAAACGGAATAGCACGTTGAAGTAGCAATAAGAAAGAAATTAAAGAAAGAAAATTTATTGATAGATCCTTAAAACAAACATAAACAAAATAACACAATTAATATAAAATTAACAAAACATTAATTATTAGTTTTCAAAATACAGGATTTTATTATTATTATTTTATTTTTATTTTCCCGACATTTCGACCGGATTGCACCTGGTCATGGTCGCGAGAGGACTGAAGTTTCTGGGAGCTATCGCCGAGAATTGATGGTAGGACCCACGACTACCCTCAATTCTTTAATATGTTGAACCAACGCTAGTATTCTGGCAGGACAAAAGGCAGACGTAGCTCAAAGACCAGGTGGCCGCTGGGGCTTGATAATGTGGGGTAACTCAAGTGAAATAGAGTCTGTTTTATTAACCCAGAAAAAATGTATAAGAGCCCTATGTGACATATAAATGATCCTACTGTATCTTGTAAGCCATTGTTTCAAACGCTTAAAATCCTGCCTTTAACTTGTCTGTATATATATGAGGTTTGTATTTTTATAAAACAACATGAACAGTATTTTAACAGTAAACCGGACACACATAGCGAAAGAACTAGGGAAAGATTTCGTAATAAGTTAGCATTACCCAAATTTAGGCTTTCAACCAGTAGGAAAAGTATTCTTGGAATGTCTGTTAAAGTTTTTATTAAAATTCCGTCTGACATCGTTTCTCTGCCTCTCCAAAAACTAAAAACGCGTCTTTTTTCATGGCTCCTCGATAAATGCTTTTATAACATTGGTGAATTTCTATAAAATAATTAATGTATGTGCTGATTTTGATTCATTTTTATTCTATTATACAATTAAATTAATAATTTTCAGATAGATTTAGATTTTTTTTTCCTTTGATTATTTTTTGTGACATTTAACTTCAATATTAATTCTAATGACGTTATTGTTATACTTTTCATTATTTCTGAGTAAATTACTCATCGGAGTTTACATTATTGAAAAGTGTATGAACTAATTTTAGGTAATTTAAGATCAACCTGTACCACAATTACAATAAATAAATGGTTTCAATGGTTTCAATAAGCCGAAAAATTTTCGAATGGAGGTCTCAGCAAGCGCAGCGTAATCCTTACCAAGTCGTCCGCCCATCTAGTTGATGAACGTAGACTTGGTAAGGATTCCATATCGGCGGTGTATGCAGGCCGCTTCCAGCTGCAATACTTGGGGAATTTATTTCTTCGTAAGTAACTACTGTCTTTGTCCGTGACTAGTTACTTAATGGAAACTACTTATTGCAGTTACCAAAAAAGTAGTGGGACGAAGGTGTAAAAATGCCCTTTTCCTACGTGACTTTTCAAGAGTTTTCTATGGGACAAATTAATTGGAATTTCAGAACATTCAGTCAACTCTCATACTGTTGGTCTTCCTTGATAAATAAATACCAACACAAAAATGCATGTAATGTCCACTCAAACCTCAACTATACACTTACAAAACATGTGTCACATTTTAATGTTGTGTAAATTTAAGCTAGATAAATTATGTATCCAAAATGTTTAACATCGCGAACCTCTCAACGGATTTCTACATCGTAAAACTTATATCAGCAATACGAGCGCTTCTCAGAACACTATTTCTATGGATTCCCGGAGAAGTTCATAGGCCAAACTTATAAATACAGAACTACAAGTATTCTAGCTTATATTTTCTTAGTACATTTTTGCTATGAAAGAAAACTCTACGGTAAATTTATAAACTGTTAAGTATCAGATATTTCTTCTTAATTCTTTATTGTACACATTGTAAATACACAGACAAAAGTTTAAATAAATGACATGTACAAAGGCGAGCTTACCCTATTAATAGTTTTCTTGGGCTATTACCTAAATACCAATCGACGACGATGTTTGATGAATGGATTTGGCTGTATTGTTTCATCGGAGATATAATAAGTAAATAGTAAATAATTACTGTCATAAGTAACTGTGTGTTTTCTGAGAATCATCATCATCATTTCAGCCGTACAACGTTCACTTCTGAACAAGGGCCTACTCACCACACTTGGCAGGCGGGTTGGCGAGCGCAGTACGAGGATGTTGATTCACGGAAATACGCTGCTGCCCATCTTCCAGAGGTATCCCTTAGCAGGCTCTTACTGCATCCATGGGCATGAGAGGAGGGGTACCATTCTACTGCCGCGGTTATTGTCTAGATATTTCACGAAAACTGAACGAGTTTCAGGACCAAATAAGTGCTCTACAAAATATAAACATTTCAAATAATGTCCTGTTAATTGGATTATTATGACATATGTCATAGACAGCCCACCCTAATCCAGTCATAACGATCCCATTACATCTATTATAGATGATTTACAGCGTCAGCAACTGGTATTCATGCTGTACAGGGCCTGGGATATTGTTAGATGGATTAGGCCTATACCATCCTCCCAGCTTAGTCAGCCATTAGTCAGAGAAAAGAACCGGTCAATACGTCTAAAGCTGATTAAATAGATTCCTTACAATGTTTTCCTTCACCGTTAAATGAGTACATACATTTTTCAAGAAAGAAAAACCCATTGGTGCCCGGCAGTTATCGAACCAACGACCTTCGGATTGAAAGTACATACCACACGGCCAACACGGAAAATTTTAAATAATGACCAGTAGGTCTACCATGAGTTTTCACAATCTATACACGCTTGCGACTGTAGTTAAAAAAATATATATATAAAAACTTGTGCAGCACCTCTAGCGGATAGTTTGGAGATTTAGTAAAATACGCTTAAACTATACTACAGAGACTGCAGTTTGAGCTTCATTTGCTTAGAATTTGGAATCATGGTTTTCAAATCTGACACTATTACTACTATAGTAACGGCAGGCGATCTAACAGTGACAACTCATGGTAGACACACTGTAAGTAGGATTATTATGACATATTACCGGAAAGCTCACCCTAATCCCGCCATATGAATCCATATACTTTACTTAATACTAAAACAGTAGCAACACAGCAATCTTATGAAATGTATACTAATTTTTCCCTTTCACATCTAAGGCTTCTTTCTTCACGACACAGAAGACGTCATAGTAACACTAAACTATGAATACCGTCATCAGACCGATTATCATATTTCACATTGGTTGCAAAGCTTCGATTGAAATGATGACTTAACACGAAATGTTTAAAGTTGGTTTTTGCTTGGTGGGAATTTTAATAATTTGGGGGAGATATGTAATAGCAGGGAGGCCGCAACAAGTCTTAAGTCGCCCCTGTCTGGGGCACAGTGCTATGGAAATAACTGGCATACTTCCATGTTGAGGTTCAAGAATGATAAAAGATGGGGGTTGAAGAATCTCAAAAAGTCATGTTTTTAACGTGCATTTACATTATTTAGATAACATTATTAAAAAAATATTCATCATTTCAGCCGTAACACGTCCACTACTAAACACAGGCCTCCCTCATAGGAGACCTGTGAGGGATAGTTGCCATACTCACTACGGGTTTGCGAGCGCAGTAGGCTATGTTGATACACGAAAGACGCTGCTACCTATCGTCCGGAGATATCCCTTAGCAGGCTCTTACTGCATCCACGGGCATGAGAGGAGGGGTAACATTCTACTGCCAGCACCCCACGGCAAAAAATAAAAAAATATTTTTACTAAATTAAACCTGCATCCCAAATCCATAACTTAAAACTGAACAATAAGAATGGCATTTTAAAAATAAATTGTCCTTTTACTTAGTAATGATGATAATAAATCGTCAGCAACTGGTATTATATATATAATAACAGTATGCCGTACGGGATGCAGCATTGCCTGTGACCTTGTAACGAGTATATAGAGTAAACTTGTAAAATTACCTATAAAGAGTTTTCTCATGATTGTGTGTCAACACACACAATAATATTATCCGTACTTCTCTACTTAATATATAAAAGTGAAAGTGTGGGTGTATTTATGTTCCGTTTTCACGTCAAAACGGGTGAACCGAGTTTGATGAATTTTAGCATAGAAAATTACCTAGACCTTGGAGACGGACATAGATAACTTTTCGTTGCGTAAATTACTTACACTCCCACTCTTATGTAACGCAGACGAAGTTGTGCGGGATAGCTAGTTATTACATAAGAGGAAAACCAGATTTTCACATTATTTCCAAAAGCTAGAAAAATTGCACTGCACTAGCTGTTCCGTCGGTCGTGTAATCGGAGGGCTGGTGTTTGCATGAGGTTGTCTCATAGCAGGAGTATTTGCTAAAAGTATAAGCATGTCGGGGCATTGTGTGGAGCCAGCGTGAAATGCAAAATGTCACTATTGTTCAAAGCTTTTCAAAAATCTTATGCTGAGATGAAACGTGCGACGGATGTTCAAATGTCTGAGTGCGAACAGTTTTGTCGTCTGGCTAAGGAGTTATTTAAAATTATTAAAATGTAAACAAAGTAACCGCAGGCTGGTTACATATCTCGCGATAGGTTTGCAACAGGCGTAAATCTCGCGATCATCACTGTCAAACGTCAATTTCTAGCCTCTTCTTTTTCTTTTATGGCTTTTGTGTTTGGTTTTACACAATTCTGCCAGTGTGATGTAACATTATAATTGGGTTAATTTTATCATTTTTCTCAACACAACCAGAACCTAACCTATTAGTTTTGTTATTTTTTTTTTTTTAACCGACGTTGTCCCACTGCTGAGCAAAGGTCTCCCCTTTCTTCGCGGTCCATTGCTACTTCCGGCCATGTAGACTCAATCGCATCCAGGTCGTCTTGCCATGTCTTTCTGGGTCTACCGCGTCTTCGTTGCCCGCTTGGCACCCAATGTGTGACAATCGTCCAAACCCAACGTCACGGTTGCATTCGAATCACATGGCCTGCCTAATCCCACTTTAGGCGAGCCGTCTTTATGCCTACATCTGCAATCCTAGTCTTTGCGCGTAGGTCAGTGTTTTTAACGCGATCTATTCGTTTAATGCTGGATGATTGGATGCTTCTGTTCATTGCTCGCTGGCAAATCTTAAGTTGGGACTTTTGTGACTCTGTCAAAGACCAGGTCTGAGCTCAGTATGTCAATATGGGCAGGATACACATGTCGATTAGTTTTCGCTTCAGTGTCAGTGGAAAAGAACCCTTCAATAGCTGTTTCATTGACTAGGCGCTCCTCCAGGCGTTTTCAATGCGGCGACCTTTCGAGATTTTGTGGTCTTTCGGTTGTTGAAGGAAACTATCTGGCCCAAGTAGATATACTTATTGACATACTGTATTAACTGCCCATCTAATTCGTCTTTATGCTGTTTGTCACCTGTGTCTTTGACTGGTTCATGGACAGTCCCACCTTAAGACTGGCCATGCTAAGGTCTTGTAGCTTTCGTTGGAGCTCGGATCCTGATGTAGCGAATAGCACGATGTCGTCGGCTAATAGTAGGTTAGTGAGTTGTTGTTGACCTTTTATTCGTACCGTCATCGACTTCCAGGATCAAGGCTTTTGAAAATTTCTTGCAGCGTATTAGTAAATAGTTTTGGTGACAGAGGGTCACCTTGTTTTACACCTTTTTCAATTTTAAATGATGAACCGCAATTTTAGAGCCTAATAGTAGCTGTACTGTTGATGTGTATGTATTTGATTAAATCTATGTGGTTTTATCTATTTATTGGTTCTGTATGGCTGAGAATATGGAATAATGTGTTATACTATCAAAAGCCTTCGTGTAATCTTTTATTTATTTATTTATGGTATACAAAACAGAAATCAATCAAAAACATTACATAATATAATAACAAGAACTATAGATCTTAAACTAGATTGAATTCCTAAACATGCATACACAACATGAAAATTATCGAGCATGAAACAAAGGACTATACAACATAAAATTCCAAATGAAGTTAAAATTAAACAAAGAAGTATTTTTTTTATAAGACACGTTAATATTAATAATTGTATAAGGTTAAATAATTCATAGATGTAACATTAAATAAAATTATTCACAAGAAAAAAAAATAGTTAAAATGCACAAATGTTCTTACGCACACTCTGTAACCAGAGTGGTTAAAGCTACTTTTTTAAACTTAGCTATGCTACTAACAAAGATATCTATGCCATTATCAACTAACAACAGATCATTAAATAAGCGACACATTCTAACGACGGAATCTACAAAGGCTATGTATAAAGGAGTTTTATATTCTAAACATTTTTGTATAATTTGCTTTAAGGTGTGAAGGTGGTCAGTGGTGGAGAAGCCTGAACGGAATCCTGCCGGCTCTGGTGGTTGATGTTCATCGAGTTTAGCCTCTATTCGTGACAATAACACTTGTAAATATTTTATAAATATGCGATATAAGACTTATGGGCCTGTAGTTGTTTATGTCCGATTTTGGCCCTTTCTTGTGAAGAAGAATGACTTTTGAGTGGCACATTTGTGATGGAAGTTTACCGGTTAAAAGTATATTGTTGAATAAGTTTGTGATGTGGACAAGAGTGCGGGTGTACCTATTTCCAAAGCTTCGGATGTTATAAAATCTTCTCCAGGACTTTTGCTAAATTTCATGTTTGTTAACGCTCTGTGGACCTCAAGGCCGGTGATGAAGGGGATGGTGTCAGACTAAGAGTAATTTGGTTCTATATTTGATTTAGATGGGTCAGAATAAAGCGTTTTGTAATAGCTGGTGCAAGTTTATATTAGAGGTAGTTTATATCTGCTGTTGCGTCTAACACCGCAGGGTGATTACATATCTCGTGACAGGTTTTGCAACAGGCAATTGACAGCAATATTGATGTCAAATGTTCAAATTCCTTGCTGTTCTGTATTACAAAATTGTCATTTGACAGCAATATTGCTGTCAAATGCCTGTTGCAAAACCTGTCGCGAGATACGTAATCATCCTGCCGTTTTCGTCTGTCAAACTGTTGATCTACGACTTTCCCGGTGACATACCCTGCTTTGCGACTCTGAGTGAAGTATTTTTTTCGAATGCTACTTGAACTAGGTGACAGTTATGTTGTCTCAAGTCTTTCCATAAGCTGCGTTTTACTAGTTTGTCGATATAGCTATATTCTACTGTTCTTATTACTGTTTCTGCTCAATTCAATTAGTTTAATGAAAAAAAGTTAGAAAAAAACAAAACACATTAAAATTAAACCATAGTTGAATTCGCTCGCTTCAAAAAATGTTTAAACTACAATCCTTTAGTCAGAATGTGTCGTCTTAACAACGATCTTTTAATCAAATATGGTGGAAATATTGATATTTTTTACAATAAATTATATTAATTCAAAATGGATATAGTAACCACTGTCAATACTCGAGTGGGCTTAGTTTTACATATAAAAACATGTTTGTAACTTCCTGTTTATTTTTTTTAACTGTATTAACTTTTCTAGTTTCATCTTCTTCTCATTTGTTTACACTGAACTGCTTATTGAATAGAAAATTGTTGTGTACACATATTTTAGGATACAATCTACATTATTTAACATTTTTTATTTGTTGTCTCTTTGATTGTGTTCTGTTTTGTGTGCCTTAATAATTAGATAAATAAAAAACGAAGCATCATAGTTTGTCAACTGTTAGTAAGCCTTTGTGGCCCACACATGGTCACCATTCCAAGTATGTGTCATCCGCAGAGAGATTCCGGAAAGGGCTGGGAGCGGCAAACATCATCAAAGGGCTTCGAAACAATTTGTCGTCTCTTGATTGGGCACGTCCCCGGAACGCACCTGCGTCGCCGGCTAAGTGCCAACCCCAAACAAAGGGCTGCACTGGCCCAAGTTACAACCGGAAGATATTGCAGTTTAATTCCTATCATTGATTTACCATTTTAGCCTTTTTTCTTAATTTTTAATTCTTTATTGTACACTAAGTAAATACATAAACAAAAGCTTATACCTATGACATGTACAAAGGCGAGCTTAACCCTACCAAGAGTTTTTTTCCAGCAAACCTTAGGTTTTATGCATCAGAAGATTATTTTAGAGATAACAATAAGAAGCTGGGGTCGAAAAGTTCTCGGATGGAGGCTACGGAACGGCAAGCGCAGCGTAGAACATCCACCTACTAAATGAGCGGACGATCTGGTAAGGTCTGCAGGTTCGCGGTGGATGCAGGCCGGTTCTAGCCGCAATACCTGGAGATCCATGAGGGGGGCCTATGTCCTGTAGTGGACGTCCTACGGCTGATGATCTTAAATAAGCTAATAAATAAAAAAAAACAAAGAAAAACTTTTAAAAGATCTTGCATTTTCATATAAGGTTATTACAGGGTAAAGTTCCGTTTAACAGTTTGCAAATATGTCTACAGATCGCGAAAGCTTACAAAGTATTTATTCTACGTAGTAAAGTCGATACGTAACCCGGGCGTTCTTAGTAGCATTAATCTATACGTACCTTACAACTAAATAATCTTATTTAAAATTATTTTTTTATTACAGAATCTAGACACACGGTAGCGTGTCCAGCCAAGTTCAAGCAAAGCGAACGGGTAACAACGAACCATTTGGAGGCACTTTTGGCTCCTTCTTAACTCAAACTCTATTAAACGCATACATGTGTAATTTAGTTAATATATTAAGCTCCATTATACTAACTACTAGCCCAAAGTTCATAAATTAAGCTTAAACAGTATTCGAGACATCAACATCTAAAAATGCAATGCGTTTAATCTGTGTGGACCCGCTTCAGCTTACAGCTTGCGGCTGCTGCAAAGACGCCAGGTGCGCTCGATAGTCAGCAACACTAGAATGTTTGATGCAGGCTTTCACCGAAAACACCGACAAGCGACTCTACTCAACACTCGCCATTTAATTCCTGCCATTTAAAGTCTACTCGCAGCGAACTTTTGAATGAGCGTCATTGTTTTCACTGCTCGGGTCTTTATTAGGAGTAGACAGACGTGGGTTGTATAGTTTGTAATATTTATAGTTTTTAACCACATTTAGGTAGAAAATTTCAAAGAAATGTGTAATTGGTGCTTAAAACCGACATCACCTTATCAACAATGTCAGCGGTACCCGACATGGTTTCTGCTACAGAAACCATGTCGGATACCGCTGACATTGTAGTGCAGCACTTCCGGCTTTAGGAAGCGTCAAGGATCGATTTGACGGACGTGGGTTCGAATCCCACCGGAATCGTAAATTTGATAAGGTTTTTTTTTAATTTTTTGAAGGGGGTTGTATGACCTATGGCAGCGTGTTACTTTATGGGTGGGATTGCACCATTTTCTAGCAACGACACTACCAGCCGCACTACCAGTAGTGTCGTTGACGAATAGTGATAGGTATGCTATGCCGCTAAGTCATCGTAACCAACATAACTGTCATATTTTTAACATCGTCCTAGCCCTAATCATGTCACTTGGCATCTGTCGCAGCGATTAAGCTAAGTTTTACAAACTATAATTGCAGGTAGTGTTTTATGCCGTAGGGTGCCAGCAGCAGAATGTTACGCCTCCTCTCATGGCCGTGGATGCAGTAAGAGCCGTTCTGCGGGATTTCTTCGAAAGATGGACAGCAGCATCTTTCCGTGTTCCTATAAACATCCCGTACTGCCAACCCGCCTTCCAAGCGTGGTGAGTATGGCCACTACCCCTCATGATAAGTATGTTATCCAAGAGGGAGGCCTTTGTCCAACTGTGGACGTCCTATGGCTCAGATTATGATGATGATTTACATTTCGGTCCGGAAAAGAGGTCCCTCAGAGTTAACACCTACGGATGTAAGTAGCTAGGCTCTCCAACGGTCTGCAGTGGCGAGCGAACGATAATCCATCATCATTGGAGGTATTCCTTGGCAGATTCTTACTGCATCCACGGGTAAGATAGGAGGGGAAACATTCTACTGACGGCACCCCACGGCATGTAAATGCATTACTTAAATACGATGCTTTCATTTACCATTTCACGGCAACCAACCTAAAAGCTTTATACCGAACTCGGAACACTCTTCACCAAACTTATCGAACTTTTCTCTTTCTCTCCCGAATCTCCAGAAGATTAAATCTATTCTCAGGAGTTCGATTCACGCTCCCTGAAGTTCAGAAATAATTAACTGAAGGGCTGTTATCCGATCAAGATAATTTTCCCCTTCAATGCCAAAGAAAATCTCCTAAGAACTTGTCACACTTCTTTTTACAATTCTCTAAGAAGGCCAACAAAAGCTTTCTTTAAAAAAAAATACTTTTGGCGGATTGAAAACGGTCTAAATCAAAGGTAATTTTTATAGGTTCTCTTCAGAGCTTTTAGCATGGGTTGCAGTACTTAAATACATAGAAAAATACCCAGACACGGGACAGACGATTATAATCATTATAATAGTAATAGGTGCAATTATATTGTGCGGGCCGTGGGGTACCGGCAGTAGAATGTTGCCCCTCCTCTCATGCCCGTGGTTGCAGTAAGAGCCTGCTAAGGGATACCTCTGGAAGATGGGCAGCAGCGCCTTACGACAACAATCAACATTACATACTGCGCTCGTCAGCCCGCCTCCAAGCCTGCTGAGTATGGCAACATGTCATGGATATGAAAGCCACGAAATGGTAATCCTGAAGTAAGCGCGATGTAACGGTTATTCTTATCGCATTGCAACTTGCAGTGGTCATTACAAGAATAAAACCGGACAAGTTCAAGCTGCACTCGCCCATCGAGGGTTCCATAGGTATGTAAGAACATAATAATTGTTAAAGATTTTTTGATCTGATTAGGAAAAGTTTAAAAAGTTGCACATAAAGATTCGGTCACCCATCCAATTTATGACCGCGCGCAGTGATTCTTAACCTCAATGATTGATTTCGTACTATTTTTAAGGGCGATTTTTTTATGATTCCATTGCAAATATATAGTTTTTGCATTTTTCTCTATATCCACAGTATAAGACGATAATACACACTCAAAAAGGCTGCAGATTTAAGTATAATTGGTTTCAATTTCAATTCGCTACCTCTATACGTTCTCGAGATTGCCGTGGGGTGCCGGCAGTAGAATGTTACCCCTCCTCTCCTACCCGCAGTAAGAGCCTGCTAAGGGACACCTCCGGAAGACGGGCAGCAGCGTCTTTCCGTATACTCAATACTCAATACTTTATTGTGTTCTATAATGTAGGTACAATGGTGTTGACAATGGTGTTAGGTAGCATTATAGACCCTGTTGGGCACAACAATAAATATAGAAGAGAGGAAGACGTCATCGTTAATGTACATACTAGATAATAGGGTTATATTATATTCTTAAAAGCAAGCAAAATAAAAATGTTTTCATAATCGTGAGAGTTAAACTTGTGTCATTTAAAAGTTAAATAACTAAAGGTCAGGTTGGTTTAGGTCAAATTAAAAAAAACTTATTATTATAATATTAATTAGAATTTTATTAAAATTTATCACTAAAGAATTCATCAATCGTATAGTAGCATTTTTTTATGAGGATTTTTTTTAGTTTTTTAATGAATAGTTGATCTTTAATCTCATTTTTTAAATCGTCAGGTATTACATTATATATTTTTATCGACATAACATATGGACTAGATGAATGCAGTTTCATGTTAGAAGAAGGTAAGGTTAATTTATTTTTATAACGTAATGAGCAAGTTGTGTAGGTTTCCGCACGAGTTTTATACAAATGTTTATTATTTCTAACAAATTTGCATATTTCCAAAATATATATACAGGGAAGCGTAAGTATATTATATTTTTGGAAGTACGGTTTGCAACTATCTGTTTGTTCTATATTCGCTAGTATACGTATCAGTTTCTTTTGTTGTCTAAAGACCACCAGTGCATGGGTGCTGTTTCCCCATAAGATAACGGAATACGATAGGTGGCTATTAGCGTAGGCATAATAAATTGCAAGGGAACTTTTTAAATCAGTTGTTTTTTTGATCTCGCGGAGTGCGTATGTCAAGCTTGATAATTTAGATTTAATTTTTTGTGTGTGTGGTGTCCAATTTAAGTGAGTGTCTATGATTACACCTAGTAAAGTGAATTCATTTACTATTTGTAGTGGTCTGTTTTTAAAAGTGTAATGGAATTGCAGAGGAGATTTTTGGTGAGGGTAGAATGTCATTATTTTAGTTTTTAAGAAATTTATTTCGAGATTATGGTCGTTCATCCAGTCCGTAGTTTTTAAAAGAATAGAATCTAGTTTTTCTGTCAAATTTATGCTTGTGTTGCATGATGTCAATAGGGATATGTCGTCGGCGAACAGTACACACGGCTCATTCATGATTTTAGGCAGGTCGTTTATGTAGATCAAAAATAGAAGGCATCCGATAACACTTCCTTGCGGTATTGACGCGTTTATTGTAATTCGGTCTGAGCGCACGTTCATTATCTCACTCTTAGAATAATTGTAATGCTCAACCTCAACGTATTGTTCTCTGTCTTGAAGATAAGATGAGAACCAGTTATGTACTATTCCGCGAATTCCTATGCCGTATAGTTTGCTAAGCAGTATTTTATATTGTACTTTTTCATAAGCTTTGCTCATATCTAATAATATTCCTATCGCATATTTTTTATTATTAATAGTATTGTAAACTTGCTGCATATAATTATAAGTTGCTAATGTTGTCGATCTATTTTTTCTAAACCCGTTTTGACTATTATCAAATATTTGGTATTTTTCGCAAAACTTATAAACACGATTACACATAGCTTTTTCTAGAATTTTGGAAGCTGTAGGAAGAAGCGCAATCGGGCGATAATTACCTGGTTGTGTTTTTATACCTTTTTTAAAGATGGATTTTACTATGGATTTTTTTAATGAATTAGGAAAAGTTCCGAGAGTGAAAGATTGGTTTATTAGTACACATAAGGGATATGTAAGTATATCTGCACATGTTTTAAATAAAATTGGGGGAAGTTCATCTATTCCAAAGCTTTTTTTGTTTTTAAGGTTTTTAATTATTTTATATACTTCACCGTGAGTTGCTGGTCTGAGGTACATTGTATTTTGAGTTGGGTTGATTACAGGACGTCCGACTACTGGCTGAGATTGATTAGTCATACCCATTGATGCAAAGAAGTTGTTAAAGGTGTTAGATACTTGTTTAGGATCGCATATTTGATTTTGATTAGAATGCAATATAATATTACATTTATCTTTGACACTTTTTTTATTCGTCCGTTCATTTATTATACTCCACATTGTTTTAGTTTTATTTGATGATGTTTTTAATTTGTTAATGTATTGTAATCTTTTTGCCGTAATAATTGTTCTTTTTAGCATTTTTTCATAGTTTCTATAATGTTCGGTTAATACATGGTGGTTCGATTTTTGTGTAAATACTTTTAGTAATCTTTTATGTCGACATGACTTTTTGATGCCTATAGTTAACCAGTATTTTTTAAACCTTGTATTTAATTTAACAACTTTTTTCGGTATGCACTGGTTTAGTGTGCTTATGAGTATGTCGTTAAATAATTCATAGTTTTTATCCATGGTGTTGGATGCGCAAAGTATTTGTTGCCAGGGTATGTCAACATCCCGTACTGCGCTCACCAACACGCCTGCCAAGCGTGGTGAGTATGGCAACTACCCCTCATGGAGATCCATGAGGGAGGCCTTAGTTCAGTAGTGGACGTTTTACGGCTGAAATGATGATGATATATTCTCGAGATAAAGGCTCTTTAGAGATCGACAGACGGACAGACAGACACACAGACGGACAACAAAGTGATCCTATAAGGGTTCCGTTATTTTCCTTTTGAAAACGGAACCCCAAGGCTTCAATCAAGTCTAACTAATGTTAGGGCAGAACGGAACATCCATTTCGACTCTGAGAGAACGTCGAGTTCGTTGTAGCTGTATCCAGCACTTAGCGAGGAAGCATGAAGAAAACAACAGTATGCAGCTAGCCAAAAAGCAGAACTAAGGGTAGCGCATACAGAGAGATGCTATATAATATTGAGGTAGAGATAGACTAGCGAATATATGTGATGACTTGTATTTTTACATGCAAATAAATGTCTCTTTTGATCTGTTAAGTTGATATTGACGAACTGCGTGGCTTAGTAGGTATAACTATAAATATATATATATATATATAACACTAGCCGCAAATCGCAGTTTCACCCGCGTAGTTCCGGTTCCCGTGGGACTAAAAATGGAACTGTGTTGTCTTTACCATGGAGGAGGGCTTTGGTACTTGCGATACAGTAATTTACTTTTGCGAGTACCATCGTTTTATGTACATATTATTTGTCAAATTGTCATTGTTCCAAATAAAGATTTTTGATTTGATTTGATTTTTGAAAATATGTACATATAGCCCTTGTTACTCAGGGATAATGTAACATTTTAATGGTGAAAGAATTTTTAAAATCGGTTCAGTAGTTTCGGAGCTTATTCAATATATACAAACAAACAATCAAATATTTTCTCTTTATTATTAGTGAAGATGTATATAGAATGATATAATATCATTTTCACCTTCCAATACGGTCTAGCACGATTGAAATCTACATAAATATTTCTACTTCGCCAACCCGCCTGCCAAGCTTGGTGTGTATGGCAACATCCTGTCATGATCAGAACTTGGCGATCCATGAGCCTCTGTCCAGCAGTAGGCTACGGCTGAGATGATGATAAGTTAAGATGAGATAATCATGACTATTTTTCTTCAATGTTACGCCCATTTTGTAATTACCTTTCCATTTTAACTCTCGCAGTGAGTTACAGGCCTGTTTAAGGATTGCAGACCGATAAATCAGTGCGCGTCGAACATTAAATCTGCCAGAGAATCGTTGCCAACACGCCCATCTCCCGCGCGCGCAGGATTCAATGAGAACTTTGAATATTCTCGGTGGAGTGTAGATATGACGGCTACCATGATGTAAGTAAACATATTTTGTTGGACTATTACCCTCCTGAGACAGGAGATTGCGGGTTCGATGCCCATCGGGGGATGCACCCGCAGGCTGATAAGTATCTCGCAACAGGTTTGCAACAGGCGTATAACTCGCGATAATCGCTGTCAATCGTCATTTTGCTTTCATATAATACAAAATGATTTTGGTTTTGACACGAAATAAAGTTTATCTTATCTTATTTTATCTAAAAATTGACCATTTTCATCGAAAATCACGAGATTTACGCCTGTTGCAGCGCTGATCGCGAGATATCTCCCGAAACTAAATGCCGTAGATGCACCGCATTTAGCGAAAAATTTTGCGCGTGACCACGGTCATGAAAAATGAGTTTTATAGTTTGGGTGAAATGATCTACAACTTGGTAAAATACAATATATATATACAACATATATATAATAATATATATTGGTATATACAACCCTTATTTTTAAATCTCGATCAACGCTGTCAAACGTCAATTCCTTGCTGATATTACCGTCTAATACAAGCTATAGTGCTAGCACTAAATTTATGATGTCGAATATTAAATCCTTATTAATATTAAAGTATTATGTAAATGCCGTTTGCCGGCAGTAGAATGTTACCCTTCCTCCCATGCCCATGGATGCAGAAAGAGCCTGCTAAGGGATACCTCCGGAAGATGGGCAGCAGCGTCTATCCGTGTATCAACATCCCATACTGCGCTCGCCAACCCGCCTGCCAAGCGTGGTGAGTATGGCAACTACCCCTCATGGGAGGGAGGCCTGTGTTCAGCAGTGGACATTTAACAGCTAAAATGATGATGATGATTATGTAAATATATCCCGTTTGTAAAAACTATGTATAAACTAAACTAAATATAATGGTGTTTTCAACCATGGCTAAAACTTATGTACCTTTTAATACTGAATAAAACATTTTGACTGATTGATGGTATACTTTTTTATTTAAACCTTATCTTTAATAAACTTTTCGTTTATGCTTGCAATAGCCTGTTCAAAACTGGACTTACAAAAGAATAAATATACACTACACACAACACCATCGAAGGATTTACATCCTGTAGCACTTGTACACTGTACTAGTAAAATGCAATAAAAAATATCTAGTTTTAATTCCGCTTATGCTGAGATGCAGGAGCACCGCCCTCCCGCCCGCTAATTATGCACATGCAGGGAGAACTAGCTTGTCAGTGCAGCATGCATACCCAAACCTATACGACGACACGTGTTTCGCCTCTCCGCGAGGCATCATCAGGTGACCGCTGAGATGTTGACTGGTCGGCCGCTGGAACGAAAGTGAAGCCACAACGCTGTCTCTCATCTCAGCGGTCACCTGATGATGCCTCGCGGAGAGGCGAAACACGTGTCGTCGTATAGGTTTGGGTATGCATGCTGCACTGACAAGCTAGTTCTCCCTGCATGTGCATAATTAGCGGGCGGGAGGGCGGTGCTCCTGCATCTCAGCATAAGCGGAATTAAAACTAGATATTTTTTATTGCATTTTATTGTCATGGATTTCCGCAAAGTAACGCCTGATTCCATTAATTACACTGTACTAGTAACACTGTAGTCCTAAACTAAGCAAAGCTTGTATGTACTAAAACCAAATTGTTGATAGAATACTTGAATACTTACATTTTTTTTGTAAATACAAAGAAAAATACCCACTCGGTATTTGCAACTATTTGCAGAATAATTACAAACTTTATACCGTGGCGGGAATAGAACCTGCCACCTCCTGCTTATTAGCCGGCTGTTAGATCAACTGAGCCACGGCGGCCGTCTAAATATAAGCGTTGTATAGCTTATGGGACGGTCGACTTAAAACCATAACTAAAAATAAAAAGTTGTACAAAACCTACTCTTGTTTTTGTTTCCTGTAAACTGCAGTTCCAAAACAGGCTGCAGTAAATCCTTTCCTCTGTAAACGCAGATTGCTTTCGTCCCATTTAGCGGAGGGTCCTCGAGGCGTCTCCGCGTCTGGCAACTCTACCGCGTGTGAGAACGTGTGGGGCAGATAGACGAGGAACAATACAGTTGCCTGAAATAATAAAGTAGTTGTAGAATGCATTTATTATAGAAAAAAGTACAGAACGTAGGCCAAAACTCAAAACTAACATCTTAACTCTAACTCTAAGCTATAAGTGACAATAAAGAGTTTTTTGTTTTGCTGAGGATTTATTTATTTTGTATTAATGGTGACTCATGTAGGGTGCCGGCAGTAGAATGTTACCCCTCCTCTCATGCCCGTGGATACAGTAAGAGCCTGCTAAGGGATACCTCCGGAAGATGGGCAGCAGCGTCTTTCCGTGTATCAACATCCCATACTGCGCTCGCCAACCCGCCTGCCAAGCGTGGTGAGTATGGCAACTACCCCTCAAGGATATCCACGAGGGAGGCCTGTGTTCAGTAGTGGACGTTTTACGGCTGAAATGATGATGATGAATGGTGACTCCCTCACTAGGCTAAGCTTGTATGGAGGCAGCCGAAAGAGTAGATTTAGTAGTAGGTTCAGTACAAGTTTGCCGGGACGGCTAGTACGTCCCGTTAATCAGTTTAAAATCTCGTCATAATGTAAGCTTCCGCCGTGGGTTGCCGGCAGTAGAATGATACCCCTCCTCTTATGCCCATGGATGCAGTAAGAGCCTGCTAAGGGATACCTCCGGAAGATGGGCAGCAGCGTCTATCCGTGTATCAACAGCCCATACTGCGCTCACCAACCCGCCTGCCAAGTGTGGTGAGAATGGCAACTACCCCTCATGGAAGGAGGCCTATGTTCCACAGTGGACGTTTCATGGCTGAAATGATGAAATGATGAATGTAAGCTTCAGCTCATTTATGGTGAAGGTTCCTACAGAGCGCCAGGCGACCATTATGAGCCCTGACTTCTGGCCAGAAGGGGTGACGCGACAGAGGAACTATGGAATTAGCTCGAACGCCTTCAAAATTGGGTCATCCGTTTTATATACGGATTGCGTAAATTTGACGTGTGTAATTTGACATGTTCAATCACTGTGCCTGACTGTACAAATGACACTGAAAAGGTAGTGAAACATCTGGTATTTATTCTTCGGGCCGAGTCTAAGCCGGACCGAGTGGGCACTGACTTTTGAAACTTCGGTCCGGCGGTTCAAGGACCGTCTGTCGAAGCCCCCCCGCAGGCGCGGGGCCTGACACGTGAACGTCCACACGTGTGCCTTAATCATCATCATCATCATTTCAGCCGTAAAACTTCCACTACTGAACTAAGGCCTCCCTCATGGATCTCCATGAGGGGTAGTTGCCATATTCACCACGCTTGGCAGGCGGGTTGGTGAGCGCAGTACGGGATGTTGATATACGGAAAGACGCTGCTGCCCATCTTCCGGACCCTTAGCAGGCTCTTACTGCATCCACGGGTAGGAGAGGAGGGGTAACATTCTACTGCCGGCACCCCACGGCACGTGTGCCTTAGATTAAGTTTATTGTTATGTACATATGTTAGACTGTAAGGTATATATTTTATATGGGCCGTAGTTTCTAAGTATTTTAAATCTTGTATTTTACTAATGTTGCCTGAAACAAACGTATATTATTATTATTGCCCAAATAAAATGGCTCGTGTGCAGCCCTAGGACACAGAACAAGTACTGAGTGCCGGTGTAAAGAGCTGTGGTCATTACGGGGTACTTAGCCGGAGATGCGCTCTGCTTCTTACGCGTTGTTTGAACCGTTACTGTAAGAAACAGATAAACTGACACAAAATAGAAGTAAACAGATTCCTAAATTATTTTATAGTTACAGTAGTAGTTTGCCGTGGGGTGCCGGCAGTAGAGTTTTACCCCTCCTCTCATGCCCGTGGATGCAGTAAGAGCCTGCTAAGGGATACCCCCAGAAGATTGGCAGCAGTGTTCTTCCGTCTATCAACATGCCGTACTACGCTCACCAACCCGCTTGCCAAGCATGGTGAGTATGGCACCTACCCCACATGGAGATCCATGGAGTGGACGTTTTATGGTTGAAATGATGAATCTCCCAAATTACTGTAATGCACCTGCATACCTGCATACTGCTACCTAGCAGTAATAGTTAATAGTTGAACGAGCGATCAAAACGAAGTTGAACCATATTGGATCTCGACCATTGATCTAGCGATTATCGTAGTTTCATGTAGTTCAAATAATTTTATTCAAAAACAAAACATCAACGAGTATATCTACATTGATCAAACGCTTAGTCCTGAATGACTGACTGGCGGATCAACACTGATCGTAGAGACCTGAAACTTGAAGGGTGTGTTCTCTATATGACGTAGGTATCTGATAGTAGTAGAGTAGTAGTAATAGTTAGTAGTTGTAAAAATAAAAGTAAAAGTAAAAGTCAATAAGTGTTTATTCAATAGAGCAAAACGCTACTTAGAATAGTCAATTTACATAAGAAGAATAAGACACATTTAAATTGAATAAAGCACATAATTGAATTTGTATGCTTCAGTTAACTTTTTTTCCAAGTGAGGGAAAGAAGCGAACAAGAAACCTCACTCTTTCACTTCTATTTATTGTTACAATTTCTGTCTTAGTATTATGCTTAATTTAATGTTCGCAAGGATATTGGATACTTTGGATATTGCAAGATGACATTATTTCTTATCGTGGTCGAACCGAGCAACACTCGACCAAGGGTCAATATCATTCAAATAATCATCTATGGAATAATAAGCTTTTTCTATGATATTTAGTAGGTAGTAGAGCGGTACGAAGTTCGCCGGGCAGCTAGATATGTATAAAATTACCTGTAGGAACGAGTACACTATTCGTTTCTGCTGTTTTTATTTATATAAAAATACCTGTACAAACAAGTAACTTTTTCGTTTTGCTGTGAATGTTTATATAAAATTACCTGTATAGGCGGCCAAAAATGTGATCTACCACCCTACACAGCTGAGATACATTTGAACATCATGAAACAATAACGTCGATTTTCCATTGCATCTCTCATACTCAGTTACAAAAGTCAACCTTAGCGATAATTAGATCTCACAGAAACTTTTGTCAAAACTGGTAAACCACTTTCTTGGCCCACCGTACAAGCGAGTTACCTTTTCGTTTCTGCTGTAAGTATTTTTATAAAATTACCTGTACAAAGGACTTATTCGTTTCTGTTATGTTAGGAATTACCTGTAGTAAGTAATTACCGTTTCTGCTGTAAATACTTAACTAGTAATCTACTGAAGGCTTCACGGTCGTAAACTATGTTCTTAGTTTTACCTACTACTCAGCAATTTAGAGGTGTGTTTACTCCTTCCATTATACCTCAGGATTTCTGTTTGTTACAGTTACAAAGCGGTTCAAGAACGTGTAAGAAGCGAGTATGTCTTCGGCTAAGCCGCCTTAATGACCACAGCTCTCTACACCAGAACTTAGTACTTTTCAACCGACGAAAAAATTAAGGAGGTTCTCAAGTCGACGCGTTTTATTTTATGTCTTACATTTTCAGAGTAGGTCTTATTCACTTAAACTACTTTGAGTAAACCTAAGTTGTTTGGAGTCGGCGCCAAACAATCAATGAACAAAGATCACTAACTTGGTAAATTAGTTAAATAACCAAATAAAATCAACAATGCAACATGAAAACTCCAGCGATAAACATTAAAATTACAAAAAATGCGCTTTTCGCTCCCAACGCCACCGCGGATTATGTACGCTTTACTTGCGTGTTTGGCGACTTAAATTTACTTAGGTATACTAACACTAGTTTAAGTACTTAGTTATTAAGGTTAAATAAAAAGTTTTAAAGTAAATTTTGCTTCTCAGTATTTTTGGCGTTTGTACTTTTTGTTAAAAAGTTTTTATTCTGTGTCCTAGGGTTGCACACTCAGCGCGGTCGAATCTGACCGGTAGGCTGACCATGTATCTCGCGACAGGTTTGCAACAGGCGTAAATCTCGCGATCATCGCTGTCAAATGTCAGATGCAGTAAGAGTCTACCAAAGGGGTATCCCTTTGGAGATGTGCTGTAACATCCAACCCGGCTATGCGTGGTATGGCAAGGCTCTTGAACCGTACTTGGAGATCGATGAGTGAGATCTTTTTTCAGCAGTGGCCATGGCTGAGATGATATTACGAAACTTTCAAAACACTCGTCAGTTACACAATAGTGTAACATTACAATGAATAGCATTGTAATGTTAAACGAGTTTTTAACTCACGTTTTATATATTGAATACCGTAATACTTTGCGCCTGCCAGGATATCTTTGCGCCAAGTCAGATAGGTACATAATTTTTTTTCATAAAAAAAGAACTTGTTGCTTCAATGGAATGATTGATATCTGAAATTAAAACTTAATGCCAACACACTTGTTAGTTTGAATATTAGGTCATGTTGTAGCATTTTTGTACCTATCCAACTTAGACATAAACAAAGATATCCTGGAGCGCAAAGTTACTCCGTCTTACCGGTTTAAGTTTCCAGCGTGTTCAGTTCCTCCCAGGGGAACTTTCATCAGGGAAAGGAGCGTTACGCAGCACCTCCTCCCTCTCACTAATGCTGCACTGCGACGCGACTGCGTTGTGTGCTCTGATAAAGATTACCCTGGGAGGAACTTAACACGTCGAAAACCTTTTTAAACGTCAGTAGAAAACCCGTTTAACATTACGACGATGAACCTGTCTTTGGTACAACACTTTAAAGGCTCGTTCCCAAAGCTCATCTCACACTGACCCACATGTAAGTCCATGAATTAAGGAGCATGTAAACCCATCAACCCACTAGCACTGCTAGCGATAAACTTAACTGTTTACATGCTACGGGCCAGCTTTACTGCCCACCTGAATATTTGAGCGGAGCGTTTCATTACACGAGTGGACCTTCTACGGCTTCAACACAAAGATGTAAATCGTAGGTACGCCCTCACCGTAAAGAGACCGCGCCACTTCGTTTCCACACGAAATGAGTGAGCTCACTGGTTTAGAATCAGTATACCTCTAAACACAGTGCTAGCTGGACGCGGCGTGTGTTATTTTTTCTGACAAAAGTTCGTGCAACATGTTTGTACAAGAAATGGTAACAACGTTACCACGTTACGTAAACAATAACACACGCCGCGTCCAGCTAGAACTGTGTTTAGAGGTATACTGATTCTAAATCAGTGAGCTCACTCATTTCGTGTGGAAACAAAATGGCGCGGTCTCATTACGGTAAGAGAGTTTGGTTTATTGTCAAAACCAGTGTGCGTGCGTCGGCATTGTTAACACACACATAAAGACAATGCTACAGTTTATGGTGTCGGGGCACATCTACGATTTAAGTCTTTGTTTCAACCCTAAAGAGATTTTCGAAAGTTGAGTGTTTCTTTTAGATGTGAATGTTTCTTTTAAGAGGTCGTAAACATTTCTTATACATCTTTTGTAAATGGTTAAGTTTTTTTACCGAAACCTTAATTAGATTGTAGGTATGAAAAGACGATGCGAGCAAGATAAGTCTTACCCACTTACCAACCTTTTATATAATATAAGTAAAATTGATTTATATGTGCTGTAAGTAAGATCCGGATCATCCATGTGCAAAAAAGGACGCCTAAACCCTGCAGTGAGTGATACTATGTGATACCTTCAAGCAGTATTGAATAGTATGAGTTTCACTGTTATCTGTATTCAATTTCATGTAATCTATACTAATATATGTATAAAGCTAAAGAGTTTGTTTGTTTGCTTGAACGCGCTAATCTCAGGAACTACTAGTCCGATATGAAAAATTATTTCAGTATTAGATAGCCCATTTATCGAGGAAGGCTATAGGCTATATAACATTACGCTACGACCTACGGGAGCGGAGCAGTAACCAAAGATGCGGGTGAAACCGCGGGTGACTTCTAGTATTTAATATGTTTATTTATTTGTAACTCTGTCGGACATTACTTTGAGGTAACCCACATGAATAGTAACGATTTTAAATTTTCAAACATTCCAGCACACTAGATCCGTAGAGTGATTACGTATCTCGCGACAGGTTTTGCAACAGGCAATAATTGACAGCAATATTGCTGTCAAATATCAATTCCTTGGTGTTCTCTAATACAAAATTGACATTTGACAGCAATATTGCTGTCAATTGCCTGTTGCAAAACCTGTCGCGAGATACGTAATCACCCTGCCGCTTTGATTAGTTTGTAATTTATGACGGAACTACTAGCAAGAAGTATACCACACTATTTCGTACCCTTCCATAGAAACGTGTATGCAAATCCAGCCGTCGCTGGTAGATAAATGCCCCGGCATTGTACACACAATCTGCTCGATACCTGAACACGGCTTGGGCGGTCCCGCAACCACTCAAGGAATATACTCGCACCGAAACTACTCCGGCTATGGAAATCAACCGCTATATTTACTACTAGCTTTATTTAGAACTAGCTGGTGTACGCGACTTTGCCTGCGAATTGCGCGATAAAAAGTATGGTCTATTATCTTTACTCGTAGATAATATGGCAAAATTAACATATACCCATATATTCAGGAGAAGAGGTTAACATCCAGGTATAATATACATCAATAGTATAAACAGTAATAGGTACATCAACTCCTCACTCACACGGTAATTACATATTGCTGTTAAATGTCAATTCCTTGCTGTTCTCTGATACAAAATGTACGTTTGACAGCAACGATTGCCTGTTGCAAAACCTGTTGCGAGACACGTAATCACCCTGCCGGATGTTGATACACGGAAAGGAAAGACGCTGCTGTCCATCTTCCGAAAATATCCCTTGGCAGATTTTTACTGGATCCACGGGCTAGAGAGGATAGGCAACATTCAACTGCCGGCACCATACAGCATTATACAATATTATTAAGCATTATTTACTCGTTCTACTAACAGTGCAGTTGATTGAGGAAAATTACGTTATTACCTGGGAACTGAAGTCTGTTTGATGAATACACAATTATGAGTTAAATTTCTGAGTAGAAATGGGTAGGTAATTTGTTGACATTATGGTGTATTTGTATTAATTTGTGTTTCAGACTAAAGAGAATTGTTTTGAAAAGTACGAATAGTTCGTATTCCATCATCAATCAACAAGGACAGCTGGACATGGTGTCTCCTTCATGGATCTCCAAGAACAAGAGGGAGTTGCAATACTCGCCACTTGGTGGGTGGTCACCAGGTGGGTTGGAGAGCGCAATACATGATGTTGACACTGTAATGGACGCTGCATCCCATCTTCTGCAGGTATCCGCAGATTACTGCATATGTATGCAGTAAGAGAGGAGAGGCAACATTCTACTGACCTCCCCACGGCATGGTTGTATTTGATTGAAAATAATACATTTTACGCCATAAACCATTTTCCTTAGAAATCCCTTGAAAACGTTACTGTTAGGATAAATATTCTAGTATACATAATTTTGAGTTCGACATAAAAATAAAGATGTTATAAAATAAAAATTAATGTATATTTTTTTAGTTTTTATCATAAAATAGCTTCTAATCTTTTTGGTAGGGATTTGTCTTGTCTTTTATTTTTCTGGCTTTTTGTGTTTAGTTTTACACAATTCCGCCAGCGTCAAATCTTTATCTTGGTAGGTATTTGATCCCTGAAAAAATAAACTACACTGTGTATGTCATTGTCAACTGTCTACTCGTATTTTAGTGCTTCGGGGTCTGTCATTGTGCCCATTTAAATCTCAGCCATCACATCCACCGCTGGACATTCATGAATCTCCAAGATCATGAGGGAGTTGGTGCCATACTCACCACGCTTGGCAGGCGAGTTGGCGAGCGCAGTATTGGATATTAATACACGGAAAGACGCTGCTGTCCATCTTCTAGAGGTATCCCTTGGCAAATTCTTACTGCATCCACGGGCAAGAGAGGAGAGGTAACATTTTACTACCGGCAACCCACAGCATTAATGTTAGATAGAAAAAAAAATTCAAATACAACTTTTACTAAATTTGATTTTCAACTTAATCCACCCAAATTGTCAGCTAACATTCTGGAATATCTTATCCATCGGAATGATTCCCCTATACATACAACTCCACTGCATCGCATAAAAACTTGACAGAATGACAATGAGTCCCCCTTGGTACAACTTTTGCCTAATGGCATAACACGGAGGGCAAAGGAAGGAAATATCAATCGCTCACAATTCGCCCTCCAGAACCTTGAATGCCAAACTCACAACTTACCTAATGATGCATTACTCAGAATCACTGCTTCCCTATCTATCGATGACATTACCTGCCCCGCAGGAGTTTACACTCTATTACGACGTGTCTGCATTTAAAATTGAATGATGGGGGAGTGTAGTTTGGATGTTTTGGAGAGGAAACGTCGTAAGCAGGTTTCGCAACTATTCAACGTTATCGAAATGCCAAATGCAATGCGTCTCGAGATCGCTAGCGTGAATGCCATAACGTGCTCACCTCTGTAGCGCCTCGCCTTGAGACATTCTCGGTAATGGTATGTTGTGGGTTAGACAAACCTATTTCTAAATACATAGTAAAGTTGTGCTATAATATAATATAAAGAAACGCTTGTGTTTGGGTGTAAACTTTTCTATATTGAGGCCTTTCACAAAGTAATAACTTAAAAAGTTTTAACCTTATAGATGGCGTTAATTTTCTTCTTCTTCTTCTTTATTTAATGGCGTGTGTGACAGGTTAATTTTCTTTTACTGTTAGGAAACACAATTTGACAATGACAGCAATTTTGTGATTTATCACAATCTTGCTGTCAATTTCTCCGCTTGCCAGCTCCATCTGTTAAGTTTATTAGAAAACACTTTGTTCTTTTTTTACTGAAAACGGCTCATTTGTGATACATATACAGATTGTGTATAGGCTAACCGGAAAAAAAAATCTTCTGAGAAAATCCACTAAGTTAAAGTGTGTCTCAGTTTATCGAAAAAAATACTTAACACCGTTGCATAAGACATCCCTAAGCGTATGAAGATTGTAGGCACCTTTATACGCTTAGGGATGTCTTATGCAACAGTGCAAAATATTTATAATGTGTTTATTTCAATCAAAACTATTGGCCGGCCGATTATTTCCGGTTACCCTTTGCACACCCTATAATGTCTGCTAGCAAATTTAAAATAACTGTATTTATGTAGCAAAAGTGTAATCAGACAAAGGTTTATATTATAAGGTAGGTAGGTAATTACAGACATTGGATTGACAGGGGGTACTTTCTACTTAGACAATATATATATATATATATATATTTTAAAGATGTATCAAATTATCGTCATTATATTTATTTATAGTAGTAGTAGACATTTTTGTGAAGAGTTTACTCGGGGTTGTACTACCACCATGCCTATTCCCAAGCTGTAATGTCTGCACTGCTGTGTTTCCGTATGAAGGTGGCGGAAATTGCGGGCACACCCTACTCTCTTAAGCTCTATATTTTAGGGTGACGGGCGCAATTCAATGCAGCGCTGGTCATGTCCAGCTGTGGACATCCTACAGCCGAAATGATGATGAAATGAAAGCATAATTATACTCATAGAATAATTCCGTTACATCATCAAACAATAACTTGCCCGATCAAAGAGCCCATTTCGGCGAACCGCCATAAAACTGTTCCAATTGTTGCGGAACCCTAACCGCCATTAGCAGACGTACTCGGAATGACACATAACAATCAAAACATAGTTATTTGCCGGCGTCTAAGCGGCTTATAGAAAAATCTATTTCTTTGTAGGGCGACCACAGGAGATATCTGACGTAAAATTTGATCAAATGAGATAACGTATTAATAAATTTGAACCTGTGGTGGATTTTAGCGGGATAGATAAAAACGAAATCCGTGAGTGCTCGTTTAACACTGAAGTTTTAATATCAGAAAATGTAGTAGCAAAGTACAACCTTTTTGAATTTTATCTTTTTAAACAATCATAGTCTGACTTCGGAGTGATGGCCCTACGAAACCGGTAGTAGGGCTATCGTTTGGAGTCAGAGACTTAGAAAGAGGGTTGATCGTTTTGTCTGACACCCACAGGGTACTGCACCACCTGACTGTCACCAGGAACAAAAAGGAACATGGAGTTGCAGTATTCCTGGACATGGAGAAAGCATTCGACCGGGTCTGGCACGACGGGCTGCTGTACAAGCTGCTGCAGACGGAGACCCCCCCGAGGATCACCAAGACGGTGGCGTCTTTCTTCCAGGACCGACGCATAAGAGTGAGAGTGGAGGACCACCTCTACGGAGCGACCAATAAAAGCCGGTGTACCACAGGGTAGCTGCCTGTCACCGTCATGCTACTCATGGTACACGGATGACATCCCTTGCCCGAACAACACTCTACTGGCCCTCTACGCTGACGATGCGGCCTACATCACCACTTCGATTAACCTCACACACGCACGGTCGAAAATGCAGCGCACATTGGACACCCTCCCTGAGTGGCTTTCGAAGTGGAGGCTATCCGTAAACGTCAATAAGACGCAAGCAGTGGCCTTCACTCGAAAGCTCACCGCCTCACTCGAACACCTGCACCTTTTCGACCGGCCCATCGAGTGGTCGACGTCCGCGAACTACTTGGGAGTGACCATCGACAGAGGACTCTCAATGGCCAAGCAGACGAAGAGAGCGTGCGACTCCGCCAAAATTGCGAGGACCTTACTCCGTCCAATCTTAAACGCCCATGACCTGCCGATCCGATTAAGATTGGCAATATACCGGATGTACATACGCCCGCGGTTGACGTACGCGTCTCCCGCCTGGTATGTCCTTTTATCTAAGAGACTCCAACGACAATTGAGCGCGTAAGAAAACTTGTCGTTACGGACGATAGTTGACGCGCCCAGATACGTCCGTAACTCGACCATAAGGAGGGACCTGAAAGTGGAAACGCTGGATGAGTTCGTCAGACGCCTCGCGGAAAGTATGTTCTGCAAAGGCGACCTCTCCAGCCATCCACATCTACAGAACCTCGCGCCGAAATACGACCGTCCACCGAAGAGCAAGGCGTAGTCCCGGGAACTCCTAGACACCGATGATGAAGAAACACCACAACTAAGCCCGCAGGCACAAGCTAAATAGGCTCAACTGAGCCACCCTAATGACCCCTTGATAGTAATCAAGGGCGGTAAAGAAAACCGCAGGAAGGGGCTTACGCCCGGAACTGCTTCCCCACGTGGTCTCAAGACCATGTGAGAAGAAAACCCCGACAGTCTGCCACCCATTCGCAAAAGGCTTCAGTTTATCCATGATCATGGCGTGTGGAACTGCGCCTAAATATCGTGACACTCAAAATGAATCAAATTATGGTAAACATCCCGTAAATATTGCAAATAACCTTATTGTATGTGTGCGTTATATCTAATGCTTAGCTGTGTCTAGTTCATTGATATTACCTATCGTGCGGTTCTCCCGGCCAAAACGGTTACAAATTAATCGAAGTCTCTAGTAGCTATGTCACATAAAACAGTATTAAATAAGCTTAAGCAATAAATACGGAAGCACATTCAATCATGTTAAAACTACTTACATTTAACATGCTTGCTGCCTTCTACTAAGTATGTATGAAAGAATTTTTTTGTTTTCGTTTTAGGATATTCAGTACTTTTTTGGGTTCCTTACTCAAAGAGTAAAAACGGCTGCCTATTACTAAGAGTGGTAGTATGCTGTGGGGTGCCGGCAGTAGAATGTTACCCCTCCTCTCCTACCCGTGGATGCAGTAAGAGCCTGCTAAGGGACACCTCCGGAAGATGGGCAGCAGCGTCTATCCGTGTATCAACATCCCGTACTGCGCTCGCCAACCCGCCTGCCAAGCGTGGTGAGAATGGCAACTACCCCTCATGGAGATCCATGAGGGAGGCCTGTGTTCATCAGTGGATGTTTTATGGCTGAAATGATGATTACTAAGAGTCCGCTGTCCGTTTGTCTGTCTGTCTGTCTGTCCGTCTGTATGTAACCAGGATATATGTTTTGAACCATGATAGCTAGACAGTTGAAATTTTCACAGAAGATGTATTTCTGTTGCCGCTTTAACAATATATAACAAGAATAAAATTAATATTTAAGGGCAACCCATAAAACAAACGTTTTTTGCTCGATTTTAAGAACGGCAACAGGTAGATGCTTGAAATATTTACAGAATATTTAGTTGTATATTAATTTTAAAATAAATAATTTAATTAAAATTTAGCTACAATTAAATTAAAATTAAGCTACGGAACCCTTTGTGTGCGAATCCGACTCGCACTTGGCCGATTTTTTTATATTAAATAAATTTAATAAATGTGAATTTAAAAAAAAGTTGTCAATATTTTATTAAATTCGTAGCACCGCGTAGCACTTAAATAAAATAAAAAATAAAAAAAAATAAAAAACCTATACTACGAAACACCGTAAAGCCAGCATTAAAACGCAATAATCGCTTTGCAATTAAAGCCCAATTAAAGTCACAAATAACCTAATAATAAATAAGCTAAACATTTTTATTTTGTTCTTACGAGGTCTTCCGATCTAGGAAGAGGTGGTTTCGGCAGAATACCAGCGTCCGCTGCTAACACAGTGGGCATAATGCTGAGCCGGGACCAATTTGCTACTGTGGCACACATTATTTAATTTTTATTCTATTGGTCCTATTTATTTTACTAATTGCTGTTTTTCTTTATAAGTAAAAACTATGTATAAATGTTAAATGTAAATGTTTTCGTTGTGTTTTAAAATATATTGTGTGCTCTTGAGTAAATAAATGAATGTCTATGTCCATGTCTATGTCTAAATCATTTCACATTAATATTAAAATTAAATTGGCTTTACACGATTTATATTGCGCCAGCAACTGTTCGACGTTATCCGTGGCTGAGTTGATCCAGTAGCCGGTTGAGACGCAAGAGGTTCCGAGTTCAATAACAACATGATATAAATATTACAAATGAATACATTCAGAACCAGACCTAGACCCATTTGACCTACAAAAAAATATATACCAACTGTTATCTGATTTCCTAACACAAGTTCTGCTAAACTTGGGACTA
The DNA here is from genome assembly GCA_963082625.1 of Pasiphila rectangulata. Lineage (NCBI taxonomy): Eukaryota > Metazoa > Arthropoda > Insecta > Lepidoptera > Geometridae > Pasiphila > Pasiphila rectangulata. Next base: position 21,657,952 of record OY720240.1, on the reverse strand, counting down.
GATTATAATATAATATATTATTTTATATATTATATGGGCCTTAGATTTAGTATTTTACATCTTGTTACTTATCTATAGTTGTCTGAAATAAAGTTTATGTATATTATAATATTATTATTATTAAAATGCGTAAAATAACAAGCTAAATTTTATTAATTAATCCAAATATCCTTAGCAACCGTTTATTTCATATACCCAGTACATAAACTTCTCTCTTCGTAAACCCATACTTACTAATACTACCATCAATTTGTTGAAGTCACATTCAGTACAGTGTCTTGGTCTTAACACTAATAATCAGACCTGCGGTTGCGTCATATTAGACAACTGTAATGAAATTAAATATTTAGGTGTTCAATTATTCACACCTGACTTAACGTACCTCACATAACAAAACTCATTGGCGGGGTTCGCCGACTTGTCGCAATTTTTAAGAACTTTGTTTTCTGAATACCTCAGGTATTCAGAAAACCCAACTCAAATCAAGATCACGTACTACGCCTTATGTCAATCGCTCCTCATGTACTGCACTACGACTTGGGATGGTGCATCAAAAACATGTATGCTGCCACTTGAGAGAGCTCAGAGAGCTGTTCTCAAGGTAGCCAACTCACTTCCCTTCAGCTATCCCACTACAAAGCTCTACAAGGGTTGTAAGGTTTTGACGGTCATACAAATATTTATACATCAAGTAATTCTTAGGCAGAGACTAAAGTATCCCAATGCAACACTAATAAAAACTACTCGCAAAAGACGCAGAACTGGTAAACAATTTAAATTTGTTGCTTGTAAAACCAAATTTGCTAAAAAAACTTTTTAACTTTTTTGGAGCACATCTCTACATTATTGTCAATAAAGCTACGAATTTGTATAAATTGAGATATTTTGAACTTAAAACTAAAACAAAACACTATTTAATGAGTCTAGACTATGTTATAACTGAAAATATGCTGAAAATAGCTTCTTGATTTTAAGGTAGGTAATTTAAAATTAAAGGTTTGGTTATGTTCATAATATACTTATATACTTAAAATCGGTTATTAATTCTTAATAAAACTGAGTTTAGTAAACACAAAATATCTTTCCCCAACACACTTTTATAGCACACATATACATAAATATATTCATTGCACATCTTTAACACTACATAAATCACACACCATTTAAGTAATTATCCATTACATCAACTCACCTCGATTACATTACTGTTTCAAACCGGCTGAAAATCTAGTTAGTGTGAAGATGATTTTATATTTATACATTTATTAATTTTATTTGTTTTGCTTTTCTTAATATTATTAAGATTTCCTTTTGTATTATGTTATTTTTAGAATCGACTCTATTGCACTTAATAATAATAAATACCGTTTCTGTGTGATGCCGGCGCAGAGCTTTCCCTTGTATCTAATCACAAGTTTTCAACTTAGTTAAAACGAGAAGACACATTGTATACGGGGTTATCATAGGCGGGGTATGAAATTATGTCACGTACGTCTTAGCATTAAACAATCTAATAATAGCGCATAATTTATGCTATGTTTTGTAAACCTTATCTTTTAGTGAATAAAAACATATTTAATTTGACGTTCCACGACGTTCCAATAAATAAAACGACAAAACAAAATGTCCCATACGAAACTAGAAGAACGCAACACCTGCTAAGAATTCCCAAAAGAATGCACGCCCTACGTAACCCTACTTGTGTCGACGGAATTAATTTCCTGGACTATAACTCTTGTATATTGGATGTTCGACGACAGAAGCGAGTGGCTCAGATTTATGGGCAGTCGCGGCCAGGTGCGACGCAGTGTATGTACAACCAGTACGGAGTATTAGATTCAGTGAGGGGAAATTCACAATAAGATAAGATCAAGAAGAATTTTACATTGAAGTAGGAGCACTTACTTCAATGTAAAAAAAGAGCAAGACTAATGGTTCCGAAATGAGTAGGTATTTGTTAAAATATTTATCTCAGACAATAGGACGTTCAGCCATTTTCTTACTGACCTTTCACATACTTCGTATTGAATTTACACGCGTACACATATAGCGCTAAACTTTATTAAAAAACTGTTTATTAATGTGCAAATTAATACCTTTCATATGATACCCAACACGGCCTAGTAACTTCACTTAAAAATTTTAAGATCCCCTATCCGCCCCCCTGCAATCAAAATAAGAATATTTTTTAACATTTTTATATTTGCTATATTAGTAAAAAAATGTTGTCTTTTACCATTTCAAATTTCAAGTCGATAGCATAAGTAGTTCTCGAGATATCCAGTTGTGACAGACAGACAGACAGACAGACAGAGTGATTCTATAAGGGTTCCTTTTTACCATTTTGGTCCGGAACCCTAAAAGACGCATAAACTTTATTATATGACTTCGATTCAAATATTTCTCGATCAATACTTCCGATCTTTAAATATTTATTGAATTAGAGTAGAATATTTATTAGAATTAATCAAGGTCTTTTCGAATTCTAAACCCATTTTTCTCCAGCCTTGAATACGGTGATATGCGGTTAAAAAATGTAATACTAACATTTTCTAATTTTTCCTTTAACAAAGAATTTGTACGTGGTGGTGGGACCCTCAAATAGCACAACTGTACGAAGGAGCCACTGTGTCCCGCACTCGTACGTATAGAATATTGCGTACTCCAGCGCGGGACGCAATGCCGGCATTCTTGTCGCGGTTTACGAGAAATAAGACCTTTTATTTCTTTAGGGTTACTGAACATCAAATTAATGGGTTTCTGATAATATCATTATATTTAGTAGGCTTTTAATATTATGGGATTATGAGCTTCATGTGGACTGGCTATGATAATACAAGAATGTGAAACACCCTATTTTTATATTAAATCTACGAAATGTAATAAAATAATAATCTCTACGTGATAAGATTCGGAACACCGAGATCAGTAGAAACCGACTCACTGACTGACATAGCAGTAACCATAGCCAGAAGGAAGAAGAAGTGGGCGGGCCACATATGCCGCAGGTCCGATGAAAGATGGAGCAGGAAAGTGCTGGAGTGGAGACCAAGGACTGGGCGCAAGTGTGGGAAGACAGCCAGCGAGATGGACCGACGACCAACGACAAACGATTGGGAAAGATAGGATGCGCAAAACTGGAGACCGCACAATCTGGAGAACTATGGAAGAGACCTATACTCAGCATTGGGTAGAAATTGTTTGAAGAAGAAGACTAAAATAATAATAACGTGATCTTCCAGACTATTACACTATAAGTGGGCAAAATAAACCTTTTTGTGGTATTCTCTCGGAGCTGCTACATGAGTCCATCAAAGGGCGGGTACCTTTCTTAAAAGGTGGCAGCGCAACAGGAATAGTATGTATCGTGGGGTGCCGGCACTAGAATGTTGCCCTCTCCTCTCTTTCCCGTGGATCCAGTCTTATCTTAGATCTGCTAAGGAATACCTCCGGAAATGAGCAGCAGCATCTTCCCGTGTATCAACATCCTGTACTGCGCTTGCCAACCCACCTGCCAATCGTGGTAAGTATGGCAATAACCTTTCATGAGATACTCGGAGATCCATGAGTGAGGGTTATGTCCAGTAGTGGATGTCCTACAGCTGGGATTATGAATATAACTTTGTTCTATTTAATAATAATAATGCTGGACAAATCACACAGCATCATCTAGCCCCAAGCAAAGCAGAGCTTGTGTTATGGGTACTAGATGACTGATATACTTAATACATTATACTACATAGATAGATATTTTTATTATATTTAGGAACACATCCAGAACACCCTGAACAAATATCTGCAGATCGTACAGACATTGTCCCGAGGCGGGAATCGAACCCGCAACCCCTTGCGTCGCAGGCAAACCTTCGCCCGCTGCGCCACAGAGCTCGTCAAATGCGTCTATGTATGTCCAGCAGTGGACGCGAACAGCAGTCCTACCGCTGAGATGATGATGATGATGAATGTAACTCTCAACCCGCAACACACTTCATAACAACACACACTTACTACGATAACGTCCCCACATGTCGAGTTAATCCCAACATGGGTTCAAAGGACCGTACAAAAGTGTCCCATTGTGGTCTCCTCGTCCCAAAAACGGGACATTCAGTTGTGGTGTTCCCTCCACTGAAAGACGGCAAACTCACCACAATTGTCCCGTATTAATTTTACGTAATTACGTGACAATTAGCACCAAAGCAGGGCTAAGGGCTGCCTCTCTGAGGAATGTTGATCAAGTAATTAGCAACTTACATAAATGCTTGGGCTTTTTGTGCGGATGTGCGAGGGTTTTTGGATATGGCATTATTTGCATCTTAACATTCTTCGGTCTTGCCAAAAAATATTAAACTGTAGGTTACTTGAACAAATTTAATTGTTTAGCCCATCATGTTGATTAACAAACGCTATTAAACACTAGTATTTTTTCTTTTTTAACATAATAACGGCTTTGCATTACGTCGTAATGTAGCGTGACGTCACGCGCCGACATGTTTATAAACTGTATCGACAGTTTATGACGTCTAGAGCCCCCACTCCAAAATTTCAATGAGCTATATCAAAGTATTGTTTAATTTTACTAAAGTAACTTTCGAGACTTATTACATCACCTCCGCGTCGGGTGCACGACGAGACGCGCGCCGTGTTCACCCTGACGAAGGCCCTCGATAAGGGTTGAAATAGTTGGTGCCTCCACCAACAATAACAAGTACGTGAACATTCCCGCAATTTAATAAGAATTGTTTAATTTATTTGACAAAGCTATAGCCTCATTAGGCTGTGGAAAAATCAATATTTGCAAATCAAATCAAATTTCCCCTAGACCTAGAACTATGAAATTGAGCAAGGTCTTATATTATTGTAGATACAGATAAAAATAAAAAAACTATACATTTGCACTTTACTCATAAAAAAATCGTATTTAAGAAAATCACGAAATCAATCATCGAGATTAAGCAACTCTACGCGCGGTCTTAAATTGCATGGATGACCGAATCTTTTTGTGCATTTTAAAAACTTATACTAATATTTATTGTGTTCCTACATACCTACGGAACCCTCGGTAGGCGAGTCTAGCTCGCACTTGACCGGTTTTAATTTGTATCTAAATAACGAACTAAATAGAAATATGATTTGTATACCTTGTCAAGTAGCCTATTGTCATTTAAATAGAAAAATTCACGATGAATCGTATAAAAGATGTAAAATGAAATAAAAATTTTACGTCGACATTTCTAAATGTTTCTTTTTCTTGCATTAATTTTCCTTTTTTAGGTTAATTAGAGTATAAAATCTGAAGTAGATAATTTGAATTGAATTGTTAAAATGTTATTTCATCATCATCATCTCAGTAACATACCCAACAGTAACAACCCGTAAATCATTATTAAAAAATAAAATGTACCCCTGGATTACTTATAATATACAAAAGATGATCAAGACTAGAGACAAAGCCCACGCTCGCAGTCGCGCATCTCACTTAGAGAGTCATGTTAAATATTATAAAGAATTAAAAGGAATTGTAAACGTGGCTTTGCACGCAGAAAAAAAATGTTTAATAATCACATTAATAATTATTCTCACGACCCACGAAAGCTATGGAAAAATATAAAAAAAAATGTTGTAAATTTTAAAAATAAACATTCAGACTTGCCATCGCACCTTCAAGATTCTGACTTGATAAATAACCACTTTCTTTCATTACCTGGTAATACTAATGTAACTTTATCTGATTTGACTTATTTTGAATTTAACCGACACAGTTCATCTATTTTAAGGCTACATACAATAAACGAAAATGACGTTATGAGTATTATTCGTACCTTTTCCTCAAATGCGACTGGCACTGATGGAATGTCAATGGACATGATAATGTTGACTCTTCCACAGACACTCACCTTGATCACTTCAATTGTAAATGCTTCAATAACATCAAATACTTACCCTTCACTTTGGAAAACCGCTTTAATTAAACCACTTCCTAAAATCAATAATCCTTGTTGCCTAAAAGATCTAAGACCAATAAGTATACTACCATTTATTTCTAAAATATTAGAAAGAGTTATTTGTAAACAAGTAAGTTATTACCTAGAAAGTAATGACATTCTACCAGTAAAACAATCAGGCTTCAGGAAGGGCTTTAGCACAACTACTGCACTAATGAATGTGGTAGATGATGTCCTGTCTGCACAAGATAGAGGTGAGGGGACCGTATTGACTCTACTGGACTTTTCACGCGCCTTCGAAACAATTAATACAACACTACTGCTGTCTAAGCTCTCTTATTATGGATTTCATGAAAACACTGTTCGGTGGTTTGCTAGTTATCTCAGTGAACGTACCCAAATAGTTCAAATCCGTAAAAATGATGGATCCATTTCCAATTCGATTCAAATGTCCGTATCACGAGGCGTCCCGCAAGGTTCAATTTTAGGCCCTCTATTATTTATATTATACACTTCAGATATAATACATTCAATTAAAAATAGTAAATATCATATTTATGCCGATGACATACAGTTATACACGTCTTTCAAACCTAATAATTCTGATAAAGCTCTTACAGCTCTCAACGACGATTTAAATAGATTAGTTAAATGGTGCGAGAGGAATAGCTTACATTTAAACCCCTCTAAGACAAAGTATATTATATTAGGATCTAAAAAACAAATAAATCAAATCATATCGCAAAACCCCAAAGTATATATAGGAAATGTCGACATAGTCCGAGAAACCGAGGTGCGCAATCTAGGTTTACTTATGGACGGGTCTATGAATTTTGAAGAACATGTTCTCCAAACAGTGCGTAACTGTTTTTACAGGTTGTCTGTTTTATACAAAGTGCGTGAATATCTAAAAACAGACCTACGCGTAACGCTATGTGACTCTTTGGTGTTATCAAAACTAAATTACTCAGATAACGTTTTTGGAGATTGCCTACTTAGTCGTTCCAGAAAACTTATTCAGCGAGTGCAAAATGCATGTATTAGATTCTGTTTTCCCATTCCACGCAGATCGCATATCTCTCCCTACATTAACAGCCACAAACTCTTGAATATGACATCGAGACGTACTCTCCATTTTGCAACACTTCTTTTTGGTATAATTAAAAAAAAACACCTATATATTTGTATGAAAAACTTCAATTCTCTTCTCGACAAGCACGTTTTGCAATAATACTAATCTGTCCGCACCACAGATCGACCGCCTTTCGTGGCAGCTTTCGTTACGCTGCCACGAAATGTTGGAACAATCTTCCACCTCCAATTAGAAATTCCAACACCATTTACTCGTTTAAAACTAATCTAAAAAAATATATTTTAAACAATCAATATATTAATTTATAAATGGTCGATGTCTGTGCTTTTATACCTTTTATATTTAAATAATAATAAGTTCTGAAAAATGTGTGTTAATACCTACTTATAATATTTAAGCTGTGTACCTATTCTAAATTTATATTTCTTGTGTCATAAATGTTAATATTTTCTATGTTTACCCTTATAAGACTTTAAATTTATATAATGTGTGTGTCAAGTGCGCAGTGCGCTCTATACTACGGTGCCACAGAAAACCAGCGCAGTAACAGCTTGCTGAGCAATGTTATTCCTGCTTATGCTGAGTGGTGACCGATTTGTGCCAATGTAAACTTAAGATAATTATAATTTTATGTGTGTTATTAAGACTTTGGTGCAAATAAACGGTTTCTTTCTTTCTTTCTTTCTTTCTAACAGGACGTCCACAGCTAGAAATAGGCCCTTTAGGAGTATTCATTGATTTCCAAAAATTGCTCATGACAAGTTGTTTCAGTTTATTTATTTGAGGCTTATAAATTCTGTTATTTTAGGTTACAGACAATAGCATAATATATACTATTGTCTGTATATATAGATATTTTCGATAAAGATAGATAGAATAGATGCAAAGGGTATATTATATCCTTTGCATTTATTCACATTTTAATGTAAGACAAGATGAACTAAAACCTTTGTTCGCAAATTGGCATTGCCGTTCGAATCTCACAATAGCTGTTCTCTAACAAAAGAAGTTAAACCTTTACAAGAGAGCATTTGAGAGAAGTCATCAGTTTCTTAGCTGCGCGACACGAGGCGCGAACAACTTGAGCAATAAATCCTCTCTCGAAGTTTTCATTGAAGCAGTGACGCTCAAACTCAGCTAATGGCTCGATTCAGCCGATGATGTATGCCGCAGATTTATGGCAAACCAGTGCCCTACATCTCAGGAATTTCGAGGCAAAAGTTGATGATATATGTTGTAAGTAAACTGACCTTTCACATACAAATTACACAATGTCAGCAAATTATTTCCGTATGGGAAGTTGCTGTGCCTGGATTATAAGATTGATTAAGCTTGCCGACCACCTATCCTGCTAGCTCAGTCGACTATAATCTGAGGAAGCGGTCAACCGAGATGACACATACAGAGTCAGCAACCGTTAATAATGCTAATAAATTAATAAAAGTGTACAAAAAAACTTTTTACTACTACTAAAAACTTTAAAATCGCTTAATTACTAAGTTCACCTTCCACCTTCCGGTTCTATCATCAGATCAGAACAAACAAACATCGGGACAGGTGAAACCAAATAAAATCTTGTAATAAAAATATAACTAGTGACAAAAATGGTCACTACTTAGCACGCGCTGTGGCTAAACGTACCGACCGGCAGTGCGAGTTTTTCAAGAAAATCATCATCATGGGACTTATCACTGTACGCGCGGATGGGCGTTCAATCCCATGATGATGATTTTCTTAAAAAGTCGAAACGTGTTGGTATAATTTTCGACATTGCAATACTGCTTAAGTAATTCCCGTTATTACAAAATTAATAGTATATCTCACGTTACCTTTGAAAATAAAGAAAAAGTTTGTGATATTCTGATTATAATTCTACTACGTCTTAACTCGATCCTACAATGAAACCATAAAGACGCACAAAGCTCTGTGAGCTACATTTTCCAAGACGAGCTCGTTACGGATTCAAACGGGCGTTCGAATGTTCACTGATAGAAATGAGACGCGAAGGAGATGGTGATTACAGAAGCATTTCAGATAATTCTGTTAAGGAAAAAATGCTTTAATCGTTTGAATGTACAGCATTCAAGTAATATTCAAGGAGAATAATAATTACCTTATTTAGGTGGTCCTTACGTAATTTTATAAAAGTGCTATACTCGTACATACAGGGTGTATTACGATAACCATAGCTATGTATTGTGTGTCCCAAGAGAGAGTTAGAGTCCATGTACTTACTTACTTGGTACTTGGTGAGCGGACTGGTTTCCGCAACTAGGCCGCTGATGGGCCCTTTTTGCGTGACGGACGGCGTCTGCTTAGTCCAGCCATCCGATGTCCTCCAGGAAAGCCAGCAGCTTGGTAGTGTCGGCGCAGGCCTCCCTGGGCGTCCTCGGCTCCCCGAGGTGTAGTCGTCTCTGAGACGCCACGCTGCTGCACTCCAGAAGTACGTGCGCGGCCGTCTCTTCTGCTATCATGCACCCCCTACAAAGGGGGCTATCAGTAATATCCAGTGTAAAAAGGTGCTTGTTAAGTGAGCAGTGACCAGTGACAATACCGACGATTCGTCGAAGTTTGTCGCGGTTTAGATTTAGTAGTTTTCGGGAGTATCTTTGGTTAAGAACCGGGAAGGCCTCCTTCGACTGTCTACAGTCTTTTGTACCTGTCCAATAGCTTTGGTGTAGTTCTCCAGTTCTCTGTCGGATCCAGGATCGAAGTTGACTAAAAGGTAGGGGAACAATTGGCTCCGGTCCTGCTGGTTGCATTTCCGAGCCTCTCCTCGCCAGGGCATCCGCTTCGTCATTTCCCCTGGATCCGCTGTGTCCCTTTATCCATTGGAGAGTGACTCTGTTGGACTTACTTACTTCTTCCAACAGATGGTGACACTGTATGGTGAGTCCTGTGTTGTGTTCTCTTCTGTTCAGGGCTTGTAGTACGGCAGCGCTATCTCAGAGGATTCTGATATTATAATCATTTACCTTTCTCCGTAGCACTGCATTTGCAGCCTGGATTATGCCAATACATTCCGCTTGGAAGATGGAGTTATATTTACCCAGGGCTGTTGTATTGTGGATGTTAAGGTCTTCCGAAAACGTACCAGCTCCGGTTCCTTTTTCCATCTTGGAGCCGTCTGTGTAAATTCTTATCTCTTTGGTATTTGAGCTATCACTGGGCTCTTCGTGTAATTGTACAGTGTAGCTTTTAGAGTATAGGTGTTTTTTGGGTACCCTATCGTACATAGAGAGAAGTAGTGGGTTTCCACGTGCATACTCTTCTATGATAGTGGTGTGGTGTGACTGTGTACTGTGTTCCCAAAGTTTTAGAGCCCAGAGTCTGTAGGCAGCCGCAGCTGCCTCTTGTTGCACGTGAAGGTGTAGGGGCGTTAATCCGATAAGGGCCTCGAGTGCTGCCGTGGGGGCAGTCCTCATACTCCCTGTTGTCGCCACACATGCCAGTCTCTGAAACTTCTGCATCTGATTTATGGTGGTTATCTGTTTAGTTCTGGGCCACCATACTAGGGCACCATAAACTAGTGACGGCCTAATTACGGTGTTGTAGAGCCATAAGGTTATTTTAGGGTTGAGTCCCCACGTTCTACCTAGCATTCTACGGCATTGCCAGAAAGAGATGGTAGCCTTCTTTATTTTGTTGTCTAAGTGTTTTGACCAGTTTAACTTGTTATCTAGGGTTATGCCTAAGTATTTGACTTCACTGGATAGGCTCAACTGAGTGTCAAATAAGAAAGAAAGCCTATATATCCCTAGATTCCGTTTGTTAGTGAACATTACTAGTTCAGTTTTCGATGGATTTACAGTCAGTCCGTATTCTGTACACCACGCTTCTACGACCTTAAGTGCATTGCTCATAATGTTACAGGCCACACTGGCAAAGTGGCCTGATATGAGTATGGCTAGGTCGTCTGCATAGCCCACCGTGAAGAAACGTTGGGCGTTGAGCTTGGTTATTAAATTATTTGCAACTAGGTTCCAAAGGAGTGGTGACAAGACGCCGCCCTGTGGGCATCCTCTTGCCACCACTCCCCTGGTTCCTCCCTGTGAGTCGACACGTACCGCTCTTAGTCTAAGCATGTTGATAATCCACTCCACCATCGTTGGATTAACCCCATGTGTTCGTAAGGCTGTGTCAATGATGTCAAACCTTGTCTTGTCAAAAGCCCCCTCTATGTCTATGAAAGCTGCAAGACAGAGTGTTTTGTTTATTATATCACGTTCAATTCTGTTAACAACTACATGCAGCGCGGATTCAGTTGATTTACCAGCACTATATGCATGTTGTTGGGGGTGCAAAGGTGTTGTTTTCAAGGTGTTGTCTCTAATGTACCGATCACAGAGTCTTTCCAGGGTTTTTAATAGGAAGGATGTTAAGCTGATCGGTCTATAAGACTTTGCTTCTGTGTAGTCGCTTTTCCCTGGTTTAGGTATGAAGAGGACTTTGACCTCCCTCCACATCAGTGGTACATAGCGAAATGCTAGGCATGCCCTAAAAACGGCAGTTAGCCGCTCGTTCAGGTGTGGTTCACCCCAACGCAGAAGGCCTGGGAAGATGCCGTCTATACCTGGCGACTTAAATGGTAGGAAAGTGTGTATTGCCCAGTTTACCTTGTCCCCGGTGACAACCGAGTAAGCAAATGACCTGTCAGTTTCCGACGGCATAGTCGAGCTTATCAATTGCCACTCGGCTGTTTCGTCTATCTGACACCCCGGGAAGTGTGTTTGTAGAAGGAGTTCGTTTGTTTCTGCTGTTGTCTTAGTGTATGTATTGTCTGATTTTTTCAGCGAACCAATCTCGCGGCTTGGATCGGCCGCGAGGATTTTTCTGACTCTGTTCGCTTTCGTGTTAGATTCTATAGTAGTGCAAAAGTTTTTCCACCTACTACGACTACTGCGACGAATACATTTCTTGTACTCTGCTTGAGCCTTCTTGTACTCGTCCCAGTCCAGGTCGTCGCAGGTGTTCATGGCTCTGTTAAAACGTCTGCGTACGTTACACCTAAGTCTTTCAAGTTTTTTTGACCAGCCCTTTTTACCTTTGTCGATCTCTGTGGCGACGGTGAGAGGACAGGCTTCTTCAAAGCTTTTGGTGATGCTTTCTGTTATTTGCTTGACTGCGCATTCGATGTCAGTTGTGCTTGTTAACATTTGTCCCGTCGAAACTTCTCGTAGGTGATGTTGCAACGAAATTGCATACCGTACCTTGTCTGTTTTTCGGGGATTTCGGGAGGGTGCTGGGGTTGATTTGTCTAATGTCAGTTCATATCTGATCCACCTATGGTCAGAGCAGGACGATTCGTCTGATACCCTCCAGCTCCTTACAAGATCGAAGCAGTTACCTGTTACCATGGTTAGATCAATTATGGTGCGGCATCGTTTCGTAACGAAAGTTGGTTCCGCGCCTTTGTTTGCTATACAGAGGGTTGTCGTGAAAAGAAAGTTCACCAACTCGTCCCCTCTGTTGTTTGACGTCGGCATGCCCCAAATGGGGTGGTGCGCATTTGTATCTGCTGAAATAACAAGTTTATAGTTGTTTAGGTCACATTGTCTTACCAGATCCGTGACGTCTTTCATAGGGATGTCCTCGTCAGCGGGCATGTAGACTGACGCGAGCATCACCTCTACGTTCTCTCCCCCGATAGTGCCCTGGAGTCTGACGGTTGTCAGATCTCTGAAACAGAACTCGGTAAGAGGCACGGCTGTTACATTACGGGGTACATAGATGCACGCCCGTGGATTAGTACAGGTATTGTTATATAATAGTTTACCTTCTAGGTTGTTAAGACCACACACACGTCCTGCCCTGATCCACGGCTCCTGGATCAAGGCTATGGTCTTGTTGTTTTGCTCCAGCACTCTGCGTAGGTTAGCCGTTGCAGTGACGCTGTGCTGGAGGTTGCATTGGATGATGTTAAGGGAGGAGGGATTCTGGGTTACCATCATTTTGGTTTCCCACCTCCTCCTCTGACTCGTCTGAGTCCAGGTCAATGTCCAGCTCTCTTTCAATCTCCGCATGTAACTCCTCCATCGGCTTGGAGCACGACGGTTTGGGAGATGAGTGCGGGGGGGCTGACATCTGCTCGTCCTGGATCAGAGGTTCCTGTTGGCTTGGACCTGGCTGAGGTTCCTGTTCTACTGCTCTCGTGCCAGGGTACAGGGGTTCATCCTGGAGTGCTCCATCTGCTCCGTAGAACCTGACGTATACACTACCCAGGTTGTACGCCAGTCTTCGGCCTCTCTCCATGATAATGGGTACCAGGTTCTCGGGGATCCCTATTGTCACGAAGAGGATGTCATCGTTCTGCATACTGTGGGAGTACATCGTCCAGCTGCTTACCTGCGCGCATTGGTTCAGTTCCGCCAAGACAAGACTCGTGTCTTCCAGTGAGTTTGAGCAGTCCGGGATGAAAATGGCTGCTCGCACCTTCCTGGTGAGCTCACTCTGCTTGACGACCTTGATACCAGGGCCTGTTGTTTCTGGCAGTCGTTTGACGTTGCTGGTTAGCCATTCTAGAGTCGGCGTGTCCTCACACCACAGCTTCAAGGCTCCTTCAGTGACTACTGGTTTTCCTACGAAGCGTGGATATAGTGTGGTATTGGGGTCTTTGATATCCTCCAAGATACGCCGTTCCAGGTACTTCTTCACGAGAATGGCCTGCTCTTCTGTCAGTGGGTGGTTGTCGGTCCTTACTACTGCCACACAAAGGTTGCTTTGGGCAGCTTCCGCGTAGCTAATGGTTGGGACACGACGTTGTTTCTCCGTTTTTTGTCTTTTGCGTTCCCCTCTCGGTGACACAGTATCGTCCAGCCGCGTACGCTTGCTCGGCTCATTATGGGCCGGGGCCTGTGCCATGCGTGAGATGGCTATGGCCGCGCGTTTTTGGCGATTGTATCGGTTGCCGTTTTTGGACCTCATTTTCCTGCCTAAGCTACCATCATCGGCGGTCACTACGGGCAAGCCAGTAGATCTCGCCGGCGGGGCTTGTGGCACATGATCGGGACCTTTACTCTGCTGTCTTTGCTTGTAGTAAAAACTAGGACCAGGGGCTTTCGGAACAGGGGGGCCAGTTCTAGGAACCGCCTGTTGCTCTCCTTTCTGTCCCAGCTTTTCTAAGCTGTCTCTCTTTCTGTGTCGGAGCTTTTTTGCGTTCTTGTTCCCGGGGACGTTTGCCGCCACAGGAGCACGAACGCCGGTACCGGAGGGCCCGGCCGTTGGCCTGTGGTCCTCTTTCCCAGCTCCTTTGCTCTTGTTTTTACCCTTCGGTTGAACAACCGTCCAGGTAGCAGTATTAGACTGGGGGACCGCGAGGGCCGCTACCAAGTCCTTTACCGCCTCCCCTGCTGAGGGGGTTTTAAAGTGGTCGCTTTTTGTGTTTTGAGGCATGTTGTTTGTTTGTTTGTTCATCATTCCGGCTCCCCACCCACCACGGAGTCCGCCACGTTGGGATGCATTACTATGCACCAGGGCTACCGGTCCGATATAGAAGGGGTGATTGCGTTGCCTACGAGCCTAAACAGCACCACCGAACCTGGCGTGGACCACTAACACCAAGCGTAAGGCGTGCACTGCCGACTGCAGACCCCATCAACCCCCCCTTCTCACCGACGATGGCTGAAGGCCGACCTTCATGCTGGTTAGCCATGGTTGGTTAGACCAATGGCCCCCCGTTTCGAAAGAAATTCACACCAAAGTGGAGTGTTGCGGAAGAGACATCTGTCCGCTCAGCCACCAGGTCAGTTTCATCCTCCCTCACGGGCCCCTACGTTCAGCATCAAAAACGTAGGTGGTCCACCCCCCACCTGCCAATCACGCTGTTGATGACAGGCCCACGAAGCCAGACCACATTACTTCGTGGCGGATAGGTATATTGGGGATTTGGGTAGGGTGGGATTAATTGTGTATATAAAACGTCTGGTGGTTTCTGTTACGACTATTTCTGAAGGAAATAGACCAAAAACAGGGAGCAACCGCGTGAAGGATTCCCCACCAGGCTTACCTTAGGGATCGACGACTGTTGCGCTCCTCCTAATATCATTCGCACCTTGCCCGTCTTGAAGAGATAGGCAAAGTAGGCTTATATTTATGCTAGGCAAGGCTATGCTAGGGAAGCTAGAAAGCAAAAGCAAGCTAGGCAGTGCAACTACTAAAGCATAAACATAAACCCTCCCCAGTTAGAGTCCATGAAAACAAGTCGTTTTGGAGGGAAAAAACGGAAATTCGTATTTTTTAGACGTAAACTAAAGATCCTAGCAGAGCAAAACGACACAACGGTACATAAATACATAATAGCTTGCCGCGAATGCAGAAACATCCTAAGACAAGAAAAACGGAAACACCTAGACAGTCTTGTCGCAGGAATGGATTCCTGGATTAAAGCATCTGAGACTAGGTTCTTTCACCGAGAGCTAAGAGAGATTTAAAAAGGTTACCAACCGTCAGTACAAGTTCTCGAAGATGACGAGGGCAATCTCATATTTGACCCGATAAGCAAAAGCCGCTGTGGTACGACTATTTCAAAGATCTTATTAACTGTCCTTCAGTACCAAACACAGCTGAAAGAGCGGATAGTAACATGTAAATAGTACAGCTACTGGACTAAAACGGCAAAGCAGAGAGATAGCTGGCGATCTATGGTGTTGGAGGCCAAGATCCACTTTGGGTCGTTGCGCCAAGCCAGTAAGTATTTTTTTTTAATTTGCTTAACATCTAAGTTGATGTGCTGTAAGCATTAGAATGGCAGTAGAATTTATTTATTTTTTTAATTGGCACGATAATAACCAATTACGTTATTTAAGATAAATGCTTCATTTACGGAATTATAAAAAAATAATTAATATTTTAAATTTCATTAGTACACAATATATAATGGCTAATATAATATATTGTGTACTTATTTTCAGTCAACACAAGTAAAACGTAACAGAATGATACCTCCCCTCTCTTGCCCGTGAACGGAAAGTATCTCCCAAGGAATACCTCCGGAAGATAGGCAGCAGCATCATTCCGTGTATCAACATCCCGTATTCCTTGACAGATTCTTACTGCATCCTCGTGGATGCGTGTAAAAGAGGCTACATTCTACTGCTGGCACCCCGTGGCACTTAGGACTTAGGATTAATACAAAATAAAACATGCGCTATAATATCAAAAAAACCATACAAAAATGAGATAGATTTTCCACGAATCGCATAACAAAATCAGTCAAGAGTACTAAACCTAATTTCCTTCGGTTGGTATCTTCAGTTTCAGTTAGAAAAGCAAAGAAAGTCAGGGCACAGGTGCGCGATACATCCGGCACACTCCTTTCATCTATTTAAAGACAAACAAGGTGTAGGCTTACAAATCTTTAGAATTGAATTTCTTTGAAAATGTTCTACTCAAGTGTGGTTTAACACTACAAAAATAACTAAAACAATAGAATAAGCTTTAGCGACATCTCTAGTCATTGCTACTGAATGCAACTTTAGACAATGAACAGGAGAACTCTAGTAGTTACCTGTAGATGGTTTGAGCAACCGACATCACCTTATCAAGAATTTCAGCGGGTTCAGACATGGGTTCTGTAGCTTAGTCGTCAAAGCACTTCCGACTTTAGGAAGCGTCAAGTATCGATTAGTGTTATTTTTTTTATTCTTAACAAATCACAAGCACATGTCTATAAACCCCTAACTCTACTTCAAGGCAAGCCGGTGTAGCAGGAACAAGTCGCAGCCTTCCAGGGTATCACTTAAACGTTTCGTATTACTTACATTGTGCCTTTTACTGACTAACTGGGACATACGTTTATAACAATGGAGTATCCTTTTACCTACATTGTTTTATTGGACTGAATTAACCAGTCTTAAGGGGGTTACTGTTACAACCAGCTTGCTTTAACTTAAGCCCCAAAATCTTCATTTTTAAGAGTATATTTGTGATACAGTCTATGATTGTTTTTACATACTAAAAATATTATATAAAATTCGTAACTTTCTCAGTACAGACTTAAGAATACAACTTGTAGATTCATTATTACTATCAAAATTCAATTATGTTGCCTGCGTATAAGGTCCGCGACTGCTGAAGAGTACGTCAAACCTTATACAGCGGGTGCAAAGTGCTTGCGCTCGTTTTTGTTTTGATGTGCCTCAACGCACAGCCAAGTCACACCATTTTTTAATAATTATGGAATTCTTAAGATGGTGTATAGGAACTTTATTTGGCTGGGCTCTTATTTAGTGTAGTTAAAACGCATATTCCCAAATATGTTTTTAATAAGCTGAACTGGACACAAGATAATACTCCTTACCCAAATAGAGCCCCCCGCTGTATACTTCGAACACCTCAACATGCTACTGCAGCGTTCCGTGGTAGTTTCCGCTATAGTACCACCAAATGCTGGAATAACGTGCCTCCTCCAATAAGAAACCTCAAGACACTTACCAATTTTAAAATAAGGCTCAAGCTTGCCTTATTAGACAAGCAAAAGTCTATGGCGTAAATATAATAAATGTTAACATTCATTTTATCGTTGGTGTTGGCTACAACACGCAAGTTATTTACATTATTTATTCACCACACTCACACAAACATCTATAGGTAGCTCTTGTTGCCCTGTCTCTTAAGAGACTAGTGTCCTCAGGAGTACCAAACACAACACACACACACACTCGCTTATCATATTTTATATTATTAACTTATTATATTTATCCCGTCTTTACTTATTATTATTATGTTTACGTATATGTATGAGCACTTTAGTATCTAAACATTTATTATTATTATTATTTATGTCTGTCTATTAAATTTCTTGTTATGTAATTATAATAAAAAATATATAATCGAGAAGATAGGCTTAGTTTGTAGAAATAATAAAGTGCAGTAGTTATTTTGTTGTTTAACATGGGTATTCCGCGAAAGTGTTATTTATTAGGTTATTAATTTAATTATAATTGTTTTAGTATAGATAATTAGGTAACTATTTTTTTATTTTGTTCTTTATGTCAATCCAGCCATGTTTGCGTGTGGGTCTATCCGTGATTTCACTTATTGGCTCTTAACGGAAGACTAGCGCTGGCTATTTATCCATGGCTGGCATGTATGCTGAGTAAGGGCCCTTTTGTAAAAACCTTATCCTACTATCTCTATTATAATACTCTGTATTGTGTGGTTGCAAATAAATATATACTTTACTTTACTTTGACTTCTATACTGCGCACGCCAACCCGCCTGCCAATAAAGTTTAAATAAAAATCTAATGGTATAAAATCAAAGGCCATTTATCACGGCTAGCCAATAGAGAGTGAATAATTAAAACTAATCGTTATCGGCTTTGGAGACAAACAACAAGTCAGGGCAAAGTCACCAGCGGCAGGGTCTTAGGGATAGCTAGCTCAATCCCATTAATAATAAAAATCCATCGTTTGTATGTATGATTGTTACCTCTTAACGCAAATACTACGGGGTAGTTAAAGTTGAAACTTCGCACATAATTATTACAGTTTTAAATCTTTGAGCCTTGATACAAAAAACTGAGTGACTATCTTTAGATGTTTGGTAACAATGCCAATGCACGCACACTGGTTTTGCTAATAAACCAAACTATTACTGTTACCATTTATTGTACAATCACATTGCACGAACTTTCGTGAAAATAAATAACACACACCACTTCCGGCTATCTCTGTGTTCAGAGGTATACTGATCCTATATGAGTGAGCTCACCCCTTTAGTGTGATAACAAAATAGCGCGGTCTCATCACATTAAGGGCGTATGCCAAAGATTTAAATCGTTAGAAGTTTTAAATCTTTGGCACATATTATCCTTTTACTTTTTCTTAATTAAATTGCATGAAAACATAAATCGAACTCAAATTTGCAGCGCCCTAACAGGGTTCATGTAATTACCTATAATATGTATTGCTTAGAGCTAATACAAACCTGTACATGATGCAATAAATAAATACAAATTATAGTAAAATTATATTATATAGATTAAATTTTTATTGCACTTAGCTACTCAAACTAATCAAAAACATTGAAGACATTTTTAAATTTGGAAATTTTTCCCTTGGTCGGACTAGAGAAAACATTCGAAATTTGAAAAAGTTCCAGTGTAGAGGTTAACGCTAGTCGGAATAACGAAATGCAAACTTTTGTGTTTATTTTTTTTCTTTACAACGGAAGATCAGCGTTGTTTGTCATGTGCAAAACAACACATTATGCTGAGTTGGACGGCTTTTTTTGTCATAACCACAGAACACTGAGAAGACTGCAATATTCATAGTGTTTAGTTAAAGCTTTATTTTTGTATTCCGTCACAAATACATGTTTATCCATTGTAGTCTTCTGCGTATAGTTTTGTTTACAAATAACGGAATCAAATCGCATTTCCTTATGGTGTTAAAGTCCATTTTTTTCATTTGTTAGGATAAATTAGGTATTAGCTGTGTTCCAGTATTGAACCCGATCTTAAATAAAACCTTGTTTAACAGCAAAACGAGCCGTTTAATTAAATCTCCCTCTTGTCAACATTGTCTGGTCGCAAATACCACGCGACGGGATTGGATCCGATAAAAAATAGTGTTTTTATTACGTTCTTGCTTTTGTCGTTCGCTGTATCGCCATTTGTGTTAGTATTCATTGTATTGCAACTTAGTTATAAAGTACTAGCTTTTTCCCGCGACTTCGTCCGCGTGGAAGTCATAAAACGTAAAATCCCCTTTTTCAAGCAGTCACTTTGATTCGAAAATATAAATTCCATTTATTCCCTTTTCCGTGGGAATTTCGAAAAATCCTTTCTTAGTGCACCTCAAGGATACTCAAGGTATTGTGTGCCAAATTTGAAGTCTTTAGGTCCAGTGGTTTAGGCTGTGCGTTGATATATCAGTCAGTCAGTGAGTCAGTCAGGACTTTGAATTTTATATATATATATAGATTTTAGTTTGTTTCTGTTGTCGTGTTATTTTTTTTTTAATCTTAGTTATAAATATTACAACAGTTAGTAGTAGTAGTAGTTACCATACAAGGTGTCCGCCCTACACAAAACCAGACTATGTAACTTAATTTAAGAAGTATGGCATTGAGCTCTACCTTGCCGTAACGCAGTATTTTTACTAAAACGGAAGGTACGATCCATTAAATCATTGTAAGCCTAAACTATCACTATATAGTCTGTAAATACATATATAATGTATAAAAATATATTTATTTATTTAAAAACTTTATTGCACATTACTTATTATTTTACATCTCATTGTGTATGTCATTTCAAGACATATGTACATAAATGAGTTGAGATGGTCATACAAGCTTCTACTTAGACTTAAGAATATTTTAATATTTTTTGTAAGGCTTGGTATTTCTGTATGTCTAGCATGAGTTGTCACTCTTAGATCGCCTGTTAACTACAGGAACGTTACTATGACATCTGTCAGATTTGTAACTCATGGCTCTGAACAAATAAAGCACAAACAACACTGTGTAGTTTACTGCGTATTTTAGTACCTACCAAACTATCCGCTAGAGGCACTGTACTAGTTTTCATACATTCCTTTAACTATAGTCGCTAGCGACTATAGTTAAAGAGATTAAGAAATTTGTTTATTTATTTACAGTATATGTTCGGCGTTCGAGGAGGCAACACGTCCAGGTAGCGGGACTGCACATCTTCTTCTTCGTTATTTCTAGTGTATTCCGTGATGAACGGAGAGCCGATTTCTCCTGAAGTAGCTAAACACGTGTCGAATTTTTTTTGAGTGTTGTTTCAAGCGCTTGTTAGACATTTGTTAGGGGATTTGTTACTAAATATTTGTTGTTCATTTAGATATTATAATGGATTTCCGCAAAGTCACATAGACTAGACTATATAAAGATATATTGTCACAGGGACATAGATTATTGTTTTAATGATATCTATTCTTGGCCAGGTGTTGCTCGGTTCAACCGCGATTAGAAATTATGTCATATTTCAATATGCAGCTGACATTAAATTAAGCATCATTTTAAGACAATAGTAATAATGAATAGAAAGAGTGAGGTTTCATTTACGAAAAAAAATTGCAACTTTGAAATTCATAACATGGGGACGCCCTACTGTACGAGTATAATAACCTTATAGAGTTACAATAGAAATAGAACACAATGGAGACGATGTCATTCATCCGTTTCAAACAAAAAACTTCTCGAGAATTTCCTTCCGAATCCACATTTTCCCAGCAATTATTTATCTAAGCTTCAAAGCCATAATCGCCGGCGGGAGTTCGCTACAAAAAGAATCGGCAGACCTTAGACCCAGAGTACATGGGTTAGATTCAAGTATTTATTAAAGGGTATATAGGTTTTATCCATCTCATAATAAATATATTTGTTCCTAAAATAGTAGAGTTGTCAGCAATATGAAATCATTAAATCTAGATTACACAAAAAACTAGGTTATGTACCTGTGTGGCTACTATGAGTTGTCACTGTTAGATCGCCTGCCGTTACTACAGTAGTAATAAATCTGTCAGATTTGTAACTCATGGCACCAAATTTTGAGCAAATGAAGCCCAAACTACAGTCGCTGTAGTATAGTTATTAAAGGTATTGCAGACACTGCCTACACTGCCTTTACCAACCGCCTTTAGTATCAAAACTGTCTATCCCTGTCATAACATAAAAAATTCACGCGCAAAAGGCGGAATCTAAATAATAAATTGTCCATTGTGAGGTCTGGGTTATCCAAAATATTTATATATGCATACAACATAATGAATTCCCTGAAGACCAACGATTATGCAGATTTTTCGCGTTCCTCTCTGAGTTATGTCCCTATTACGGGATTTTCTAGATGCAAACGAATGAATTAAAAATGAAAACTGTTTCTACCTTGAATTATAGTTCAGCATTGTCGTAATTTAACGTAATCTTTGCGGATTTACGGGCCTTGGTTTAATGTGAAAATGTTTCGTAAATTTCTTCCTTCATTTTTGTTGGCGATATGAGAAACACTGCGTATGTAAGATGAATTATTTATTAAATAAATCCGCCGTTGGGTGCCGGCAGTAGATTACCCTTCCTCTTTTGCCTCTCTGAAAGATGGGCAGCAGCGTCTTCCCGTGTATCAACATACCGCACTGCACTCGCCAATCCGCCTGCCAGCGTGGTGAGTAAGGCAAAAATCCCCCATGATCAGCACGTAGTGATTTTGAGGGAGGTCTATGTCCAGCAGTGGACGTCTTACAGCTGAGCTGAAATGATAGTAATGTAGTACCAGAATAAGACCGAGTTGAATTTATTAAGAGAACTCTTCGGCGGGCTAAAGTTAAAGAGGGATTAAATGCTGACTTTACAGTGCAGTCACTTCACCTTGTTACAAAGTTAAATGCAAACGAATAATTTACTCTTAATTGTTCAACGGACTTGGAGTGAAATAACGAAGGTGCGAAATAATACTCCTTCAAAACTTTCGCCGATGAATAATCTCTACTAATCATAGTTGCCGTGGGGTGCCGGCAGTAGAATGATACTTCTCCCCTCATGCCCATGAATGCAGTAAGAGCCTGCTAAGGGATACCTCCGGAAGATGGGCAGCAGCGTTTATCCGTGTATCAACACTCGATACTGCGTTCACCAACCCGCCTGCCAAGCGTGGTGAGTATGGCAACTACCCCTCATGGAGATCCATGAGGGAGGCCTGTGTTCATCAGTGGACGTTTTATGGCTGAAATGATGACTCATAGTACATATTGAAGTCGATTTCGTTGCAGCAACGTTGTTGTGTAGGTACACCCACCTGATACTTCAAAAACGATATTTTTTAAATCTTCATAAAATGTTGACCGATGATTGGTTCATCCGTACGCCTGTGCAAAGCAGGGGCGGGTCGCTAGTGGTTAATATCATAAATAATGCTGGACATTTCACATCTAGCCTCAAAGTAAGCAGGGCTTGTGTTAAAGGTACAGGCAGCGTCATAGATTAGTATCCCCATTGCACAAGACACCCAGCTTCAAATCCCTACGCTGGGGACTGGGGGGTTATTTAATTGTTAAACTTATATACTTATATTTTTTTTTCTAAAAACATACTTATGATACATAGAAAACACCCAGAGCGAGTCAAAAACCTGCAGATACTCGTACAGGAAATATTTTGTCCCCCGGCGGGGATGGAACCCGCAACCTCCTGCGTTTCAGCCGGCTATTAAACCAACTGAGATCATTTTTTATAATCTAAGTGGTCAAACGAACTTACAAAGGTAAGTTCCATCACTATTATACGGGTCACTTCAATCGAAGATATAAAATTATTCGTCCCAAAAACATATCCAACAATCTTTAAAGAATTTTAAAAGGAATAATGAGAGTGAATAGGAGATGATGCCTAATGACAAGACATACCCATAAAAATATAAATATAACTTGATTGTATATCGAATGCTTACTTTAATATGTGCGTTGCCGTGATACTATACTTTTACTAAAATTATTAAAATTTATTGTCCATATACAAGTAGCTGATTCTAAAAAACTCGTGTATTTTTTTTTATTTCGCGATAACGGCAAATATTATAATACCAACCTTTGTGAACTATTTTTTTTTTTTTTTTTATTATCAGCCATTAGTGTTAAGTAAATAATTAAAATAGTTCTAACATTCAATTACAAATATTTTGATGCCACTAGTTTATTTCTGTTGTAGGTACGAGTATATTTAACTCTAAAGCAAAAATAATACAACCACACCAATGTAACTTGCAAACAACCAATCGATTAACGCCATCTATGTGAAAGTACGGAAAGCTTTTAATAAAAAGCTTTCATTCGTTAGTTTTACCATCTGGTCACATTTGCTTGAGTTATTAATATTACAACCACCGCACAGATGGCGTGATTGGTGTCTATGCGGAATTTCAATGCTTCCATTCATAAAAAACCTTAGTACAATTATAATATAATAACATAAACACGGGAATTTATCGCGTAATACCTTTTGATTATTCCGGACGTTTCGACTGTGTTTCAACAATCGTGGTCCCGGGTTGACCACAGTCACAGTAATCAAAAGGTATTACGCGATAAATTCCCGTGTTTATGTTATTATATTATAATGAATTGTGATCGCGAAACTTTACGAAAAACCTTAGTACCGACTACACAAATAAAATACAAATGTAAACAATATTGTTACTCAAAATATAGTCAGAATTTATCTTCTAGTTAATTAACGGAGCATCATCAAATACGTTCCATGTTTAACACACTATTTAGGTAACCAAAAAAGTATTTTGGTACCAAACTACTCGCTAGAGGCGCTGTACAACTTTTCATACAATTTTTTAACTACAGTCGCTAGCGAGTATAGATTGAGGAAACTCATGGTCTATCTACTGATATAAATTGGCGCCAACTTACCGCTGTTAGTGTCAGATTGCTGACTGTCCCATGGAAAACGAAGAACGAACGAGAATCGAATTTGAATCAAATCAAAAAGAAAATGATGAATGAATGACTGATAATTACCGAATATCTAAGCATATTTCGGCTGATTAATGTACGCATAAAAGCTACAATATTTACATATGTAATATTTTGTACCTCAATATGATTATTTGGAATTATATTGACTCTTGGCCGAGTGTTCGGTTCAAACCTGATAGGAAATGATATCATCTTGATTGCAAGATGATATCATTTCCTATCGGGTTTGAACCGATCCTTACCTATTAAGGTATCAAAACTATTCAATATCCTTGCAGACATTAAATTAGGTGTTGGAGGCAAAAATCTTCACAACGAATAGAAGTAAAGGAGTTTTTGAGTGAGTAAAACCTCTTTTTCGCTTCTTTCTCTCACTTGAAAAGAAAATGTTGTGTTCAGAAGCGAACTACTAAAATATGAGCTGTATTCAACATTAATGTGTTTTGTGTTGCTTTTGTGCTCTAATGAATAAACACTTATTTTTGACGTTGACTTTGTTACTCAGGTTAGAAAATAACAATGTTGGAGTCATCTTTCTGGGCGTACCCGTCAATGGCGAGCCTAGCTCGAACGCGTCGATCATAAGACCGAATGACTAACCGCGTAGTGATGTTCCATTCATCCCGCATGGTTTATGTTGGCGAAAATAAGAATGCCCACGTCAGTTGACGTACATATACATCAATGGAAAGAATTCGCGAGCGCCTGGTTCCATTGTTTTGTAATTGGATAGTTTAAATTGCAGTTTCATATTTAATCATCATCATCATCATCATCTTAGCCGTAGGATATCCAAAGTCACTGCTGGACACAGGCCTCCCTCATGAATCTCCATGGATTATTAATAAGGGGGTTTTTACCATACTCACCACGCTTCGGGTTAACAAGCGCAGTACGGGGTGTTGGTACACTGGAAGACGCTGCAGCCATCTTCCGGAGATGCTTAGCAGATTCTTATTGCATTCACGGACAAGAGAGGAGGGGCAATATTGTAGGTACTGCCGGCTCTCCATGGCAAATATACCCTACGGTAAAATTTAATAGCAGCTCAAATGTCAAATGCACACCCAGGTATGCAGGAATGTTAATAAATACTCTGCAGCCTTACATCAAAGGCAAATTCCCAAGAAAGCAAGGCTGAAAAGTTGTAGAACAAAGGGTTTTAGATTTGTGTTAGAAAATTCATAAAAAGGGAATCAGAAAATTTTAATTAACTATATCATGGATCTACAAATACTTATTACTTACTTTTGACCTAAAGTCGATCTCGGCTTTTGACACCGCGAGATCGAGGTCGCCAGCTATCTTTCTTCTTTTCCGTTTCAGTGCTGTATACGGCATTGATCTGCTGCAGTTTTTTGTATTATCACTAAACCGGTTGTTACACAATTTGAACTTGCATATAAACACATGCAAAAAAATAGATATACTGCCTTCTACACCTTAACTACAATTTAACAATTCTATTACCTGCAATTGTTATGTCTTTTGTAAGCAATTATTTTTTGACGGAATTGACTGATGCACTAAAAATATCATCTCGTACTACGATTGTTGTTGTAATAACATGGCTATGCGCTGAATTTGTGAAGAATTATAGACATGATACAAAGTTATAGCACCCCTCGTTTAAGTTGGTGGTTAAAAAAACCCCAAAATAAAGAAAAACAAAAAATCCGTTTAAGACAATGGAAACCCGTCTCCAACAAACATGCTATCTTCATCACAAACAAACACCTGTTTTCGCAGCTGATGTTCTATTTTTAAATTGTTTGGGCAGCGGTCAGCATTCCTATTCTGCCAATTTTTTCATGTTCCGGGCCTAGCTTACGCGTGTAAGGGAGTGTGTTCATTCCGCATTAATGAACGAATGAATGAACGGGGCGAGCTGTTGTTGTGAGAATTTGAATTCATATTTTGGGAGCCGTATTGTTTATGGTGTCAAAATACGTTGTACCGGACGTGCGATTGTACACATTTGTTGACACTGTCTAAACATTTTATATTTACACCTTCCTCTGGCGATATTATTTTGAAACGTTTTCAGGATGTGCTTTGCCGTTGTGGTCTTACCTACGGTACTTTTCTGGCCTTCGTTCTTTTAATTCTTTCGTATGGGTTTAAACTTTTATAGAAGTAAATTTAACTACAATTATTCTTTAAGACTTTCTTTCAGACTTGAACCCCTGAATGATGGTGATGATGATGATGACGATGATGATGAGTAAGTAGGAGGTGTAAGATGAATGGCTATGTATACATCATAGCTATTGTGCCGTGGGATGCAAGAGTAGAATGTTGCCTTTCCTGTCTTGCCTGAGGATGCAGTTATAATCTGCCAAGGGATGCCTCCGGAAGATGGGCAGCAGCTTCTTTTAACATCCCGTACGTGCCAACCCACCTGCTAAGCGTGGTGAGTATGACAAGCTCATGATCTTGGAGGTCCATGAGGCACATTTCCAGTAGTAGACATGGACGCAGTCGATACGCAGAGTCGCAGACACCTATGTTTAATGAAAACAAAACTGTTGTAAAAGTCTCTTAACATCGTCACCAGTCACGTGACGAGACGTAGGAAGATAGGCATAATCGTGACGTCACCACATCGAAGTCTGACGCATCGATGATTATCGTTGTCAGGTTGATGACATCTCCTGTCGATCTCCGGGAGTGGCCGGAAACGACCGATTCAGAACCTTCAAGCTGGAATGTGACTAATTACCTCGCATTTTGAATTAGAAACGTTAATTTAATACCTGTATGCCGTGAGGTGCCGGCAGTGGAATATTATTCCTCCTCTCAAGCCCGTAGATGCAGTAAGAGCCTGCTAAGCGACATCTCCAAAAGATGGGCAGCAGCGTCTTTCCGTGTATCAAATCATCAAATGCGTACTGCGCTGGCCAACCCACCTGCCAAGGGTGGTGAGTATGGCAACAACCTCTTTATGTTTTTTTTTATATTTGCTGTATTCTGTGGGGTGCCGGCAGTAGAATGTTACCCCTCCTTTCTTGCCCGTGGATGCAGTAAGAATCTGCTAAGGGATGCCTTCGGAAGATGGGCAGCAGCGTCTTCCGCGTCTTAAACACCCTATACTGCGCTCGCCAATCCGCCTGCCAAGCGTGGCGAGTATGGCAACAACCCTTATTGATTGAGCAACCAAGGACCAGGCCCCAAGTCCTCGGCAGCCCCGTTAGTCCTGGTACCGTAGCCAGCCGTAGCGGCCACGGTAACGGCGGGGCTAGGGGTGCTTGATGATCCCCGGGAGACGGACGGCTACAAACCCAAACGACGACCACTGGCCCTGGTAACACACAACATCTGCACTTTGAGGACAGACATAGAACAACATGCATCAGTAACGAGATCAATACCAGATTCGTAGAAACTGTCCATACGGTGGGGTCTCAGTTTTTTTTTTTTTTTTTTTTTTTTTTTTTTTTTTTTTTTTTTTTTTTTTTTATATATAATAAATAATGCTGGACAAATCACACAGCATCATCTAGCCCCAAGCTAAGCAGAGCTTGTGTTATGGGTACTAGATGACTGATATACTTAATACATTATACTACATAGATACATATTTTTATTATATATAGAAAAACACCCAGAACACCCTGAACAAATATCTGCAGATCGTACAGACATTTGTCCCGAGGCGGGAATCGAACCCGCAACCCCTTGCGTCGCAGGCGGACTTTCGCCCGCTGCGCCACAGAGCTCGTCATAGTTATTTAAGACGCCCCGTGCAAATAAACCTCAGAAACTCTCTGATGACACTCTTAACCTCATGGCTGAACGACGCTCATTACGACTGCAGTCTCCCGGTGATGCTAAGTCACATAGGCAGGTCAATAGAAAAATTTGGAAATCCTTGCGGCACGATATTCGTACCTTTAATACAGCTCGTATTAAAGATACGATAGAGCGGAACAAAGGCTCCAAAGTATTCGCGAGAGATATGTCTATTAGGCAAAGCAAGATGATGAAGCTGAAGAGGGAAGATGGCAGCATAGCGTCAAGTAAAGCAGAAGTGTTAAGGGAAGTCGAAAGGTTCTATGGACAGCTCTACGATTCGGTCGGCAGTGCGGCAGAAGACCCTAGAGCCAAGCTGACATTATACCGAAGATATCCCAGACATCCGAAGCTTGTCAAGATCAAGATGGCCCTGAAATAGCTTAAGAACGACAAGGCGCCGGAGGAGGAAGGAATCACGTGTCGTCATAGCTTTTGAAAGCGGGTGGATCACCGATACTTAAAGTCCTTCAGAAGCTCTTCAACACCGTCTTGCTCGAAGGTATTACGCCAAAAACATGGAACAAAAGCGTCGTGGTACTGTTTTTTAAGAAAGGTGACAACACCTTGCTTAAGAACTACAGACCGATCTCGCTTTTGAGCCATGTTTATAAGCTGTTCTCAAGGGTTTACCCACAGAACAGAGAAAAATGAGTAGAATTAGCATGATGCCTTTTTACTAAGAGAACCAGTGTCGCTAAACTCACACATGTAAAAACTAACACACATAGAAATAAAAATTCTTATTGGTTGAAAGAGTACCTTAAAAAGGGCATAAAATCATAAAACTAATTTTATTGATATTAACTTTATTCCTATCGCTACATGGTTCAAAGTTCAATAAAATCAACAGTGATAAAAAATGAATATTTAGTATGTCCACTCAGCCAGAGATGGCGCATTTGCCAAATATTTTTTATAGTCTCTATTCCCAGGAAATAAGATTACTAATACAATGGCTACTTTTTCTACTCATCCAGAGATGGCGTTTTTGCCAAATATTTTTTTTATAGTCTCTATTCCCAGGAAATACGATTACTAATACAATGGCTGCTTTTCTTGATTGCTTGATAATCCACAACACAAAGCCACTCAACAATAGATGGCGCTATTGCTATATTTATTTGACGGTTTTGCATTTTGAACAAAACTAACAAAAAAACAATAAAATAATGCTTACCGGTGATATGATATGCCCCCTTTCGTTAAATTTTTGGTTCGGCTTTCGTTTTTACACTCTAAAACGGCACAATACGGCATTTTTATATTTTTTTTGTTTTTTTTTTGAAGTACGTTTACTCTGCTAAATTAAAACACGACTGAAGTAAGCGGTGCGTCATCTGAATAAGCTCATCGAGCTATGGCAAAGGCTATGCTCGGGGTTTCTTTACAGGATCGAATCAGAAGTGAGGAGATACGTAGAAGAACTCGGGTCACCGACATAGCCAAGCGGATTAGCACGTTGAAGTGGCAATGGGCAGGCCATGTAGCTCGCAGAACAGATGGCCGATGGGGCCGAAAAGTTCTCGAGTGGAGGCCACGGACCGGCAAACGCAGCGTAGGACGTCCACCATTATGATGTGCTGACGACCTGGTGAAGACCGAAGGTCGATGGTGGATGCAAATCGCTTCCAACCGCAATAACAAGAAATACATGAGGGAGGCCTATGTCCAGCAGTCCTACGGCTGAAATGATGACTTATATATAATCTTCTATTACCGTAGGTATGCCTTACCTCTAAGCTAATATGATATACTTATGAGATAGTTCTTAACAACTATTTTACAATTTTTAGAATTAAGACAGTAAATATTGGCTAACGCATTTATTCTTTTGCACAATAATGGTCCAAGGAAACTATAAAATCTATGAGAAAAGACATGTTTTCTACCTTTTACGCAGACATTATTCATCCTTTTATTAGTAGGTTCAGTGCTTTAAGGGAGCGCTGCGTGTTGTTTAAGTACGATGTTAATTTTATTCATAATGGACATCGTACTTAAACAACATACTTATAACTAGTTATAACTTTAAACTCGTACTTATATTGTCGAACTAATAAACATTGAGATACATATAAGATTCGTCATTGAATAGCATTAATAATGGTTTATTGTGTGTGCGTTAGTAAAAACTGTTTCACACGTAAAGATTACATTTTATTTTGAGTTTACGACTCTACTCGACGATATTTGGTAGAAACAAATGCGCAGTAACCACCTGTCGGCTATATGGCGTATGGTTTAATGTTTGCTTTCAATTGGTTTGATGGCCGCTTTGTCGGACGATCATTAATGTATTTAGAATTTACTACTACCTGTAAGAAACACTACTGAATCACTTTTATTTACCGAAAACCATGAGCTGTCTACCATTAGTTTTCACAATCTGCACTCGCTAGCGACTGTAGTAAAAAAAATGTGTGAAAACTTAATAGGTATAATATGCCAAACTACAGCGACTATAGTTAGGCTCAGAATTTTGCTTAGAATTTGGTAGTACGAGTTACAAATCTGTCAGATGTAACGTAACGTACCTACTAGCGTACTAACATACTATTACTACTGTAGTAACGGCAGGCGATCTAACCGTGACAACTCATGGTAGACACACTGAGCTAATATAGTATATAATATAGGTTTAAGTGTCAAATTCGACTACCATTATCATCTCAGCAGTAGGACTGCTGTCA
This sequence comes from Pasiphila rectangulata, assembly GCA_963082625.1. Classification (NCBI taxonomy): domain Eukaryota; kingdom Metazoa; phylum Arthropoda; class Insecta; order Lepidoptera; family Geometridae; genus Pasiphila; species Pasiphila rectangulata. The sequence continues at coordinate 21,626,979 of OY720240.1, read as the reverse complement.
ACATCCACTGCTGGACAGAGGCCTCCCTCGATGTTGAGAGGCCTCCCCATACTTGTCACGCTTGGCAGGCGGGTTGGCGAGCGCAGTACGGGATGTTGATACACTGACAGACGGAGGTATCCCTTGGAAGATTTTTACCGCATCTATGGGCAAGAGAGGAGACGGCGGCTTCTACGACCACGGCAAATCGCTTATTATTAGGTATATCGTGATGAAACTAAAAAAATACGGATATTCAAAAGTTTATTTTCTGTAACCTGGTGCCAATCAAACATTAGTGGTTTCGTTATTACACATAGTAATAAAAACCAATTTTAGCATTTCAAACCGTTAGCACAATATCTCCTAGTTAAAAACTTAAATAAAACAGACGTTTAGTGCTAATAAAAGCAAGAATTCACGTAAAGAATTTGGCCTGGTAAAAATATAACGTAACTGTTCGCGCGTGTATAAAAAGATACACGGAAACTGTAACCTGCAATATCTGTGTTGGATTTTGACTTTGCGAAGTATTATTTATCAAAGTAAAAGTCAATAAGTGTTTATTCAGATGTTATCATTTTAACCGGTTTTTTGCTGAAAAATTATAGAATTATAGTTATTGGTTTGTTGGCATGTAAATAGCCTCAACGGATTGTGACAGGTTTCATCATAACAAAAAAACTATGTAACTTTCATTTAAGAATGTTAATAAACGCCCGTTTATTTTTGACGAAATTAAAACCTAGGCAACAAGCCTAGCTTAGGCTACTACCTTAGTCATAGAATTTATAATTGAGCTGCAGACAATTTACTATTCTACTCTCTGACATTGTGCAGAATCAACCCAAAATAAGTTGGATTGGAATGTTATTTACGCGCAAATGTAATTAAACATTTTTGCCACCACCCCAACCTTTATCTTGAAGGCTTTAAAGTTCATAATGGCTTTGCCTGTGTCAGTAAAGTCTGGGCTATCTTTCAGCAAACGTAAACAGTTGAAGACGAAAAGCGGTCAACTTGAAGGTCGATGGCGTCAACAAGATAGATTTATTATAAAAACATCACACACACTCGTTGTGTGCAATAATATAAACTTAGATTAAAGACATAGAGGTGTTTTAAACTGATATAACTTTTACTACTCTAATCTCGAGTACTAAACCAAAGTCACCGACGCAGTGTACATGCTATGCAAACTGAAGTGGAAATGGCCGGGCCACGTCTCTAGAGCAGCGTACGGGCGCTGGAGCGAACGCATCCTGCATTGGTACCCGCGAGACACTACTCGCTCACGAGGTAGGCTGCGGTGACGTTGGCGCGATGACGTGGTAGAGGCAGGACCAGCATGGACCCGTTTGGCTTAAGACCGCCGCGAATGGAATCGCATGGAGGAGGCCTACACCCACCTATGGGTGCCCAAATGACTCGGCTGCTAGCCTACGAATTTAAATTTAAATGTTTTATCTTTTTGCAACCTTTACAATTTCATTCACAATTAAAAACAATTACAATTTAAATTTAAATAAATCCAATTGAATCGTATTATAATACCTTTATATAAGATCAAAGTGACATTATAATACTTACTGATAATTGTATATATTTTAATTTTAAGTCATTGGGAATAAAGGCTTTATTATTATTATTATTATAATCTCAAGTACTTAGTCGTAGTACCGAAAAAATAATAAAAAATAATAAATTTATCTGGTCTTTTTACATCTAGCCCCAAATTAAGCAAAGCTCATACAAATTGGCCAGAACTTGGCATCTGATTCTTCCTATATTCTCATTGTATTAAACATTTAGGGAAGCGTTACCTTTTAAATATAGTAAGGTTTTTCATCTGCTATTTATGCTGTACGAACGCAGCAGTGCCTGGGACATTTTTAATGGATAATGCTTGTTAAGTACCTATACCATCTTCCCAGCTTAGTTGGCCTAGACGTTTTTCCTGACTGAACCTTACAAGGCTGCGGGTTTCCTAACGATGTTAAATGTCCATCAAAATCCATTGGCATGGCCGATAGCTCCGGATTGAAAGTCTACCAACACGTCTTTATTCAATTCACCATACACACACCAACGCTTAACATAATCTTAATAAACATCAAAACGGTCCCTGCATGTTACTGCACTGTACTGCCACAAAGGTAGCGAGATCAAAAACGGGACTACAGGAGCAAATAGTGTCGTGCCCCTTCATGGAATGCTGCCAGCGGGCCTGAGGCTTTCTCTGGTATTTCAAGGAGTTGGGCTGGCCAGGTTTGGGTTAGAATCACGAGGGACAATGCACAATACACCCCGCTGTGGGACGTCAGTGCATCTGGTTTTAGAATTCGAAGGTCCCTGCGGCCACACAGAATAAATTATTTTTTGAGTTTTAATTTGAGGTTGAACTTTAAGCTGCATTGCGCTTCATACAAATTGTGCAGAACGTGGCTTTGGGCTCTTTCCATATTCTACACAACTCGCACTCTAACGTTGTTAGAGTTATTACTGTGCAATAACTATGCGTTTGTAAACACGGGCCATTTTTCACAGCTGAATCACCAGTTTGTTTTTAGTGGGATTTGGCAGAGGCGCCTAAACTTGACACTGTGTGACTTTGAGAAATATATTATAATCAATCAAATATCATATTGAAGCTAGGAAGGTTGGAAATTCTGCTAGAATGTTTTCCATTTTATAGTTTTATTTTAGACAATATGAAGACCGTAAAGATAAACACGCAATTAAATACATATAATCGCAACTGGTTACGAACCTCCAGTTTCGTACGCGGCCGAAGGGATAAAAACTAACATTAATTGTGTCCTCTGTATAAGTTTCTCTATTGCACTTAGGCCTAGGATAATGTTGCTGCTCTCACGGATTATCTATTGCTTACCAAATACTTATTAAAAACTTTATAAGTGCTGTCTGCAAATAAAACGGTTTTCTGAGAATGATGACCATTAAAATAATAAAGTACATGAATACGCAAAAGAAGCTTATTATTTAAGGAAAGTAGTGTCTAACGTACATATGTAGGTCCAAGCACTGTAAAGTCAGCACAGGAACACCAGTTTTTGTTAAAATCATCCATATGAGATCTCAATTAACAGTTACCTTGACTATAAAATGTAGCAGTGTAGGATGTCAACGAAAATGGTTTCCATAGTACAAGCTTGCAATGTAATGCAGCGTTGTTATAGGTAGAGAAAAAACTTTTTAAAACAATTGCAGCTGTGTAAATCTGCAACTACCTTTGTCTTCATTCATCTAGACGCCGTATCCGTATCTGAATATGCGTCGTTAGTAGTGCTGGAGTCCAGCACTAACTAACGACGCATATTCAGTTTATCCCTCGGCGAGGATCTCTTGCGTTTCAGCCGGCTATTAGACCAAAACTGAGCCACAGAGAGACGATTTCTGTGGCTCAGTTTTGGCCTAACAGCCAGCTGAGACGCAAGAGATCCCCGCCGAGGGGATTGATTCAAAACTGTATTAATGTCTTATCAAATTACATATTATGAACGACTCTGCAACTACAGACACTTTCCCCTTCGTTCATCTCTTCTCAACCGAAGGACGTTCACTGCTGGGCATAGAAATCTCATGAATCACCAAGTACTAATCACGAGGGGGTTGTAGCCTCGTTCATTCATCTGCCGTAAAGACTCACACTCGCCGTCCACTGCCGGATAAAGGCCTCCCTCATAGCCGACTACTGATCATGAGGGGCTGGCGAGCGCAGTACGGGATGTTATATAGAAAGACGCTGCTGCCCATCTCCCAGAGATATCCCTTGGCAGATTCGTACTGCGTAAGAGAGGAGCAGCAACATTCATCCGCCGGCACCCCACGGCGAAGTGCACCGCACTAACAACAACGCATACCAATCAGTTAAACAGCTGAAAATAACTCTATTAATTATAACTCGGTGTAACATACCAAACAGACAGTTTCATAAGAACTTTCTCCACATTCCAGACGGGACGGTTATTTTCGCGCGAACGCAAATACGTGCGAGTGGAAGGTGCTAAATAATAATACGGGACGCGAGACACTGGAATTTGGCGGCGGCGGCGGACAAATCGTCATGGTCTGTACGTTCAGTGATGTAATCTAGATGTAAATCTCAGTTGAATTAAACTCGTAAGTGGCAAGTTAGAGGAACGCCATTTTTTTAGTCACGCGCATACGCAAGTACGTGCGCTTGAGTGGTGGGTGCTGAATAAGAAGACGAGACGCGCGACACTGGAATTTGGCCCGGCGGACAAATTATCATGGTTTGTACTACGTTCAGTGGTGTAGGTAATCTGTATGTAGATCTCGATTCAATTATAGGTAGCAAGTTAGAGAGTTTCCGTGGGGTACCGGCAGTAGAATGTTACCCCTTCTTTCATGCCCGTGGATGCAGTAAGAGCCTGCTAAGGGATACCTCCGGAAGATGGGCAGCAGCGTCTTCCCGTGTATCAACATCCGTACTGCGCTCGCCAACCCGCCTGCCAAGCGTGGTGAGTATGGCAACTACCCCTCATGGATATCCATGAGGAAGGCCTGTGTTCAGTAGTGGACGTATTACGGCCGAAATGATGAAGTTAGAAAAACAACATTTTTTAGTTATAACACTGTATACAACATCGTGATCAGATAAACATATCTTCAATGTTGCAAACAGGAATTTAGTTAAACTTTCATCCACGCAAACTATACTTTGATGAATATTTGTGGTAGAACTTTTTGTGAAGAGTTCATCCGGGAAAGTACTACAACCATACCTATTTCGGCCGTCAAGCAGTAATGTCTGCATTTCTGTGTTCCTGTTTGAAGAAATTACGGGCACATCACACAACTCTTGCTATGTCTCAGCGTTGGCGCTTAGAGAACGTAATAACAGGGATCATCATTTCAGCCGTAAAGCATCCACTACTGAACACAGGCCTCCCTCGTGGATCTCCATGAGGGGTAGTTACCACGCTTCGCAGGCGGGTTGGCGAGCGCAGTACGGGATGTTGATACACGGAAAGACACTGCTGCCCATCTTCCGAAGGTATCCCTCCGGAAAAGAAATATGGAAAGACGCTGCTGCCCATCTCCCAGAGGTATCCCTTGGCAGAAGAGAGGAGCTTATAGCCTGGTACAAGTTTTAATTGGTGTGATTTAGAATATACAGTATTTATTTTTCAGCATTCAGCAGGCGAACTATTCAGCGGCCATCTAAATGAATCACGTCAGAAGGAAGCGAGCCCTGTGCACCTGGCGACCTCGCATTCCTTCGCTCTGCCAGAATTACACAATCCCTTCCGGTCTAGTGTTTTTAAAGTTGACACACTGGCAGGTCGCCCGCTGATTTAGTAGAGTACTTGCAGATAAATAAAAACTTATCAATGCTACTAAAATCATCATCAGCTATACCATTCATTAATTTACCTCATCAGTAGGATGTCCACTATTTCTTATTTTACAACGAAATCCTAAAAAGTATAAAACTGTATCGCAATGAGTGACACCTTCCTTAAATTGTGACAAGGTACTTTATATGCAGAAGGAAAATCTGTTTACTATGTTTGTTTTAACAAACATAGTATACATAACAGATTTTCCATTTTAGTAGCATTGATAAGTTTTTATTTATCTGCAAGTACTCTACTACGTACTTGTGTAGATTTAAAAATCTACACAAGGAAATTCAAATAGAAATCATTTATTTGCACACCAATTATCCTAACTATAATATCCCCACAATAGGGCTATGTTTCGGGATAACATATTTCAAATATGTTTTATAATTAGTTTACTCCTGTTGCGTAGGTACCTTTAATCATGTTTATCAATTAATTAAACAGGACCATTACAAAGAACAAATTTAAACATTGTTTACCGTCAAACAGCACAAACAGATGTCTAATAAAATTACGGAACACATACAAACTAATTACGTAAGTAATTGAAATAAATCGGCGCCTGAGCATCAAAGCGGTGCATGGATAAATTAATCTAGTCACTGCTAATTTAAACTAAGCTTTATTTCTATGGCGTAAGGTGCTATTTTCCGTGACAACGAAGTAATTTAAAGGAGCGCACAAAATATACGTAACGACAATAATTATTGTCACGGAGGAGTTATTGCGAGGTGTCTTAAAGTTCAAATTCTGACCTACTGTAGGCCTACCATGAGTTTTCACAATCTATACTCGCTAGCGACTGTACCGTTATTACTGTTGCCGTTTTTAATATCGAGCAAAAAACGGCAAAATTCACGTTTGTTGTATGGGAGTCCTCCTTTAATATATATTATAGTATTTTTTGTTATAGCGGCAACATTATATACATAATGTGTGAAAATTTCAACTATCTAGCTATCATGATTCATGAGATACCGGCTGGTGACAGACAGACAGCCTGACAGACGGACAGCGTAGTCTTAGTAATAGGGTTCTGTTTTTACCCTTTGGGTACGGAACCCTATTAGTGATAAAAGTGTTGACAGTTTGTTTACAAACATACCACATCGAATTTTGCTGATGTATAACTATGTACTCGTACATACTAATCATGTGAGTTATAAGCCGACGAACACAGACAGAACACAGGTTCAATACGAGCCCGGTTAAAAACTCAATTGCCTATTGCCTAGACACCACATATGCGGTTGGCCGATGAAATTACAGATCACCACTAGGACAAGAACATAATACAGCAGTCATCATCATCATCGTCATTTCAGCCGTAAAACGTCCACTACTGAACACAGAGGCCTCCCTCATAGATCTCCATAGGTAGTTGCCATACTCACCATGCTTGGCAGGCGGTTTGGAGAGCGCAATACGGGATGTTACACGGAAGAGCGTTGTTGCCCATCTAAAAAATCTTGTCAAAATCGGATATCAATACAGCAGGAAACTGCAGTGAACAACGAACGTAAGGCAATAAAACAAGCTGTTTTCAAAGCAACTCTATTTGGAGCGCTAACGATTAAGTTCCTATTTCCGGTACAAACAGAGCTGTGGCGGTTTCAGGGTCAATATGTACGAGTTACGACCTAAGGACTACAGCGGATGCATTGTGGACTAGAATTATCCATGATCGGGAGTCATGGAGGAATCTGGTGGAGGCCTATGCTGAAAAGCCAAATAATCTTTAACCGATGCTTGATAAAGATACTCGTAGGTAATTAAGTAACTAAGTATATTTACTCGACTCGTGTCCGTCGCGCGGGTTGGATGTATGCGAGCTATCGGCACTCCCAAATTTTATACCCGTGATTGCGATATTATACTTAAACTCAACATGACCAAGTGTGATAATTGTGACAAAATGATCAGTAAAAGAAGCCCAGGACTGGAGTGCAATAAGTGTGCAAAGGTCGTTCACGCCAACCTGCTGTGTAGCGGCCTTCCAGCCAAGCAATTATCTGCTCTCCGCATCTCGGAGAATCTCGAATGGACTTGTGAAGAATGTAAACGAATTACACCAAAAAGGAAGACTTCGTTCATTATTCCAGATGACGAGGAAGAAGATGATGTGGAACACGTCCCTACTCAAAAAGTGGACACCATTGATGTCCAAAAACTTCTTCGGGATTTATCCATGGAAGTCAAAAAGATCGTCACCAAAGAAACTGCATTGATCGAGGATTCTATGTCGTTTATTTTGGAAAAAAAATGGAAGAATTTGGAGAAACGATGGCATTATTCACAAATAAAATGAAAGAAATTGAAAATAAACAAACCTACCTAATAAATAAAAATAAACACCTAGAAACTAAAATTTCTGCAATGGAAGTTACTATAAGAAAGATGGAACAGAGTCAATTTGACACAAAAGTTGAAATTTCAGGAATTTCTAGGACGAAGGATGAAAACATTAAAGAAATAACGGGAAACGTGGCGAAACTTCTTGACATCGACGAAAAAGACATTATCCATGTCAAACGTGTTGAGGGTAAGGTCGGGTCTGATGGGCCCCTGCTGGTAGAACTCGGTAATAGCGAGACTGCAGCCAAATGGGCTCGTGCCTCTAAGATGGACTCCAAGCCTATGCTGGCCGAGCACGTAGTCCCTAACATCCACAAGGAAGCCGCCAAATCTAAAGTCATGGTGAGACGCGCCCTTATTAAATCTAACAAAACGCTACTGTGGAATGCTCAACAAAAACTACGTCCTACATACAAGTATGTGTGGTTCCAGTCAGGAAAAGTCTTAGCAAGAAAAGGAGAAAATGAGAAGCCTATATCTATTTGGTGTGAGGAGGACCTCACACAGATTACTTCTTAAGTACCTAGCTAGCTGCGTATCTATTGTTTTATTAACTAACTAACACACACATTTTTTTTCTCTTAAATATGTCTTCTGATACTTTTTTGGAGCTAAAAGGATGCGTAAACATTAATGATTTCACTTCTAAAGTACCTAAAGATCAAGGAACGTTAACTATGGTTCACATTAACATTCGATCTCTTATAAAAAACTTCAGTCTTGTTAACCATCTAATTACCACCTCTAACATAAAGCTAGACATAATTATTCTAACTGAGGTAGGAATAAAGAACTTCCTGACCCCTTTAATTCATATACCGGGTTACACTTTATTCAAATCACTCCGAAAAGACCGCAAAGGTGGGGGTATTATTATATATATTCAAGATAAGTTCACTTTCCAACAATTAGACAATTCACTACCACACTGCGAATCCATTATAGGTAAACTCATAACACCATACAACTATACAGCCTTCATTTCTGCTATCTACAGACCACCAAACTCAAGCAAACATCTATTTGCTACTGGAGTCAGGAATCTTTTTACGTTACCACAATTCCAACAACACGATTTGTTTATCCTAGGAAACACGAACATTGACCTAAAAAGAAATGATTGCATACGTGATTTCTATGCTGACTGCATGTCCGAGTGTGGTCTAACGTCGGCTATATCGGATTATACTAGAGTTGAGATAAGAAACGAAAAAATAACACGAAGCTGCATAGACCACATTTATGCCCGGGCGCCGACACTGGACCTATACTCGGCTGCAGTCTGCACAGTAATGGCCGATCACAGAATGATTGCGCTGTCGTGTGTCGGTCTTACACCCATACAGGGTGCTTCAAGTAGCATAAAAATACTAGATAAAAATAAATTACATAAAAACCTAACCGAAATTGATTGGCACGAATCTACAAGCACAGTAAATACTGATAGTCCTCTCAAGATTTACGAATGTATTAAAACTAACTTTGAAAAATGCTATGAAAAGTCTTCTTACACTAAAAAAATCAGCACAAACAGTAAAAGAAACAAATTACCTTGGATAAATGATCATATTAACAAAATGTGTCAAAAAAAAGATGAATTATACAAGCAATGCTTAGAGGATTCGTTCAACATGGAGCTTAAATTAAAATATAACAAACAAAGAAATAAAACACATAAATTAATCCAAAATTCTAAAAATAACTATTTTCTTACCGAAATCCAGAGTAATAAAAAAAATAATCGGAAGCTTTGGGAAATACTCAATAATCTGTCTGGGAGAATCTCTAGGTCCATAGATGCGGCAATATTAAACTCTTTTAAGAAAAATATCAACGAATCAAAACAAATAGCTGAAAAGTTTGCCTATGAATTTAAGCAAAGTGTAAATAATATTGTAACACATTGTGAGAAACGGCTGCTTTACGAAAGTGATTATATGTATCCTCAAAACAAATCACTACGTTTTAAAAATGCTACAAAAGAAGATATTTCAAAAATAATCAAAAAATTAGACTCACGAAAAGCTCCAGGTTGCGATGCTATACGTTGTTTAGATATTAAAACAATAAGCGATAAAATTGTAGCAGCTATTACAAATCTAATAAACCTCAGCATTAAACAAGCAAAGTACCCAACTGAACTTAAAACGGGAATAATAAGACCTATCTATAAAAAAGGTAAACGCGACGAATGTAGTAACTATAGGCCGATTACAATTCTCCCGGTGATAGATAAAATAGCGGAAAATTTTATTTGCAACCAAATTCATGATTTTTATCAAAACTATAACATAATATCAGATTCACAATTTGGCTTTCAACCCAACAAATCAACCTCAATATTACTTTCAAAATTCACGGACGAAATTAACAGCAGACTTAATGACAAAAACCACGTAATTCTTCTTTTCATAGATTTTAGCAAGGCTTTCGATACACTTAATCATAAAACACTTATCAAAAAACTGGACTACTCTGGCATCAGAGGACCCTTGCTAAATTGGTCAATAGACTACCTTAATGGTAGAAAATTTACTGTAAAGATAGATAACACCTTTAGTGATGAACAAGAGGTGGCCGTTGGCACTGCGCAAGGCTCAGTCTTAGGTCCCCTCCATTACTTGGCCTACGTTAACGACATGGAGAATGTTCTCAAGCATTGTTCAGTGTACCAATATGCCGATGACACTTGTCTGATAGCGACTCATAGAGACATTGGTACTGCGGCACAGCTCATGCAACGTGATTTCACCCAAGTGGCAAAATGAGCACATGACTCGGGTCTCGTCATGAACACAAATAAAACAAAAGTTATTCATGTGCATTCATCACATCTACCATCAAACGAAACCTTTAATATTATAGCGCATGGACATGAATGCCTGCATAGCCCCGTAAATTGTTCATGTCCTAGCATTGAACAAGTGCCGCATCACACCTACCTGGGTCTCATTGTGGACGACAGGTTCAATTGGCAACCACATACAACCTCAATATGTGATAAGCTACGCGCTATCATGGCAAAGTTTTATATCCTCAAACCTAAGGTGCCATTTAAGATTTTACTTAATATGTACACTTCCCTAGCGGAATCCATCATAAGCTATGGTCTTACCAGCTATGGTAGAACATTTAAAACCTACATAGATAATATCTTTAATTTGCAAGTAAGAATACTTAAGCTTATTGTACCAAAATACATTAAAATAAATTAAAAACAAATCTGAATGAACTATTTCTTTTTTGCAAAATAATACCCGTCTATGACAAAATAAACATGACTTTACTTATCGAACAATACAGAAACACTGACATCCTCAAACCAATTTCACACAAAATTATCACAAGAAGTATAACTAAAAATAAACTATGTGTACCTAAAATGAAAAACTTTTACGGCAAAAGAACAAATAAATACCTCATACCTAAATTACTAAATAATATTCCTGAAAAAATTAAAATGACAAAAATTATAAACATATATATAAAAAATATTTTTTAAGCAAACTAAACACAACAAACATATAGAAGAATATGTTTGTAAAATAAAATAAAATAAAATAAAAAAATACTTATCCTGTAAAAAAATAGATACCAGAAAACAAATACATACATATCTCACATCATTATCTATTTATCATATATTTAATCATAACTTATTTATCATTGGTAAAATTTTTGTGCGTCTACTTGTGTTTTTACCCATCCTGTATATTGCAACATCCACTCACAAAACAGAATGAATGAATGAATGATAATTACTTCATTGCACACCAAGAAGTAAAGTGATTGAAGTGAGCCACAAAACACAACTATTACACTGCGAAGTTGAGAAGTATCGAATGACTGCGCCTTATGCTACCCGAACTACTACACGACTGTTATAATAACTAAGTCTTCGATTTAACCATATATCCATCTTTGGCGTGAACTTCATTGATGTTTTTGTTCCTTGTGAAAAACAAACGTTTATTTTATGGATAAATAAAATTGTAAGTAAGCTTAGGAACTAACTAGATTAAACTTAATTTAAAAGGTTAAAGTCGAGTGTGAGTATTCAAACAAACCCTTCTGTGGTTTACGGATACAATAATACTAAGAAAACCATGATTTTTTTATAGTAAAGAATAAATAAAAAAAAAAAATTAATAACGTACATTATATGATTTATTATGGAAAACTGTTTTTTTATGGCTGTTATTAAATGCTATTTGAATTGAATTGAATATACGTTCGAGTGCACCGTGTGGTGCCGTCAGTAGAATGTTACCCCTCCTCTCATGCCCATGGATGCAGTAAGAGCCTGTTAAGTGATATCTCCGGAAGATGGGCAGCAGCGTCTTTCCGTGTATCAACATCCCGTACTGCGCTCGCCAACCCGCCTGCCAAGCGTGGTGAGTATGGCAACTACCCCTCATGGAGATCCATGAGGGAGGCCTGTGTTCAGTAGTGGACGTTTTACGGTTGAAACGACGAACGAATATATATATGTACGTGTTGTGAGCGCAGTATGCGTTTCCAGATCTGACAAGCGCGTCGCGAATGCACCCCCAGATCTGACGCGAGTGGCGCATTCGTCAGATCTGGACAAGCTTTTCATCATCATCATCGTCATCTCAGCCGCAGGACGCGCACTTTCTAATAGGCCTCCCTCATACATCTACAAGTACTGATCATGTAGTAGTCAAGGGCGTTGTAACTCACCACGCTTGGCAGGCGGGTTGGCGAGCGCAGTATGGGTTATTGATACACAGAAGGACGCTGCTGCTCTTCTTCCGAAGGTGTTCCTTGGCAGTTCTTACTGCATCCACGGGTAAGAGATGAGGAGCAACATTGTTATACCCCAGGGCGATAGGCCGACATCTCACGGCGTGGAACAAGCCCTTAAGTGCTTATTATTGCTGAAAGATACAATGTCAACGCAAACGACGCACTTGGCAGCGAATAACAAAGCACAGGTCCATGAAAGATTAGCCATGACAAAACGGCTGAACTGAGATCGCACGTTTTCTAAATAAAATTCAGTTTAACTTTAATGTTTTTTGTTTTAGATTATCTTAAAACTAGAGCTAGAATATGAGTATAAATAGTACGACCGTTGGGAAGATTCACTTAGTCTGGGTCTTCTACGGAAATGTTCTATTTTTGTTCTTTTTAAGAATTCCTTAGTACAACAAGGAACCCTTACAGTTTGGTTTGTTAACAGAAAACAGACAGGTCTGTCTATCTGTCTGTCTGACTGTCCACCTGTCTTTGGCTTTACGAAAAGACTATTAGCCTTACAAAACTGTTCTTTTGCATGCATAAAATAATAAAGCCGAGATAACGGTTGAAAAAATGCCTAGTCTATTGGATACAAAACTTCAGTAATGAAAAAGATATTAGTGTTATTTACACCTGGGAGTAACGTTAACACGTAGATGCCTCCTTAAAAGTCTCGAGACACGCTGCTTTTAAATCGGGTTCCGTACCCAAAGGGTAAAAACGGTACCATATTACTTAGACTCCGCTGTCCGTCTGTCTGTCTCCAGACTGTATCTTATGAACCGTGATGCTAGACAGTTTAAATTTTAAAATACTATGTATTTCTGTTGCCGCTATAACAACAAATAAACAGAATAAAATGAATATTTGATTGGGGCTCTCATACAACAAACGTGTTGTTTTGCCGTTTTTGCCAAATAATGGTATTGAACCCTTCGTGTGGCACTTTTTTATGACCTCTGTTGCATCGAAAGATTTAAGCGATGCCAAAAATAATCTGCCAGTGCAATACTAATAACCACTTGATCCAGGGTGAGTAGAATAATATATTTGCAACATAATAAAACTGGCGCTTTATACTCCTGTCCATTTAAAAAGAAATTATGAAGTGCTAACAGAAATACAACCGAGATGGCTGAATTGTTAAGTTTTATAACTTTTTTTTATATTTGGAGACATGAAAACAAATAATTTCATTAATCTTTCATGACACAGGCGAATATATTATACGTCTCAAAGTGGTCTGCAGAATTTCTCAATTATTTATTTGCTTAAATCATTTAATTCTGAATTTCTTCCAGGTGTTAATACTAACAAAAAGTATTCAGTGATTCAGATTTTATTCACAAGCTTACATTTTGTTTTTGAAAGCTTCTTCAATTTACCCACACATTACACAACCTGTTAACTTGTGTTTAAAAGCGTTTAAAGTTAAAACGCTCTACTGTTTTAGGTTAATAGGTTCGAATTGCTAATGGAAACTCATGTCAATTAAAGTAAAAAGTTAAGATACCTTTACATCTGTTGCTTTAATATAAAGAAGGCCTCTTGCATCTATTAAAGATGATTTATACAGCGTCAGCAACTGGTAATCATGCTGTACGGGACGCTGCAGTGCCTGGGGCATGTTAGATGGATTAGGCTTGCCCAGCACCTATACCATCCTCTCAGCTTAGAGAAAAAAAAAAAATTATTAAAATATTATATATTTTCTTCGAGCTTTAACGGTGAAGGAAACATCGTGAGGAAACCCGCGGCTTAGTTAGCTCCAGACGTATTGACCTGTTCTTTCCTCTGACTAATAGCTGACTAGGCTGAGAGAATTATATAGGTGCTGGGCAAGCCTAATCCATCTAACAATGTCCCAGGCACTGCAGCGTCCCGTACAGCATGATTACCAGTTGCTGACGCTGTATAAATCATCTATATTAAGATGCAAAGGCCTATATTTATTGCTATATTAATATAAGCAGCGTATTTTATTATGGTCAATACGTCTGACCTGTTCTTTGCTATGACTAACAGCTGACTAAGCTCAGAGGATGGTATAGGTGCTGGGCAAGCCTAATCCATCAAACAATGTCCCAGGCACTGCAGCGTCCCGTACAGCATGATTACCAGTTGCTGACGCTTCATAAATCATTTATAATAGATGCAAAGGCTTTACTTTTTTTTTTTTTTATACCTCTATTATTATGGTGAGCAAACCCGCGGTCTAGTAAGCTTCAGACGAATTAAACTGTTCTTTCTTCTGAATACAGCCGACTACACTGAAAGGACTTCCAACGACTGCTCTGTTTCAGCAGTGCGTCGAGGGTGTTTGCGCAGAACACCGATAGTTTTTATGTAAAGCTTTTACATCTATTCATCATTCAGATCTCCATGAGGGGTAGTTGCCATACTCACCACGCTTAGCAGGCGGGTTGGCGAGCGCAGTACGGGATGTTGATACACGGAAAGACGCTGCCGCCCATCTTCCGGAGGTATCCCTTCGCAAGCTCTTACTGCATCCACGGGCATGAGAGGAGGGATAACATTCTACTGCCGGCACCCCACGGCTCACATCTATTATAGATGATTTATACAGCGTCAGCAACTAGTAGTGTGGGACGCTGCAATTCCCGGGACATTGTTATATTCATACCATCCTCCCAGCTTCCTCTGCTATTAGTCAGAGAAAAGAACTGGTCAATAAGTCTAAAGCTGTCTAAGCCGCGTGTTTACTACTCACGAAGTTTTCCTTCCAATCCGAAGGTCGTGGGATCGATAACGGCCGCGCACCAACGGATTTTCTTTCTAGAAAAAAATACGTGCACATTTAACACGTGCTTTAACGGTGAAGGAAAACATCTTGTGGAAACCAGCTTTTATTGTAATATACGCAAAAAACGGCATCACTGATGCGCAGGATACGAGAATGAATTAATGAAAACTTTTTTGTATACAACAGTAAAACCACGAGACAGTCACAACAGCACCCTGAGAACTGTAGTAGAGTTGCCTATATCATCCTCCATCCCACTGGAAGTGCCCTTTAAGGAGGATGATACGCGAAGGAAGCCGTTTCTTTATTTGCTTTACTTGTGTATATATGAATGTCAATGTGAAATATGAATGTGTTACCAGTGATGACATATGGAACCGAGACGTGGTCCTTCACTATTGGCCTTATGAACAAGCTCAGAGTCGCTCAACGAGCTATGGAGAGGGCTATGCTCGGGGTTTCTCTACGGGATCGAATCAGAAATGAGGAGATACGTAGAAGAACTCGGGTCACCGACATAGCCAAACGGATTAGCACGTTGAAGTGGCAATGGGCAGGCCATATAGCGCGCAGAACAGATGGCCGATGGGGCAGCAAAGTTCTCGAATGGAGGCCACGGATCGGCAAGCGCAGCGTAGGACGTCCACCTACAAGATGGGCAGACGACTTGGTGAGAACTGCTGGTCGGCGGTGGATGCAGACGGCTTCCAACCGCAGTACTTGGAGATCAATGAGGGAGGCCTTTGTCCAGCAGTGGACGTCCTACGGCTGAAATGATGATGATGATATGAATGTCTCTGTAATCTGAAAAATAAACATACTTTTATAGTCATTATGGTCATCATGTCACCCGAAGCCGTCCAAGTCCACTGCTGGACATCCAAGGTCATAAGGGGGTTGTTGCCATACTCACCGCTGGGCAGGCGGGTAGGCGAGCGCAGTATGGCATGTATGTGATACATGAAAAGACGCTACTGCCCATCTTTCAGAGGTATTCCTTGATGAGTCTTACTGCATCCATTGGCAAGAGATGAGGGGCACGATTCTGCTACCGGTACCCCACAGCAACTTATATTTTTATAGTAGTCTCGGATAGGTGAAAGACATTGGCGGAGACCTTGCCCAGTAGTGGAACAATACAGGTTTATAAAAAAATAGTAGTCTCCTTGTTCCTCATATCAAAGTGTGAGCAAAGGGAATACGCAGTGTTTCGTCACGTCCATCAACATTTCAGTGGGACCAGTGAGCGATGGGGTATCGCGTGCCGCGGCGCTGGCGTCAAGCCAACATGCCAGTAGGGACGCATGCGCAATATTCGTCATATACCTCTACAAGTGCTGTTTAGGACTTTTGACTATACGATATTGACGACATCTGTGGTGCAGCGGGCGAAGGTCCGCCTGCGACGCAAGAGGTTGCGGGTTCGTCCCGCCTCAGGACAAATGTTTGTACAATCTGCAGATATTTATTCAGGTTGTTCAGGATGTTCTATTTCACTTTCAAATGATTCGTGAGTTACACTATTCATTGTTATGTTGAACGGGTATTCCTATTTTCAACGAATAGAGTAGAATACCCGTTCAACATAACAATGTTTGTCTATATATATATGTATGTATATGTATATATTCTTATTATAATAAGAAACAGCTATCTATGTAGTGTAATGAAATAAGTTATGTCAGTCATCTAGTACTCATAACACGAGCTCTGTTTAGCTTGGAGCTATAAGATGCTGTGTGAATTGTCTAGCATTATTTATTAACTAAGTATTTATTTTATTTATCATTAAAAAACCTTGAAACTGTTGGATTTCCCGGTGTACTCGTAAAATATCGATCCCAGCGCGATAAGATCAGATAACTTTAGGAGATGATTCAGAAAATTCCGCTTAAGAATAGACCAGAAATAGCTAAGTTCATTGACACTTCACTATAAATCTGTTACATGTAATTAAAATAGATCTGGCAACATATGTACGTATCGTTATTGGGTGTCACGTGGTCACTGGAATTCAAAACAACACCCACTTGTGCGACTTTGGAAACTGCGGAGTTGATTAATACAGATTTTTTATTTTTCGTGGGGTGCCAGTAGATTGCTACCCCTCCTGCATGCCCCTGGATGCAGTAAGAGCCTGCTAAGGGGTACCTCCAGAAGATGGGCTGCAGCGTCTCTCCGTAAGTCAATATCCCGTACTGCGCTCGCCAACCCTCCTGCCAAGCGTGGTGAGTATGGCAACAACCTCTTATGATCTGTAGATCCATGAGGGAGGCCTATGTCCAGTAGTGGACGTCTAAAGGCTGATATGATGATGATTTCTAGATGGATACGTATTTTAGACGGTAGAGGTCTGTCCTTGCTCTTATGTAAAAGCTTGAAAAATAACTTTTTCTGAAAATCCATTTCTTTATCAGACAAAAGCGTGGGCGACGCTAAAACTTTTCTATTTGAACGGGCGTTATAAAGGCATGCGAACTCTGCTTCATATCGATCCGTTTAACCGACTTTGAGCGATGGTCAATGTTAAAATAACCGCCCATGCAAATCCACTTTTGTGGGTTCCGGTAATATTTTAGTTGCTGCTTGATCTTGTAACACTAAAATCGTGACTTCGGGAATTACAATAATTCTTCAGTTTTTCAACAAACATAACCCGCTTTCATAATAACATCTAAAATAATCAATTCAGCCATAAAACGTCCACTACTGAACACAGGCCTCCTTCGTGGTTCTCCATAAAGGGTAGTTGCATAGAGCCTGCTTAGGGATACCTCCGGAAGATGGGCAGCAGCGTCTTGCCGCGTATCAACATCCCGCACTACGCTCGCCAACCCGCCTGCCAAGCGTCGTGAGTATGGCAACTACCCCTCGTGGAGATCCATGAGGGAGGCCTGTGTTCAGTAGTGGACGTCTTACGGCTGAAATGATGAATGAAATGATGCTTTTTACATTTGAGTAGGTATTTCTCTCAATTTATCATGGATCCCAACATCCGAACCCCTAAAGCAAACCCAACGGCAAGTTTAAATTTAGGTCATAACATTGTACCTTGAGGGACACCAGTACACACTATTACATTATTTCATTCCAATGACCCTGATAGTATGATGATTAATGGATGCACCGTCTCGTCCCCATAAATTATGTAATATTGAAGAGTTTTAATAACCACCTATGTCTTTTTCATCAGTTCCACTTCACCAATCATACCTTCTGATATACCGAAATCGCTATATGTTTACCTACAACATCTGAGGAGTTTTTTAGATTCCTCATGAATCCCATCATCACAACTGAGTTTTTAAGTTTTATTAAAAACTTTTTATTTTTTCCGTGGCTCCAAATATGAAAACAGTAACTTGTCAGTTGTGAAAACTAATGTTGCCGGCTCGTCAAATTCAAAGTCAATAAGTGTTTATCACAGAATACTTATCTATATATATTCTGTGTGTTTATTCAATCGAGCAAAAAGATACATGGAATAGTCAATTTACAAAAAAAGAACACATTTATAGATAAATATTCTGTGTGTTTATTCAATCGAGCAAAAAGATACATAGAATAGTCAATTTACAAAAAAAGAACACATTCAAATTGAATAAAGCACATAATTGACAATTCAGTTGAATAAAGCACATTTTTACACAAATGAGGGAAAAGAGCAAGGAAGGAATGGAAGCCTAGGTGGCCTAGGTACTTACGTCTTGATAGTGTAAACATTTCTACAATCTTCTCCTACTCTACACGTGACATGTGTGTGTCCTCATGATCTAGCGGCAAACTGCCTTTGTACTCGTGAATTCGATGTCAGTTATTTTGGATTATTACGACTCGCCATTTTGTTTTATTTAGGTTATTGGACAAAACAACTGCCCTGCGGTGCCGGCAGTAGAATGTCCTTCCACGCATGTCCGTAGAAGCAGTAAGAGGCTGCTAAGGGATACCTTTGGAAGATGGGCAGCAGCGTCTTTCTGTGCATCAACATCCCGTGCTGCGCTCACCAACCCGCTTGCCAAGCGTGGTGAGTATGGCAACTACCCCTCATGGAGAACCATGAGGCAGCCCAGTGTTCAGTAGTGGACGTTTTACGGCTAAGATGATGATGATGATTGGACAAAATCCTTACATTACTCACGCTGTAATCAGGTTAGTGTAATAGAAAGTGGACATAATAAATTACAATTATTTGGAGTGAAATTAAATTTGGTCGACTTGTTTCGGGAAATTTATAGATGATCACATTAAATATACCTTTGTAATTTGTTTATTTGGTCTGAATAATACAAGCATTATGTTGTAAACATGTTGATGTCTCATCATCATCATTATTACAGCCGCAGGACATCCACTGAATTGAACCTTAATTTACCCTATTCATCATCATTTGCCGTAGAGTACCAGAAGGTTGCCCCTCCTCTCTTAATACGCGTGGATGCAGTAATAATCTGTCAAGGGATACTTCCGAAAGATGGGCAGCAGCGTCTCTCCGTGTATCAACATCACGTACTGCGCTCGCCCATCATACTAGACAACAACCACCTCATGATGCCCTTATGGAGGCCTGTGTCCAGCCGTGGACTTGGACGGCAGTCCTGCGACTGATATGATGATGACTCAAAAATGCCCATTATACATATTTCACTCTATCCGAACAAACTTAAGACTTCTTTCGCAAATACTTCAAAGTTGGCCATCACATCCCGCCGGAACAGTGCGCGGCATTCCGAGGGACGTGACAGAGTTATCGTCGCATACCATTCCGATTCGAGAGTCGTCCCACTTACGAGTGCGTCCCGTGCGATGCGCTGAGGACTGGGGGCGATTCTCGTGAAACGTGATATTTCGTATCATCTCACTTCTCAGTGTCTACTCCGAATTTACGGACGGATATCGCGTGCGAGATCTGCACAAACATTAAAGTTTATTATTGCAAGAAATTTTAACATATTAAATTAAAAAAAATACTTTATTCTGTGCGACCGCATGGATTTTATTGATGTAGATACCTGTGGAATACAAAGGTGAAATAATCCTATTATTTTAATTAGGAACAAAGGTAAAGCTTTGTAAGCGATGGAAAAGAGGTCGATATTACATGTTTCCTTTTATTTCCTTGTTAAACAACAAGAACCTACCTAAAAATAAAAAATAATCCTGTTCAATTCACACAGCATCAATTAGCACCAAGCTACGCAGAGCTTGTGTTATGGGTAGGATGACTGATATACTTAATACATGATACTACATAGATAGATATTTATTATATAGAAAAACATCCAGAACTCCCTAAAAAAAAATTGCACGTCGTACAGAGATTTGTCCCGTGGCGGGAATAGAACCAGCAACCTCTTGCGTCGCAGGCGGACCTTCGCCCACTGCGCCGCAGAGATCGTCAAAAAATGTTTAACATAGTGTCCAATTGTATTTTTGTTGCCCTTCCTCTCTTGCCCGTGGATGCAGTAAGAATCTGCCAAGGGATACCTTCGGAAGATAGGCAGCAGCTTTATTGAACATTTTACTGCCGGCACCATGGCTAGCACCCCAAGGATGTTTTACTGTATTCCATCTTCAACATAAAGACATAAATGAATTATTATTATTTTTTTTAAATTAATTATTATTTATTTTTAACATTTTTTTATATTATGATAAGATTAATTTTATTATTTTTTTATATCCGAATTATTTATTCTTCATTTATAATAAATTATTTGAAATGAAAATGATTTAAAATTCATATAAAAAATAATTTATCACCTTGTAAAAGCCGAAAACCGTTTGTTATTTCATTTACCAATATGTAAGTCGTGTACGATATTTTAGCAACTAGAAAAGCCTACCGAATACTTAACATTCAGTTCCAAAGATTTCAGGTCTCGATATTTTGGTCCCGATATTGTTAGCATGGATGAAAATCGAAAAGACATTCTAGTTCAGCTTTTGAGTGACCGTTATATGTAATAGACAGTTGCAAATTTATATTTACGTGGATTCACTTTTAAAGTGATTACAGTCATAAGTTCTCCTAATACCATATCTATAAAGCTTCCTTTGACCGCTATTATGACTGAAATACCTAAGATGGAAGACGACCTACTTCCCCTCACTTTTTTTTTTGGAAAAAAAAAGTTTTCCGAAGCGAACGAATTAAATTATGTGCTTTATTCAATTTAAATGTGTTTTGTTATTATTTTGTAAACTGGCTATTTTTAGTAGCGTTTTGCTCTTTTGAATAAACACTTATTGATTTTGATTTTTGATTCCAGGTGTTGTGTGTAGTGTGCTGCACTGC
This sequence comes from Pasiphila rectangulata, assembly GCA_963082625.1. Taxonomy (NCBI): domain Eukaryota; kingdom Metazoa; phylum Arthropoda; class Insecta; order Lepidoptera; family Geometridae; genus Pasiphila; species Pasiphila rectangulata. The sequence continues at coordinate 21,605,429 of OY720240.1, read as the reverse complement.
TGAGCCGAGCATTGGACGTCCTACTGCTGAGCTGTCGGGTTGTTGTCGCCTAATATGATACACGGAAAGACGCTGCTGCCCATCTTCCGGATATATCCTTTGGCGAATTCTTACTGCATTCACGGCCAAGAGAGGAAGAGTTCTACAGCCGGCACCTCACGGCACAAAATGATAGGCAAACGTATTTAAAAATGGGAAGCTGATTAACAATGCAAGGTCTTCTAGTGATTGATTTAATGACTGCTTTGAAGAGTGTGGCCGGACGTCCTCGTTTTAAGGAATTCCAATAATCAGTGAAGAATTCGAGCATACTATTTTGAACTGGAAACTCGTATGAATATATCAAGGTCGCCCGTGATTATGAAGAATGCATTGTCACTGAATCGGTGAACTAGAAACAAAAAGTGGAAATATTCATCATTCATCATTTTCAGCTATAGGACGTCTACTGTTGGACATAGACCTCCCTCATGGACTACCAAGTATTGCTGGAAGCGGCCTCCATACACCGCTGACCTGCATACATTACCAGGTCTTCCGCCCATCAAGTTGTTGGACGTCCTACGCCTGTGCCGCCCTGTGGCCTCTTTTCGGTCCCATCGGACATCTATTCTTCGGGCTACTTGGACTGCCCATTGCCACTTCAATCCCGAGCATGGCCCTCTCTATAGCTCATTGAGCGATTCCGAGCTTATTCATGCGAGTAGTGAAGGACCACGTCTCGTATCCATAAGTCATCACTGGTACCACAAAAATCAGTGGAAATAAGATTAGAATCAATTTGAATTTGCATCCTCGATTTTTTTAATTATTTATTTTTTATTTTTTCGTCTTGTGACTTGATGTTTTGTTTTATTTTAAGTTTGCTTAGAATAAATATTTTTGTAATAGCGCTCAAGAAATATAATAATATAAGATACGTTTGCGTTAGGCATTAAGGTTCTAGAGGTCATCGGTAACTAGTATTTAATTTTAATGATATGAGAAATATATTTTTTAAACCTAATGCCGGCACCCCAAGGCGATCCTGCATTATATATGCATATATTTATGTACTAATAATCAGTGAAGAATCCGGGCATACTATTTTGAACTAGCTGCCCGTACATCAAGGTCGCCGTGATTATGAAGAATGCAGACTTGTCACTGAATCGGTGAACTAGAAACCCACAAAGAAAATTAATCACCAAAAGTAGGTAAGTTCAAGGTAAATTGAACAGAATAACTTTTTCTTCTTTTAAACTATCTCTTCTGTATATAAATTTAGAAATCTAGTAAATTATATTCTCTTCAACGCAGACACAAATCTGCTAAAAACTCAATGGCTTCATCAGAGAAACAATTTCTTTATTTACAATTTATAAGACTTAAAAACATTCATTTATACCTAATTATTTCTTATTGTACTGCTTTTAGACTCTCTATTTGAAAATTGTGTGTTAATTTTGAATAACGCTGTGAGCTACATTATTAACTACTAAACATTCCAATAATGTACCTACATAAAACATCTAATGTAGTTGTTTGTTGTTGTGTTATAAGTACCAGATGGCTACTTTTTTACTAACCTTTTTTGTTCTGCTGGGAAAGGTCTTCCCCAGTCCTCCAACTATCTCGATCCTGTGCAGACTCCTACCATACTCTGTCGAAGGTGATAAAGCTCATCCCGTCATCAGGAAGATGATGTGAGCCCACTTCTCCGGCCTCTGCCCATCTTCCGGAGGTATCCTTTAGCAGGCTCCTTCTGCATCCACGGAAAAAAGGGGCAATATTGTACTACCAGCACCCCACGGCACTAAATTATGTTAAGTGACCTAAATTTGAACATTTCCATTTATTAGTAGAGGTATATAACTATACGTATATAATGCAGGATCTCGCTTGGCCGGCGGGTTGGCGAGCACAGTGCGAGATGTTGATGCCCGGAAAGACGTTGCAGTCCATCTTCCCGAGACATCCCTCTGCAGATTCTTACTGCATCCATGGGCAAGAGAGGAGGGGCAACATTCTACTGCCGGTGCCCCACGGCAAAAATAATTTAATAATTAAATAATTTTTAGGTAACTTATTTATTTCATATATTAAATAAATAAATTACCTACGTCACGTTTCCGAAACGAGCTGTCATTTAGCTTGACATCTTGCAAATCTATCTATTTATTTTATTTTAAGGTATTGTATCTTGCCGTGGGGCACCGGCAGTAGAATGTTGCCCCTCCTCTCTTGCCCGTGGATGCAGTTAGAGCCTGCTAAGGGATACCTCCGGAAAATGGGCAGCAGCGTCTTTCCGTGTATCAACATCCCGTACTGCGCTCACCAACCCGCCTGCCAAGCGTGGTGAGTATGGCAACTACCCCTCATGGAGATCCATGAGGCAGGTCTGTGTCCAGTAGTGGACGTTTAACGGCTGAAATGATGATTGTATCTACGATTTACATTAATCGTAATCACGGTGACCTTGACGGGTTGCCAGTTTAAAATAGTATGCCCGGATTCTTCACTGATTATTACTACATAAATATATGCGTTATATAATGCAGAATCGCCGTGGGGTGCCGGCAGTGCTGCATATCCTCTTTTGCCCGTAGATGCAGTAAGAATCTGCCGAGGGAAGCCGTCTTTCCAGGCATCAACATCTCGCAATGCGCTCGCCAACCCGCCTGCCAAGCGAGATCCTGAATTATACCCGTATAGTTATATACTAATAATTAGTCAAGAATTCTGTTATTTTGAACGGGCAACCCGTACACCAAGGTCAATGATTATAAAGAACGCAGACTTGTCACTGAATCGGTGAACTAGAAGCAGAAAGTGACAATAAAATTAGAATCAATTTGACTCTGTCGGAGAAAACTATGTCGTGTTTATTCGTACAATATAACGTTTGAGGGCTATGGAAATGTTAAAATTTAGGTCACTTAACATAATTTAGTGCCGTGGGGTGCCGGTAGTAGAATGTTGCTCCTTTTATCCGTGGATGCAGAAGGAGCCTGCTAAAGGATACCTCCGGAAGATGGGCAGCAGCCGGAGAAGTGGGCTCACATCATCTTCCTGATGACGGGATGAGCTTCATTACCTTCGACAGAGTATGGTAGGAGTCTGCACAGGATCGAGATAGTTGGAGGACTGGGGGAGACCTTTGCCCAGCAGAACAACAAAGGTTAGTAAAAAAGTAGCCATCTGGTACTCATAACACAAGATCTGCTTACTGTCGGGCTAGATGGCGCTGCGTAACATGTCGAGCATTATTAGCATCATACAACAAATAGCTAAGATGGAAATTAAAATATCATGATCATTTCAGCCGTTAAACGTCCGCTACTGAACACAGGCCTCCCTCATGGGTCTACAGGGTTAGTTGCCGTACTTACCACTCTTGGAGGCAGGTCGACAAGCGCTGTACGGGATGTTAATACACGGAAGGCGCTACAGACCATCTTCCGGAGTTATCACTTAGCAGGCTCTTACTGCATCCACTCCACGGCAAATCTATATATATAAAATTGAAAGTCCTGCCTGACTGACTCACTGACTGACTGATATATCAACGCACAGCCTAAACCTCCAGTGGTTTAGGCTGTGCGTTGATATATCAGTCAGTAAATCATACATTTTTTTTTCCATTTACATGCACAACTTGTGATCAACTTATCTAAATATATAAAATTCCAAGTCCTGGCTATCTTCTCCTGCTGCTGGTCCGCTTAAGATGAGAAAACTGACTGACTGACTGATATATCAACGCACAGCCTAAACCACTGGACCTAAAGACTTGAAATTTGGCACACATATACCTTGAGTATCCTAGAGGTGCACTAAGAAGGGATTTTTCGAAATTCCCACGGTATAGGGAATAAATGGGATTTATATTTTCGAATCAAAGTGGCTCTGCGTGAAAAAGGGGATTTCTACGCGAACGAAGTCGCGGGCAAAAGCTAAAAGTTAAAATATAAAAGAGATTATTGTAGACTTTGTAAGCCTGGCGACAAGATTTATCATCATCATCATCATCATCATTTCAGCCGTAGGACGTCCACTGCTGGACATAGGCCTCCCTCATGGATATCCAGTTATTGCGGTTGGAAGCGATCTGCATCCACCGTCGACCTGCGGTCTTCACCAGGTCATCATCCCATCTTGTTGGTGGACGTCCTACGCTGCGCTTGCCGGTCCGTGGCCTCCACTCGAGAACTTTTCGGCCCCATCGGCCATCTGTTCTGCGAGCTACATGGCCTGCCCATTGCCACTTCAACGTGCTAATCCGTTTGGCTATGTCGGTGACCCGAGTTCTTCTACGTATCTCCTCATTTCTGATTCGATCGCGTAGTGAAACCCCGAGCATAGCCCTCTCCATAGCTCGTTGAGCGACTCTGAGCTTATTCATGAGGCCAATCGTGAATGACCACGTCTCGGTTCCATATGTCATCACTGGTAACACACACTGGTTGTAGACTTTCGTCTTAAGGCACTGAGGAATTTTGGACGAAAAGACGTTGCGTAGTTTCCCAAACGCTGCCCATCCGAGTTGGATTCGCCGATTTACCTCTTTCTCGAAATTGGACCTACCTAATTGGACTGTTTGTCCTAGGTATACATACGCGTCGACAACTTCGAGAGCCGAGTTCTCAACCATAACTGGGGCAGGCGCAACATGGACATTCGACATAATCTTCGTCTTGTCCATGTTCATTTTAAGACCTACCCGTTGGGAGACTCGGTTGAGGCCTTCGAGCATCGTGCCAAGTTCCTCCATCGATTTTGCCATGACCACAATATCGTCAGCAAACCGAAGGTGAGTCATGTATTCGCCGTTAATGTTGATGCCTAGTCCTTTCCATTCCAAGAGCTTAAAGGCATCTTCCAAAGCGGTCGTAAACAGTTTCGGAGAAATAACGTCTCCCTGTCTTACGCCTCTTTTTAAGGGAATATCCTTCGAACTCTGTTCCTGTACTCGGACTGACATAGTGGCGTTTCTATACAAAGACTTCAACACTTCGATATACCGATAGTCAATTCGGCATCGTTGGAGAGACTCGAGCACCGCCCATGTTTCGATCGAATCGAAGGCTTTCTCATAGTCCACAAACGCGAGACATAGCGGCAAGTTATACTCTTCGGTCTTCTGTATCACTTGCCGCAGCGTATGAATGTGGTCTATGGTACTGTAGCCTTTTCGAAACCCGGCTTGTTCGGGACGCTGGAAGTCATCAAACCTGCGATCGAGACGATTTGTGATGACCCTTGAAAACAGCTTATAAACATGGCTCAAAAGCGAGATCGGTCTGTAGTTCTTAAGCAAGGTGTTGTCACCTTTCTTAAAGAACAGTACCACGACGCTTTTGTTCCATGTTTTTGGCGTAATACCTTCGAGCAAGACGGAGTTGAAGAGCTTCTGAAGGACTTTAAGTATCGGTGATCCACCCGCTTTCAGAAGCTCTGAAGTGATTCCGTCCTCCCCCGGCGCCTTGTCGTTCTTAAGCTGTTTCAGGGCCATCCTGATCTCGTACAAGCTGATGTCCGGGATATCTTCGGTATAATGTCGGGTCAGCTTGGCTCTAGGGTCTTCTGCCACACTGCAAACAGGTTTAGTGACCGAATCGTAGAGCTGTCCATAGAACCTTTCGACTTCCCTTAACACTTCTGCTTTACTTGACGCTATACTGCCATCTTCCCTCTTCAGCTTCGTCATCTGGCTTTGCCCAATAGACATATCTCTCGCGAACACTTTGGAGCCTTTGTTCCGCTCTATCGTATCTTTAATACGAGCTGTATTAAAGGTACGAATATCGTGCCGCAAGGATTTCCAAACTTGTCTATTGAGCTGCCTATGTGACTTAGCATCATCGGGAGACTGCAGTCGTAATGAGCGTCGTTCAGCCATAAGGTTAAGAGTGTCATCAGAGAGTTTCTGAGGTCTATTTGTACGGGGCGTCTTAAAGAACTGAGACCCCACCGTATGGACAGTTTCTACGAACCTGTTATTGATCTCGTCCACTGATGCATGTTCTTCGAGACCCAGACAATCAAAGCGATTTGAAAGTTCGAGTTGAAAGCTCTCGAGGTTTTGGATATGTGCACGAGTGGGTCGGAGCGTAGATTTCATCAGACGGGACCTTTCAAGTCTAACGTTCATATTCAATGTGCCTCTAACGATTCGGTGATCACTTCCGGTTTTCACCCTGTGAATCACAGTGACATCATTGAATACCCGTTTCTTGTTGGTCAAGATGAAATCAATCTCATTTCTCGTGGAACCATCGGGACTCATCCAGGTCCATTTCCTGTGAGGCGGCTTCTGGAAGAAAGAATTCATCATAAAGAGTCCTTCTTTCTCCAGAAAATCGGCCAGCCTCTGTCCCCTGGGGTTCCGTTGCCCATACCCAAATTGCCCCAACAACAAGATTTATGAATCTTGATAAAAAACACACTTTAATATCACAAAAACAATTTAGTTTACTAGCACTTATTCGATAAGAAGAACGAGGTGTTTGATAACAAATAAAGACCTAAACTGGTTTTTCTTAAGGCCACAAAATTCTAAATTAGCCAATTTTCGATTAAATTTTAAACGAACAAATATCTTTTATAATATCGCAACTGACTGGGTCCCGGGCAGATAACGGCCACGTGGAAGGCCTAGACGGAGATGGCGAGATGGGCTCGACTCTTTTGATAAGGAATGGGCCCTTGTTGCGGAGAACTGCAAAGAAAAGGGGAGGGAGGCCTATGCCCTTTGCCCTTTATTACACTACAGGCTCTTAATAATAAAAATAATAAATATATTTTGTTTTAATCAGAAAAAAATATATTTTGGCGTTTTTGAATATTTAACGGTTCAAAACACGATATTTTGCACTTTACCTGATAATAATAAATCATGAAGGAAGGGTAGTTTTTGCTCGTTTTTGTTATTGTACTTCTAGTGTATCAATGTTATACTCTCAAAAACCATCTTTTAAAAAAAAAATTAAACGATTTTTTATAGAATTTAAGTAGGTCGCGCCCACGGGCCCTCGCGCACTCTGTCAGAAACTCACCACTGGAATCACCTGTCCTTAAATTGCTTGCTTACATATTAACGTGCCTATTGTTAATGCAGTAAAAATGTAAGACTTATTTTGTCGTATCATATCTGACCTTGAAAGTATTAAAAATCTTGTTTAAAATGCTGTGGCTTCCAAACGTTAGAAGGCAACAACCCAGGATCATTTAGACTTATATTTAGGAGCTTGTTGGGGACACTACTAAAAACAGTTTTAACCTTGATTTTTATATGCTCTAAAAGCTCATGGCACTCGAAAAGTGGAAATAATACACTTCTACGTAATATCACAGTAATATAGCCTTATTTATTTTGGTTTAGTTGTTCATCATAATTTCAGTCGTAAAACGTCCACTACTAAACACAGGCTCCTCATGGATCTCCATGAGTGGTAGTTGCCATACTCAACACGTTTGGCAGGCGGGTTGGCGAGCACAGTACCTGATGTTGATACACGGAAAGACGCTGCTGCCCATCTTAGGGGGTATCCCTTAGCAGGCCTCTTACTGCATCCATGGGTATGAGAGGAAGGGTAACATTATACTGCCGGCACGCCACGGTAGTTTATATTTATAAATAAATAATGCTAGATAATTGACACAGCATCATCTAGCCCCAAGCTAAGCAGAGCTTGTGTTATGGGTACTAGATGACCGATCACAGAATTGTGGGACCGATATACATAATACAGAATACCATGGACCAAATAAATACTAGTATTTATTTATAGTCCATGATTACACTACATAGATATTTAATATATATTGAAATTATCTTTATTTATTTTATATTGAAAAATATCCAGAACATCCTGAACGAATATCTGAAGATCGTACAGACATTTCGCCCGAGGCGGGAATCGAATCCGCAACCTCTTGCGTCGTAATTATAAAAGGTATTTCGACCTATCAGTTTCTTTAAAACAATATTTTACATTTCTCGCATACCACGAGCACGTCACTCAGTGGAAGCAAACAAAAAATAAACTGAAAACTTAATATATCTGTCACCATATTTTTCACACTCTCCAAGGCATTCCGGAGTGTTCCGTAAACAAGAACAAGGTTCGTCTGCCATGGAATGCTGGAGACATTCCTGTCGGATCTCGGATTTAGACGCCGTCATGTCAGCGAGCTTGATGCATAAAGTGTATGCCAGAGAGACAATATTAATGGCGGCTGATGGGTATGAGCCAACGTTCATACTTCAGATTAGGAAATCATTTCAGTGAAAACTGGATAAGATACCGCTTAAGATGAGAAAACTTACAAAAATATTTATTCGGAACAAAAACACTTGGCACAAACCACAGAATACAGAATAAAAAGTATTTTCTGTGGTACAAACATTAAGAAAACGTTGACTGCTGCTACAAACAGAATTACGTAGCAGAGTCAGCGCCCACCTCCGAAGTATAGCAGGTTCTTACTAAAGAATATGTATAAGATCAAAATACAAGAAAAAAACAAAAATATATACAATAGCAAAACGTAAACTTAAATGCATTAAAGAACAATCACTTTTAATAATTATAATTTATAAACTTGATTACGAATTACTTATTTAAAAAATCTACGTTGCTTCAATACTAAATATAGTTAAGTAAGTCTGTTAATTCAAAAATTTGTTCACATTCCTCTATCAAACAAGGTTACAGACTTTACAGAAATGTATGGTTTAGACATTATAATGTAGTCTAGACTTGTACTCAGGATTGGGGTGGATGACACCAATTAGGGAAGAATTGGAAAGCGCTAACCTAGGAGTGAATAAAGCACCATACCCATTTCTGCCGCCAAGCAGTACTGCTACATTGCTGTGTTCGAAGGGGGCCGGTGAAATTACGGGCACAGGAGGCCTTACAACTCTGTCTCAGGGGGAAGGGCGCAACGCAATGCGGGCGTTGGTCACGTGCTTCGTAAACGTGATCACCGTGGTATTGCAGTTGTTAAAGGTAGAGGTTACCGCTTAACATCGGGTCGGATTTCGACTGGTCATTTAGTCGTATAAAAAAATTACCGCTACAATATCGTCGGTTCATCGGCAGGCTGATTATGTATCTCGCGACAGGTTTGCAACAGGCGTAAATCTCCCGATCATCGCTGTCAATTTGCGAGTTAACCTTGTGGCGAATATACAAAAACACCTAAACTAAACAAAATTGACGTTTGACAGCGATGATCACGAGATTCGCGCCTGTTGCAAACCTGTCGCCTAATACGTAATCAACCTGCGGGTCGGCATTCCAGAACCTTTACGTCTCATCGGTTAGTTTGCTTTCATGGCTTACAGTTAAATAAAAAATAAATAAAAATACATTTGTTTATAATGTTAATGTTGTTTATAATGTTGTTTACAAAACCCGGTTAAATATGGAGTTGGCTCCCAGAACATTTTAGAATCAACGACAATACACTTCAATATTGTAAATCTCTCTCATCTTATGGCCTATAGTCAGGTAATTATATCTCCTGTGTGGTTTATACCTTGCAACGTGGCGCCATGCAGAGTAAACATCGTTTAATGCTAACCAGACGGGCCTTGATGATTTGTTGTGGAAAATTAATATCTGGTGACCTGAATATTACCGGTTTTTATTACTACAGTTTCACTGCACTTCTAATTAAAACCGCTAGGGTTTCAGAAGCGCTGTAAAAATATTGCGACGCGACCTTGAACCTATGATATGATATTATTTTTGAAAATTAATTTAGCAGCTGAAATAAATAAATAATAAATAGTCACTTACATACCTACTTCGGGATATTACATCATCATCATTTCAGCGGTAGGACGTCCACTGCTAAACATAGACCTCATGTACCTCCAAGTGTTGCGGCTGGAAGCGGCCTGCACCGACCGCCAACCTTCAGACCTTACCAGGTCGTCCGCCCATCTAGTTGCTGGACGTCCTACGCTTGCCGGTCCGTGGCCTCCACTTTTCGGCCCCAACGGCCATCTGTTTTTCGAGCTACATGGCCACCCCATTGCTACTTCAACGAGCTAATCCGGTTGGCTATGTCGGTGACCCGAGATCTTCTACGTATCTCCTCATTCGATCTCGTAGAGAAACTCCGAGCGTAGCACTTCTAATCGGATCTTTAATAATGATTCCTATTTTGCAAAGTTCCAAAAAATATGTCTCAAGTAAGTGAAACATATGATAGCATTAACATTTTTAAACAATGCGATACTCCTTATCAATTAAAATGTTAAGATTAGGGAGTATTCTTGTAGGGCGCCGGCAGTAAAATGTTGTCCCTTCTCTCTTGCCCGTGGATGCAGTAAGAATCTGCCAAGGGCTACCTCCGGAAGATGGGCGGCAGCGTCTTTACGTGAATTGCCTGCCAATCGTGGCGAGTATGGCAACTACCCCTCATGGAGATCCATGAGGGAGACCAGTGTTCAGTAGTGGACGTTTTACGGCTGAAATGATTATGATGAGAATTCAGAATGTTGTTTTTCGTTTGAGAATGGTTTGTGTTGAGAGAAGCGCTGTGTTTTGTGTTCAGACAAAGGCATGCGAGTAGCTGCAGACACCTGGAACGTTCACTTACATCATAAAGTGAATGGTAACCAGATGCAGCGGATGTTGGTGCAGGGTGGAAAAGAAGAAGGACAAACTGTTTTATTTTACACTGTTTGTGTAATTAGTACTTATTATTACTTTTGAAACTATGATGGTTGAGAACACTACCCATATTACAAGTTAATATAGATCATGGCTAGTGAAACTGTGCCTAAATATCTGAAAATTCAAAAAGACTCAAATCATGGTAAATATCTCGTAAATATGTTTTTATTTATTTTATTTATTTATGACACATCCAACAAAATAATCACAATAAAATATAAACTTTTAACTAATTTAACTTGAGTCAATGTGTTCCACCACTTACATGATGTCACGGCATGCAGAAATACAAATTTTGCAACATTATAGATAGGTACATAACAAGATAATTTTACGAGAATGTATTGCAAATAATAATTTAATAAAAAATAACAAAAGTCCTTAAAATTCTAAAGCATACAAGAAATGTCTCTAAAGTGTACTATTCTTATATTTTGTAAATATAGATTATTTTGTAACAACATTATATTGCATATAGAGTACTTATTTACTAAGGTAAGTTACGACGAAATTCAATTATGCGCTTTAGTCAACTTGACACGGTGTCTTGTTCTTCTTTTGTATATTGGCTATTCTAAGTAGTGACTTTGACTAATTGACTTTGACTGTATGTCAGGTAAAGTCAATTAGTCAAAGTGAGACAAAAATGAGATATAAGTGATCTCAAAAGTTCCAGATACCGCAGCGTCTGCCAAAGCACCGTATTTAGCTTTTTACATGTAAGGTCTGAAAGATAAGTCATAAAAATTTCCAGTTATCGCAGCGTCTGCTGAAGTACCTTACACAGCTCCCGTCAGGTAAAGTCTGAGAGATCAGTCCTAGAAATAACTAAGGGATCTTAGCTAATTCTTGCTACATCCACGGGCAAGAAAAGAGGCGCAACATTCTACTTCTACTGCCAGCACCTCACAGCAGTGCTGGTTGTCTAGACTTAAAATGTGTCAAATACACTTTTCGTGGCGAAGCAGTAAGTAAAAGCTAGTATATTGTTGATCACAAGTTGTGCATGTAAATGGAAAAAAATTGTATGATTTTGCCCAGCAATGGTTCAACAGTAACAGTTAGGTTCTACGATTTTGCCAAATGGTCTCTGAAAATGAATGAGTGTTTTTGTACAACCTATGTTTCGTGTAATCGTCGTCAGCTCGGCGCCGGCGCAGGCCTGTTATAAACAAAGCTCCTTGTGTATTGCACTTTTCATCCAATTTATGCGCCGTGTTGGCGGAATGTACAATAAGTTGCCATTAGACATCACAAGACTTTATAGACACAAGACTAGATAGTAATGTCAATTCTGTTTTACACTAGGAAGTGTAAAACAGAATCAGAATTATAATCAGAATTGAAATTATGACTCCCCAATGTCCCTGACACACAAATTCTGTAAACAGTTATCCTACATACTCCGTTCGTATGAAATCACCGCAATAAACAAATTAACCTACAAACGTTTTATGAAACGGAATATAAAGGAGACAGTCAATGAATCTGTTAAACTGGGACCAAATCACTTTTGCGAAAATAACAGCAACTTGCCAAGGCAGTTAACGTGAATATCGGAATAAAATAAGTTGTCACACCAGAATATTTGACAAACAACCAAAAAATTATCAGTACCTATGTATATGCCGTAGGGTGGACCGCAGTAGAATATTACCTCTCCTCTCTTGCCCGTAGATGGAGTAAGAATCAGCAAAGAGATACCACCTGAAGAGAAGCAGCAGCCTCTTTCCGTGTATCAAGATTCCGTACTGCGCTCGCCAACCCACCTGCCAAGCGTGGTAAATACGGCAAGAACCGCCTTAAGATCATTACTTGGCGATCAAAATTTCGAAAATATAAGTTATAATAGACGCTAAATTATGACTCATTTTGCAAATTTTAGTACTTGAGTTATAACGTAAATATACATAGAGAACTATAAATTGTCATCTCAAGGTACGGAGGCTGCTCCGCAGTTATAAGCTTTTGCAGTCCCTTCAATCTTTCGTATTAACCCAGGTACTTAAATATTAGTTCGTAGTAGTTAAATTATTATATGCCCAGCAGTGGACGTTCTATGGATGTAATGGTGACGAGTGTATTATGAATACCTGATGTTTCGGACTTGCTTTGATAACCCGACTTCAGGTGCTTTCTCCCGCAGCGGTTAACTGATAAAAGTTAAAATTACGCATTTTCTTCTTCTTTTATGATCGTTCTATATGATAGTGATCGGCGGAACGATTTAGACACCTTCCGAAATTATTAGTGGGACACCGCTTCCGGCAGGGGCGAAAGGAAGAATTTGTAGGAGGCCTTTGCCCAGCAGTGGGACACAACAGGCTGACAAAAAAATGACAAAATTATCAACACTATATCAGCGTTAGGACTGCTGTCCATATCTACTGCCTTCCTCATGGAACTAAACGATCATGAGGGGTAGTTGCCATACTCACCGCACTTGGCAGGCGGGTTGGCGAGCACAGTAAGGGATGTTGATACACGGAAAGACGCTACTGTCCATCTTCTGAAGGTATCCCTTAGAGGATTCTTACTGCTTCCACGGGCTTGAGAAGAGGGGTAAGATTCTACTGCAGGCACCCCACGGGAAAAGTAAATGCTCGTGCTTAAATAATAAAACGTACACTCGAAGACTCGGCCTGGCCAAGAGAAATTATTTTTTGTCTTTTTTAAACTTTCGCGATCACAACATACGTATAACCGGGTATTTATCGCGTAAATTACCTTTATTATTTCCCTACGTTTCGCTTGGATTGCACCAAGCATGGTCTTGGGAAGACAGACTCGTGAGCCAAGCGAATCGTCGGGAAATAATAAAGGTACCTAATTTACGCGTTATATACCCGGATATATGTATGACACTTATTTTTGCTCGTGTATTTCGGGAAGCCAATAAATATTACTGGCTACAAGGACCCGTTTTATTTTAACGACTAAATTGGGTGATGTGTCATGTTAATCAACATTTTTATTCCAGACTCACGTGGGTAAGTAGGTTAAATGTTTGCTTTCGTGATGTATTATTGAATTTTACTAGGAATCACTTACTATCATTGTCTTTGTTGGTATGATACTAATTTTGATAAGAATTTATTTATATTCGTCCAGTCATTATCTTGCAGTGTAAACGTACTCAGCGCACTCCATGAAATATTATAGCTTATCATCATCATTTCATCATTTCGGCCGTAAAACGTCCACAACTGAACACAGGCCTCCCTCATGGATAAGGAGTAGTTGCCATACTCACCATGCTTGGCAAGCTTGGCGAGCGCAGTACGGGATGTTGATACACTTAAATACGCTGCTGCCCATCTTCCGGAGGTATCCCTTAAAAGGCTATTTCTGCATCTATGGGCATGAAAGGAGGGTCAAAATTCTACCGCCGGCACCCGTCAACCCGTAGGAATACAGAGATAAATAGCCTATGTTACTCCGCCGTGGGGTGCCGGCAGTAGAATGCACATGGATGCAGTAAGAGCCTGCTAAGGGATACCTCCGGAAGATGGGCAGCAGCGTCTATCCGTGTATCAACATCCCATACTGCGCTCACCAACCCGCCTGCCAAGCGTGTTGAGAATGGCAACTACCCCTCATGGAGATCCATGAGGGAGGCCTGTGTTCATCAGTGGACGTTTTATGGCTGAAATGATGAATGACTCAGGGATAATGTAGCATTCTATTGGTGAAAGAATTTAGAAAATCGGTCCAGTAGTTTTTGAGTTTTTTCGTTACATACATACAAAATACAACACACAAAATACAAATCTTTCCTTATTATAATAGAAAGAAAAAAAAAGAAAGAAAATGTATTTATTGATCCACAACAAGAAAATTACACAAAAATAATCAAATAATATCAATATACTCGTAGGTTAATGCCACACAAATCGTCAAATAATAAAATAAATTCTACTCCGTCCATCCACCATCATTGACGACTACTTCTAATCCGTTCCGACAGGAATTACCCCAATCACTTTATCGAGATTAAGAATGTTATCAGCTGGTGGTGACGCCATCTGAATGCCCGGCATTCCACTGTTTCTGGGCAGCGGCCAACTGCAGGCATCAGGTGTTTGAGTGTTATTGGCATTTAACTTGCGATTAACGTCCGCAGGCTGAAATTTTAAGGGGATATGGGTGGTGCGTTCTATCTAATATCTAAATCATTAATTCATCATTCCAGCCGTAAAACGTCCACTGATGAACACAGGCCTCTTTCATGGTTCTCCACGAGGGGTAGATAGATAGATAGATAAACTCTTTATTGTGTAAATCATACAGAAAATAAAAACAAAAATAACTAAAATTAACTTAAACTACAAAAACAACAGAAATACACAATGGGCGGTCTTATCGCTTAGAGCGAGTATGGGGTAGTTGCCATACTCACCACGTTGGCAGGCGGGTTGGTGAGCGCAGTACGGGATGTTGATACACAGAAATACAGTTATCCAGAACCACTCGCTTTTCGCGCTCTTTTTTGCCGCGGACGATCAAGCTGTGGAACGAACTCCCATCTGCATTATTCCCTCGGAGCTACGATATAGGGTCCTTTAAAAGGCGGGTATTCTCCCTCCTCAGAAGCCGGCAGCGCATCAGCTTCGCCTCTGGTGTTGCAGATGTCCAGGGGCGACTTGACCACTTCCCATCAAGTGGCCCGTCTGCTCATCAGAAAAAATCCATTTTCATAAAAAAGTACAAAATCAATCATCAAGGTAAAGCATCCCTGCGCGCGGTTATAAATTGGATGGGTGACCAAATCTTTCTGTGCATTTTTAAAACTTTTACTAAATCAGATCCGCTAATTTACTATAATATTATTATCCTACTACATACCTGTCCACAAGCTACATACATAATTTCAGCTTTAAAACGTCCACTACTGAAAAAAGGCCTATCATGGATCTCCATGAAGGGTAGTGGCCATACTCACCATGGCAGGCGGGTTGGCGAGCGCAGTACTGCATGTTGATACACGGAAAGAAAAATTGATAGGAGGGTCAACATTCTACTCCCGGCACCCCACGTCACCCTACGGCTTTCAATGAATTGTGATTTATGCAGATTGAAGTAGAACAACCAATAGGAAGCACTCGTCTGAAACTGTGCTTTGAAGATGATCGCTCGTTGCATCGCAATGCTGAAGGAATGTGGAGAGGCACTGGCATGTCTGGTTTCTGCAGGGAATTCTTCAGCCTCAGCCTGTACCTGTGTTTGAGAATGAAAATAAGCTTATATATAGAGGTATTATACTAGCTTTTACCGACCGCTTCGCTTGCGTAACATTTTTAAGGCAAAATGTTAACAAGTGGGATTGAAATTTTCATACAAAAGAAACGTCATATTTATCTTTGGGAACTCAAGCTTAATCCGTTGGGTACTTTTTGCGTGAAGAGATAACAAACCTCCATACATCCATACAAACAAACTTTCGGCTTTATAATATTAGTGAGATATAGTGAGATTCCAAGCAATTTCTCTATTTCGATAAGCTTAAACATTTTATCCCGCCATAATCTATTTGACAGTCTTTTTTAAGATATTCTTCTATAATATTTCCTTACTATGTCCGATGTATTATTCTTTATTATGCTCTTTGTTTTGTCCTTAAAGGAGATGGAAAACGGTGGGCCCAGATACGATCTAAAATATTAGTCATATTTTAGTCGGTAATGGCTTGCACCTCAGTCTGTAAGTAAATAATAATATTTAACCATATCTAACCAGCTACCATCCTGGCAGGTTTAAAATATATTTAATTAGAAGAGATTGTGTACATTTATGGCAAATAATTATTTATTTATCAAACAATGATAAAATACATTGTAGCTTTATGTAGCTGAAGATTAAAAATGTTCTATTTTCAGGTATCTCGGTTCAGGTTTTATCTCCGTTCTCAGATTGACAAAATCCGCAGAATTTTCAGTGAAAGGTTGATAATTTTATTATAAAAGCTATTAATTGACACCACTTTCATCTTTTTACACCTGGGCCCAACATTGTGTGTAATCGTTTCAGTCTCCTTTAAGTCGTTCGGCCCTTTTGAGGGTTCCGGACTATAATGTTTAAAAGGAACGCTTATGATGTGACTTCGTCTGTCTGTCCGTCACTTGGAAATTACTGATGCCATCGACTTGAAATTTGAAATGACCAAAAACACCATCTAAAATTTTTGTAGCCCCCCTTTCCGCCCATTTGCAATCATAGTAAGAATATTTCTCAGCATTTTTATGTATGCAATATTAGCAAATAAGCGTTACTGTTTGTTATGTGAGAAAGTTTGTTTGTTGCCGTGGGGCGCCGGCAGTAGAACGTTGCCTCTCCTCTCTTACCCATGGATGCAGTAACAATCTGCTAAGGGATACCTCCGGAAGATGGGCAGCAGCATCTTTCCGTGTTTTTTCACTACCCTATACTACGCTAGCCAACACGCTTGCCAAGCGTGGCGAGTATGGCATCAACCCCTCATGACAACACAACCAAAAACCAGGCCCCGAGTCCCCGGCGGCCCCGCTAATCCTGGCTACGGTAGCAGTCACGGTAACGGCGGGGCTAGGGGTGCTAAGAATCCCCGGGAGACGATCGGCTACCAACCCCTACGACGACCACTGGCCCTGGTAACACACAACATCCGCACTTTGAGGACAGACGATAAGATTGTTGAGCTGGAAGAAGAAATTAGTAGATTACACTGGGACATTTTGGGATTATCAGACGTAGCTAGGCTGTACTACCGACGTTCCCCTACCCGCCACCCAGGAGACGCTCCCCTACGTCAACAGGGACGGCGCGAGGAAGCTTTTTTATTACATTATAATCGTGTAAAGACGTTTTAAGTTGACATTAAACTTTAATGGAAAATATTTATTTTATTATTTTTAGCGGATACGTTTAAATAAAAGCTTGTTAATTAAAAAGTTTTTTTTACTTGAAATTTATTTAGGAACTATTTTTGAATTTTTTGATGGTAGAATAACTATTTTTAAATGGCGTTAGCGTTCTTTTCTTCGTAGGAAACACAATGACAGTGACAGCAACTGTGATTAATCACAAACTTGCTTACTACTACTACTAATCACAAACTTATGCCGTGGGGTGCCGGCAGTAGAATGTCACCCCTCCTCTCCTGCCCGTGGATGCAGTAAGAATCTGCTAAGGGATATCTCCGGAAGATGAGCAGCAGCGTCTTTTCGTGTAAGAACATCCCGAACTGCGCTCACCAACCAGCCTGCCAAGCGTGGCGAGTATGGCATCAACCCCTCATGCACTTGGATCTCTAAGTCAATAAGGGAGGCCTATGTCCAGCAGTGGATGTCTTACGTCTGTAATGATGATGACAAACTTGCTTTCTCCGCTTGCTAGCTCCATCTGTTAGATTCGATAGAAAACACTTTTTACTTTTTTACTGAAACGGGTCTTTATTCGGAATCTAGTTCTCATTCAATAGTGGACTTTTAAAGCTGAACTAATGATGATAATGATTCGGAATCTGCCTCCATGAAAAAGAGTTTTAATTGTATGACATCACTTGAATGACGGCCTCTGCCGACGCGGTTCTATGCGTCGCTCGGTAAACAAGTCGATCTGGACGAGATGACGTGATACGTTAACGATCCGACGAGCAATTCAGTGCAGCTAATTCTATATTGACCTGAACTTCAGAATGGTAGGTGATGCCTGAACAGTGACTCACAGATGCAAGCGAATATAACTTTCAGTTATTCGCAGACATTTTATTTACGAGCAGAAAGGTAAGCTGGCTCAGGGTATTTGGCATATTCTCGGACCATTATTGTATATTTAGATGTTTATTTCAATGGTCTGATTCATCGTGTCATGTGAGTTTGCTGGTTGTTTTCTTTGTTTAGTATATAGTTTTGAACTTTAACGAAAACGATTGTGGTTCAGGTAGATGTAAATTTTTGATGTCATCTTTGCTTTTTTTAGGTTTTTGATGAATGTGTTCATGTATCTGAATCGGAATCACTACTGTGTACTTTGTTGTCCTTCCTACATCTTTCAATACGGCTTGGGACGGAATCTGCTCCACCTCCGTCAAACCTAACATAAGACAAAAGAAAATTGTTAAATGCTGACTATAACGACTGAGTTAGGTTTTTCTGTTCGCTTTTTTTCCTAACTTGCGTGTCATCTGAAGTGAACAATAATGTGCGTGTTTTTTAATTTTCCATTTGTCGCATCAAATAGGTGTATGCGACCGCGCTAAATAAATTATTTTTTTGAGTTGGAGTTTGGTAGTAATTTGAATTTTGGATGGCGTTCGATTTGATATTCATTCAACAAGTTAACGCGAGATTTTTGTATTTTTAATATACTCGTTGAATTTGGAAGAGAAAGAATGGCTTAGCTTTTTTATGTAGGAGTACCAAAAACATAATGTTAATTTTGTTTTAAAATTTCTAATTCAACACATACATTTAAAAACAAAAAACTCGCGATAACTCGTTCAAGCCCTTGAAATTCAGCAGTCGGCGACGCCCCAACTCTTGAAAACAACGTTAAAATAGCCATCGTTGGCATTCCCCGCATTCTTGTCTCCGACCAAGAAAAGGTCTGGACAGTGCGCAGTAGCCGTTGCGAAAACATGTTTCGTAACGACTGAAGTCGTCACGAGTCAATAGTTGTTTTTGAGTTATAAATGCGAATTTAAATAGATTTTTAATTTTATTGTTACAATCATCTGCCCGCAGTTTCGCACGCATGTTACCTGGATATAAGTTAGCCTTTGTGTTATTCCTGCTCAAGATACGTGTGCAAAGTTTTAGGCCAATCCGTAAAGTAGTTTTTGCTTGAAATGGTTGAACATATATCCATACAAACGTTGTTTTGTGTCAGAAATTAGAAATTCAGAAATTCTATCATTTATTTCCATAGTTTGCAATTGCAAAACATAGACACGTCTACGTTTAAATATACGTCTATACTTTTTCTATATGTCACTTATAGAAAAAGTAATCAAAATAAAGTATTTCGGTTCCAAAAATGAATGATAAATATGGTTACTACTCAGCATGTACAGCGGCAGAAAGGTCATACTACAGCACTGAAATTCCGAGTGACCAAAATATGCGGTTGGTCTATTTGCCTATGTAAGTACTATTGATTTGTAGCGAAAATTGTAGGCTTTAAAATGCTGTCCGAATACTCTTACTCGATGATGATGATTATACCTAGTTATTTTGGTCTACATAGATTGTAGGCATTCTGCTTTGTCTCACATACAATAAAATAAATGTCAAGAAACACTATAAGGCAGCCTCTACATTAAACGGAGAACGACATGTTGAGATAGCGAAAGTTTTATTAAGACCAGTGATTTAGATTTTAGAGTGATATATAAGAACCGACTGGTGGTCGAGGAACGCAGAGACCGAGCGACAGGCGATCAAGAGACAGACCACCCGCTAGATTGTTTTTTTTTTATTTCACATAGGCTTGCATTTGACCACATCTTGCCTGATGTTGAGCAATTATGTGGTCTAGGATGGGACACGCTTGCCTAGGCAAGACTTTCTAGAAAGTCGATGGTCCAATGACATCGTTAGTTCCGTTGGAAACCAGTGGACACAAATCGCAAGGGACCGAAAAGGAAGGCGCATATAAGAGGAGGCCTATTATAGTTTTTTTATGTGGCTAGATGACGAGACAAGCCAACTGCCCACCTGATGTCAAGCGGTAACCTCTACCTATTACAACTGCAATAAGGTTAAGGCACACAGCGATATAGACATTACTGCGTGGTGACAGGAATATGTATGGAGGTAGTACTTCCCCAGATGAACACAGAAGTCACAAAAAGTCCTACTAACTCATGTCCAGTAAATGCCGTGCCCACGTCGTGGGGTGCTGGCAGTATAATTCTACCCCTCCTCTCATGCCCATGGATGCAGTAAAAGCCTGCTAAAGGATACCTCCAGAAGATGGACAGCTGCGTCTTTACGTGTATCAACATCCCATACTGCCCTCACCAACCCGCCTGCCAAGCGTGGTGAGTATGGCAACTACCCCTCATGGAGATCCATGAGGGAAGCCTGTGTTTATCAGTGGACGTTTTATGGCTAAAATAATGATGTAGCAGTAAATGCAACCGGGAGATAAATAGTAATGATGATAGTGATAAGTGATTTAATATTGTTTACCGAAAGCATTTGAGGTAAAGCGCTTATTTAAGTTCGTGCACGTAGCGTTTCTCATTAGCCTAGCATTGCCAACGTTATTTAGGCTTTCTGTGATAATTTGCCAAAATTATATTCTGGCAATGCTGTTAATTAGCTCTATTTTGATGTTAAAAGAGTTTGACTCATACTGTTTCCGTAGATTAATGAACCCTTTTTAGGGTTCCGGACCAAAATTGTTAAAAGGAACCCTTGTGATATCACTTCGTCAGTCTGTCTGTCCCAAATGGATATCTTGAGAACTACTGATGCTATCAACTTGAAATTTGAAATGGTTAAAGATAACGCTTTTTTTCTAATATAGCATATATGAAAATGTAAAAAAATATTCTTATTATTATGATTATTATGATTGCAAGGGGGGCGGATAGGGAATCTCAAAATTTTAAAGTGAAGTTACTGGGTCGTGTCATCATAATATAATATAATCATAATATAAAAAGGTTTTCATTTGCATTTGATAATAAACAGTTTTTAGTTTTGCTTAAAGCCGTATAGTTTTCAACTTATTTACAAAACCGTTGAGAAAAATACCATTCCGCCTTATCTCCGAAGTTTGCAGAGATAAACCCCTGAAACTTAAAATGCTAATGGGATTGTATGTACATGGAAATCCATGAGGGAGTCCTGTGTTCAGTAGTGGACGTTTTACGGTTGAAATGGTGATATAAAGGGAAGGGAGGCCTTTGCCCTGCAGTGGGAAACATCAGGCTTATAAATAAAAACAAATAAAAAAAATATTTAAAGCTATAACAATAATAAGTTTTTGTTTATTTGTATTTATTTTAATGTATTAATTTAGTAAAATAATTGTATAACAACGTTGATTATATAAACTTGTACACCATACCTATTTTAAGCCTTTGTAAGTGCAACAGTTGAACAATAAAAGTATTCTTTAAAATGTTAGCTAATATACACATATATTTTTATATAAGTATTTTGATCTCCATGAGGAGTAATTGCCATTCTCACCACGCTTGGCAGGCGGGTTGGTGAGCGCAGTATGGGATGTTGATACACGGATAGACGCTGCTGCCCATCTTCCGGAGGTGTCCCTTAGCAGGCTCTTACTGCATCCACGGGTAGGAGAGGAGGAGGGGTAACATTCTACTGCCGGCACCCCACGGCACGGCAGGAATTTTATGATTGCTTTATGTTTATTTAAGTTACTTTTTTCTTTTCAAATAACAAAACTGTGCTTTGTTGTTTTGCGTCGACACTTCCGAAAGGTCCTACCTGAAAACCAGCGTTGAGATTAACATTATGCTGAGGTAGGACCATTTGTTCCTCAAACTTACATGTATGTATGCACACTGTTTGTGTATACAGAAATATTTTTTTCTTTCTTTACTTCTTCAGGCATAAAGATGTTAACAGAACTTTATTGGAAGAATTCTCAAATAACAATGTTGACACAAAGCAGCTCATTCCGGCGGAAAAGTGAAATATTTGGCAGTTGCGGCTATAACTGAAATGAACATTTTAAGGACAAAACGCCAGCTGGGAGCTAATCCAAGTGTCATACCAAAATATCATTAATGTCTTTGTTCCAAAGGTCTGATTCGCCTTGAGCATGATTTGACAAATTTGACGCAACGTGTAAAGATACAGAAGCATAATTTTATCTGGGCTAGAGGTCAAATAATTAGATCTTTGAACTTACTACCTTTAGTTAGGGTAATTGAAGAATCATGAAGATAATAATTTTATTTAGACACTTTTTCTTTGACTTTAAGCTAAATAATTTTACACCGATTAACCCTGTATTCGGTGTAAAATTCTAAGGGTAAGCGTAGAGCTAAATATGGAATACACAAGAAAACATTTTGTAAGCATAAAAATAACAATATAAAAATAGGCCCAAACTTTGGTTAGACACGTGAGCACTCTATCGGATAAAGATTAGGTACACTTACATTAATTACGTGTTATCGTGTGCCTCTAGGTTCACCATGATGATATTCGCTCAAAAAAACCTTCATATGGTACCTACTTATTGTAGAGGGCTGGAAAACCGTCAAATCTTCATTGAAACTTTTGAAAAAACACTGATTTTTACTGATACTCCGCAAGTATTTCAGCTGATAATATCGCGTCTTCCCACACGTAATTAGCCAGTCCTGTTACTCAAACTATTTTAAAAACATAAAAAAAACTCCTCTAATTACTTTCAAGATTAGCTATTGAAAGAAAACTTTGAACTTGTACCATGAGACATTGCCAAACATTCTGACGGGTGGCTCGTGTTATATATTCAGCTATGTCGAATCATAAAGCTGAAACACACTATTGTGTCGTATTGCGGCGCGTCGCGGCAGAGGGATGAAGCATTGATTACGCTTAGCTCACACAGGTGGAATCAAGGATTTCTGAACTGGCATATTATGATTATATATTATGTACTTGGTTTTGTGTCATGTCGTCAAAAACAGATAGTTATTTAGTGAAAGTGGAGTTAGTTCGTCTTTTAATTCTTGAACGGTATTGTACAGAGTTTCGTAAATACGACCCTTTAGGTAGCCCCATAAAAAAAGTCCATCGGCGTCATGTCGGGTGAACGTGATTGGACCATTTAATTGGACAATATGTACCCATCCAACGGTCAGGAAAATTCTCATCTAAAAACCGATTAACCGTATTTACGAAACTCGGTACAATAAATACCGTTCAAGAATAAAAAGACGCAGTCCACTTTCACTTAAACCAGATTCATCACTCATGGTTGTCTAAGGCCACTAAAAGTGTTTTGAAACGTGCCCGTACCTGCATACAGCAACATGGGGCCATATCGAACATCTATTGTAGTAGTTTTAGTACCGTTTTGTACCAAACTACTAAGAAATCGTATGTGAAAACATTTTATTAAATTTGACTAACTTCCGCTGCTCAGATTTTTTTATTCGATACAATAAAATGATCTTTACAAAAAACTGAGTCGATTGGCACCAAAAATAAATTTACCAACTTGATTCATTTTAAGGCGCTACTCACGCTTGACCAAAAAATTTAGTGCCAAAATATTTTTCTTCAAAAAGGAGCTGATGTTTCAGAAGAAACTGCACCTGTATCTCCTCTGGTTATGGGTGCCCCCGTACTGTCCCAGTTAAAAAAAAACGCTGTATATGCGCAGCCGATATGCTACTTCGTACGCTACAAGTGACATCATGACACAAAAGTATGCTTGCACCTTTATGTCCTACAACATTTATGTCTGAATATACTCGTAACACTGTCTTCGGTCCAAACCAAATACGTCTTGGACAACACGTTTTACTTATGGCTCGTCGCCAAAGTAAGTCTCGCAAATTAGGTATTTTGAAAGACGTTGTAAGTTCATCCACATTATTTCAGGACTGATACTTCAGTATTATTGTTTTCCCTCAAAAAAATTACAATCACCACCTATTTTTATTATCATTATAATGTGTCCCACTGTTGGCCAGAGTTCTCCATCATCTTCTTTCACTTTTCAAAATCACCGGCCTCTTCCCACTTCCCTTCCTAGAAGGTTTATTTCTGAATCAATATTGTATAACCTTATTATTTTTCATTAATTTTATTTAATCACTTGTGACTTCATAAAATTTTACTGATCCATTATCATCATCTCAGACGTAGCAGGACGTCCACTGCTAGAAAAAGGCCTTCCTCACTATGTACTGATTATGAAGGGTTGTTGCCATACTCGCCACTCTTGGCAGAGTACGGTACAGGCCTCCCTGTACCGTACTCTGACCGCATTTGAACCGTATTCTGACTGTACAACAGCTTGAATGTACTACATCAAGTCGTCTAAGAACAAAACAATGGCGCTCACGTAGACCACGTGTCCTTTCAAGAAATAAACCACAAAATATTTAACACAACTTCAGGAGCATCCTAGCGTTTCGTTCTGGAAATTTCATTGAGTATTACATCACTAGACGCGGAAGTAGTATTGTTCATCCCGCTCGCCATCGCTGTGGGTCTATTTACGTCGCGTCAATGCCACGAGGCCAAGCACCGCTCAATGGAACTATTCATTTACTAGTGCAATTCTGTAATACACGAATTGTAGCTGCCAGAATTTAAATCGTGCCTTGGTGCTAGAATGAAGAATAGTTTCCATTTCGTGTACGGTGCTCTACATGAATCGAAACACAGCCTACGCTTATTCAAGATCCACCCTTGGCAGGCGGGTTGGCGAGCGCAGTACGGGATGTAACATGGATAGACGCGGCCACGGCTCGTATTTACCTATCTATAAACATAGTAAAACATATCTATCTATATAGATACATATTTTTTAATATGTACATATGTATATGTATAAAAACATCCAGATCACCCTGAACAAATATCTGCAGACGTACAGACATGTGGCGTAGGTGCCTGCACATATGACCTTCGCCCGCTGCGCCACAGAGGTCGTCAAAATACATTTTGCCCTAAGCCCTTAAAATTCCTACAGTTATAATTTAACCCTTATTTAACATTTGCATGGATAAGTGTTCCAGACGTAGAGATCATGGCAAAATTTCCTGGTCTTAAAAAAGCTCTTAATCTCATATTATCAGAGACTTATGGGTTCAAGATCATGATGATGATGTATAAATAACAACTGACATAAAACTCTTACGATATTTATTTTGGTCCCAATTAACATAGATTTCCTTAAACATTTAACAACTTAAACATTTTCAAAGTCTACGTAAGTTAACAATCGTACACCTATAAAACTTATCACAATTTCATATTTTTTGAGTTTTTCTATTTTCTTAGGCGTACCAAAGGTACTCATGCAATTAATATTTTTCTTACAAGTAAGCTCTACCTAGAAAATGGAATACATATATTCTATCTCTATAAGTAGCAACACAGATTCTTTCACAAACAAACATTGAGCCATGACAAGATTTTAAATTCACCGGATTAAGCTAAAATTCAGTTTTTTATTACAATGTTTTTTTCATGGTCCCACCACAAAATGTTAAATTATTTCTTTGGTATTTTCATAGTAGTCATGGCATGCTTCATAGACCATAGTGTAGTTAAAAATAAAAAATTAAATTAAATTTATTATTCCGAATTGAGATTATTATTCTGCTCAAGATATTTTCATTCAAACTGTACATTCGATCCATCAGTCTTTTTAATTCAACATTCAAACCATCACCATCCTCATTCTTCCACACTTTAATCACAGTTGACTTATCTTATTTTTTAATCTTAAACCAATGACAAATTAAAACTATTCCCACATTTCGGCTCTAACATTTCTAAGATTTCTGTGTAATAACATGCTTAAAAGTCATAAAACCTTAAACATTTCTGTGTAATAATGTGCTTGAAATGTGACTTAACAAGTGCAAGAAATGCGCTGCAGAAATTGTTAGTAATTTCTGAGCTCGTGAATGGACATTTGCAGGTGCAAAGGTTCGACAAATTCCTTACATTAATCCTAAAAATAATTCCATGGACCTCTTTCGTTCAGTGCTGCTCAATAGGGCCGTACCGCTGTCTGTACCAGGTCATGGTGATATAGTCTGGCTCGTAGACGTCCGGGATCTCCTTGTCTATGGCCTCACAGTACACCATCTTCACGGATGCCTCGCCAAAAAGGCGCTCCTCGTACTTGATGAGTTGCTTGAAGAAACCGGTGTTTGGCCGGACCTGGGGTCTGGAACAAGGAAGAGACTTTCAGAGACTCCTTTTATGAAAATAAAAAATATCTGTTATACATCGAGGTATTTGTCGAGTTACAAAGATATAATAACAACATTACAACAACTTGATATAACTAACTGGCTCTAAAGTCATAGACGAAAGTTGATGTTTAATGATAATCTTTTTAGAAATAATGATAAATATTATTATATAACAATATACCTGCAACGATCTATATAAATAAATAAATAATGCTGGACACCCTTAAGAAATATCTGCTGATCGTACAGACATTTAACCCGAGGCGGGAATCGAACCCGCAACCTCTTGCGTTGCAGGTAGAGGTCGTCGAACATTCGACCTTAGTGTTTCATTCATCACATTCTTCATTAACAAACAATTTCAAAATTTAAAGCGACCCTTACCGTCGTTGCTTCATGTGATGGTAGGCATCCCTCAGCGTCATCTTCTGCCATTTGACCAGGTATGCCAGGCAGAGCGTCACAGACCTCGACACCCCGGCAACGCAGTGCACCAACACCGCATTTCCGTTTGTGACCACCTGGTAAAAAAAATGTTTATGAATATTCCGTTTGATAGACTAGGGAATTTTGTGACAGGTTCTTATCACAGGGTTTGTCAGATCATAGCAAATAAGATAACAGTCATCATCATCATTTCAGCCATTACACGTCAACTGATGAACACAGGCCTCCCTCATGGATCTCTATGAGGGGTAGTTGCCATTCTCACCACGCTTGGCAGGCGGGTTGGTGAGCGCAGTATGGGATGTTGATACACGGATAGACGCTGCTGCCCATCTTCCGGAGGTATCCCTTAGCAGGCTCTTACTGCATCCATGGGCATGAGAGGAGGGGTATCATTCTACTGCCGGCACCCCACGGCGGCAAGATAACAATGCTACTGAACTATTTTAATTTTTACTTGTTAAACTTTCGCGATAATTAACATATTACGCTCCCGTAATATGTTAATTATCGCGAGGACTCCTCCTCCTGCGACCACGAACAGCAGATCAGTGCAATCCGGTCGCGATAAAATTTTGCATTTTAAAAACAAGTCATAATTATTTCATTGTTTTTTTTTTAATGATGGTTAAACAGTTACCTATGTATGAGTATACGCTCAATCTCTTAGATCAAGCATTTTCGACTGCATAGGGTTGCAAACTTCAATTCGTGAATAAACTTAGTAACGAATATACAACAACAGCTGTTTACTAAATCAAAATTGACATTTGATTGCGATGATCACGAGAATTTCGCCTGTTGCAAACCTGTCGCGAGATGCGTAATCAGCCTGCCGGTTTACAACATGATTTATTGTGAAATTCTAAACGACTATTTTTGTCAAACTGTTGTCTTTTTAAAACAAAAACTTCCTACCTCATTAATCAGGTCAGCGGTCCTCTCCATGTACGGGTATATGTCAGAATTGGGGGTATCCAGCAAAGGGACAAAGTGTCTGGGAACGTAGTCCTCCGGGGGTGGGCCTAGCTCGGGGGCTGCGCTGACGACCAGACCGGGGCGGAGCACCCTGACGGCTCCGGGAAGCGCGTGGGCTCCACACACGTAGAGGTAGTTGGTGATGCGGGAGACGCCGAGAGGGCAACCTCTGTAGAAAAAGATTGGTTGTTGGAACAGTCGTGAATTTATCTTGTTTATAAACATTAAATAACGTAAAGAGAACCGATTGGAACCGTAGAAAGAGAACATTGTAATTGTGTCATCATCATCATCACCTCAACCTCAGCCGTAGGACAGCTTTCCACGTCCACTGCTGGACACTTTATTTATAGGTATTTTATTTATTTGCTCTAAAAAGCCTAATCAATCAGTTTTTTAGGTCTAGTCATTTTATTTTCTGCTATTATTTATAAGATCAAATACCTTGTTGAAACATTCCAGACTTCACAAAGTGACTTTATCATCTTCGTCCTCATCCTTATCCACAGCCAGTTGAGCCTACGCCTTAATTTGCATAATCCTGACTTACACTTTCGAAAATCCAGGCTAAAAGTTGTATATTACCGTAATATTTTTCAGAATCAAAAATACTAGCAAGATCGAAAGAACTCTTATAAAAAAGCGTCCCAATCATAACAGGCAACATTCGTCAACAAACGCGCCGGCGCGGGCGCACGTAAACACCGCATTCCTCGCAGTTGTGTCACTCTGGCACCGCGCCAGTGCCTTACCTAGCGAGCTTTTGGGCTTATCTTGTGCGTTGTTTTGATTCATTGCTGTTTTTTATGCTTCCTTAATAGATGCCTGTTGAGTCTGACCTTCGCGAAACTATTGCTGTCTGTATATTTACACTTAGCCGCAAAGACATACATAATGTACCTAACAAATCTGTAATAGGGTTTTGGCGCAAACGAATTCACCGAAAATAATTTGTAAAACAGCTTAATAATATTTTCGTATAAAAAATGTTAATTATCTGAACCCTTGTTTTCTGATGCATTAGCAATATCCCAGCTAGATACATATATTAAATCATCTATTAGAACTTAAATTATTGGAGCTGTCAACCTATTAATAATGCTTATAATCATTAACGACATTATTTATTATAATTATGAATTATAAATTAACTTAAAATCACACAACCACGTTACGGGATTAAGGTGTTCTCATCTCTTTGTAGGTAATTATTCCTGTAGTCTGAATATAACCAAGAAGGTTCTGGTGAAGGCTGAAGGCTAGAGTAGAAGTCCCAGCAAAGGACGTCACTCCTACAAAATCTACACAAACTCAACTCTTTCTATTTTTATTATTTGTTTTTTTTAAGTGTTAAATCACATTTGGCAAAAACACTTCCGGCCGTATTGAATTGAAGGATCTTAGAAAGGTCAAGAATGAATTGACCAACGTTGGTTCGAACCGCACAGGAATCGTGTGTTTTGATAAGGTTTTTCATTTTCTTTCTGCTTCTGTTGTGTTTGATTGCTACTTACAGGTTTAATTGCTCCGTAGTCAATTTCTGCGACTCCCCCACCACCGTGGGCTCATTCTCATTGCCCACATTCGCAACCTTGTCTGCTGCGGTCAAGACTTTCATTGCTACTTCACAAATTTTAACACTTTTCACTTCACTTCCGTTTTCTTTATTATTTTACGTTTCTACTGATACCGCTTCAATTTTAAATTCAGCTCTGAGGAAATTAATTCAGTTTTTTTAAAGATGTGATAATGATTATCGTGTTATAGATCGCTCGCGGGTTCGTGTTAAGGGAACGTGCGTACGCGCCGCTCGGTTCTCGCGTACTGAAGCCAGGCCGAGTTGAGCCCAGCACCTGTAGGAGTGGTGTTTCACCCGTGACGTATACTGTTGATTATTCTATGGTCAGCTACTGTGGTTTTACTATGGCTGCCTGTGTCACTAGCACTACCGGTTGTTCTCCTGCAACTTGTAATTTCTACAATTTTTGTAAGCGTATGACGAATCATCAGACTTTTCAGTTAGAAGAGTTACCGCTGAACGTGAAATCCGCTAAAAAGTTTTAGGATTAGTTCGTTTACCTAGAAACCTAGAAGACAAAACCACTTGGGACGGAATCTGCTCCAACTCCGTCAAATGTAACATAAGACCAAAGCAAATTGTTAAATTATGACTAACGACCGATTCAGGTTCTTCTGTTCGCTTATTTTCCTAATTCGCGTGTCGTCTGAAGTGAACCGAATCAAATATGTGCTTTATTATATTATTTTGTGTTGTTTTATTTTGTAATTTATGTTATGTTATGACGCATCAATAAGGTCCATGCGGCCGCACTGTACCTCTATAAAGTATTTTTTGATTTGATTTGATTTTATCCTTGAGGGGCTACATTGCAACCAGAACCTAACCTAGTTTTTTTTGTGAGGGGTTACTAACACATGAACGCTGCCTTAAATAAATGAACAAGGTTGAATTCTATAAGCTGTTTTTCTATTTAAAGTGTAAACCCACACTAAGGTTTCATATATAG
Source organism: Pasiphila rectangulata (assembly GCA_963082625.1). Classification (NCBI taxonomy): domain Eukaryota; kingdom Metazoa; phylum Arthropoda; class Insecta; order Lepidoptera; family Geometridae; genus Pasiphila; species Pasiphila rectangulata. Next base: position 21,574,905 of record OY720240.1, on the reverse strand, counting down.
AAATTAAAAATGCATTCAAAATTTTGTCTCCGACGGGTCTCGAATCCATAACGTTCAAACGAACACCTATAAGTTACGTTACGGATTCGAGTCCCGTCGGAGATAAAATTTTGATTGCATTTTTCATTTCTATAAAGGTTGAATTCTGTTCTGGCACTTCGCAGGCCGCTGCCGCGACACGCTCATTGCTCGTTCGTCTCCTGCGTTATTATCGCAACACAACCACCACCTACCCTTGGGTTTTTAAGGGTTACGAGGTAAAGAGGTTTGACAGAAAAAAAAAATTAACACATGGTGAAATATCTGAGTGACCTGAGCCATAATTATTAAGAAAACCAACAAACTTTACGAACATGGAAAAATCTAGAAGATTTAAGGTCGTAAAGTTTTTCCTAAGGCAACTCGTAATTTTTTAACACGTCTAATAAATACAAAAGTAAATTTTCTCCTAGAATAAAAGTAGTGCCGTGGAATGGCGGCAGTAGAATGTTACCCCTCCTCTCATGCCCGTGGATGCAGTAAGAGCCTGCTAAGGGATACCTCCGGAAGATGGGCAGCAGCGTCTTTCCGTGTATCAACATCCCATACTGCGCTCGCCAACCCGCCTGCCAAGCGTGGTGAGTATATATATCTCCATCTTCCGGGGGTATCCTTTAGCAGACTCTTACTGTATCCACGGGCAAGAGAGGAGGGGCAACATTCTACTGCCGGTGCCCCACGGCAAGTTACATGTTAGTGAGTGTTATGGATAAATGTGTTGCCAAATAGTCAAAAATTGCATGGAATATTAGTATTTGGCTTCTTTTGAGACAATTAGTGTGATTAGGAAAAATGGGGAACGCTTAAATGTGTACTAAGCCGAAAGAGGGTGATTCTGATCGTTCCAAGAAACAACTTTAGTTCTACGACTTTTTAGGGTTCGGTGATTTTCATTCAAAAAAAGACCGCGAAAGTTCTAACTTCAACAGCTGATTACACGATAGTGACAACCTAAATGCCAGCAGATTCTTCACATAGCCTTTGACCTGTCACGCAGAGGTGGCATACCTATAACCAAAGAGAGGTAATTTTTATCTTTTTCATATTTACACTACATCAACTAGCAAAACTGTAAATATTTATACATTTACTATATAAAAAATCCTGAGTTTTTCTTCTCCAAAACGATTTGTTTTCATGGGCTCCAACCCATGTTGGGTTATTTATTCATCATTTTTCATCATTTTAGCCATAAAACGTCCACTGATGAACACAGGCCTCCCTCAAGGATCTCCATGAGGGCTAGTTGCCATACTCACCACGCTTGGCAGGCGGGTTGGTGAGCGCAGTATGGGATGTTGATACACGGATAGACGCTGCTGCCCATCTTCCGGAGGTATCCCTTAGCAGGCTCTTACTGCATCCATGGGCATGAGAGGAGGGGTATCATTCTTCTGCCGGCACCCCACGGCATATTATTTATTACACAAGTTATAATACAGCTAGATAATACACACACAACACACATTGGTGAGAGGAAGTTATTTCGTGATTGGCTGCAATGTCCGGCATTCCAGGGCTATTCCCGGCGTGGGCGACGATACTTTGTTCACATCGAGTTGCTTTTACGACTAATAATAATAATCTTCGGGCTATTTACCAAGACTGAGTCTTTTTGAGTTAAACGATATTTTGTCTTGTCTTTTTATTTTATGGCTTTTTGTGTTTAGTTTTACACGAATCCGCCAGTGTCAAGTTAATTTATAAATTCTTCTTACGTTCGCTTTATTGGATTTATTCACAGACTACTAGATGCTACAGACGGAGCACCAAAACGATATTTTTCCAATTAACAAAATTATTGTGTGTTACGAAGACGGCTTCTGACTTTGACAATAGCTGATTCTCTGACTGATAACTTTGAAGATACCTGGTGCTAAATGCTAAATAGACAAAATTAATTAAATTTTAATGACCAAAGAGTATGCTACACAAATAATAAATAACAAAAGTAAACGCACTGCACATCCCTAAATTTAGATTCCTAAAAGGAAATAACTATGTCGGTATGATCGAAGAGCTTGATTGCCTCGATGTAAACATGATGATGCAGTCTGTGTTATGACTCTTTGCATATTGCTGTATGACTTTGGCGACGGCCTCTATATTGAGGTCCCGATGGAGTTCGTCGTTTCTTATGTACCACGGCGCATTAACTATTTCTCTGAATACTTTATTCTGAAACCTTTGAATGATATATATGTACATACAATTGCTTTTTTTGGTACAACCCCACAGTTGTATTCCATAAGTCCATACTGGATTGAAAAATTTCTTCTAAGCAGCCAGTATCATCTACCTAATCTAAGATTATTTACTTATTTATTCATGTTAGTTTTATTTCTTTACATAAATTTTACGCCACGATATAGCCTCTTTTATTTTCCTGTCCATCCCAAGGTTGCCTGGAAGATCGCTCATAGCGATAAGGCCGCCCTTTGTACTTTTACGTTAAAAACGTTAAGCACTTTTGGAGGTATATATCTAATCGCAAAGTCAAATCAGACATGCCTTCCACCATGAAATATAAAAACACCATAACAAGCGAGCCTAAAACTATATGTAACTTATTTTCTGATTACTTTAAATCCGTTTTTGAACCAGCTGCCTCCACCTTAGAACACTGGGTGCCTCCGTCTGTCATATGTGATAATTCAAATATAATATCCCAACTCTACATTACTGAACCCTCCATATTAAAGGAATTACATCAGCTAGATTCCAGCAAAGGACCGGGGCCAGACTTAATCCCCCCTAATTTTCTCAAAAAAACAGCGGTTTATATTAGTAGACCTCTATGCATCTTATACAACAAATGCTTAGCCGAAGGAGTTTTTCCTGAAACTTGGAAGCAGGCAAATATAACACCCGTCCATAAGAGCGGCTCTCGACAGAACATAGAGCACTATCGCCCTATTTCTATCTTGTCCACGCTGTCGAAGCTTTTTGAGCGTCTTGTGCATAATGAGGTCTACCCAATCCTTCATAAAGTTTTAATCGACGAACAACACGGATTCGTAAAACAAAGATCAACAACTTCTAACTTGCTTGTTTTCTCTAATTTCCTATTTAAAAATATTGATAATCGAGCTCAAATAGACGCCGTCTATACAGATTTTCAAAAAGCCTTCGACAGAGTGGACCACGAGCTTCTCCTCAACAAGGTAGCATTCTATGGCATTCGAGGCACTTTGTTGAACTGGTTTGCTTCTTATATTCAAAACCGATCGCAAAAAGTTGTAGTGAATGGCTATCACTCTGAAAGCATTCGAGTAACTTCAGGAGTACCCCAAGGATCTATTATTGGCCCTATGTTATTTGTCCTATTTATAAATGATATTAATAATTGTTTCTTAAATTCTAAATTCTTACTCTACGCCGATGATCTGAAAGTTTTTAAAGTTATCAGAACGGCACACGACTCTATGGCCTTCCAGGAAGATCTAGACCGGCTTTCTATTTATTGTCATGTTAATAAACTTAAATTAAGTATCCCTAAATGTTCACAAATAACTTTTACTACCAAGATAAACCGTATTCACTTCTCTTATCATCTCTGCAATGTGCCACTCACTAAAGTCGATTATCTGCGTGACTTGGGGATACACCTTGATAGCAAACTCTGTCTGAATATCCATATTGACAATATTATAAGTAAAGCTTTTAAAATGTACGGTTTCGTCATGAGATCCGCGGTCAATTTCAAACGCAGCTCTACATACTTGTACCTTTACAAAACTCTTGTCCGCTCACAACTGGAGTATGCCGTCCCCCTTTGGAATCCATTTTACGCCAAATACACGGAGTCAATTGAGCGGGTGCAACGCAAATTCCTAAGAGCTACGAATTATAGATGTCATAGACATTATCTCTCCTACGACCAACTTCTGGTCAAATTCAACGTACTCTCTCTTGAACATCGACGTAAATATTTGGAAGCTATGACTCTCTATAAAATTGTAAACGGTAACTTTGACTGCATTGACCTTTCTTCTGGCTTGGGTTACCATGTGCCTCGCACTGTGCACAAGCGTGCAGTACGGTCGGGTCACTTGTTTCACCTCAACACATGTCGCACTAATGCTGGTCTTCGCATGCCAATTCGCAGAATGATTGAATTTTATAATGTTAATTTCATAGATATTGATATTTTTGCAACCAGTACTTATCAGTTCAAATCACAAGTCCTTAAAAAGTTGTCCTCTACTTAGTTTGTAATTTTTGTCATAAAATGTTTTAATATTGTTATTCTTTTATTAATTTTAAGTGTTGTTTCTTACTTTTATTTTTTTCTTTAATTTTTATATTATGAAGGTTTATAGTAGTCCTTTTTAGGTTAGCTCTTTAGCGACTAGTTTAGTAAATTTGTTTGTTACACAATCTGAGTACAGCGTAGTGGGCCTCATTTTTAATATAACTAGTTTATAACTCTTATACTTAAGACTTAAAATGAAGCTGTTTGTTGTGCCTTTCTTAAATAAAATAAAAAATAAACGTACTCCTGTGTTGTTTTTTACCTTATTTCTAAATTGTTTATGTTCTTTTAATGTGGTGTGCAATAAAGAGTTTTCTATCTATCTATCTACATTCATTTGAAACGAATTTCAAGCTCTTCTTTATTATTTTTGACATGAGTTTTCCAGGGAAGTTTGGCGTCCAGCGTAATTTTTTTTAAAAGTGTTCCAATTAGATTTTTCAGTGCTATAGACCACAAAAATATCACAATTTTTTTACTCAACCGATTATTTTTTGGCAAGGGGGATCTGTGATGCTGTCTGTACATACAATGATACCTTTATAAATTACGACGAAGAATCAATGAGGGGTTTATATAAAAATTAAAAAAGTCACAAATAATAGTTCCGTTACATTTAATATAATGGCGTTAGCGTTCCTTTACTGATAGTAAGTAAAATTGAGAATGGCATAACTATTGCTTTCCTTCCTACTAGCTATTGCTATCCCACTTACTATTGCTATCCCACTAACTATTGCTATCCCCTAACTTGCGCTAGCTCCGCTCGCTAGGTCTTATTCTTATATTGGTATTAGGCACTTAAACACTTTATTTTTTACTAAAAATGGCATCTTAGGAATATGGCCGTCGTTATAAGACAGATACACCCGAAATTTTGACCTTGGTCCCCCCTCACATATGCTTCCTAGCCGTCAGCTTGACAGGGATTCCTCCTATGACGCTTTGAACGAAGTTTGACGCGGGATTGACGATCGGCCTCCTCAGCGTAGACGCCGACGGCTCCACGGAGAACTTCTGCAGGAGAGCAGCGAGCCCTGCCAGCGACTGCATCTCACCGAGACGGGCGCCTGGAAATAAATAAAGGATCTTAGGATCACAACACATGATGGGAACCCCATTATTTATGTTATTCGGGACTTGGCTGGACTAGTCGACACGTCGACTACTTCACGTCGATTAATTTTAGATTGGTGATGCACGGTTAATCGAGTGAAATAGTCAACATTTTAATATAATTTAGAATAAACATTGGGGGAAGAACGCCGTGGGGTGCCGGCAGAAGAATGTTACCCCTCCTCTCATGCTCGTGGATGCAGTAAGAGCCTGCTAAGAGATATCTCTGGAAGATGGGCAGCAGCGTCTTCCCGTGTATCAACATTTCATACTGCGCTCGCCAACCCGCCTGCCAAGCGTGGTGAGTATGGCAACAACCCCTTATGGAGATCTATGTGGGAGGCTTGAGTTCAGTAGTGGATGTTTTACGGCTGACATGCTGATTGGGGGAAGTATTCAAATGTTTAATATTTCCCTAGATTTATCGTGGATCAAAATAGTGGCAGTGTCACCTGATACCGTACTTTGACAATAGCGCTTTTGTTTAAAGATAATATTGTCCAAAGATAAGTGCTTGTAAATAGGTATTTTTATCGTACTTATCAGTCACCTGTATGAATATAAAAAAGTTAGAAGTGATAAGAATTAGATAACTTTTGTGTTTATCTGATAACAGCAAGTAGAAAGGTATTTGAAAGATTTTTATTTCCTAAGAAGTATTAATCTGAGGAGCATCAAACTTTTGATAGGCGCAGTCACAATGGCAAATTATTTTTTTAATTATCATTATATTCCCTTATTATTTTAAATGAGATAGACTGTTGCCCCTCCGCTCTTGCCCGTTGATGCAGTAAGAATCTGCTTAAGGATACGCTTGCCATGCGTGGTAAATATGGCAACAACCCCTCGTGATCTTTAGAACCATTAGGGAGGCTTCTAGTAGTGGACATCCCACGACTGAGATGATGATTATTTTAAAAACATTTTTAATATTATAATTACTATACATATTAATCAAAAGTATGGATGTAGTTGTAACTGTACATTGTTTTATGTTTTTTTTTGTGAAATAAATGATATTGAATTGAATTTAAATACTTAAATTATGTTGGACATTTCACACAGCACTATCAAGCCCCAAAGTCAGCAGAGCTTGTGTTTATGTCAAAGTCAAAGTCAATAAGTGTTTATTCAAGAGAGCAAAAAGCTACATAAATAGTCAATATTAACATCATTCTTTAATTTTAAAACAAAAAAACCCATTTCTTGCGGAAATGCCCGACCGCTGTATGTAACTGGGTTTCAAACCTTATGGAGGGTCTCCAGTCGCTCCATACAGCGCGTCGAGGGTTAAAAAAAAGCATAATTATTGAGTACAATAAAAACCCAACCGCAAGCTTAAATTTAGGGCATACCACTATGCTTTGGGACTCCAGTACACTAAAAATTAGTCCCCATTAGATTATCATATGAAAGGGCTTGCTGAGAATAATTCGAAAATGAAATGACGAAACTCTGAATCCAACATGGCGGATTATCCAAGATGGCGGATTAGTTATTCTAAATGCACCTAAACAATATGGATATCACCTAAAAGGGCTTACTGAGAATTACTCGGAAAGTTATATGACTTAAATCCAACATGGCGGGCATGAGATGAACAGACAAGAAACCAACTGTCCAGTGATAACTAAAAAGTAAAAAATAAATTAAAAGTAAAAAAAAAACTTCTTAACGAGATTAGATCAGTTTACTTGTATTTACATTGTTTGAAAAAAATATCAACTTGATCAATTTACGGGTACACAGGTTAATCCTGCGACAAGCTTTTTGATCACATAAATTGTGTAAAAACATTTTAAGCTGACATTAAACTTTGATGGAAAATGTTTATTTTATTATTTATATAATACGTTTAAATAAAAGCTTGTTTGTTAAAAGTTTTTTTTTACTTCTAATTTATTTTGTTTTTTGTTCTTTTTTTTTCTTCGTGTATTTTTTAAGAAGTAGTTTATTTTGATTTATTAAAATTACTAAGTTATTATTAAAATCTTTTATTTAAAGAGAAACAAGCTAAATAAAAACTTTTTACCTACCATTGTGTGCTGTGAGGCCAGTCAAAAATGTATAAACAATATCGATAAAATTTCACTAGTCGACCACATCACTAATTTTGATGTCTTTATGTTGGAAGAATTAGATAGATAGATAGATAGATAACACTTTATTGATCACCACATGTAACAAAAAATATACCGAGGTATAAAAACAAGCAAAAATATAATACAATTTTGGGCAATTGAATAAAAGAAACAAGAATTGATTGTGGTTCTGTCAAAGTGTCTGTCAAGTCCTCACCTCATATTCCATAGATCGCTTTTTTGTATGAGATTCCTGACTCTTAAACGGAATGTTACATACTCATTGGTTGATTGATTAAAATGTGTTGTACCCGTTCCGAAATACATGTATATTTATGTAGGGTGTGATGTGGGGTATCATATGAAAGGTATTCATTTGCACATTAATAAACAGTATTTAGTTTACCTTTATAAAATAAATGAAAACGACCGTCTTTGAAACCGTTTTTTGAAATCATTGAAAGTGTAAAAAATCTACATAAGTTCCGCTAACGGACAAGAGATGGCGCTGTCAAGGTTCTCCAACAAATATGGTTTATATTTGTCATATATTATGGCACGGAACCCTCGGTGCGCGAGTCCGACTCGCTCTTGCCCGGTTTTATTTTTGTATTTGTTAGTTCTAGTTTTATTTCTCGAGATAGAAGCTTTGTTTTTCTTTTATTTAAGGTTTCTTAGCGGTATATCTATCTTTAGAGATTTATTTTTATGACAATCTCTATAGTTTTGATTTCGTTTATTCGACCAACATGTAGTTTTTTTTCCGTAACTAGTTTTATTCGCTTTTGTTTTCACTGTGCCGAAGAAGTGATCGCTCGTTTCTTTTTATAAGCCTAGAGCTTAGTTAGAACGAGACGCTCAATGTTTGCAACACAAACAGGTATTAGCTAAAATACAATTAGGTTAACCTAAAATATTCTACATTGATAATTTTGTACAATTTCTGACCTTTATGAATAAACGATTTTTTATTTTATTTTATAATGGTCTTCTTGATCAGTTCCACTACACCAATTCATATTTTTAGAATGAAAATGCTTCAAATATCGCTATCGCTACATGTTTATCTACAATATTTGAGAAGTTCCCTCGATGCCTGATGGACTTCATCAGCAAAACTGAAATTTGAAACTCACCGATGCACGCTCGAGGTCCAATTCCAAACGGCAAATAAGTGTATTGGTTCTTCTTAACGTCCGTGTCTAAAAACCGCTCTGGTCGGAACTCTGATGGGTTGTCAAAGTACTGCTCATCGTTCTGTATGGCCTGAATCGGGATAATGATCTTCACGCCAGGGTCTAATGTCACATCCGTTCCAGGAATCGTGTACTTCTTCATACAAACTCGGTGGAGGTTTCCAAGGGATGGAAACATTCTCATCGCTTCCTTGAATGCTGCACTTAGCAAAGACATTTCTGCAATTGACTCGTAACACAATTCGTTGTTGTACTTCGCCAAAACCTTGTCTATCTCTTGTTGTATACTTGTCTGCACTTCTCGGTTGTAAGCGAGCTGGAGAAGCGTGTAGCTGGACGATGAAGATGAGGTTTCGAAACCGGCACCAAAGAAAACGAACACTTGAGCCACCAGAATATTGAAATCCATTTCCAGCTCAACTATCTCTGGCGAGCCGTCCGCTTTCCTCTTCTCGATGGACTCTCCTTGGATCATACCTTTATTCTGCAGATCCAGTAGCAGATCCACGAAGTCATTACGTCCCGAAGGCTTGTAGTTTCTCTGTTCGCAAATGCTTCTCACAATTTGGTGCATATCTTCTAGGATCTCCTTACGATCCGGGTTCAAGAAAGATCTAAGTTCAGGAAAAAGCTCCCACACACCAAGCATCAATTTATATTTCAGTGTGGAATTAAACATTCTCTTGCCAAGGTCTCTAAAGAGAGAGTTCTCTTCGTTGATAGTGTCGACCTCTATGCCGAAGCCGCATGCACCGATAAACTCGGTGGTGAAGCGCGCCATGACCTCGCGCACGTCGCACTCGCCGCCGCGCGCCACGTACCCCTCACAAAGCACTTGCACCTTCCTCGCGCAGTTCACGATGAGAGGGAACATCGCCCGCAGCTTAGCGGTGGTGAAGGCCGGCGTCAGGCGCTGTCGCAGCAGCTTCCACAAGTCCCCCTCCGCGGCGAACAGATGTGCCTCAAGTGTCTCCTTCTTATGGTCCCTTCCGAGCCCTCGCGTGTAAAAATACGCAAAGTCCACCGACAGAATATTCTTGGCTATTTCGACATCGCGGATTATCAGTTCCGGAGTGGACCCTCTGTAGTAGCCGACGATTTGTTCTTCATCATTGTAAAGATCGGAAGCCACTTGTATAATGCTTTTTTGGAGAAAAAGATTATTGAAATGGTTACCGAATATCGGAATTGGAGGTCTATGTTTCACATTTCTCTTGGCCCAGTAGTCGTGTTTCCTAGTTCCGTACACGAAAAACGCCGCGAGGGCGATAAACGCCAGTATAATAAACATGTCGCCAACGAGCGAGCTATCTTACTGAGCGAAGATCTTCGCGACCGCGTTTATAGCGAGTCTTGAATCGGCCCTTGTAACCAACTGTTATAAACTCCTAAACGGCAGGCTAATTACGTGTCTCGCGACAAGTTTGCATTGCAACAGGCGTCAATCTCGCGATCATCGCTGTCTAAGGTCAGTTTTGTATTAAATAACAGCAAGGAATTGGCGTTAGACAGCGATGTTTGTTCCAAACTGTCGCGAGATATGTAATAAGCCTACCGGTATCGCTTTATCTGTACAAGTGATAACTAACCCGCTACCAGTGACGTCAATTTGACTTTCAATTCAACATCTTTATTCACAACATGTAATTTCAATGTTCTCGTCAAACCTATGAGATACAACCCAATAATCTTTATCCTTCATGATGGTACCAACTACCGACAGAACTGACCAATGTGTGTATTGTGCAAGACAGGTCAAAATCGAATCGTCTATAAAGGTGGTTAAAATTTCACTTTCAAAATTAGCGTGATAGCTATTCATTTTGTAAAAACGGGAATTACTCACTGTTGAGTATGACTGTTTTAGGCTGGTAAGGAATTGTTTTTGAAGGACCATTAATTTATAAATAAATTAAAATATATGTAGCTGTAAAAACCAAGCGGTAAAAATTTTAACAGTGGTTCTTTGCTCGCAAATGGGTAGATAATTAAGCATGCCACCCACCTCAAACTTCCACACGTACGTTTCTTTACGAGGAGGCCCTCGTGTAAAAACGTAGAGAGCGATTGCACGTGCTGGTCTGGGAGCGAATAATGCCATACGACCTGGGTGAAATCTGGTTCTTCCTTCGGGAACATAGAGCATACTTTCCTCGGTCAGAAGTTGAGGAGAATGGAGAAGCCTTAGAAAGACACATGGTTAGCATTTGGCCAGAGGGTCTGCGCGTTTCCAGTGCATGGAACTCAAGTTACAATATATTTTGTTGGGTACATATAAGGTCAATACCCGTACACGTTTTGGTAGAGAAAGCGCAAGAAACGCTTTTGAATCTTCTCCAACATTAAAGTTTACGAAACTTCGTAAGGGTTCACTCGCCTCTAACTTCGATCTAACTAGAAAGATGTAAAGAATTTTGACTGCTGCAATGTTTGTAAAATCACGACGATTTCAAGTGACGAATCCCAGACTTCTGAAGCAGTCAGTTACAAGTGTGTGGAATGTAAGCACGGGATCAAATGTACTATCCAGGTCTTTGACAAGGTGTGGCCTCGCAATTACTTCTAATTCATTATGATGATATTGCGCGATCAGAGGACTTGTAGAACTTGTAAAAGTCATAATCTTAAAATTAAAGATTATGACTTTTATTAGATAATGTTAAAATCCCCCAACAAAACAAGATAAGAATAGTTTGCCAAAGCAGTAATGATGGACTCTGAAAGTACATCTTAAAAAGAGTTAGGGTATTTCCAGGGAGGACGGTATGCAGTGCCAATAACAATTTCTTGGTTGTGAGCCCGTACCCTAAACAAAATTTGCTCAACAGAGGGTGAAGGAGAAAACACATGGCCTCGACATGATACCTTTTCTTAAGTAAAAGGCGATCCGGCCCCCTTCCCTTTCTTTATGAGCCGGTCTGAGGGATGAACTCAATCTTTAGCCTGAAACCATAGGGGCCTTGCACCAACTCTTCACCAGGTTTCGTTTATGGCCATGATGTCACGTTTCAAACTGTCCATGGCTGCTATAAACTCATCATGTCCAGTGTTAAATGAAACAGCATTAAAATACCAACTCTTAAAGTCTTATCAGAGAGTTTTACAAGGAAGTACCTATATGTATTAGTGTTATTGATCATGAAATTGTTATATTTTTTTTTGTTATTTTTTGATTGGGGTAGAAGGGTTCCTACCCTTTGGCGCCTTATTTTGGCAGTCACCCCAAAGCCAGGACTCGGAAACGTGCACTCCTAACAGGACTCGAACGCATTCGTGGTGGTTTACGCTTTTGCATTTAGAGCAGACAACGCCATCTTTGATGCAGCGATCAAAAGCTCCGCATTTCGCTATGTTCCCGGTCGATGTCAAAGTAAGAACCCCGCGCGAATAAGGTAGTCGAGACACGAAAAAGTGCTACCAATATCACACAGATGGCGCGCACCACAATCGTTAAATAGGGTTATCGTTCGAGGCAGATGGTGGCAGATTAAAGTTCAAATAACACTCACTGATAGATGACACTGTGTTCAATCTAAATTATTTACTATTTAATCATTATATTATCTGTGATAGGAACTGGATCTTGCACCGTTTTCAGATTTAATAAAAACGAGAACTTTTTGATTGTGTAATAAGTCAGTCAATAAACACTTTACAAAGCCACTACAGATGTTGATTTGACCGTTTCCACTTGCTCCTACTCGGTTCTCCTACTGGTAGGAGCACGACGACCAATATGTCCTTATGCTTATACCGGTAGAAGCATAAGGATAAGCATATACTTGTGCTCCTACTAATGGACAGTCACGTACAACGAATATTGTTACTTATTAATTACTAATATTGTATCGAGGAAACGGGGATTTAAACATTGTACATGAGTATTGTAGTAATCGTATATAGGTGTAGGTTACATCCATCTTGTTTTCGGTCTCTTTCGAGAGATACCTATGTATTAATAATAGGTAACTGCATTATTTCCCTTGCATAATTTCGCCCGAAGGTAGGAACAATGGTAGATACTGTGAACAAATGTAAAAAAGTGTAATGAAAATGTAGATAGTGGGTGAATGGGTTTATGCTCATTTCACGCACTCGATGAAAACAGTAACAAAGGCTTCGCACAGTCAACCACAAGATATTCACTTCAGTCGCACTTTATAGTCAGTAAAATAATTTTATGATACAAAAACAATAAATACACGCATACACTGACGTTCGACACGTCACCAATACAAAAACTACAACCTGTCCATGCTTGGGCCTGCTAATTTTATTTTATTTTATTTTATTTTATTTATGAAACAAAATCCACAGCTTTGTTAATAGTAACCGTCCTCCACAGAGCAAATAAATAAGTTCTGAACAAAAAAATATACAAATGAAAATGAAAAAATATTTATATCCGTGAAACAGGATGAACACATTACTTAAAACTAGGTAATTACACTGATAACACTGAGACTACATAGACGAGGTACCTATCAGTTTCCTCACTAGGCGAGGCCTGTATCGAGGAAACTTGCATACGAAATAATTATATACCTCTAGATAATTATTTAATTATTAAAAAAAGTCACACCAACAAAATGAACACTAAAATTAACATCATAAGTATCTTACAATAATAAGAAACAAGCTTAGTCTCATTTCAATTATAGGTGTAAACCACATGCAATATTGATCGAATTAATTTGGAATGATTACAACATTGTTATTTTGATAATAATAAGATAAGAATTAAGATTTTATAACAGTGTGTTGTATTCTATTTTAAGCAATACTAATGAGGTAAAATAATAAAAGAACACATGTGATATGAATACATTATAATAGAAACGAATGTTATCATCATAATATTGTACTGAGAATACGGATATCAAGATACTATTATGGTAACTACTTATCAATGACAATTTCATAAATCTCGACAATCAATGAGAGGTTTTCATAAAAAATTAAACCTTCATAATTAGTTTTGTTAAATTTAAAATAGATGGCGTTAGCGTTCTTTTACTGATAGCGAAGCTGAGAATGCCATAACTATTGTTATCCCACTAACTTGCAGTAGCTTCGTTCGCAAGCTCTAACTATTTGGTTCAGTAGCAAACACTTTTATTTGTCATATTAATTTAAATTTATGTAGAATAAGCTTAACTTAACATATTCTGCTTTTCCAACATGTTCTACTATCATCGTAGTCATAGTTCAGCGAACTTGCACCAAATCTTTTTAAATTTAACATCTTCCTCCTGAATTTATCTAGACTATTAGTAAAACCCGTTATTAGTTACTAAAATAAAATAAAAATAAATCTTTTTTTTTTTACTACAATGGAGCTATAACCATAGTAACACTATCTTTGTTGAGTTGAGTTGAGTTAAAAACACTAAATCACTGGATAGGGGAAGTGATTCTATTTGCTATCGTTTGTAGGATGCTGTTGGCGCTATGTTTACTTTGGATGACAATGCATGGTCAGCTATGTGATGTCACTCTGAATCCAACATGGCGGAACACCCAAGATGGCGGACTACATAATTTTTATGTACCCCTATAATTAGGGTATCAAATAAACGGGCGTGCTGAGAAGAACTTAAAAAATTAAATGACGTCATTCTGAATCCAACATGGCGGAACAGCCAAGATAATGTATAATAATGTCATGTACTGTCCTGTACTGTCCTTGCGAACTACTTATAATTATATTAATAATTATATAAGAACTAATTTTAATGTACTCCTATAATATGGTTATTAAATGAAAGGGCTTTCTGATAATAATTCAAAAAAAATAAAATGACGTCACTCTAAATCCAACATGGCGGAATACCCAGGACTGGACTGGACTGGACTGGCCTGGCCTAGACTGGACTGGACTGGACTGTAATGTCATGTACTGTCCTGTACTGTCCTTGCGAACTACTTATTTTACAAGCTCTTATTTAGCTTGCTATTTATGTTTGTAACTGTGTTTGTTCGCGGAATATTGCAACTCAATTTGGAAAAATAAAGATAAAGATAATATATTCACACAAGACATGGTTACATATATTGGTGGAACGATGGCGGACTACTTACTTTCAATGTACTCCTATAATATGGGTATCAAATGAAAGGGCTTGCTGAGAATAACTCAAAAAATTAAATGACGTCACTCTGAATCCAACATGGCGAAACACCCAGGACTGGACTGGACTGGACAGTACTCTCATGTACTGAGCTGTACTGTCCTGGCGAACTACTTATTTTTTTAATGTACTCCTATAATATGGGTATCAAATAAAAGGGCTTGCTGAGAATAACTCAAAAAAATAAATGCCTTCACTCTGAATCCAACATGGCGAAACACCCAAGATGGCGGACAAGTTATTTTTAATGGACTCCTACAACATGGGTGTATCAAATGAAAGGGCTTGCTGAGAGTTACTCGAAAAATTAAATGACATCACTCTAAAACCAATATGGCAAGCATTTTTATTACATATATTGTGTAAAGACGCTTTAAGTTGACATTAAACTTAATTGGAAAATGTTTATTTTATTATTTTTAGTGGGTACGTTCGTAGGGTGGTACGATAAAAGCTAGTTTGTTAAAAAGTTTTACTAAATCAGATCAGCAAATTTATACCAATTATATGTTCCTTCCTACATACCTACGGAACCCTGGTTAAGCGAGTTCAGCTCGCACTTGTCCTGTTTTATTTTTAACCGCTAGAGGCGCATTTGACGGAGATTTGCATTTGACTCCGTCAAATGTCACAAAATGGTAGTCTTCGTAGTATCCGCCTCATTTTCTTCTTATTCATTGACTTCTGTAGAGCGCTCTATGAGCGCTAGCTGCCAGTGTACTGTGGGCCTCATAAATTAAGTAATCTCTAACCACGCCCGCCGTAGGTATTCAAGCTAGGTGTCTTGGTCATGGGGGATACTTATCTATGACGCTGTTTATACATACAATGATATTTTCTATTTTCATAAATCACGACGAAGAATCAATGAGGCATTTTCATAAAAAAATTAAAACGTCAAAAATTGTTCCGTTAGATTAAATATAGATGGCGTAAGCTTCTACTGATAATATAGACGAAATTGATTATGACATAACTATTTAAATCTCACTAACTTGCGCTAGCTCCGCTCGATAGCTAAATACAAGTAAATTCATTTCCTTTTTCACTGAAAACCTCGCCTCCGGTGCGGTGTTCTGAGAGATACAGCCGAAATTTAATCTCCTAACAAATTCTTCCTAGCCGTCAGCTTGACGGGGATTCCTCCCATTACGCCTTGAACCACGTTCGACGCGGGGTTGACGATCGGCCTCCTCAGCGTAGACGCCGACGGCTCCACGGAGAACTTCTGCAGGAGAGCAGCGAGCCCTGCCAGCGACTGCATCTCACCCAGACGGGCGCCTGGAAATAAATAAAGGATTTAGCATCCCATACTGCGCTCGCCAACCCGCCTGCCGAGCGTGGTTAGTATGGCAGCTCCTCATGATCAGGAAGCCCAAGAGGGAGGCCTATGTCCAGCAGTGGACGTCCTATAGCCGAAATGATGATGATCTATGTCCCGTACAACGTGGATTGCTTATGACGCTATAAAAACTTGCTTTTCTATGTGTAATAATTACGTACAAGCATTGATACATAGGTCACACTAAAAGTTTCCGGAACTGGCCACTGACATAAACAATATTTAAAAAGTAATTACAACATTTGAAAATAAAACTCTTTGGCTGTAGGTAGAATGCAGTTTGTTTTATCTAACTGTCAATTGTTTTTACATTGTGGCGCCATTTTAAAAATTGCGTGCCTACATTAACACGGATTTAACACGGGAAAATTTTCGTAGCATGATTTTCTACAATATTTGACAGCTCAACAGAGCATCGCTCGGCTTCAATCTGCTTTTGGCGATGGAGCACCATGCAAAGCGACTATTTATAACTGGTTTGCAGAATTCAAACACGGTCTTGTCAATCTCAGTAACGAATCTCTCGATGGTCGCCCGTCCACCGCTGTGAACAACAAAAACATCGATGCTGAGCGCCGTATGATTGAAACAGACAGGCATGTGACCTATCATGAGATTCGCGTATCCTTAGACATAGGCATGAGTCAAATACAATCAATCCTACACAAACATTTGGGTGTGAGAAAGCTGTGCTCGCGGTGGATCCCACACAATTTAACCGAGGCTCAAAAAACGGACCGCGTCACTTGGTGCAGACGAAACATGGATTCGTTGCTACGACCACAAAACAAAGCAGCAATCGAGCGTATGGGTCTTTCAAGAGGAGCCGAAGCTAACCAAAGCGGCGCGCGTGATAAGTGCATCTAAGCGTATGATTGCTTCTTTTTTTAATAAAACTAAACGTGGCTACTGTTGCTTTAGAGAATCTTCGTACCGTGAATAGTGACTAGTACGCGACAATTTGTTTGCCAGATATTATTGACGAACTCCGTAAAAATAACCGGAAACGCCGTATCATCTTGCACCACGACAATGCTAGTTCCCACACGACCAGACTAAAAACTAATTTTTGAAGGTGAAAAACGAAGAACTTATGAGCCATCCTGCATACAGCCTCGACCTGGCACCTTGTGACTTGTTTCTGTTCCCAAAAATTAAGAACAAATTACGCGGTCAACGATTTTCATCACCACAAGAGGCTGTCGAAGAGAATGAAAAACACGTTTCTGAGGTCACCACGGAGGATGGCACAAAAGTTTTTAAAATTGGTTTAATCGCATGAAAAAGTGCATTTACGCAAAGGGAGAATATTTTGAGAAACAATAAATTCATTTTTGACCTTTAATAGTATTTTTTTCTTATTAATTCCGGAAACTTTTAGTGCGCCCAACGTATAAGCATTGATTGAACGCCGTGGGGTGCCGGCAGTAGAATTTTACCCCTCCTCTCATGCCCGTGGATGCAGTAAGAGCCTGCTAAAGGATTCCTCCAAAAGATGGGCAGCAGCGTCTTCCTATATATCAACATCCAGAACTGCGCTCGCCAACCCGCCTGCTAAGCGTGGTGAGTATGGCAACTACCCCTCATGAAGATCCATGAGGGAGGCCTGTGTTCAGTAGTAGACGTTTAACGGCTGAAATGATGATGATGATGATTGATATAAAACGATTTATATCAATGCGTACAAGTACAAGCTTTGCTTAGTTTGGGACTAGATGGTGTGTGTAGTGTCCAGCATTATTTAAAGCAATTTTTTTATTTAAAGTGTAAACCCACACTAAGGTATCATTATAGAAATGAAAAATGCAATCAAAATTTCGACGGGTTCGAGTCCCGTCGGAGACAAAATTTTGATTGCATTTTTCATTTCAGCATTATTTATTCTTTTAATGTGTTAGTAGAACGGTTCTGCTATTATAATAGGTAGGATTAGATTAGATTCGATTTCATTTTAATTAATTGACATAAAAGCAACACAATAACTTACATATTTATCATCTAATGAAAAATAAATCACGTGCTACATTTTATGGCTCGTCTGGTAGGTACAAGTTTATTATAAATAGTTTTAGAGAATAAGTTATTACAATAAAATAAAATGAGAATTCTTAACTATTGGTACGCTGTATAGAGGCGTCAAAAAATAAACATAAAAAAATTATAACAAAATATAAAATTATTATAGTAGGTAGGTATAGGTACCTATGTCACTTCTCAATTCTATGTCAAAGATTTAAATCGTTAGATACGCCGATACGCCCTTGTAATCAGTCTGCCTCTGATCACAGTGTTAGCCGGACGTGGTGTCTGTCATATTTTTTACAAAAGTGCGTGCAACATGTCTCCACAATTAATGATAAACGGTAACAGTTTGGTTTATGAGCAAAACTAGAGTGCATGCGTCGGCATTATTGTTAACTTACATATAAAGACAATGCCATAGTTTTTGGTGTCAGGGCACATCTAACTATTTAAATGTTTGTTCTATGTTCTATGTTAGTCATCATGAATCAGCACAATTTATGCAAGTCAGAACCAATTAGATAAGTAGTTTGTGTTGTTGGTTCCAACACATAATCATTAAACCTGTCAAACACCCTTTGCTACTCAAATGTAAATTGTGCGTTTCAATAGTATCAGGTAAGTTAAACTTAGCAATAATTTTATTAGCTCGTCAACTTGACTAACTTGTTCATGACATTTTGTTGCGTTGTTTTTTAGTCCCTAAAAAAGAACGATTTTAATCTTTGCTGATGGTAGGTATCTCAAGGTTGTTACCGGGTTTCCTTACGGCTATAATAACAAGCATACCGTATGGTTGTACAGTATGGGCGTACCGGAAAAGGGGGCGAATGCCTCAAAAGGTCACCAAAGGTCAAAAATGGCGTTTTCAGGTTTTGGACGTTTTCGGCCATTTGAAGACTTCTATTTTTTTGGTGACCTATTGAAGTCACAATAACTCCGGTCCCTGTGACCCTAGGGTCACCAAAATCAATCAGTCACCAAGACACCGACAGTCTCATCAAGACGGTGCTAACAAAAAAGGTTTCATGTAAATCGATCAACGCGTTTGGTTGTAATCGACAAATACACAGACAGACAGACATAAGTACAGACAGACAGCGCTATGCATATTAGGGGGCTTCGCCCCCTAAATATTGGAAGTAGGATAATTTTGTACCTAACTAACATACCTACCTACCTAGATCATAGGAGCAGAACAGTGTATCTAAAAGGCTTAAGATCGCCAAGTGGGTTCGATACATGCCGTGCAGGTAGCAAATGATTTTTATTTTTTGAAAAATGTATGTGCACATTTGACACGTGTTTTAACGGGGAAAGAAAACATGGTGAGGAAACCAACAGCTTAGTAAGCTTCAGACTTATTGAATTCTTATTTCCTCTGACTAATAGCCGATTAAGCTGTGGGGATAGGCAAGCCCAATTCATCAAGCAATGTCTCAGGCACTCTACCGTTTCTGTCGCAGTACTTTTAGAATAAGTAGAAATTTATTAAATTCATAGCTAACTCACCGATGCAAGCTCGAGGTCCAATTCCAAAAGGCAAATAAGTATACTGGTTCTTCTTAACGTTCGTGTCTAAAAAACGCTCTGGACGGAACTCTAATGGGTTGTCAAAGTACTGCTCATCAACCTGTATGGCCTGAATCGGGATAATGATCTTCACGCCAGGGTCTATCGTCACATCCGTTCCAGGAATCGTGTACTTTTTCGTACAAACTCGGTGGAGGTTCCCCAGGGATGGAAACATTCTCATCGCTTCCTTGAATGCTGCACTTAGTAAAGACATTTCTGCAATTGACTCGTAACACAACTCGTTGTTGTACTTTGCCAGAACCTCGTCTATCTCTTGTTGTATTCTTGTCTGCACTTCTGGGTAGTAAGCGAGCTGAAGCAGGGTGTAGCTGGACGATGAAGATGAGGTTTCGAAACCGGCCGCAAAGAAGACGAACACTTGAGCCACCATAATATCTAAATCCATCTCCAGCTCGACTATCTCTGGCGAGCCGTCCGCTTTCCTCTTCTCCACGGACTCTCCTTTGATCACGCCTTTATTCTGCAGGTCCAGTAGCAGATCGATGAAGTCATTACGTCCTGAAGGCTTATAGTTTCTCTGCTCGCAAATGTTTCTCACAATTTGGTATATATCACCATCGATGTCCTTACGATCCAGGTAGATCAAAGATCTCAGTTCAGGAAAGAGCTCCCACAAACCAAACTTAAGTATAAATCGTAGCGGGGGAGTAAACATTCTCTTGCCGAGATCTCGGAAGAGGGAGTTCTCGTCGTTGATGGTGTCAACCTCTATGCCGAAGCCGCATGCGCCGATGAACTCGGTGGTGAAGCGCGCCATGACCTCGCGCACGTCGCACTCGTCGCCGCTCGCCACGTACCCCTCGCAGAGCACTTGCACTTTCTTCGCGCAGTTCACGATGAGAGGGAACATCGCCCGCAGCTTAGCGGTGGTGAAGGCCGGCGTCAGGCGCTGTCGCAGCAGCTTCCACAGATCTCCTTCGGCGGCGAACAGATGCTTCTGCAGCGGCTCCTTCTTATGGTCCCTTCCGAATCCTCGCATGTAAAAATACGCAAAGTCCACCGACAGAATATTTTTGGCTATTTCGAGATCGCGGATTATCAGTTCTGGAGTGGATCCTTTGTAGTAGCCGACGATTTTTTCTTCGGGATACTCGTTGTAAAGATCGGAAGCCACTTGAATGATGCTTTTTTTGGCGAGAACATTGCGTAAATGGTTTCCGAATATCGGAATTGGGGGTCTGTGTTTCACATTTCTTTTAGCCCAGTAGTCGTGTTTCCTAGTGCCGTACACGTACAACGCCGCGAGGGCGATGATCGTCAGTATTATGAACATGTCGCTGCTGAGCGAGCTATCAAACTGAGCGGATGTCCTTGCGCCCGCGGTTATAGCGAGACTTAAATCGGACATTGTACCGTAACTGATGTTGATACGCGAACCGATATTGCTTTACCTTGACTTTTAAGAACCAGGTATCAAGGTTCATTGTGTGATTGATATGAATAGTATTATTATCGCAGGTTATCTTGTGTGTGCCTTACTAGGTACTTCTACTACTACTACAACTACTACTTATTAGAAACAAAATGTTTTTAAGTGAGCGAACATCGTACCGCCCCTCGTGCGTTTACTGATACGTTTGCGGTGTAAATATAAAAACAATGTTTTTATTATTTTTCATAAAATACTCTCCAAAATATTATTTACATTTGAACGTCTGCCATCATCTCATAAGCGACTGGAAATCTTCGTTCCCGTAACTTTTCTCAATTTGGATAAAAAAAGCACTGGGAGCCAGTCTTGACTGCAGGCCGTTGGGTAAATAATAGTCACTGCGAAGTACTATCTTCTCGAATCAGCTGCCTCTCGGTAAGTATGGTGTGTACAGGACCTACTAGATTTGTTGAGTACCATTGAAGCTACCTATGTATTAATAATCGCAGACCAATACCGTAATCTAGCTGTATAAAGAGTAGCTTTTATGTAGGTACTTAGCAAGATTATAGCGTTGACAGTACAGGGTAGTATTATACATACATGTGTAAAATACCAACTCTTTTGGGTTAGTACCTACTTAAGCCCATGAAAACAAGTATTTTTAGGCGGTAAAGAATCGGGAATTTGTATCTTGTTTAAATTATTTTTATTAACAATTTTATTAGTTTTAGTGGTAAAAACATGATACCGAGTGTGAACTCAGTAATTATGAAATTGTATTTGTTTTATTTAACAAGCTTTTATTTAGCTTGCTCTGTATGTACATATGTATGTACCTATGTATGTAACTATGTTTGTTCGCGGAATCTTGCAACTTACTTTTGAAGCAGATATCTTCAACCAGTTGAGTTGAAATTTCATGTTTTCTTTGGATGACAATGCATGGTCAGCAATGTGACGTCACTCTTGATCAGATGGCGGACTACTTAATTTTAATGTACTACTATAATATGGGCATAATATGAAAGGGTATGCTGATAATAACTCAAAAAATTAAATGACGTCACTCTCCATGAAATCCAACATGGCGGAATACCCAAAATGGCGGACTAGTTATTTTTAATGGACTCCTACAATATGGGTATCAAATGAAAG
Source organism: Pasiphila rectangulata (assembly GCA_963082625.1). Lineage (NCBI taxonomy): Eukaryota > Metazoa > Arthropoda > Insecta > Lepidoptera > Geometridae > Pasiphila > Pasiphila rectangulata. Next base: position 21,552,597 of record OY720240.1, on the reverse strand, counting down.
GGCTTGCTGAGAATAATTTGAAATGACGATACTCTGAATCCAACAGTAACTTTAAACAAAAGTAACTTTTTAACAACCTAGCTTTTATTTAAACGTACTAAAAATATTAAAATAAACATGTTCCATTAAAGTTTGATGTCAATTTAAAACGTCTTTACACAATGTATGTGATAAAAAAGCTTGTCGCGAGATTTAAGCAGGTACACGTATTTACATTGTTTAAAAAAAAAACAATTAGATCAAGTTACAGGTACACAGGTTAATCACGCGACAAGCTTTTTTATCACATAAATTGTGTAAAGACGTTTTAAGTTGACATCAAACTTTAATGGAAAATGCTTATTTTACTATTTCTATAGTCTTTGTTTTTGGTCTTAAACAGTGCTATAACAACGACTTAGTACAATGAATTAGAACAAGGAAGTCCTTGTGTCCAAGTACACACAAGGACCTTGACACCTTGTGAACAAGGAAGTCGTGTAAGTACACGACTTATGATTTAACACGATAAGCCAAGTAATATTTAGTATTTAGGGTTCCGTTAAATTATGGTGCTGCCTAGCCAAGTCGGGTGAGCAGCACCCACGCGACTCTTTTTAATACTTACAATTTTAAACTCGTGATATATTTCTTATCGAGTGTCCGAATAGAATAATTCAATAAAAAAATATATAAAGGTATTGAAGCATTCTTGTAAATAAAGTAATTTATTTTGAAAAGGAAGAAGAATAAAAAGATTTTACAGCGGCGGCATTTCAATTAAAATTTTAAAATAAAACACTTATTGTGACATAACTATAATAGTTAGATATAATTACGCTGGTGCAGCATATTGTGTAGATAACTTTAAATTATGCAACATTGAAGTACATTTTTTTGTTCTATAATCAATATTTTTCGCAGCGCACGCGTTATAAGGAAATTCGAGGTAATTTTTTTACGCCTTTACGGTTACATTATTGGAGATTCAAAAAGGATCGCTAATTTTTTAACCGACGGAAAACGGATGATTATGTTTTTATATGTTTGTTCAGGCATAACTTTTTACTGGGTAATCCGATTTTGATATTTTTATTTAAAAGGCTATAGGCCCAAAGGTGGTTTCATATAAATTTGGAGAATATTAGGTACAAGCAATTTTCTCATTATTAGTTACGTACAGAGACATGTCTTTGGTAATATTAAATATAACCTTATGTTAATGACCTCCAATTCTGTTATTTAGTATCATTAGTATTACCTACTACAGGATGAAAATAATCTATATCTATACTATAATAATACTATAAAGCTGAAGAGTTTGTGTAGGTGACCTAACTTCATATTATAATAACTTCTAAGTATTTATTATGGATCACATATACACATACATACACACATAACATATAACATGATTATCTACTTATTTATTTAAATTAAAGAACAACACTTTACATCATACATCACTCACAGTTCACACGTTCATAGCACTAACTTTACAAATAAATATATTTACAAGCATAGCTGCGCGATACTAGTTTTATGCAGCAAACGCTGAGTTGCGATTCAGCCTCGTTACCTCTCGCTGCCGACGCGCGCCTTCGGGAGTGCTCGGGTCCGTTCGTGCCGCGCCGGCGACCGCCCGAATCCGCCCGATCGGCCAGTCGCTTTACAACGCGGAACGCACGCCTTGCTTTCCCGTATCCGCGTACCGTGCCCGTGTCGCGATCTAATGGCTAATTGCTTGTGTTTTATGTGTCTTTCTATTCTGAACTATACTAACGTAATAATCTACTTCAGTCGCCTACTCTTTGTGACTTGACTTTCTGTGCCTCTGTTCCTTCTGTATGTTCTATGTGAAGCTTAAAAATAAACTTTTACCGTAGTGAACATACTCTCGCGTGTTTAATTACAAAACCTACCTACCATAGCTTCTAAAGTTTGTTTGTTTGTTTGCTTGAACGCGCTAATCTCAGGAACTACTGGTCCGATTTAAAAAATTCTTTCAGTGTTAGATAACCCATTTATCGAGAAAACCCATTTATATAGGCTATATATCATTACGCTAAAACTAATAGGAGCAGAGTACCAGCGAAGAATGTTTCAACATCGGGGTTATTTTTTTCCTTTTGAGAGCTTACGCTGCGTGCGCTGCGTAAACGATTAAAGTTTCGCAAAAATCATGTATGACAGAATTGTTCCTCCTTAAAATATCTAAAAAAAGTTAGCGACAGCATATATCTATCTCTTAAGGTTGGCACACTTTAACCTTATTTGCATAGGTGTTTTTATAAACATGATATTAATCCTTATCCAAATAAATACGTTATTCATTACAAGTATTTAAAGTAACTCCTAAGATTGCACACCTCGCGGTTGTGGAGGGTTTTCGCATTAATAAAGCCCCGGCCTCCACACTTCCGCGGGATGTACATTCTCATAACCGACGAACGAGGGTGTCTCATGCGGTGAGCAGTTAGCATTTGACGAACTTTACAATCCAGGGCGTCCAATTCTGTCTGAGACCACCTTTGTATGCCGAACGTGTAAATGAGTAGGGGCAAACCCAGCCATTGTAAGCACGCACCTTGTTACCGCCTGACCAAAGACTATTTAGAACTTTTGTAAGACGACAAAAGATACGTTCCTTTACTGCCTGTATTATGTCCCTCTCCACTATACCCAACGATTCAGACATACCAAGGTACTTGTATGTTTCGCCTTTAGAGAGACACCTGAGAGACATATTTTGGGAAAGCTGTAAATTTGTCGAATTCACAACTTTTCCATGTTGAATATATTATGATTGCACACTTTTCAACACCAAACTCCATGTTAATAGCGCTGCTAAATATCGATGTAATATTAAGCAAAGCTATCAACTCTGCTTTTTTCGGCGCGAAAAGTTTGAGATCATACATATGTCCTGAAGTGACCGATTTAACGGTATCAACAGAATAACTGATCTGTTCTGCCGGCTCTCAGATGCTGGACGAAACAAACGTGATATACATAAAGTACATACTACATACTAAAAAATGGGTATATCTATGCATCGTGGATAAAATACACGAGCTGGGTCTTCGGATAGCGCCTCATAAGACCAAGGCGCTATGGTTCCACAAGTTCCCGAGAGGAAGGGAACCACCCTGCTTGTCGGTTCGCGTAGGTGACGTTGACGTCCAGGTGGAGCCGTACCTTAAGTACTTGGGCCTCACCTTGGACAGTCGCTGGGGCTTCGAAGAGCACTTTCAGCCGCTCCGTCCCCCGGATCCTGAGGGTAGTGGGTGCTTTGCACAGACTGCTACCCAATCTCGGGGGGCAAGGGAGGGCGTTCGCCGCCTCTATGCGGGCGTCGTGCGGTCGATGGCACTCTACGGAGCGCCCGTCTGGTCTGTAGGGTGTTAGGCGCTGCAGGGCTATGTTTAGTAGCTTGCAGCGTTCTATTGCTATCAGAATCGTTCGCGGTTACCGCACGATTTCGCATGAGGCGGCGACATTGTTGGCATGGCTCCCGCCGCTTGACCTCCTGGCGGAGATGGACAAACGAGTGTACGTTCGTCTCCGACAGGAGGGCGGTGGGCGATGGGGCTGCGCCAGCTGAAGTGCGGCATGAGGAGCGTGGACGTGCGCTTGGCAAGTGGCGCGAACGGCTCGAGGAGCCGAGGAGCTCGCGCCAACGCGGCGTCGGCGCTGTTCTGCCAAGCTTCGAAGCCTGGCTAGGGAGGGGGGGGAGGTAACGTCACCTATCGACTTACTCAGGTACTCACCGGACATGGTTGCTTCGAAGAGTACCTGAGTAGGATCAGACGCGAACCGACACCGCAATGCCACCATTGTGGCTGGGGTCAGTATTCCGCCCAGCACACGCCCGAGGATTGCTCGGCGTGGTGCGTGGAAAGGCGGAATCTGGCACTCAGGCTCGGGCAGGATCTCTCTCTGCCCAGCGTAGCGTCTATGCTGGCAGATGAGACGGCGTGGAAGGCGGTGGTTCTTTCTGTGAGACCGTAATGGTTCGGAAAGAGGCCGCGGAGCGGGATCGCGAGAGGGCTGATCTCGCTCGTAGAAGGTGGCGGCGGGGTGCAGGCAATGGCCGCCCCGCATCGCCTGCCCCGTGAGGCTGTCATGGCATCTTGGGGCTGCGGCATCCCCTATAGGGGACCATGTGGGTCCATAGGGTAGTCCGAGTGAGGGCTTGGACTATCCCAGACGGACCCAGGGAGAGCGATGGTGCATGATGGCATCGTAAGTTCTGCGAGATGTAGGGGGCGTTGGTTGTGGACGCCCCCGGGACGTGCTCAGGCAAATTTGTTCTTTTACTGATAGTGAATTTGACAATGCCATAACTATTGCTTTATAAAAAAGGTTAATACGAATTTTTCCGGTGTTTGAAATTTTGATCTCGGCCCCCCTCACAAAATCTTCCTAGCCGTCAGCTTGACAGGGATTCCTCCCATGACGCCTTGAACCACGTTCGACGCGGGGTTGACGATCGGCCTCCTCAGCGTAGAAACCGACGGCTCCACGGAGAACTTCTGCAGGAGAGCAGCGAGCCCTGCCAGCGACTGCATCTCACCGAGACGGGCGCCTGGAAATAAATAAATTATTTTAGGATCACAACACAAATGATGAGACTTCATTATTAATGGAACCGATTTTCACTCAAGTCAAAAAGATCGTCATCAATATATTTTGGAAAAAAATATAAGAATTCGCAGACATGATGGAAGTATTTACGAACAAAATAAAATAAAAATAAAACAAACTAATCTCAAATATAAAATTAAACAACTAGAAACGAAGATTTCAGCCATGGAAGAATAATCTATACTAATATATAAAGCTGAAGAGTTTGTTTGTTTGCTTGAACGCGCTAATCTCAGGAACTACTGGTCCGATATGAAAAATTATTTCAGTGTTAGATAGCCCATTTATTGAGGAAGGCTATCTATATGCTATACCTCTATAACATCACGCTGCAACCTACGGGAGCTGAGCAGTAACCAAAGATGCGAGTGAAACCGCGGGCGACTTCTAGTAATATATATAAGAAAGATGGAACAGAGTCAATTTTCCACTATCTCAGTACCGCACTGCCGGTTTACAATACATAGATAACTCACAATAATTACAACTGCATATAGGTAACTATACAGTCAAAATTTCTGCTCTATTTTTATGCTGGAAGACACGAACATTGACCTACAAAGTAACAGCGTTGCATTGCATTTGCATCGCACAACCTAACGGCGTGAAGTGAGCCCCAAAACAAACAACTCTACACGACCAATTTGAAAAGTAATAATGGACTACGCTCTGTGCTACCCGATGAACAGCAATTAAAGATTTAATCAGATAACCACTTTTAGCGTTAACATCATTGATGTTTTTTGCAATATGGATGTGTTAGTGTTACGTTATTTTAACCCTTGTTTTGTATTGTCATGTTTTTGCTATATCTAAATAATTAACTCAGTTACCCTTTCATGAAAACAAAATTCGTTGAGTGTTCTTATCCACACAAACCCAATTGTGGTTTTACGGATACAGTAATATAAAGGAAATATATTTTTTTAATGTATTGAATCATCATTTCAGTCATAGGACGTCCTCTGTTGGACATGGGCCTCCCTCATGGACTTCCAAGTATTGCGTCTGGAAGCGGCCTGCATCCACCGCCAACCAGCATGCCTTACCAGGTCGTCTGCCCATCTACTACAAGATAGATATTTTTTATTACATATATAAGAACATCCAGAATACCCTGAACAAATATTGGCAGCGCTCTGCCAATATTTAGGGTGTTCTACGCTTATAGGTATTTATCCCGAGGCAGGAATCGAACCCGCAACCGCTTGCTTCGCAGGCGGAGCTTCACCAGCTGCGCCACAGAGTGGCAATGAATGAAACGATTCATTCATTGCCACGCATTGCAATTGCCATCACGAATCTATGACTTATATTTTGTCCAGCAGTGGACATCCTACAGCTGAGATGATGATGATGACGATGATATATGTCCCATACAGCATGGGTTGCTTAGGACGATTTACAAACATGTTGTTCTATGTATGATAAGGGTTCGGTCGGGTTCGATCCCTGACTTGGAAATTATGTTTGGAAGTTATGTCTTTCAACAGCGATCCGCTTCGGGTGACGATTTCTACTTTATGTAGGCATGATACTCAGCAATGTAATTATGTATTACATTATTAATTACTTTCATCTTTATCGCCACGCAAGGCATAGTCAGCTCCAGACGTATTGCCTGTTCTTTTCCCTGACTAATAGCCGACTAAGCTGGGAGGTTTGTACATAATGCTGGGCAAGCCTGATCCATCTAGCAATGTCCCAGGCACTGCAGCGTCCCGTAGGTAGGTACAGCCAGGTCCCTACCAGTTGCTGTCGCAGTACTTTTTAAATAAATTAGTAGATCACTCACCAATGCACGCTCGAGGTCCAATTCCAAACGGCAAATAAGTGTATTGGTTCTTTCTAGCGTCCGTATCTAAAAATCTCTCTAATCGGAACTCTAATGGGTTGTCAAAGTACTGCTCATCAATCTGTATGGCCTGAATCGGGATAATGATCTTCACGCCAGGGTCTATTGTCACATCCGTTCCAGGTATCGTGTACTTTTTCATACAAACTCGGTGGAGGTTCCCCAAGGACGGAAAAATTCTCATCGCTTCCTTGAATGCTGCACTTAGCAAAGACATTTCTGCAATTGACTCGTAACACAACTCGTTATTGTACTTCGCCAGAACCTGGTCTATCTCTTGTTGTATTCTTGCCTGTACTTCTGGGTAGTAAGCGAGCTGGAGCAACATGTAGCTCGACGATGAAGATGAGGTTTCGAAACCGGCAGCAAAGAAAATGAACACTTGAGCCACCAGAATATCGAAATCCATCTCCAGCTCGACTATCTCTGGCGAGCCGTCCGCTTTCTTTTTCTCGACGGACTCTCCTTGGATCACGCCTTTATTCTGTAGGTCCAGTAGCATATCGATGAAGTCATTACGTCCTGAAGGCTTATAGTTTCTCTGCTCGCAAATGTTTCTCACAATTTGGTATATATCACCTTCGATGTCCGTACGACGCAAGTTCACCAAAGATCTCCATTCAGGAAAGAGCTCCCACAAACCGATCATAAGTATACATCGTAGCGGGGGATTAAACATTCTCTTGCCGAGGTCTCGGAAGAGGGAGTTCTCGTCGTTGATGGTGTCAACATCTATGCCGAAGCCGCATGCGCCGATGACCTCGGTGGTGAAGCGCGCCATGACCTCGCGCACGTCGCACTCGTCGCTGCTCGCCACGTACCCCTCGCAGAGTACTTGCACCTTCCTCGCGCAGTTCACGATGAGAGGGAACATCGCCCGCAGCTTAGCGGTGGTGAAGGCCGGCGTCAGGCGCTGTCGCAGTAGCTTCCACAGGTCCCCCTCCGCGGCGAACAGATGTGCTTCAAGCGGCTCCTTCTTATGGTCCCTTCCGAACCCTCGCGAGTAAAAATACGCAAAGTCCACCGAAAGAATATTTTTGGCTATTTTGAGATCACGGATTATCAATTCCGGGGTGGATCCCCTGTAGTAGCCAACGATTTTTTCTTTTGGATTCTCGTTGTAAAGATCGGAAGCCACTTGTATGATGCTTTTTCGGAGAAAGAGATTGCTGAAATGGTTACCGAATATCGGAATTGGGGGTCTGTGTTTCACATTTCTCTTGGCCCAGTAGTCGTGTTTCCTGGTGCCGTACACGTACAACGCCGCGAGGGCGATAAACGCCAGTATTATGAACATGTCGCCGCCGAGCGAGCTATCAAACTGAGCGGCGATCCACGCGCCCGCGGTTATAGCGAGTCTTGAATCTGAAATTGTACCTAGCTGTTGTAAATACCTAAACCGGTATTGCTTCTCTCTGTATGTGTCTACAACTGATAACTTATACAATATTTACATTTTTTAGCATGTTTTCCTAGTCCTAGCTAAATTAAATTTCCATGGTTTAATCTTCAAAATTCAAAATTCAAGATGAGTTCTAGAAAACGGGGGACCGTCCAAAAAAGTTTAAAACTTTAATATTTCGAAGGGTTCCGTACCATTATTTGAGAAAAAAATTATTACTATACTATATGCTATATCCCTTTATGTTAAATACATCTAAATCTAAATTCATGGTACTTGGAAGTAGAAATAGGTTTCCAAAATCATAGCAACTAACCTAATTGCTAATAGTTCGTATCCTTGATCAACGTCTCGAACTCGTCCTAAAAGCACGTAATCTTGGTATTTTATTCGATAGCAATCTTAGATTTGAAAAATCTAAATTCAGATAAGGTTATGTTCTCTACGGCCCACGTCTTCTATCATCATCACAACATCTAATCCAACGCGTCCAAAATGCTTGTTGTCGTTTCTGTTTCCATATACCCCCTCGAACACATATAACCCCATGTATTAATAAAGCTGGCCTGCTGAATATGGTGTCGCGCCGAACTCTACACTTAGCGACTCTCGTTCACGATGTTATGAAATATAAGCACCCAAAGTATCTTCATGATAAATTAGAGTGATCTATTTCTAGTAATCCCTACAATACTCGTGCTTCTTCTTACCTGCTCGTAGTTAAACTACATAGAACCGTTGCCTTTAGGGGAAGTTTCCGCTATCAAGCTACGAAGTGCTGGAATAACTTGCCTCCACCCTTACGAAGACCTGTTTCGAAGTCTACTTTTAGACGTAGACTCAAACATACACTTTTAACAGCACAAATGGCGTTGACTTATCCTGACTTATTTCTATCCCTATCCCCCTTTCCATCTTGTCTCATCCCCAAACTCGTTATGCATGTTATTATAATTTTGTCAATTTCCTTTTAAGTAACATTAAATACTTTCTGTAATATCCTGTATACTGTAACATCCTACTGTAACTGTACTGCTTGTTACTGACTGTAGGAGCCGGCGGAAGACCAGCGCGACATGTGCCGGGTCACGAGTACGTGCTGCATCATGCTGAGCCGGCTCCTAATTTTTAACAACAGTTGTAACTATATATTATTTCAATTTTGTTAAATTTATATTATTGTGTAATTGTAGTTATTAATAAATGTACCTATTTTCTTTTTTTCTTTCTTTCTATAAATATTCAACTAAATATTCTGTGAATATATACATATGTATATACGGCAAAAAAATCATGTTTGTTGTATTCCCATACAACAAATATTTGTTTTATTTTAATATAATTATTTATTGATAAAGTGAATTTACAACTTTGTCATTTCTGCCGTAAAACGTACACTACTGAACATAGGCGTCCCTCATGGATCTCCATGAGTAGTAGTTGCCATACTCACCGCGCTTGGCAGGCGAGTTATTGAGCGCAGAACGCGATGTTGATACACGGAAAGACGCTGCTGCCCATCTTCCGGTGGTATACCTTAGCAGGCGCTACATCCGCGGGCATGAAAGGAGGGTAAAATTCTACCGCCGGCACCCCACGACACGGAATTTACAACTTAATATTCTGTAAATATTTTAAGTGTCTATACTGTAGCCGTGATTAATAACGAGCAAAAAACGGTAAAAAAATCACGTTTGTTGTATGGGAGCCTCCTTAAATAAATATTTTATTCTGTCTTTCATTTTCTGTTAAAGCGGCAACAGAAATACATCATCTGTGAAAATTTCAATTGTCTAGGTATCACGGTGCATGAGATAAAGCCTGGTGACAGACAGACGGACAGCGGAGTCTTAGTAATAGGGTCCCGTTCTTACCCTTTGGGTACGGAACCCTAAAAACGGTCGGTGGTTCGGACTGCAGGGAGGAGGATCTACTTACTATACGTGAGTCCAGAGTAGGTACAGCCTTTTGGATCTGGCTTTCGCTTTTGTCTCACTAACCCTTGTTCCGCGATGGAAATCGAACTTACTACATCACGGATACAGCCTTTTGGATCTGGCTTTCGCTTTTGTCGCACTAACCCTTATTAACACATATTTAACCGGGTATTTATCGCGCTATTTACCTTTATTATTGCCCGACGTTTCGACAGGATTGCACCCATCGTGGTCCCGGGAAGACTGCACTAACCCTTGTTCCGTGATGGGAATCGAACCCACTTCGCCACGAAGGTCCTCAAACCCTCATCTCAGAGGTTTTTCGACACGATGTCTACAAAACAGGTGTTCAAAGTGTTTACCGATGTGTAATCAAAATGAAAACGATGATTGACATTGTAATTTTATATTTTATTCATAACTAGCGGACTCGGCAGACGTCGCGTCGTCCTGCCCGCTGATTTAGAGACATACTGGCAGCAGCGCCATCTACCCGGTGTAATTGTATCAGTCCAGCTGTTCAGGAGGATAAAATGCAATGATAATATCTAGTTTTAATTCCGCTAATGCAGCGATGCATGAGCACCACCGCCCGCTAATTATGCACATGCAGGAAGAACTTGCTGGTTTTCGCTCCAGCCGCCGACCAGTCGATTACACCTCGGCGTCTCACCTGAAGATGCCTCGCGGAGAGGCGAAACACGTGTCGTCGTGTGGGTTTGGGTATGCATGTTGCACTAACAACCAAGTTCTCCCTGCATGTGCATAATTAGCGGGCGGGAGGGTGGTGCTTATGCATCTCAGTATTAGCGGAATTAAAACTAGATTATTTTCATTGCATTTTATTGTCATGGATTTCTGCAAAGTAACGCCTGATTCCATTAATTATTTTTAGGACTTTGAAGTACCCGCACGTGTCTATACCTACATACAATGATATTTTCTAGTTTCATAAATCACGACGAAGAATCAGAGGCATTTTTATTAAAAAAAATTGAAAACTTCAAAAATTAAATAATGAGTTTTTTACTTCTTAACCTTTCTCTTGAAACACTCTATCCATTGCTAAGCTCAATATGTTTTAATCGACCATCAAAAAGCCGTCGATTACCTTCGAACCGAATTTTGATTTTTTAGGTATTCATAAATATTTGTTTGTTTTGTTTAATTCATTAATGTTATTTTACTTTCAATTTGGATACTTTTTATTTTATAAATTATGTATAAAAAGTATCCGTGTTAATTTATTACCTATTTATTTCTAATAATTTCCCTTTATTTAAGTTACCTAAACCAGCGTAGCTTCTGAACCCGGCCAGGTGCTACACAATGCACAATGAGTTGGGGACCCATTTTACAGCCCGCTCAACATCCTCTTCTTCCTGTCCGTATTGTCATGTTTTATTAATTCTTTTTGTACCTTTTTTTTTCTTTGTTTATATTTGATATTATAATTTTTATTTTCTATGTGGTTGTAAATAAATGTTCTCCTTCTTCTTTTACTTCATAATGGTGCCGCACTATTTATCTTTCTCACAAATAATCCAATGAATAATTCAGATTTGTATTTATTATCATCGAGTATTTTTGGTATTCGTATTTTTGTAGTTCTACTGTGCTACCAACTTAAACTACTTCTATTATTATTCGTTGCGTGGTTTAGGAGAAGTAAGAAGCCTGATAGACAGACGCGGGAAGCGACTTCAATTTATACTACTAAACTAGATGTTCCGGCGAACTTCGTATCGCACATACTACAACCAGTACTTATAACTACCCTACAACTACTCTCCATAGTGAAATCTACTCCTATACTAAAAGTAATCCAATTCGGTTCAGAGGTTTTGACGTGAAAAGGGAACATACATACATACCACATACATTTTACTTTCACTTATATATTAGGTCGTTACTTATGGAATTGGCGTTTTGTATGAGAGGAACATAAAGTCGATTTTTATTTATATACGGGTAAAGTCCAAAATTTTGACGCAAATGACACAATAGTGACACAAAATGTTGTGCAACGGTAACACAAAAGTCACACAGCTTTTTACGCTATCGTGGCACAAAAGTGTCACAAAGTGGTAGCGTAAAACTATAAAGTTGGGTTACATGCAGAGTTGAAATAAAAGACAAAATAAATTAAAATATATTTACTACGGCGTTCAAGTCGTCAGGTACAAAAGTAAAGTATTTCAACGTTGAAAAAGCAAATTATTCTATTTGGTATTTCAACGTTGAAATATTAAAAGCTTTGATGCCGCGTCGATCTGATATTGGGTTTGGTAAAATTTTCTCGATATCAGATTTATCTATAATCGACACGTCATCACGGATCGGCCAAACAAATTTTCCATTACCTTTGTGTCTTAAAAATTTTACCTTGTACGAACATTTTCCAAAGATCTGTAAAACTTGTCCGAGGTAAAATTTATTCCTTTTCTGTAACTTATATTTTACTATCACATATGAGTTTGTGGTCGGTAAGCATTCTTCATTGGAACTTATTTCAGTTTCATTCTCTATATTCATTTCTTCATACTCCTCGTATTCATTGTAAACATCCAAATCAGACGAACTGTCATGAACAGAATAATTGAGATTTTCATCGGAACTGTACTGGTTGTATTTCTCTTTTTTCAGTCTTTTTAATTTGATATCTTTGGTTTTATCTTCAATTGGTTTTCTTTTCAGACTTGTACCGTGACCATTTTCTTCATCAAGTATAGGCAGAGTTTCCACGAATCGAACTAAGGAATCATTAAGGAAATCTTCATTCAACTCAATATCTTCCAGGTTGATACAATCTAATACACCTTCGTTTTCTACATTTACTAGCTTACTTTCTTTATCCCATTTCTTTACTTTTCGTGCAGCTCCGGTAACCTCGTCCAATTCTAACTCATAGTCACTTTCAATTTCAGTCATTTCTTTGATTTCAAATTTATGCAACTTAGGGCTATAGCACCCGCACTTTCCTTTAGCATTTTGACAAAAGCAAGATAGCACTCTGTGACTCAATAAACATTTATCCATCAAGACCACTTGATGGATTTTCATAGTATCTCGCAGTGGAGAAAGCTGTGCTACCATATTATTGTCCATTGGATTTATATTTTCAGTACCAATATAAAATATTTTGACTGTTGTTTCTGTCTCTCTTAAGACATCAAATGCTGTTTCGGCATCTGGAATGTCAAGTCCATGCGCAACTTTTAAATCCAACGTCCGCTTCACTGCCCCTCCGATACCATCAGCGGCCCCTTTACCATGCGACGCCTCAAAGAACGACCAGGTCGCATTCTTGAATCCATACTCGAAGATGTTATTACTGAATAGATAGAAATTTTTTTTTTGGCGATACTGTGCTGTTGGACCGTCAGAAAAAAAATGGATGGTATCTACACCTGGATAGTGAAGGTTAATAGTTAACTAAAACATGTAAAATAAATACAAAGGTTACCAACTTGGTGCACCAAAACATTCAAGGAATAAATAGTAAATTGTTAGAGTTGGAACTGTACATAAACTTATATAATATTGACATTTTATGTATTACTGAACATTGGTTGAAAAGTCATGAGGTTATGTTCAGTTTCAACAACCATCTTGTTGGTAGCTCCTTTTGTAGATCGCATGCTATTCGTGGAGGTTCTTTAGTGCTACTAAACAAATATCTTAAGTTTAAAGAACGGAAAGACATTGTCTGTCTGTCTGTTGAGAGCCAAATTGAAATAGCATGTGTAGAGTTGGAGCAAGTTATTATCATAAGCGTATACAGCCCACCGTCAGCTTCATTTGAGACGTTTGAAAAAGTCATGGATGAAATATTATTCAAAACATCAAAGTCAAGTAAAAACATCATTACATGTGGAGATTTCAATGTTAATCTCTTAGAAAATTACTCTTCAAGTACTAGATTAACATGCCTTTTTAATTCATATAATCTAAAACCATTGTTTATGGAGCCTACTAGAATAACTGAAACATCCGCTAAATGTATTGACAATATCTTTGTAAATTCTAATATAAAAATTATCCATAAGGGCTTGATTAGTAATATAAAGTCAGACCATTTAGGTCAGCACATTCAAATTAAACAGCAACAAAAACAAAATGTAAAAAGAAAAATTACTTTTATACCTGTGACCATGCATCGATCTGAACAACTGAAATGTAAATTGAATACAAAATTTCCACCTCACTACTCAAATAACAACCCTAATGAGTCATATTGCAATTTTTTCAATGCATTTAGCAATATGTTCAATTCAATATTTACATCAAAGTCGATAATGGTCACAGATAATCTTAACTTTAATGAGTGGGCAACAGTGGGTATACATAGAAGTAGACAAAAATTATATGATCTTTATAGTGAAAAACATTATAATTTTAGTGAAGAATTTAAAGAAAAGGTTAAAAATTACTCAAAAATTTTTAGAAAAGTCTGCCATATTGCTAAGTCTAATTATATAAGTTCAAAAATTAAAAATAGTGATAATAAAATTAAAGCTACTTGGAAAATAATAAACAAAGAAACTGGAAATGTGAGTAACTTTAACAACCAATTTAAAATAAATTATAATAATACAACCTACAAAAGTGATGAAGATGTAGCCCAAGCATTTGAAACTTTTTTACTGACATTCCAGTTTCTACCACAAAGTCTTTAAACTCTTCTCACCTGATCGCCGAGTCCTTACTTAGCAAAAATGTACCTAAATGTGATAGTAATTTTAATTTCCAATATGTGGACAGCAGCGATATAGTTAAAGCCTTTAAAATGTTAAATGTTAAGAAAACTGCAGATCTCTGGGGTATTTCTGTAAACATTGTAAAACCATTGGTAGACACAATCGCACCTGAGCTGGCTCTTATATATAATGAATGCATTGACTGTGGCGTATTTCCTGATCTAATGAAACACAGTAAAATAATACCTTTATTTAAATCAGGTTCTAAGTCGGACCCCACTAACTTTAGGCCGATATCAGTACTGCCGACATTTAGTAAAATTTTTGAAAAGCTTATTTTAAATCAGCTATCTAAGCACTTTGCCGACAACAAATTGCTTCACTGCAAGCAATTTGGCTTTACCCGCGGCCGTTCCACTACTGATGCTGGTATAGAGTTAGTCTCGCATATCTATGATGCTTGGGAGAGGTCGCAAGACGCTTTAGGTGTTTTTTGCGACCTTTCAAAAGCATTTGACTGTGTACACCATGAAACATTAATCGGAAAATTGCGCCACTATGGTGTTAGAGATATCTCTTTGGATCTACTTATTTCTTATCTCAGTAACAGGATACAAAGAGTTGATGTTAATGGAAAACGTTCTTTGGGATCTGTAGTCACAATGGGTGTACCGCAGGGATCAATTCTTGGGCCTTTTCTATTTTTAATTTACATTAATGATCTACCTCATCTTGTCAAAAACAATCATGAGATTGTATTGTTTGCTGATGACACTTCACTTTTGTTCAAAATGAAACGACGTACCACCGATTATGACGAGGTGAATAATGCAATCTCAGAGGTTGTTAATTGGTTTAATGTCAATAACCTATTACTTAATGAAAATAAAACAAAATGCATTAGATTTACTCTTCCTAATGTAAAACTGGCTGATGCCAAGATTAAATTAAAAGGTGAAAGTTTAAACCTTGTAGAAAAAACTGTATTTTTAGGCATAACTTTAGACAATAAGCTTCAATGGGGCCCACACATAGAACAACTATCGGGTAGGCTTAGTTCTGCAGCATATGCAGTCAAAAAAATCCGCCTTCTTACAGACGTTGATACCGCTAGACTTGTTTACTTCAGCTATTTCCACAGCATTATGTCTTATGGCTTACTACTGTGGGGATGTGCTGCAGATATAGACACCGTATTTGTGCTGCAGAAGAGGGCTATTCGTTCTATCTACAATATGGGTCCCAGAGAATCACTTCGCACTAAATTTAAAGAAATAAATATAATGACAGTAGCTTGTCAATATATTTATGAGAACCTGTTGTACACCCATAAAAATATTGCTTCGTTTAAGAAAAACAGCGACAATCACAATGTAAATACAAGAAATAAGAATAAACTCGCTGTGCCCACTACTAGGCTCCATAAGGTGAAAATATCTTTTAAAGGGCAATGTATACGCTTCTACAACAAACTCCCAAGTGAGTTGCAGAAGTTATCATTGAATAAATTCAAAAACATTATTAAACGCAATCTGTGCAATAAAGCTTATTATAAAATATCAGATTACCTAGAGGACAAAACCACTTGGGACGGAATCTGCTCCAACTCCGTCAAACGTAACATAAGACAAAATAAAATTGTTAAATGATGACTATAACGACCGAGTTAGGTTCTTCTGTTCACTTCTTTTCCTAACTCGCGTGTCATCTGAAGTGAACAGATTCAATTATGTGCTTTATTCTATTTATTTGTGTTGTTTTATTTTGTAATTTGTGACGCGTCAATAAGGTCCATGCGGCCGCACTGAATAAAGTATTTTTTGATTCTTGATTCTTGATTCTTAATGTTTTTCAATATCGGGTCAAGGTGCGCCCAAATTGCTTCAGGATTATGTGCATTGTCTGGTGAAAGTGAGCAGAAGGAGACTGGTTTTTCCGTGTCTTTGATGTAAAAAACTCCTGTGTGCAAAGTAATTTGATTTTTCGAGGAACCGAAATGCATTGCTTGCACCTCTTCATTATGTTTACACACCCAGTTTTCAGAAAAGTCAATGTGCACGACCATTTCATTTAACTCTAGGTTTTTTATGCAAGTTTTGTACTGTCGATACTGGTGGACAACGTTAAATGAATGAATCTTAAATTTTTTCATGTCAGAGTTAAATAATTGTATTAGCTCATTGCCTGTGCCTTTTTGTACTTCTTTCACCATCTTTCTGGTTTTCTTCTTTTTTCCTTTATTATCAGTGTATTCATGGTCTTTGAGTATGAACTTTAGCCAAGTAGTTAGTTTGAAATTTTCTGCCTGTTCTTCTATACCTTTATCTGCGCAAATTCCACATATCCCGTACATACAATCTTTAAATTGCATGTCACAAACTTGTTCAGAGATTATTTTGTTGAGATCGTTAGTGTTTGTAACACTAAGAGATTTAAGGACATTCGCCATAAATTGCATATTGCAGTGTTTTGAACAAGCGCAGGTGTCTAAATCTTTTAGTCGGGGTGAAACCACGTAAAAAGGTCTGTATCTTTTAAAAGTTGTCAAACCTAGTGGTCCATTTTCACGTATGTACTTTTTGTGCAAGTTACTCAGAGTGTCCAGCAAGTACCTCTTTTGTTTCTTACATTGTTTGAAAGTTTTACATTCTTTTTTGCCAGCGCTAGCACGGCTTACGTCATCTTGTTCATAAAAGGCAGTTATTTTGTTACGCATCAAGTTATTTTTAGGTCTATTTCGCTTGTATCCTTTGATTCCCGACTTTAACCCCAAAATCTTTGTCAAACTAGTTTTCATTTTGTATTTTTTTACCAAATTAGTGCTTACCATATTCTTTAGTTTATTTTTATCATGATTAGATGACGCTATGTATTCCTTTCTCAATGCTTCCGTCAGGACATTATGGGCCAGCACTACCTTTTTTACATTATTTTTTTTTAGTGTATCTACATTTGGCATATTTTCATTAACAAAATGCTCAGTTTTTTTTCGTGGAGTTATTTCTTCAACGTGGCAATGATAATTTGTTTTTTCAAAATCAATGCTTGGTGTTTTCTTGAGCTCTATCATCAGATTTTCGTAATTCGTGTGCATTTTTTTCAATTGCTGCTGCTGTAGTTTTAGCTGATTGAACAAACGGTCATATCCGTTTTTAAGTGATAGTACGCTTTTCCGAAGCTCGGTATTTTCGTTGCGCAAATTGCGTTCAACTCGCCTTTGGATGTTGCGTGCAATGGATTTATTGCAGGTTGTAGTTGTTTTTTGTAACGTTTCAGTTTGTGTACTTGTAATCGTTTCTTCAGTATTTGTAGGCTTTAGGTTTTCACATTGCTTATTAGCATTTCTCCATTTTTGCCTTCGTTCTTCTTTATTTTCCTCCGTTAAACCAGCTATCTTTTTTTTATAGAGTTCCTTTGTTCTTTCCAAATTCTTTTTCTGTAGGGCTTCAAATTTTTCTGGATGGTCTTTTCTTAACCTTTCTCTGTACCTTTTAGATTTCTCAGCTGGTGTTAATGGCATCTGAAAGTTTTTAAAAATAATATTAAATGTATTACTTCATTTAAATTTAGACTTAAAGGCCTACCTATACCTACTTAGAAATATATTATAATTAAAGTAGTAAGCTGTAGATTTTTTTGCATTTTAAGTAAATAGTAGTTTCAAAGCTTAGAGTAGATAGAAATTTATAGTATTTCTTTTCAAATCGACTGTTTTTTTTTGTTAAAATTTTAGATTTCTATTTTCGATGTCGAAAGAAAATCAAAAGAAGATCATCGAAAGTGTAAAAATCTACGTAAGTTCCGCTGGCAGACAAGAAATGGCGCTGTCAAGGTTGTCCAACAAATATAAAACCGCCTTTGTCATATATTATATTGTTTGATGGCACGGAACCCTCGGTGCGCGAGTCCGACTCGTTCTTGCCCGGTTTTATTATTTTTAACAAAAATGTGGTAGCCAGTGTAATCCCAACTTAATGAGGTAGCACAATCGTGGTGACACAAAAGTTGTGCAACTGGTGATACAAAGGTAGCACAAAAGTATCACAATAGTAACGTAGCACAGTGAGTAAATATTGATATCTCCAAAACTACGCTTTTGATCGTAATTTTATCAGCACTACACAATAGCCCATGCTTTAAGCCACCTAGGGCACTATTAAATTTTAGCTAAAAATCAAAACTTACCTTGAGAATCGTCGAAAAATCTGCCGAAAAATTTTTGACCACACCAACTCCCTTTCAATTTGACATCGCGACTGATGTAATGTGACAGCTATTTCAAGTTTCCACAGAAAAGGTATGCGTTCAGTGTTGCCAGTACTTGAAAACGAAATCCTACTATCCATTTTGTCAAAAATACTGCCTAAGAGCGGTTGCACAATCAAAGTAGCACAATTGTTTGAAATCTCATAAATAAATGAAATAGTATATAAAGCATAGTTATTGCAGTAATTTCTCAACACCGTCTATACAAAAAAAGTAGTTAGTTATACAACAATGCTGTAGAATTCATTATTTAACCTCTAAAGTACATAGAAATTATTTGGAACCATCTCAAAGTTCTCTACTTTCAAAAAGGGGCCGTTTTTTAACGCACTTTTTTCCCGTTTTTCAAGAACATATTCATTTTACTCTGTAAATAGATTATATTCTATAAATTTGGCTCTTGGCCATGCTGGACAAATAACTAAACAATTGAACTAACAACAGTTGTAATTTTTATGCCATTCAGTTTTAAAGAAAATGGCTTGCTAAATTTTGACTTGGGCAAATGCGTCAAAATTTTGGACTTTACCCATACAATATTTAATTAATCAAAGTATGTACCATTGCTAGGCTATGCACTTTTGCAATCTCATTGGTAGTTTATTGATCCCTTCACTAAAAAAACCATTCGGACAATAACATCTTCGAAGGCGGTTTGGACTGTCCATCGGAGTTGATTTTTTTCCCTTGCAAGAAGTTATCCAAATTTCGAGAAAAATGGTAATCAATCTATTGGAGCAAGGTCCGGAGAGTACGGTGGATGTCTTAGACATTCCAATTTAAGCTCTTCTACCTCGTGTGTTCATAAGTCTTGAGACACAGTAAAACTAAAATATTTTTGGAGTTAAGTTGAGTATTCATTTATTGGATATTAAAATTAAAACTACTGACATCTAGATCTGTATTTAAAAATTAATCATTCAAAATGGCCGCCTTTGCATTCAATGCAGGATTTCAAACGCGTGCGCCATTCATCTATGGCGGCACGAATCTTTTCAATGGGAATCCGTTTCGATTCGATTCTTTAATAAGGGCTCGCTTGAGAGAATCCAGGTTTGGGTGAGACTTTCTGCATGCTCTCAGCTCCAATTCCGTCCATAAAGAATAATCCAAAGGATTCAAGTCAGGGCTTGACGAGGGCCAATCTTCGCTCCGAATGAAGCCTGGCAAATTGGCCTCCAGCCAACGTTGGGTAGTCTTAGCTTTATGGGAGGGAGCAGAGTCCTGTTGGAAAACCCAGTATTTTCCAGCGAATAGCGTATCATTTAATGGTTTAACCACCGCTTCCAATATGTCGGTTTGGTAATTTTGTGCCCTCACCTTGACGCCTTGCTGACAAAAATGAAGCGAAGTGACCCCCTCGTAGGAAACACCCCATCAAACCATCACACTTGCTGGATGATGAGTGCGCTGGACATTGCGTACAGTTGGCTGGACGTCCTTTGAACTTCTGGCGTAAACCTTATTGTTCTGCCGGTTAAACTTTTCTTCCACCGTGAAGATCTTTTCATCGGTAAACAGGATATTTTTTGGATCGTGTCTCTTCAATAGGTTCCGACATCGTTCCAGTCGCAATATACGAAGACGCTCGTTTAAATAATGCACTTTCCTTCGACTGTAGGCCTTTAGTTTAAGATCATATTTAAGTATCCTGTTCACCGATATTCGCGAAATGTTGGTCTGCAGAGCTAATTTCTTTTGAGTCCGGCAAGGGTTGCGACGAATTCGCTCTCTGATTACTTTGCCAACATGGCGGGCGTCCTTACAGACCGCGGGCGGCCACATCTTCCACGGTCTTCTAAAGAGCCGGTCTCCTTGTACCTCTTTATGGTATAATACACAAAGTTCCGACTACATCCCAAACTTTGGATTTCACTAAAAACTTGCATTGGTTTTTTTCCTGCTTGAAACAGTGAAATTACAGTCGCACGCAAATCTTTTGTTGGCGCCATTTTCACGGAGAATGAAACAAATATTCAAATGTATATTTTTTCTGATTCAAAACATTCGAAATTTAAATTTTAAAAGTTTAAAAAAGGTTGCATGAATTACTTTCTTTTTAAATTAATTAAATAAGTTCGTCTCAAAACTTATGAACACACGAGGTAATTTGGTAGCGTAGCCGTCTTTTAAGCAGTATGCGGTCTAGCGTTGTCCTGAAGCAGCAGTGGCCTAGAGCGATTAGATAGACATCTGCCGTAATCGTCTGGCCAGATTTAGGAAAGCTGTAGTGGACGACACCGGCACAGTTTTCGCTTGGGGCATGATTTGGCTGGTTCGCCAGGGTTCAGCCATTGCGATGAGCGCTTCCGATTATCGTATAGGATCCACTTTTCATCACAGGTAATGATTCGATTTAAAATCCCTTCATTATTGTGCCGGTTGAGTAATGTAACGCAGCAGTCGACGCGCGTTTGTCGATTTGCTTCACTCAATTCGTGAGGTTTCCACCTTTCAAGCTTTTCATCATCATCATTTCAGCCATAAAACGTCCACTGATGAACATAGGCCTCCCTCATGGATCTCCATGAGGGGTAGTTGCCATTCTCACCACGCTTGGCAGGCGGGTTGGTGAGCGCAGTATGGGATGTTGATACACGGATAGACGCTGCTGCCCATCTTCCGGAGGTATCCATTAGCAGGCTCTTACTGCATCCATGGGCATGGGAGGAGGGGTATCATTCTACTGCCGGCACCCCACAGCGGTCAAGCTTTTACACCTTTCCAATTTGCTTCAAGTGGATTATAATAGTTTTATCACTAACACCGCAGCCTGCAGCTAACTCAGACGTGGTTTGCGATGGATCCGCTTCCACAATAGCCTGCAATTCTTGATTATCAACTTTGGTCTCAGGCCGTCCACGGGCTTGTTCTACAGGTCGAAATTTCCAGAACGAAAACGTTGGAACCAAAAACGCACTGTGTTTTCTTTTGCGACACCGTCGCCATACCCATCATTAATCCTTCGAGCCTTCGAGCGAACGACAACAAGTTGCTTCACTGCAAGCAATTTGGCTTTACACGCGGTCGTTCCACTACTGATGCCGGTATAGAGTTAATCTCGCATATCTATGATGCTTGGGAGAAGTCGCAAGACGCTATAGGTGTTTTTTGCGACCTTTCAAAAGCATTTGACTGTGTACACCATGAAACATTGATCGGGAAATTGCGCCACTATGGTGTTAGAGATATCTCTTTAGATCTACTTAATTCTTATCTCAGTAACAGGATACAAAGAGTTGATGTTAATGGAAAACGTTCTTCGGGATCTGTAGTTACAATGGGTGTACCGCAGGGATCAATTCTTGGGCCTTTTCTATTTTTAATTTACATTAATGATCTACCTCATCTTGTCAAAAACAATCATGAGATTGTATTGTTTGCTGATGACACTTCACTTTTGTTCAAAATGAAACGACGTACCACCGATTATGACGAGGTGAATAATGCAATCTCAGAAGTTGTTAATTGGTTTAATGTCAATAACCTATTACTTAATGAAAATAAAACAAAATGCATTAGATTTACTCTCCCGAATGTAAAACAGGCTGATGCCAACATTAAATTGAAAGGTGAAAGTTTAAACCTTGTAGAAAAAACTGTATTTTTAGGCATAACTTTGGACAATAAGCTTCAATGGGGCCCGCATATAGAACAACTATCGGGTAGGCTTAGTTCTGCAGCATATGCAGTCAAAAAAATCCGCCTTCTTACAGACGTAGATACCGCTAGACTTGTTTACTTCAGCTATTTCCACAGCATTATGTCTTATGGCTTACTGCTGTGGGGATGTGCTTCAGATATAGACACCGTATTTGTGCTGCAGAAGAGGGCTATTCGTTCTATCTACAATATGGGTCCCAGAGAATCACTTCGCACTAAATTTAAAGAAATAAATATAATGACAGTAGCTTGTCAATATATTTATGAGAACCTGTTGTACACCCATAAAAATATTGCTTCGTTTAAGAAAAACAGCGACAATCACAATGTAAATACAAGAAATAAGAATAAACTCGCTGTGCCCACTACTAGGCTCCATAAGGTAAAAAAATCTTTTAAAGGGCAATGTATACGCTTCTACAACAAACTCCCAAGTGAGTTGCAGAAGTTATCATTAAATAAATTCAAAAACATTATTAAACGCAATCTGTGCGATAAAGCTTATTATAAAATATCAGATTACCTAGAGGACAAAACCACTTGGGACGGAATCTGCTCCAACTCCGTCAAACGTAGCATAAGACAAAATCAAATTGTTAAATGATGACTATAACGACCGAGTTAGGTTCTTCTGTTCACTTCTTTTCCTAACTCGCGTGTCATCTGAAGTGAACAGGTTCAATTATGTGCTTTATTCTATTTATTTGTGTTGTTTTATTTTGTAAGTTGTGACGCGTCAATAAGGTCCATGCGGCCGCACTGAATAAAGTATTTTTTGAATTTGAATTTGAATTTGAATTTGAATTTTCTGCAGCACTGATGCCACGGTGGAACTCATACTCGTAAATAACGCGATATTTCAAGTTTTCCATTTTGTAAACTGTGAGACGCAAAGAAAAATATTAAAAAGAGGAAAAACAAATGAATTATGGTTTTCGAAACACAAATGCATGAGTAAATAGCTGTATAAATACACAAAGCGAAAAGGCTCGCCTAGGCAAAATAAATTAGGTTCCCTCAAGAAACCTGATGGCTTTTACACAAGATCAGAACGCGAACAATTCGAACTTTTGCTGACAACACAATTCCCAGAATGCACTCTGAGTACTAATATTAAAATGGTCATCTGAAGTGAACAGATTCAATTATGTGCTTTATTCTATTTATTTGTGTTGTTTTATTTTGTAATTTGTGACGCGTCAATAAGGTCCTTGCGGCCGCACTGAATAAAGTATTTTTTGATTCTTGATTCTTGATTCTTGAATATAAATTGGGAGACCCATTACGGACACACCCCCCAAAAAGAGGATTGGGATCTGGCCTACTCCATAGTCTCAGAAGAGACGTTGGAGTGGGCAATAAGAAACTTTCAGCCATAAATCCATAAAATCCGCTGGAACCGACGAAATTTTTCCGGCACTTCTACAGTGGAACCTTCCAAAGATTGAGGCAATGTTAGCAGCTATTTTTAGAAGCTGTAGAAATACATCCCACTCGCTTGGAGAGAAGTAAAGGTAGTTTTTCTCCCAAAACCGGGCAAGTCTGACTACACCCAACCAAAATCGTTCAGACCAATCAGCCTGAACTCCTTCGTACTAAAGACGGTGGAAAGACTATGCGACAGAAGGAAAAAAAGAAAATACATTTATTTTTGACACACACAACACATACAAAATTATAGAAAACTCAAAAAATAACCAAATTAGGCTAAGTAAGGTATACAAGTTTACAACATACAAACAATGCTGCGTGAGGTCAAAAAATAGACTCCTCAGTATTACCGCTGTCACATAGCAAGCTACGCGGTTGCGGCGTTGATTTGAATTAGAATTAACTGTATAAATTTGAATTTGGAATTCCTAACCAAAGAGGAGTTATTTGAGATCAAAGTGGCCAGTACGACAAAACGCCAATTTCATATGTAACGACCTAATATATTTTTGTTCATGTATTTCAGTATTGGTTTTGAACCATGAGGCATTTGCAATTGTTTTTAATATCATGTTCTAAGCTCTTTGTATGATAGAGATGTTAGAGTTACTGGTGCTTCCCCAAAGTTGTATTCCGTACAAATTGGCTTTAAAACAGCATTATATAGTTAGCCGGACCGATAATGACGGGGCTTTTACTAGCAGCTTTATAAGGTAAGGGTACCTACTAAAATTCTAGAAAAATAGTTACGAGTTCCGCAAAGAAATAAAAGCAATAAAAACGCGGACAAAGCCGCGGGCAGCAGCTAGTTATGATAATTGCTTGTTATCTACAAACAATTATCTTTGCACCAGCTACTGGGGAGGTGATAAGTATGATATATATGTACCTAGCTATTTACATGATAAATAAAATAAATTTATAAAATATGTATTTATCATACATTTCAGTTATCTATCACCTTCCTGTGTGAATATAAACAGAAGTGTATGAATTATTTATAACGCTTTGTGTTTATCTGTAATCAGCAAAGTAGGTACTTGAAAGACGTGTTTATCTAATTATATAAAGAGCACTAAAGTTTTACAATCACAATGGCACGTGTAAAGTGATTAATATCCTACTAATATTATAAAACCGAAAGTTTGTTTGCATGGAGGTTTGTTACCTCTTCACGCAAAAACTACTCTACGGATTGAGCTGAAACTTTGCACACGTATAGGTCTGGACACATTAGCTACTTTTTATCTGGGTACAACGCGCGCGAAGCGGCGGGCAGAAGCTAGTTATTAATAAATGCTAAACACTACACACCACCTTCCACCGAGTCCCGAGTAAAACAAAGCTTGTACTATGTATGGAACCAGATGGTTGATACGCGTAGACTTTTTTTTTAATTCATCATCACCTCAGCTGTGTATTTGGAAGTTTTTTGTATGACATTCGAAAAAACTTCGTTCCAGATTCGATCCCTTAGAGAAACTCCAAGCATATGATCACAGACAGCTGAAGATCGAGCTCAGTGGCGTGCCATGGGAGAGGCCTATGTCCAGCAGTGGACTGACACGGGCTGATGATGATGATAATGATGATGATTCGAAAAAATACCTCTGTGGTTTAAGGTATGTTTATTTTTACATAAACAGCAACTCTTTGTGAAGTTCAATGACCTTGTCAAGAATCAGCTGGTGTTTATGTTGTCATTATCGTAAATAATCAGCTGTAGAAATTAAATTTTCGTGGTCTTTCCTTAAATTAAAATCACCGAATCATAGAAAGTCGTCAAACTAAAGTTGCTTCTAGGTGGTCAGAATCACCATCTTTCGGGTTAGTTAGTACACATATCATAACTGTTTTATTATTGTTTATTTATTTATTTAGAGGTACTAAACATTACAAAAATTACCTAAAGCCATAGTCTACATAGTCCCACAAAACTATTTTTTTATAGTTTGACTGTGGGAT
Organism: Pasiphila rectangulata; assembly: GCA_963082625.1. Lineage (NCBI taxonomy): Eukaryota > Metazoa > Arthropoda > Insecta > Lepidoptera > Geometridae > Pasiphila > Pasiphila rectangulata. The sequence continues at coordinate 21,526,752 of OY720240.1, read as the reverse complement.
CAGGGTTTTAGTAAACATTATAGGACAAAGTTATATTTAGTTAAGAAATCATACCTATTACTTACCTACTATTTGGACCCTGTCTAGTAACAAATCCCAGCAGTTGGATGGCATTTGTCACTAGTATCAAGTAGGTATTACTCTCCGGACCTTGCTCCAACAGATTACCATTTTTTCGAAATTTGGATAACTTCTGGCAAGGAAAAACATTCAACACGGATAGGGCAGTCCAAACCGCCTTCAAAGATTTTATTTATTCCCTTCCGAATGGTTTTTTTATGGAAAGGGATCAATGAACTACCTATGAGATGGCAAAAGTGCATAGATAGCAATGGTAGGTACCTACATACTTTGATTAATTAAATATTATATATAAAAAAAACGATTTTAAGTTCCTCTCATACAAAACGCCAATTCCATATGTAACGATCTATTATTATATTTACTTTTTAAGCTAACTTGTAAAATTTTAAAAATGTTGAATGGTTTCTTGTAATCTCCTATAAAATTTAATTTTAATTTTTTATTGACTAACAATTTTAAAAATCTAGTTTATATCAACTCTATATCGATATGACTTTAATGTGACTCCATAACAATCCAGTGCATAATCAAGAATTGAAACTACATAAGCAAAGTATATACATTTTAAAGTGCTAATAGGGACTTAAATGGCAAAAGGAGATGTTTCACGAATGTATGGAATCCAGGCTAACTAGGTGTACACGTGCACAAACATGGCTAAATATTTATTAAACATTTTCCCACTATCAGTTTTTTAATATGTTGCTTCGTTTGATGCATTTTCCTAAAAATAACTAGCCTAAGTCGAGCAACACAAAACTGTAGAACAATATGGCGGACCAATACAGTTGGTGACGTCATTTTGACAGCTGTTGACATAATAGTGAAATGAATGATTTATGATAGAAGCTAAATCAAGTAAACCTGAGGTATTTCAATTTTCGAGTACCTAAGTACCTCAGGCTACCTACGTAAACTACATTAAGAGCCTAGCTACTGTTAAAAAACTTCAAAATCTTCAACTCAAACACGTAAAACCATCTGTCAAAATCATTAGGCAGTGACAGTTACAAGAATTTATTAGAAACTGTCTTGGCTGCCTAGTAAAAATGTTACCAGTGATAATTATGCCTCGTATTTAAAACATTAATAAAACAATCATTTTAGTTTAAATTAAATAAAGAGTATTTTTTCCGAAATCACCGATTTTTGGGCAATTTTTCAGTCTGGGTACATAGACCTAGCCCATTTTGAAGCATCTCCTTTACCTAATACTACTTATTCTTAATTTATTGCTAATATAATCTATGTGATGAGTCCAAGAGAAATTATTATCAATTTTGACTCCCAAGATAAGTAGGTAACACAATCAACACTTTCAATGGGTTTGCATAGACATCTGTTTAAGTTATTTTAGAGGCATGAGTGGCAGGAGTGAGGCATGGAGGCATGGCTATGGGCAATCGTCGGTGGAGGTGAATCGGTAAGGTTTATGTATGGAGACTTTATGATTAGAAGCTTAGTTTTGTCTGTATTCAAAATTATACCATTATCCTGCGACCATTTCACTACTAAGTCTATATCCTCTTGAATTAATTTGCAAGTCTCAGTTATATCCAAGCCAGCACGTAAGGTGCACAAATCGTCAGCGAACATATAGGCAGACGAGTGTTTTAATACTCTACACAGGCTATTAACGTGCATAAGATAGGAGATTGGTCCCCACCCTGACCCTTGGGGTACGCCACCGTGTACCTTTACCTTATCGCTTAGCGATTCACTTTTACACGATATGATTGCGATGTGAGATAATCACAAAACCATTAATTATTAAGAGGGTACCCTATACCACAATCATCCATGCCATTTAAGAGAGTATCCTTTTCTAACGTATCAAATGCTTTTTTGTAGTCATAGAATATATAGTTTACTAATAATAGTTTTTTTTATGAATTGGACGGATAATAGCGTCTTTCAACTTGCTAGGGAATTGATGACAACATACAGATAGATGGACTAAGTTTGCCAACATGACTTTATCAACTACCAGCTTCAGGTCTGATATGCGTATGAGATCGCTTCCAGGGGATTTACTTTTATTCATTTTATTAATTATGAATTATGAATATATTATGCTGTTCACTGCTTGCCATCTCATACCTATGTCCGATTTACATATATGTAAATGTCCATAACAAGCCATTTGGTATTACAGGTATGTTTTATCTGTTTTATAACATTAGAGAAATTAATAGCGAACTTATCACATACACTTTTTAAATCATTTTTTATTCCATGTTACCAATAATCTGACTATCTAAAGACAGCTTAACCGTTCCCAATAGGTTAGAAATATTTTTAAATTATTGTTAATCCAAAATTTATTGTTTCTTTACTAACTATACTTTACAACAATCCTTGTATAAGTATACTGGTTATATATTACTGATTTCGGTGTATAACTTAATAGGGCATTGAATTTTTCTCTCACAGGTTAGTTTTCAATAACTTGCCGGGTAGTAGTGGGGCGCTGTCCGCTATGGCACCGAATCGACGGCCCGGCTGAGCCATGTTTCCATTGCACTACTACAGTGATCAGATATTTTGTGTTTTATTACAGCAGATTTTATTGATGTCAATCGTGCTCGGATATATTATTATATGATCCAAGCATGATTCTACTAATCTGTCTACAATAATTTCTCTTCTTGTAACATCATTAATACATTTCGTGAAGCCATACTCTGCCAGTAAGTTTTCATAAATGTTATAACACTATCGTCTTGATAATTGAAAAGATTAATATTAATATCACCACAAAAGATAACATTAGAAGATTTGGGTAATTGTTCCAAAAGATGACGAAGTTCAGGGAAAAATGCTAATATTATATTTTCCCTATAATATCTAGGAGGTCTGTACATAGCAATTAAGTATATTTGTTGATTATTATATATACTTAAGTGTAATAGAGACACACTCCGCCGCGCGCATAATATTTGCTGATGCTATCAAATCACTTATACACACAGGTTTTTGCGTGTGTAGATAAGTATTCCTCCACCAGTACGCCCTTTGCGAGTATAAGCATTTACACTACAGCCATCTATTTGGTACAATGATATTAATGAGAAATTTATATTAGGCTCAGTAATGAGTAACACATCTTATTGTTTATAATGTTTGTTGATAGTTATTACAAGTTCATTGTAATTCTTTTTAAAAGAGCGAATATTTATACGAAGTATACATAACCCTGCATTGTTGGCAATGTGCTGCATCCAAACTGTCACACATAATCAACGGAGTCATCTGCATTCTAGTTCTGCGGATTTAAGATTATATATTATGTATGATAGTTAATCTTGATACTCATAAGTAGTAAGGGTTCACTTCACTTTTTTTAAGTAGGTTGGCTATATCACTTTCATGACGCACACAAATGGATTTTTCACCTTCAGATTTTGTAATGAGAATTTTGCCATTTGACTTATCAAGCTGCTGTTTCACGTTCCAGAGAAGTGCCCGTGCGCTCTTCGTCAGATCCTATCCTATGTATATCTTGCTTACTGAAGATCCACTGGTGATCATGTTGCTACCTAGTAGTAACCGTGATGCTTCGTTGCTGAGATAACCATTTATCTCGGGAATCAGTGCCAGATGTCTTGAAGCCGACCACTATCGGTGCTAGTTTGTCCCCTTCCTTTGATGAACGTCTGGTCCATTCTATATCGGCACAGCTGACATTCAGAGCCTCTGCTATTTTGGTGACTATCTCCTTCACATCCTCACCCGGTAGTTGTTCAACACCTACAATCTCAATATTATGCTTTCAGGATGACTGACTTTTATTTATAGCGCAAGGGCATTGTTGCATTTCTCCAAAAAAACATATTTATTTGTGACATTTTCAACGGTCTTATCTAATTTAAGGATTCTATTTTTAGATAGTTAATGTTCTTCTATAAGCGAATCATACTTGTCAGAAAGCAGGCTTAAGCTCTGTGTAATAACATCGAGCTGCTTCTTGAGACCTGGAAGTGTATCAACTTCTCTCTGGATGTCTTTGAGAATTTTTGTAGAATCTTGTAAGTCCTCCTCTTGTTCCTCCTCCTCAGAACCCTCGTCTTCGCAGTTATTGCAGTATACTCGATTGCGTCCATTTTTAATGTCCGCTGCTAGACCTTTCACACAGCTTCTAATGGAAAGTTCCTTGACATGGGCTTTGGCGCAAGAAGTGGGAGCCTTTTTTAGCTAATACTTTTTTGCATTTTTGGCACTCCATGGTTATATTGCTGGTAAACCAGGCTGACGACCGACCAACGCTTCGCGTCTTCGCGCGTAAAGATATAAGGTATATTATAATCTTAGACATGTAAGTTATTTCGTCAAAGATTGTAATATCTGTACTGTACAGCTAAAATAATATGAATTCACCCATATAGTTAGTAAAATTCTATGTCTATGAATTCACCAGTTTGCACCAGTTTGTCAGTAGGTTCCTACCTTCATAACTGAATTCTCTTCGGTCACCATAGACATCAATAGTGTCAGCTGTCGAAGTACCTATTCAGCCAATCTTTATTTTTGTTTACAAATCCATTTGAATCAGTCAAAAATTTCCAGACTAGCAAATTTTAATAAACGTCCTTGTGTAGGTAATGCTATGAAATAATGTCCGTGAACTCGGTAACAATTTACTATGGACCGTGCAATTCTTTTAACACTTACACACATAAGCCTCACAAACTCAGAGGGCTTGTTGGTAAGTAACTTGTTAAATTATTGTCGTGTAAATAAGGATTCTTGGCAGTGGCGTAGCTACCCAGGGGCTAGGCGGGGCAGTGCCCCGGGGCCCTCAAGCTCAGGGGGCCCTCCAATCCTTACCAGAAATCTCGATCGAACTGAACTTTTGGAAATTTCTCCCATTTTCAAAATAAATATGACAGGCAACCCCACTTTAATCATGACAACTCAGTTGAGAGAAATTCAAAAGTTATGCCTAGGAAATTCCCCTAAATTCTTTCTGTAGGTTGGCAGTGTTGCAAAGACATTTTACACTGGACGCGTTACTCGGCCGATCTCGCCCAATACCCCGCTGTCACTCAGTCAGCCTTTTAGCCTAACTGACCGAAATTGTCTTGTCAGTGCGTTGGTGATTGTCGAGGACAAACATTAGTAAAAAATTTACTAGGTGTATTGTTTTGTAAAAATTATAGTGACTGATCCGCCAATATTTAATTTTCTTTTCATAGGTAAGTACAATTTTATCCCATAAAAGCAGCTATTTTTTCGTAAAATTGAATAAATGTGATGTAATTATTTTCATTCATACCGCCATTTTAAAAAGTACTCAAATTTTAATGCAATTTAACTAAACTTGTGACCTACCGAAACAAGTCTGGATTATACCGTTCATTTTCCATTCGTTCATTACAAAGATATTCATAAATGTTAATAATAAATATGTATGTCTCAGAAAAGAAAACTATAGGTACATACCAAAACTGTATTTTCGTCAAACGTAATTATTTTCCAGTGGGGAAGTAAAATAAATAAACCTTTGTAGCGAGTTCACTATTTTTTTCTGTTTATTTAATTACTATCTGATCCGACAGACGTTGTGCCGATTGTTTTATCCAGTTCTAGTTATGTGGTACAATAAAGTATATAACCAGTTCTAGTCATGTAATACATAAATAAATTAATAAAATAAATAATTTTATTTATTTATTGTTTGTACCTCTGGAGGACAACAAACGAACTCACTCCTGCTCCTATACTGGCGTGCAGACAAGAATTACAATTGTACAAGATTGTACCTTCTCTTAGTTTGTTTCTGTGTATCAGTGTGTTGTACGTAATGCCGGGGCTGCACCTCAGCGTCATCTTATTAATTAGTGTTCTATTTGTCGGAATTCATAAAGAAAATCTGTAATTTTGAGCGCTAATTAAAGGCGTTAGGTGCACGCAATTGAAGCCTCGGGATAAGGGTGAACAGTGAAATCACTATTAAAATATCTTTTTCACGAAGTACAGGCAAACGATCGTATTTAGGTACTAAAATTTCAAATCGAAATGTAAGTAACCAAACTCCTACATTTTTCGTCATTAATTCATTTTGATTCATGAATTCCATCGATTGCGTCGATCACTATAGAATTGTGAAACAGTGCGCTATTGCGTACCTAACTAAGACAGCAAAAAATCACTTCCCCCGTACCCCGCAAAAATTGGTTGAACGTGATTGCATTCATTTTGCAAGCATAACGTGTCCAAAAATGTAATTGGAATTGGAATGTGGAAAATGTCTTTGCATTGCAGTGTTGTCAGTTTGACGGATAGTGAACGCTAACGGTGATAATTTTTTTTAGATAGAGAAACACAATGATACGCTACAAGTGTCGTTGGGGAATCCCCGGAAAAAAAATATCACCGTTAGTGTTACCACATTTAACGATGGAGACCATGAACGATCTCCTGTCCGCGGACCTGAATTAATGTACCTACAGTCACCTGACTTGCAATTTTTCACGATATTTCGCGTTGTAGAATGAGCCGTGGGGTGCCGGCAGTAGAATGTTACCCCTCCTCTCCTACCCGTGGATGCAGTAAGAGCCTGCTAAGGGACACCTCCGAAAGATGGGCAGCAGCGTCTTTCCGTATATCAACATCCCATACTGCGCTCACCAACCCGCCTGCCAAGCGTGGTGAGTATGGCAACTACCCCTCATGGAGATCCATGAGGGAGGCCTTAGTTCAGTAGTGGACGTTTTACGGCTGAAATGATGATGATGATGATGAATCAGTTTACATAGCAGTGAGGCCCCATTTTTGAATTTGCCCCAGGGCCCTTGGTTACCTAGCTACGCCACTGATTCTTGGCATAGATTTATAACCAAATGAACTAGCGGACCCGCCAGACTTCGTCCTGTTCAAAAGTGTAGTTAGTGCAGCAAATAGTTGGAGACATACAATACAATACAAAATACTTTATTGCGCACCTTAAAAAAATACAGAAAAATACTTAGCATACTGACAGCAGCGGTATCTACCGGGTTAAATTGTGTCTGTCCAGCTGTTTAGAAGGATTTATACCTACGCCCACGCTGTAATGTATTATTTTGACGGATTAGGTATGCTCCGTATAATAATTTGTCTTCAAATTGCCAAGCAGAAAATCATTATTTTTATAGTTGACTGCCTCCGTGGCTCAGTTGGTCTAATAGCAGTTAGCCGACTGATACGCAGGAGGTACCTAGGTAGACATACCTATGTTTGTAATTGTTCACTAAATAAACCCGAAGGTGGAACGGGATTTGCGGCGCGTTTGTATCTCTTTGACCGCTTCTGAGCTTAGACTTCAAGCCAGGCTTTGTCGTGCTCAACCACGCCGTCAGCGACGGTCCTTCTCCAAGAGTCGCAATTTTCAGCCAAGCTCTTCCAGTTAGCCCTATCAATCTGAAACGTAGCCATATCGCGCTTAACACTGTCTTTCCAACTTTGGGCAACCGACTGGTCATTTGGCATCCGCAATTTCCGAAAGAAGAGTTTTCAAACGAGAGGAGTATATCCTATGCACATGACCCAGCCATCGCAAGACAGTGTGCGGTTTCCAAGACACTCGCGTTTGTGACTCTTCTTTCCAGGAAATACCCAATAGGTACCTATGTACAGCGCATATGAAAATTATTTAGTTTTATCTCCTGTTTGCAATAGGATGTCCATGTTTCAGCGTCGTACAAGAGTATGCTCAAGATACAGGTATAATAAACAGTTATCTTGGTGCGAATGGAGAGGTGTTTGTTGTCCCATACCCTTGTACGAAGCTGACCGAACACAATTGATGTCTTCCTAAAGCCGGGTCCGCAGCGCCAATTTTCTAACAAAACATGTTAACATAACATGTTAAGCAAAACATGTTTTTAAAACAGCCCATCTGGTGTGTTCTGTTTTGTTTATTGTTTTTGTTTCATTCCAATTCATTTCAAAAATGAGTTCCGACGAAGAGGACGTAGAAGCTGTAATTGCTATAGTGGATTTTGTTCTACAAAGACGTAACCGAAATAGATTCCGGGTCCGACCCTACCTGCTACCTCGTTCCTTCAATATTTATCAAGAACTGAAAATCGATGATAGATTCGGAATAAAAACATTTTTTTAGATTTTCGGAGAGTGATTTAAGAGCTGGTATCATTAATTTCACCAGATATAGATAATTATTATTAATTATTCAAAACATAACCTCAACGAGTGAACGAACGAATGACGTCTTGCTTCAATGAGCGCGAACATAAAATGCAACGCTTCCCCTCCCCGCAGGCGAACGCGGGTGATGTTATCCATTTGTCTCGGCAAACATGTTTTTGTGTTTTTGCTAACAAAACTGTTAAGCCACGCCCCTATTCTGTTTTGTAAACATGTTATGATGTTAGAAAACACGAAAACACGGCGCTGCGGACCCGGCTTAATACGATTATTTATCTCAACATTTGTAAGAGAGGTTGGTTGAGGTTGTTGAACCAAGGTAGCAAGCAGAAGCTATCGACTACCTGTGTAGAGGGACACTTTTGACCAGAAAACCTATAAACAATCCCTTGAAGCTCTTCTGATGTGGATGCAACAAAAGCTGCATCATCGACAAATAAAAGACTATCAATAAAAAGGTCCTCTCGATGCCGTCGGGACTTAAGTAACGCAACGTTGTAAAGTTCATCGTCATTTCTGGTGTACAAATGAATACCCTGGTCTAGTTCACCGAAAGCATATTTTAGGAGCAGACAAACGAATATGCCGAAAAGCGTAGGTGCCAAAACACAACCTTGTCGTAGTCCTCGCTTCATTTCGAATGGCGTAGATGGTTTGCCATTCAAAATGACCGTGCCTTTCATGTCTTCGTGAAACAGTTTTATTAGGGTTAGCATTGGTGGGCAGCCAATTTTCACTAAGGCTGAGTATAGACCTTCCCTGCTAACTGTGTAAAACGCCTTGTTGAGATCAACAAACACTACAAGCAGAGGGGTGTCCTGTTCACTACACTCTTCTTTTAGTTGTCGAAGAGTAAAAATCATGTCCGTTGTAGAGCGCTGGGCACGAAAACCACACTGTGACTTAGGATAGATACTACTTGCGAGCTTTTGTAGTTTGCTTAAGATGAAGCGAGTAAACGGATTTCCTACAATACTCAAGAGTGAAATACCCCGGTAAGAGTTGCAATCGCCGCGGTCGCCCTTGCCTTTATAAAGAGTCATGATATTGGCGTCTCGCATGTCTTGTGGAACGTGTCATTCGTACCAGCACTTAGTAAATACATTTTGCAGTAAAGCACCGCACTTTTAAGAGCTCTGCTTGGAAACCGTCGCATCCTGGGCTCTTTTTGTTCTTTAGTTGTTTGACTGCCCAGTTCAACTCCTCTACTGTGGGTACTTCATCAAGCCCAGACCAAACCGGTAAAGTTAAAATCTTATGTGATGCCTCCAGCTAAATATCAATAGGCTGAGTCTCTATACTGGTGTAGTGTTCTACCCAACGGGACATTTGACGTTCACCATCAGTTATGACGGAGCCATCAATTTCTTTCCGATGCCTGGCTGGATCACCCTCCTGGATGTAACTGTGCAATACTGCCGTGCTAAGGGGGACAGCCGTAAGTGCATGTCTACTAGTTTCGAGAAAATGGCGCTTAAAGTTTTCAAAATATTTTTGTCGATTACGTCTACAAAATTAACTTTTTTTAAAAACTGAAAAAAATATATTGTAGACAAAATGGTGTAGTATGTATATGTTGATAAATGAAAATTAGAATACCATAATTAGTATATTAGAACATCAAAAAAGTCGTTATGCTGAGAAAACCTGTTGTATTTTATAGACGAATACTTTAAATGAGCGTCGTAAGCAACACACATATCACGCTTAAGTTAAGGGGCACTCATTTAAAGCGGTTTTGATAAGGAAACATAATCATTAAAATTTGTTATTATATGATTAACCGCCGTAACTGCACAGCTTACGACTGTCATGTTAAGGAATACTTACTTAAACACTGTGATTGTTGCCTAATTTACCGCCGTGATTGGTAGTTACCACGCTCAATGTAAGGAAAGTACTTGTCAATTAATATGCGCATCCTTAGTGTAATGCCACTATAAGTCTTTAATGCGATTAATATAAGCACTCCATGAGTTTTTTCTATAGAACTTTAGGACAGGATAGTATAATGTTCCTTTACGGCTTTAATTATAAGAAACTCAAAAAATAAATTGTAGTTACGGCGCTTAGCACAACTGAAAAAAGCCTTTACAGGCTTTATTTTAAGAAACTGTCAAAGAGAAAGTTATAGATCTCGATACGACGATTCCGAATATGGCATTAACTCAATTTTGAAAAAAATGTTGCTTACGGCGGACTCCCTTAGCACGGCAGTCTGCCGTGCTAAGGGGGACAGCCGTAAGTGCATGTCTACTAGTTTCGAGAAAATGGCGCTTAAAGTTTTCAAAATATTTTTGTCGATTACGTCTACAAAATTAACTTTTTTTAAAAACTGAAAAAAATATATTGTAGACAAAATGGTGTAGTATGTATATGTTGATAAATGAAAATTAGAATACCATAATTAGTATATTAAAACATCAAAAAAGTCGTTATGCTGAGAAAACCTGTTGTATTTTATAGACGAATACTTAAAATGAGCGTCGTAAGCAACACACATATCACGCTTAAGTTAAGGGGCACTCATTTAAAGCGGTTTTGATAAGGAAACATAATCATTAAAATTTGTTATTATATGATTAACCGCCGTAACTGCACAGCTTACGACTGTCATGTTAAGGAATACTTACTTAAACACTGTGATTGTTGCCTAATTTACCGCCGTGATTGGTAGTTACCACGCTCAATGTAAGGAAAGTACTTGTCAATTAATATGCGCATCCTTAGTGTAATGCCACTATAAGTCTTTAATGCGATTAATATAAGCACTCCATGAGTTTTTTCTATAGAACTTTAGGACAGGATAGTATAATGTTCCTTTACGGCTTTAATTATAAGAAACTCAAAAAATAAATTGTAGTTACGGCGCTTAGCACAACTGAAAAAAGCCTTTACAGGCTTTATTTTAAGAAACTGTCAAAGAGAAAGTTATAGATCTCGATACGACGATTCCGAATATGGCATTAACTCAATTTTGAAAAAAATGTTGCTTACGGCGGACTCCCTTAGCACGGCAGTCTGCCGTGCTAAGGGGGACAGCCGTAAGTGCATGTCTACTAGTTTCGAGAAAATGGCGCTTAAAGTTTTCAAAATATTTTTGTCGATTACGTCTACAAAATTAACTTTTTTTAAAAACTGAAAAAAATATATTGTAGACAAAATGGTGTAGTATGTATATGTTGATAAATGAAAATTAGAATACCATAATTAGTATATTAAAACATCAAAAAAGTCGTTATGCTGAGAAAACCTGTTGTATTTTATAGACGAATACTTAAAATGAGCGTCGTAAGCAACACACATATCACGCTTAAGTTAAGGGGCACTCATTTAAAGCGGTTTTGATAAGGAAACATAATCATTAAAATTTGTTATTATATGATTAACCGCCGTAACTGCACAGCTTACGACTGTCATGTTAAGGAATACTTACTTAAACACTGTGATTGTTGCCTAATTTACCGCCGTGATTGGTAGTTACCACGCTCAATGTAAGGAAAGTACTTGTCAATTAATATGCGCATCCTTAGTGTAATGCCACTATAAGTCTTTAATGCGATTAATATAAGCACTCCATGAGTTTTTTCTATAGAACTTTAGGACAGGATAGTATAATGTTCCTTTACGGCTTTAATTATAAGAAACTCAAAAAATAAATTGTAGTTACGGCGCTTAGCACAACTGAAAAAAGCCTTTACAGGCTTTATTTTAAGAAACTGTCAAAGAGAAAGTTATAGATCTCGATACGACGATTCCGAATATGGCATTAACTCAATTTTGAAAAAAATGTTGCTTACGGCGGACTCCCTTAGCACGGCAGAATAGGTATAATATTACCCATTGGATTGTTTTTACTGAGCAGCTGAGTCCTGAGATTTTTACGATCAAACAAATCTTTTATAAGTACTTATAAATCACAAGTTCACAACGTGAAGGCAAGTCGTATGCCTTCATTTTCTTTCTTTGCGGCATTTATCAACTTCTTATTTTTTTCTAAATTCGTGTGTGCACAAATGCGCGCCAAAAGTGGGGGGCAATCACAGATTGCTGTCACATAATTCTGTGGCTGTCACTGTCACACTCTCACAGAACACAGTCACAGAATTGTTCAAGTTTTACACTACGAAGGTTTCATTTCTTTTTTTTATATATTGCAAACAGCTTAGACGAGATGTCTAAGGCAAACAGGTCTAAAGTAAAATATTGTCTAAATGTTTATTTTCAGATCGTCTTCATAAACTGGGCTACCGTCTGCACTTAGTGCCAGTGGAGTTCATCAATTATTGTAAAATAGAAATGTGCGGGCACGCGGTAAGCGCAGACATGCTACCTGGAAAGTAATAACTAAAGAGTGGCAAGGGGAAAGAGCTGTATTACACTACACGGTATTCAGGGCCCGGTAGTTAGGGCGATTAGGGAGCAAGGCCTTACGCTCTAACTCTTATTACACCACTCTTAGTTAGGGTAAGGGTCCCTGAATACCGTGTAATGTAATACAGGCTATAGTCCTTATTTTGCATTCACGTATGTATGTAGGGACGCGCGCGCGTAAGTGCAGCACTAGACTGAAACCAAAGCTGAATAATGAGGCCAAGGTTCATAAAGTAAGGCTTTTTGCATCTATTAGGTAGGTATAGATGATTTATACAGCGTCAGCAACTGGTAATCATGCTGTACGGGACGCTGCAGTGCCTGGGACATTGTTTAAATGGATTAGGCTTGCCCAGCACCTGTACCATCCTCTCAGCTTAGTCAGCTATTATTCAGAGGAAAGAAATGCACGGAAAGAGGCTGCTGCCTAACTTTCGGAGGTATCCCTTAGCAGTTTTTTACTACATCCACGGGCATAAGATGAGGGGGACAACATTCTACGGCCTGCACCTCTTTATTTATTTACGTCCTCAGGCAGATAATGTTTTGCCAACAATTTGACTATCTCTTCCGGTCGATTTCAGTGTATATCAACGCCAGGGCGTCATCATTTCACCCGTAAAACGTCCACTACTGAACACAGGCCTCCCTCATGGATCTCCACGAGGGGTAGTTGCCATACTCACCACGCTTGGCAGGCGGGTTGTCAAACGCAGTACGGAATGTTGATACACGGAAAGACGCTGCTGCCCATCTTCCGAAGGTCTCCCTTAGCAGGCTCTAATTGCATCCACGGGCAAGAGGAGGGGTACCATTCTACTGCCTGCACCCCACCCCACCCCATGGCATGGCTGGCTATTTGATGGTCAGTGTTTCCAGGTCTTCCGTTGCAACATCAAGAACCTTCGGTACAACACCTCGCACGAGCTGGACCCCGTCTGCCAGCGAGCCATCGCCGCAGTCATGGAGTCTCAAGTCAAGTTCCGACGAGCTGGGACCTACCTCTGGCTGTGGACCCTGATCGAAGAGCAGGTGATGACGAGGACTGCGCATGGGCCGCGAGACAGCTGGCCGGCGGAGTTGAAGCTGGAAACCTTTGCGGATACCGATGAGTGTGTCAAATGCTGCGGTATTTTGGCTTTCGAAAATCCTGACTCAGTCTAAGTCACTGTTTAATTTTATGTCAGTATATATAGAATTTAACAAAAGTTGGTTCAATTTCTTGATCTTTATTGTACGATCCTTGATTTAACGTGCTGCAACCTTCAGAATCAACCATCGCTGGTGAAGGTGTTGTAACACTTCGCGCCAGCACACCGATCAATCGACGTAGTTGTGGAAACTAAGACCAAGTTCAGACGAGCTGGGACCTATCTCTGGCTGTAGACCCTCATCGAAGAGCAGGTAGGTGATGACGAGGACTGCGTATGGGCCGCGAGACAGCTGGCCGGCGGAGTTGAAACTGAAAACCTTAGATATTGGGCGCTTAGGCGCCATTACGGTACTATCGCCAGAATGGCAATCTTTACGTAATGGCCATAAGAGTTAGTTTGGCTTGATTACGATTTCGAATCATCGCAATTTGCTTTAGGGAGTAGATTAGAGATACGTAGGTACCTACGCTTATTATCGTTATCAGTGTCTCCATAAAGAACTATAAACACTATAAATGCATTTCATTTTCAACCTATGTGCTTGGTTCATATTTATTTTATATAATTAATTAAATATACTCAATTTATTTAAGAAAGTAGCCTTTTATTTACCATTTCACTCACTTACACCTGTGGCAGGGAACAATTTTAGGTAGGAAACAAGTGAATAACCTACTTTACAAAACAAAGTAGGTAATGGTGATCAATGGTCATCATCTCATACGTATATATATATATATGTATATATATATATGTATGTATATATATGTATATATGTACATATGTATATATACATAGTAGGACATACTCGCCACGCTTGGCAGGTGGGTTGGCGAGCGCAGTACCTATACAGGATAATGACAATGATACACGGAAAGACGCTGATGCCCATCTTCCGGAGGTATACCCCTTGGCAGATTCTTACGTCATCCACGGGCAAGAAGGAAGAGGCAACATTGTACTGCCGGAACCCCACGGCAATGATGTTGTCAAGGTATGATAAAATTATAATTTTTTGAATGTAAGTGTTCCAGATGGTTCGATCGAATGTTTCCAGCGTTCAATTTAAGGAATTGCGGATCGTGACGTCATAATAACTTGCCTATAAACAACAATCAGTAACGACACGTTGCATTTCGACTTACTTATTTTTTGATTTAGTAAGAAAAATACGTGTCAAATATTTAATTTGAATCCGCATGACATACATACAAGTACCTATATGACGGACTGTAATAGACATTTAGCTTTTTCCTTCACCTGTAATTTCAATAAACGCTTTTCATGCCGCTTTCATCATCACCATCATAAATTTTTCATCATTTCAGTCATAGGACGTCCACAGTTGGACATAGGCCTCTCATCATAAATAATTAATAAATAATGCTGGACTTTCCTATACAGCGTCACCCTTAAAGAGCTCTTGGACTGCATTATCATTACGTGGTTTGCATTTCTTCCGGACTCCATTCGGGTAAGGTAAGCCCTTCGGGTAAGGTAAGCCCTTCAGGTAAGGTAAGCCCTTCAGGTAAGTAAAGCCCTTCGGGTAAGGTAAGCCCTTCGGGTGAGGTAAGCTCTTCGGGTAAGGTAAGCCCTTCAGGTAAGATAAGCCCTTCAGGTAAGGTAAGCCCTTCGGGTAAGGTAAGCCCTTCAGGTAAGGTAAGCCCTTCAGGTAAGGTAAGCCCTTCGGGTAAGGTAAGCCCTTCAGGTAAGGTAAGCCCTTCACGTAAGGTAAGCCCATCGGGTAAGGTAAGCCCTTCACGTAAGGTAAGTGACAAGTCTCATTACCCCGGCTACGTGGTTTGCGCACCAGATGACCGATGTACGTACATCCTAATTTCAAAACATAAACACGTTTACATTTGATAATTATTATATTGAAACAATTATACAAGGCTAGAGTTCAGTCCGCTAATGCATTATAATATAATTCAATAAAATCATTTATTATATTAATAATTTCAGTCACAACAAACAGGGACGTGTTGGCTCATGCTAAGAAGCAAACTAACTAATTCATAAGTAACTTAATACATTCAATGAGAAGTTTTCATAAAAAAATAAAAAACACGTGATGAATTCTTGAAAGTCTAGTGTGCTTTTTCTGTTAGTAGAAACAAAGAGGCGTTCTCATTTATAAGTATAAACTTCAAAAATAGTTCCCTCGAACCTAATAGATGGCGATAGTGATGTTTTCCTGACAGGAAACTCAATTTGACAATGACAGCATTGTGATTAATCACAAACTTGCTTTCTCCGCTTGCCAGCTGCCATCTGTTATGTCTAGTAGAAATTACTTTTTTATTTTTATTTTTTTACTGAAAACGGCTCATTGGTGATGACAGGGCGTTTGTGACTTCGCTTACTCCGCGCTTGCTTCATCTAATAGGTTCAGTAGTCATTTTTAGGGTTCGGTACCTCAAAAGGAAAAAAACAGAACCCTTATAGGATCACTTTGTTTTCCGTCTGTCTGTCGGTCTGTCAAGACCCTTATCTCGAGATCGTGTAGAAGTATCGGGTTGAATTTAAAACCATAAACTTAAATCTACATCCTCTTTAAGCTGTGAAAAAATCAATATTCTAAGTTAACCTAAACAAAAGATACGACCGCTGCAAAAACGCATGTTTCGACATTCTCAAAGGAATCAAAATTCATAGTGTACTTTCCGTAGACCTAAAGCCATGAAATTTGGCAAGGTTATATACAATATTGTCTTATACTGTAGGATACAGAGATCCAAAAACTATAATACATTTGCAATGAAATCATAAAAAAATTGTCCTTGAAAAAGTACGAAATCTCACAAATCAAGAATAAGCAATCCTACGCGCGGTCATAGATTGAATAGGTGACCGAAATTTTTTGTGCATTTTAAAAACCACTACTAATATTTATTATTTTCCTACATGCCTACGGAAGTCTCGGTAGGCGAGTCCAGCTCGCACTTGACCTGTTTTCGGGTGTGCATGACAATGCATCAAGTAGCTATGTCAGGTGAGGTCACCCAGATGGTCCCACTAGCGCGCTGCGCTCTTTCGCAGCATAATACTGTAACTAATGAGCCATTTTCAGTAAAGAAAGCCACTAGTATTTACCACTAAGGCGGTTAACACACTGCCACGCACCACGCTGCATGTTGCGGGCCGACGCACCTACGCGCGTACGCACGCCGTTCTTGCGGGAGTGCAGATCTGCATCATCGTATTTTTCATCGGGTTTTTCATGCACTCACGCGCGTAGTTGCGTTTTGTGGATTCACAGCGGCTCTGACTCGTTCATTCAAGCTGTTCGCTAGACTGCGGGACTCGGTGTGCCATACCTTGCGTCTCGCCCCGCACCTACGCGCGTGATTTGCATGAACGCGCGTGGATGCATTTTCTCTGTGTTGGACTGTGCGTGTTTTCTAAACAAACGGAGATACAAGCAACATTAGAACACGCATTCACGCAACATGCAGCGCGGTGCGTGGCAGTGTGTTAACTAACCGCTTAAGCCTAACAGATTAGATTAGATTTCGATTATTGACTAGCGAAGTTACAATAGATTACTTATAATCTTTATTTCATGCAACATTTTAAACACTTAATCTAAGGCCTATATTATATCATATAGGCCTGTAAAGTATATATATACTTTACAGGTTATCAGACATATTATTATGTGTTGCGGAGCGGCAGGCTGATTACGTATCTTGCGACAGGTTTGCAACAGGCGCAAATCTCGCGTACATTGCTGTCAAATGTCAATTCGTGAATTAACTTAGTGCCGAATGTACAACAACACCTGACAACTAAATCAAAATTGACGCTCGATAGCGATTATCACGAGATCCGCACCTGTTGCAAACTTGTCGCGAGATACGTAAGGGCGGAGGTTCAGCGCCAGGCCGCAGGCGCCCCTAAACCGCCTGATATTTACCCCCTTCGGCTATTCACCAATCACGTTTTTAAAACACGGAATCCAAGATAAAAACTTAAAGTATAATTTCCCCAAATATGAAGGTGGTAACTTTCACGGATTCTGAGATAAATAACGATAACGAACTACAAAATTGCCTAATGCGCACTCTTAAATAAAATAGTATTGAAGCTACCGAAGTAACAATAGGTACGTCGTTGCCAATTCTGTCTACTAACGCTAGCGCCATCTGTCAGGTTATAGGGAACTATTTGAGTTTTTAAATATATAAGAAAACATCTCAGTTATCTGGCTTCCTATGTAAGAGCGAGAGAGGATGTTGAGGCCGGTCTCAATGTTTATTCAGAGGTACTGGTGAAACAGCAATTCTATGGTTAATGTTAATATGAATGTATGTCAGTTGATAAAGGTGCTTCCAGCATCTAATAATATAATATTGTAGGTACCCATGATCGATTAACAAAAATAAATATATTTTTAAATGTATTAAATTCACTAATCAATATCAATAAATTAACATTCATGGGTAAAAAACATGTAGAAAATACTAAGCATAACAAAGTATTTAAAGTATTTCTTCATAAACTTTTTAAACATTAAAACACAGATATTCGGTGATTTCATTATATTCTTTAACAATCCAATAACAACTGGCAATACGGTTCGATGTTCACTCAAGCCTCGATACAACCAACAATATAGTACAATGTCAATTTACAGTAGAGTATGTTAAAAGGTATAATTTCAAATCCTATGTACTTCAGCAGTTATGACACACCGTGAGATGAGACAGAACAAATGTTGGAGATTACCATTGTTACCGGAGTAGCAATTAGGCGTTATCATTATAATAAAGGTGGGTACCAACTGGTGTTAGGTGTAATGTAACATGCTACATGTCCAGCATACTGACTGTATGAATGCTCGCTGTGTAACATGTTACATTACACCTCGTAACATCGGTCAGTACCCACCTTAAAGCAACTGACATTTCAAACTAATCGGTTTCGACTGATGGTAGGATTGTATCCGATTTTGGTTATTTCTCTTTCTAAACACGAAGTGCCATTACAAGCTGAGATCGGTGTATTTGAACGAACCGAACTCACTTCAGTATAAAACATACTACCTAGAATTTCATAAATAGTTTTTAATTTAATTTACATTCGATTAGAAGTGCCCAAATAAATATATAGATAGGTACTATACAAAGATTACAAATTAATAGTACGAGTACACCTAACAACAAAACAGGCAGCATAAGAGCTCTTCAAGGCGTCTTTTTTTTTAATTGGATAACAGGCCATTTTTTACTAATGTACACAAATGGTGCGTGTACGCACATACATGATTGTAAGTCATACAACACTGCGAGTCCTGTAAAAAGACCTATACAAGAGCTCTTAGACTTTATGTCCGGTCCTCACAGAATAATCTGTCAAGGCGCCAAAAATTACCATCAAAATGGCGCCTTAGCAAATGGCAGTTTACTAAAATTACTGTAACCATTCAAGATTTGCCTACAGTAACTTCCATAAACTGAGTTATTTACAAATTCGGATATATATAGACCGGCCACAAAGTTAGCCGTGACCAAAACAATAAATTCTTATTAAATCAATTGGAAATACATGAAATTACACAAGAGACTATGATAAAATGATAAAAATATAATTTGTACAAAGTTCATTCACACTCCGATAAAACCAATCACTCATTTATCGCACGCGACGGAAATATGAAACAGCAAAGTACTGTTGTAAAATACTTTTTGAAGGAAGATATTTAAAATAGCGGTCGGTATAATATTGGGAGTCGGACATTACCTACTCCTAAGGTGCATCCACGCAGTTAGCTTTGTGGAGCAACACTGTGTGACACGGTAATATAAAGTAACTCTCTAAAACTTTTGCGGCTAATTGTTAGCATTTTTAATATCGGATTTTGCTCAGTTACACTTGAAAACGTTGTTCTACATAAAGTAACAGTGGTGTGGATGCACCTTTGATTTTACCATTTTCTTCTTGAGAGCCCGTTTATTTTAATACCTACCAATGACTATAAATATAACAAAGCGTGTAAATATGTTTTTTTTCTGTAATTTTGCAAAAACGTTACACATTTGCATACAATTTGATGTAATTTTTAGTTGGGTCACACTCTTTACATAACTTATAATATTTAATATAATTACGGTGATTGAAGTTTACTACAAATTGACAAATTGGTAAAATTAGCCTTCAACTTTATCAACTTATACACAATGTTTGTATATAATTCAATCATCGTAATTTATAAATTCATTCATAATATTTCCATAGTTTGTAATTACAGAAGTGGACGCCACTTACAATATGAAAAAAGATTTATCTATATTGTTGAACTAGGTCATCATTTATCCTATCTATTCATTATGTCCACTCAGCTTTATCCTACTTCTGAAATAGTGGTCGCATTAAATAGTGTACCTATCATGACATTAAATTTATTCCCATGGTACGAACGAAATTGAGGATGAATCTTCATACAACATCTAGCTAGGCTTGGGTGAAGAGAACCATTCACTAGTCACCTTTTATAGTAGATCGGTCTGAATAAATGCGAACTATTTACACATTACTTGTAGAGCTATCAGAGTAAACAATCATTTATAAATACGAGTAGTAATCAGTAAATAGTTCACCGCGCAATTTATTGCGTATTATGTCATATCTACTGCGCATTGAACTAGTGAACTGAGCTGCGTTTCCATAGACGTACACAACAGTAGGTTGATTATGTCTATTCCGTTGAGCTGAATATAGAGTACTTGCGACCAATAAAGCAATTTTGATCAAACCTGTCGCGAGATACGATAATGGTTAATTCTGTAGTCTATAAAAGCAAAAAATTACGTTTGACAGCGATGAATGGGAGATTTACGCCTGTTGCAAACCTGTCGCGAGATACGAAATCTGCCGGTGCCTTATTGGTCGATTTCGCAAGTTCTCACCCCCAGTTCAACGGAAACACTCTTACTGTTCTACCGTTACAAGCCCAAGCGTGGTATTTCAAAATTGAATGAATTTGAAAGAATTCTAAAGTCATCACGAAGAAATATGAGTATGACTTATTTTTGCAGTGCAATAGAAATATATGTATCTATGGAAATCGTATTTACTTCAGGTCTGTTTCTATTACAAAGCTACTTATTACCACCTCCCTTAAAAATATATAAGTATTGTCTATTTATTTGTTTGTATCTAGAAAATAATTATTTTACCTCATATAAAAACCATGAGACAAGAAACATCAAATTCATAAAACATTCTCGCTGCAATATGACGTCATACGCCCCTTACAGGCTTTTACGGAAAAGAAATACTGGATGGAAATATCACCGTCATTGACATTGAATTTGTTCAACCAAATGTTACCCTTTTCCTGTTGATAATAAAGGTTACCTGCATAACAGACGCTCCAGAGACCGCCATGTTGTTTTATGTAGTCTAAACTTCCTTCAATTTATGTTAAATAAATTGATGGCATAACATTCAACGGGACAAACAATTTTGAAACATATTTTCAAATGAAAATGGTCTATTTTATCGTGAAAGGGCACTGCATTTATTGCTTGTATACACAATTAATGTTATTTAAATACGCGAATTTAACAATATTTATGTACAAATCTAAATTTAGAGTAAATTTGGTACACTCGAAAGCTTTTTTTCACTGCTGAAATGTTGTTATTTCCATGTAAAACATTGAGCCCTGACTTCGACTTGCTTTTATGTCAATGTCAAATGTAGGAGTCTCATTTTGTTCAAGACATTATTATGTGCTATCATATTACATATTATGTGTAGGTCAAGGCTTAGCGCTCCGGGGGTTAATCCAGAGGTCACAACAAAATATATTAACAATTTATAAATCCTTTTTATTGATTTTTATTATATGATAAGAAATTATCAGTCACAAAGAAATGTACCTACAAATTATTAATGCATTTTATACCTTTAGTTAGCCCTTACCTTTAATCGTTTTTAATTCCGTAAAATAAAATAAAAAAAACTTGGTTTAATGATATATTCTGACAATTTGGTAACCAAGAATGCAATGAAACTGAACTTATTTACGAACAAAAATGCTGGTTTTCAAGCTTAGACCCAACCTTATTCAAAATTGCTATAGCATTAGCAGTATAAATGACCTGGAGTCCAAAACTCACCTCAGAGGGCAGTATGTCCTTTGGCGTTTCAATATCAACGCTGTCTATTCACAGTTCACTAACAACTCATTTTTACATTCATGTCATACTTTACACGCACACGTCTCTATATTCAAGTCCGCGTCACTATTTCAAGTTAGTGTCACTATTTTAGGCGAGTGTCAATCATTTCACTTGGTTTTTGATGTGCTGTAGGAATTCGTAGTAGGAGAACGCCGATTCTACCCGGTCGTCGACCAGTCGCTCCGTGAATAGGAGCCGAGACGGCGAGTTGTCCCTGGAAACACACACATATTTAGATAAAATGAATAACGCGTAGGACGTCCACCTCCAAGATGGGCAGACGACTTGGTAAGAACCGCAGGTCGGCGGTGGATGCAGACCGCTTCCAACCGCAGTACTTGGAGATCAATGAGGGAGGCCTATGTCCAACAGTCGACGTCCTACGGCTGATATGCAAAAAGTCAAAGTCAATAAATGTTTATTCAATAGAGAAAAATGCTGATCCTAGTCGCTGTCATCAGTACCCCTGTTGGGGTCACTGGGTGGGGCCTCGAGGTTTCTCCTCTTTACCCCGGCTTCCCTTCCATGGGTTACAACCCCTGGGTCATTCGATAAGTGCCTTGAGGGCTGGAATCTTGAATGCGGATGGTAATGGTGGTGATCTTCAACGCTCCCTATTGAAGAAGGTTCCGTGGCTGTGATAGCCACTGGCCTTTATGGTCTGGAGGTCGGGTGTGTAGCAGTGCAAGGCCGATCAGGTGGGTATGTGGCCCATTGTCCGCGCAGTCAAACATTTGACGCGCTGTGTGGACCACAAAGTCTTCTATGGATTTTATTTGCCCGTCGCGGGCGATGACGTCATTCCTGACATAGCGGCCCGCGCCCGTGCAAACTCGCAGAGTGATATTCTGTTGGGCTTGGAGTCTTGACTTGTTGGTAACGGAGATCAGAGCGTACCATGCTGGTGCGGCATACGTCAGCCGTGACCGGATGTACATCTTGTACATCCGCAGCTTGGTCCTGAGTGGGAGATGGGAGTCTTGCCTCGTCGGACAGCCAATGTAACCGTGTACCTAGCTATTACTTACCTCAGTATGAGTAGGTCGGAGGCATACGGCCGGTCCTCGTTCAGCCTCTCTATGAAGGCGTGTATGAGCGCGTTGGAGTCCGAGTCCACTTGCGGCAGGCTCCACGCCTCGTCGGGCAGCTGGCTGAAGGCGGTGACCCCGAAGGTCTCCGAGAGGAAGGCGGGCGCCACGTTGCGTCCGACGTACATTATCATCGACTCGCCGTCGTCGAGCAGGTAGGCGCCGGTGGAGTTTACCCTGCGAGGAAAACAACGTTATTTGAAATTGAAATAATTCTATAATTTCATTTATTTAATTTTTGACTGCCTGCCAGTGGCTCAGTTACATTACTAGCCCAGTCTTGTCTTGTGTGTAATACTCGTATTAACACGCAAGAGTGTGCTTAGTTCTCGCTAGATGGCGCTATGGACACTACCTCTAGATGACACCATGTCTGGATAGCATAGACACTTTACCTCTCAGCAGACAGGTGCAGCCTCGGCGGGTCGGGCGCCAGGTCGCCGTCGTCGGGCCGCAGGTGCAGCTGCAGGTCGTGCAGGGCGTACAGCGCGGGGTAGGCCTGGCGCAGCAGCGCCGCCAGCGGCTGGCTCTTGAGCTGGCACATGTCGGCCACGCGGTCGTCCAGCCGCGTGCTGGTGCCGGTGCGAAACGCTTTCTGTAAACATTCAAGTATAGTTTGTAAGAACTGGATTGTGATGTCATTTATATAAATCAAAAACAAAAAAGGTCCTCAAATAGATCCTTGTGGCACGCCTAATTCTATTCTAATTCCCTCTGATCTCTGGCCGTATATCTCAACCTTGTGTACCCTATCAGATAAATATTACTCAAGGATATCAAGTGTCTTGCTAAAATTATTGCATTTAATGCAGTAATTTTAAAATTTTCTCAAAAGGATAATGTAAGAAACACAATCGAAGGCCTTGGAGAGATCACAAAAAACGCATATTGCAATTCTCGAAACATTTATCTTTCGACAGGAATCGAACAAAAAAATAGAAAAAAAATCGGCTGACAGGCAGGAGGTTGCTCCTGCGTGTCAGTCGAATTTTAGACTAACTGTGTCACAGAGGTCGTCATGACTGACTGGACCGACTTACCCTCTTCGCAGTACCAGCAGGTCATCATGACACAGCGCCCGCGGCGGCGCCGGCGGGCAGGTTGTGACTTGGAGACAGACTCACCCTCTTCAGCAGCGCCAGCAGGTAGAGCGGCAGCAGGCGCAGGCAGCGCGGCGCGTGCAGCGCGCTCGCGGCGGCGCCGGCGGGCAGGTTGTGACTTGGAGACAGACTCACCCTCTTCAGCAGCGCCAGCAGGTAGAGCGGCAGCAGGCGCAGGCAGCGCGGCGCGTGCAGCGCGCTCGCGGCGGCGCCGGCGGGCAGGTTGTGACTTGGAGACAGACTCACCCTCTTCAGCAGCGCCAGCAGGTAGAGCGGCAGCAGGCGCAGGCAGCGCGGCGCGTGCAGCGCGCTCGCGGCGGCGCCGGCGGGCAGGTTGTGACTTGGAGACAGACTCACCCTCTTCAGCAGCGCCAGCAGGTAGAGCGGCAGCAGGCGCAGGCAGCGCGGCGCGTGCAGCGCGCTCGCGGCGGCGCCGGCGGGCAGGTTGTGACTTGGAGACAGACTCACCCTCTTCAGCAGCGCCAGCAGGTAGAGCGGCAGCAGGCGCAGGCAGCGCGGCGCGTGCAGCGCGCTCGCGGCGGCGCCGGCGGGCAGGTTGTGACTTGGAGACAGACTCACCCTCTTCAGCAGCGCCAGCAGGTAGAGCGGCAGCAGGCGCAGGCAGCGCGGCGCGTGCAGCGCGCTCGCGGCGGCGCCGGCGGGCAGGTTGTGACTTGGAGACAGACTCACCCTCTTCAGCAGCGCCAGCAGGTAGAGCGGCAGCAGGCGCAGGCAGCGCGGCGCGTGCAGCGCGCTCGCGGCGGCGCCGGCGGGCAGGTTGTGACTTGGAGACAGACTCACCCTCTTCAGCAGCGCCAGCAGGTAGAGCGGCAGCAGGCGCAGGCAGCGCGGCGCGTGCAGCGCGCTCGCGGCGGCGCCGGCGGGCAGGTTGTGACTTGGAGACAGACTCACCCTCTTCAGCAGCGCCAGCAGGTAGAGCGGCAGCAGGCGCAGGCAGCGCGGCGCGTGCAGCGCGCTCGCGGCGGCGCCGGCGGGCAGGTTGTGACTTGGAGACAGACTCACCCTCTTCAGCAGCGCCAGCAGGTAGAGCGGCAGCAGGCGCAGGCAGCGCGGCGCGTGCAGCGCGCTCGCGGCGGCGCCGGCGGGCAGGTTGTGACTTGGAGACAGACTCACCCTCTTCAGCAGCGCCAGCAGGTAGAGCGGCAGCAGGCGCAGGCAGCGCGGCGCGTGCAGCGCGCTCGCGGCGGCGCCGGCGGGCAGGTTCTGCGCGAGCAGGTGCGCGCTCAGCGCCTCCACGGCTACGTGCATGAGCGCCTCCCGCGCCTCGCCCAGCGACGCGCTCTGCGCCCGGTCCACCGCTGACCCGAAGCAAATAAGGTTATTATTATAATATAATAATAAAAACACGGGAATTTATCAAACATACTGATATGGCATTCGCGCGATGCAATCGCGCGACTAGAATGTTTGATTGCGAGTTCGTGCGAAAGCGCGATCAAGGAACGGGTGGCGAGGGGCAGGGCGGGCTCAGGACGCGTACGACCGCGCGTTTGCCGGCCGCCATTTTGAGAGTGTGATTTGTTGACGGCACACGTTAGTTGATTTCATAGTTTCTTTGAAATGAAATTTGAGGAAAAAATGATAATTGAGGTGCGTAATCGACCTACTTTATGGGTTAAATAGAGATGATTACAAAAACCTATTTTAAAAAACAAATTTTAACAAT
Source organism: Pasiphila rectangulata (assembly GCA_963082625.1). Taxonomy (NCBI): domain Eukaryota; kingdom Metazoa; phylum Arthropoda; class Insecta; order Lepidoptera; family Geometridae; genus Pasiphila; species Pasiphila rectangulata. The sequence goes on along the minus strand of OY720240.1, from coordinate 21,500,925 downwards.
GCACTTTGCGTCCTACGTCGTTTTAGGGTTCCAGCCCAAAATGTTAAAAAGGAACCCTTATAGAATAACTCTGTCTGTCTGTCACAAGTGGATAACTCGGGAACTACTGATGCTAACGATTTGAAATTTGAAATGGTTAGGTAACACTTTTTTACTAATAAAGCATATTATGAAAATGCTAAAAAAATATTCTTATTATGATCGCAGGGGATAGGAATCGCAAAATTATTAAGTTACTAGGTTGTGTAAGGTATTATATGAAAGGTATTCATTTGCACATTAAAAAACAGTTTTTATAATCAGGCGTTACTTTGCGGAAATCCATGACAATAAAATGCAATGAAAATATCTAGTTTTAATTCCGCTAATGCTGAGATGCAGGAGCACCGCCCTCCCGCCCGCTGCTTGCTTAAAAGTTTATTCTAGCTGTTGGTTGTTTAAATAAATAAATATTATATAGATTCTTATCTTTATATAGATTATTGTTCTTTTCGCTAACTCTAATGGTAACAGCTGAAAATCAGTGTTTGCTTAACAAGCAAAATTATACGCTGAGCTGTGACCTTTTTGACATGCTGCAACACACACATGCACTACTTAGCCAGTTAGGCATTTAGTTCACGTTACCGTTTAGTTATTATGTTATTTGCTCTCATAAGTTTTTATCTCTGTACTGTATGTGTGTGATTGAAGTTCTAAATTCTAAGTTCTAAGTTCGATTTATTATAAAAGCCACAAAAGAAATTCCTTAAATTTATAAATTTTAAGCATAAGGTTTACATTCCAGATTATGTTGACAGCTGTAAGCATCACCATCTATTGCCACTAGAGAAGAGAAGGGAATCAGCTGATCTTTCATTTTTACATAATGTGCTTTTAAATGTAATTGATACTCCTGCACTATTATCTGACATTAAATTTGTGGTTCCTTCTAGTCGCTCTTCGCGAAGTCCATTTCTTAAGTTGTACGTTCCCACAGTTTCTACTAATTACCGAAGCAACTCGTACCTCTTGCGTACGATGCGCACCTACAACGCACAGTACTCACAAGATATTGACTTGTTTAATACAAAAAATAATATTTTCAAATCGACAATACTCAAGGGCTTCTTCGCTTCGTGATTTTATATTTTACTTTATATATTTGTCTTCACGGATTCTTATTTATATAGAACTAATATTTATATAGTATTATGTTTATAATATATACAGTGTATCCCTGGATAAAGTGCAACCCCGAAAGGGGGTGAAACTAGATCGAAAATTATCGACAAAAAAATAGAAAAAACAAATTAAAAAAAATTCGTATATACTTTATTGATGAATTAAAACTTGTATTACTCACTAATGACTCTATTTAATAAAAAAATGATTTCTTCCAAAGTAGTGGGTCTATTTTGTTAAAATAAAAACCATAATCATGTCAGATATGTGACGATGACGATAAAATAACAAGTAGCTCACAAAGGAGTGGCTATCGTGACTTAAAGTTTAATTTTTGTATTAAAATTACATTTTTTATGCTGTTTTTTTCAAATAATTTCCAAAAATCTTAAAATTAAGCATACAATACTAGATATTTTTATGACTTTTTATTATTGTCTATCATAATAGCTTTTAAATAAAAAAAAAACCTACGGTCTAACATAAAAAATGCGCTGGCTAGGAGCTTTTAAAGTTGACCACTGATTACGTCACCACTCAGGTAGAGACACTTGTTTTTACTGCTCAGGTAGTATTAAAAATCAAATTTTAGTTACAACATTTTTATTTAACTTATTACATGTAAGTATGAAATAAGGGTTTTGTTTAATGCATCAAATGCTCAAAATGGCTTCCTTGTTGTTGTAGGCACATTGCCACACGAAGAGCGATTTGTTGTGTGGCTCTAAGCACCATCTCTGGGTCACTTCTTATCTCATCGGCACATCGCATGATTTGATCTTGTAACTCTGCCTCGGTGTTTACGGTCGTTCTGTAGACTCTTTGTTTCATAACACCCCACAGAAAATAGTCTAGGGGTGTCAGGTCAGGTGAACGTGCCGGCCACCCGACTGGTCCATCCCGGCCGATCCACCTATTAGCGTAGTTTTCGTTTAAAAAACTTCGCACATTGCGCCCGTAGTGCGCAGGGCATCCGTCCATCTGCAAATACATCTGCTGCCTTGTAGCCAGCGGAACATCTTCCAGCAGTAGTGGCAGATCGTCTCTTAATAAGCTTAAAAAACTTTCGGCATTTAATGTTGCGGGTAAAATAACTGGCCCAATCAGCGTGTCGTCTATTAGAGCTGCCCATACATTAACTGAAAATTGCACTTGAAAAGTAGACGCCCTCTTTAGGTGTGGATTTTCCTCCGACCATACATGTAAGTTTCTGCAATTTGTGATTCCATTCCGGGTGAATTTCGCTTCATCCATCCATACAATTTTTTTTAGGAATTGTGGATTATTTCTAATTTTTTGTTGAATCCACATAGACATTACGCATCTTGCACGATTGTCTACATTTTCATGCAAATGCTGTACTCGCTGATAATGATATGGATGCAATCCCTTCTTTTTCAAAATTCGCCATACGGATGTTTTTGATATACCGTGACGCAAAGCTAAGCGTCTAATGCTGGTTGTGGGATCAGCAAACAAATCGTTTAAAACGGCCTCTTCTATGGAATGGTCAATAATGGTAGCTTGTTGCTCACGGCGATCTCTTGCTAATCCAAGTCCGATGTTGGATAACTTTCGGTGAACTTCTTGGAAATTTCGTGCTGACGGTACAAGTCTGCTCGGAAACGCATATATGTATGCAGAACGAGCGACTGTTGTGCGTCCACGTGACATACCATAATAATAATGAATGTCAGCGATTTCACGCGGAGAGAACTCAGTCAATCGCGGCATCTCCACAACACAACAAAGTACAGTCAAAAACGTAACAAAAAAGTCAAAAACTTAACAAAAAGTCAATAACAAAACAAAAGCAAAACAACGTAACAAAAACTTGAAGGCGCAGTAAGGTACGGTAGACGGTAGCAGCGGCGAGAATATCAGAGCGACTGGCGAGTGGCGGGCGGGCGTGCCTTGTTGTGAATCCTGTTTCGATCCCCACCCTTCATCTTTCATAGAACAGGCCCAGCGACCATAATCTACAACAATAGAAGTTAAAAAAGTGTCTCTACCTGAGTGGTGACGTAATCAGTGGTCAACTTTAAAAGCTCCTAGCCAGCGCATTTTTTATGTTAGACCGTAGGTTTTTTTTTTATTTAAAAGCTATTATGATAGAAAATAATAAAAAGTCATAAAAATATCTAGTATTATAGGCTTAATTTTAAGATTTTTGGAAATTATTTGAAAAAAACAGCATAAAAAATGTAATTTTAATACAAAAATTAAACTTTAAGTCACGATAGCCACTCGTTTGTGAGCTACTTGTTATTTTATCGTCATCGTCACATATCTGACATGATTATGGTTTTTATTTTAACAAAATAGACCCACTACTTTGGAAGAAATCATTTTTTTATTAAATAGAGTCATTAGTGAGTAATACAAATTTTAATTCATCAATAAAGTATATACGAAATTTTTTTAATTTTTTTTTTCTATTTTTTTGTCGATAATTTTTGATCTAGTTTCACCCCCTTTCGGGGTTGCACTTTATCCAGGGATACACTGTATAATAATAATATTATATAATATTTATATATAGTATTTCTTATTTGTTATTTTCTTTGACCCATATTGGATATATTTGATTTATATGGCTTTATACCACAAAAAAATCTGCTTTGAAATGTTTGTTTTTTTTTTTTTATTTATATTTATTTCTGTTACTGCCAGGCATTCATATCCTCTGTTTAATTTAACTTTAATTTAAATCCTAAGTTTTATAAGTGAAAGCTGTTTAAGGCTTAATTTGTGCTATTCGACTTACTATTTCTTTGTTATTATAAGCTGTTTGTTTTCCAAGCATCAATAAAATAAAATAAAATAAATAAACTGTTTATCTATCTATCTATCTATCTATCTATAGAAACAAGCATTGGTACGGGGGTACCAGAAAAGGGGGCGAAGACCTCAAAAGGTCACAAAAAATTTAATTTTTGTGTTGTTTTTGGATGTTTTCGGCCATTTGAAGCCTTTTATTTTTTTGGTGAGCTTTTGAGGTCCAAATAACTCCGATCCCTGTGACTCTAGGGTCACCAAAATCAATCAGTACCCTTATCTCATTAAGACATTGCTAACAAAAAAGGTTTCATGTAAATCGGTCCACGCGTTCGGTTGTAATCTTCTCATGCACAGACAGACAGGCAGCGCTATGCATTACCAATATTAGGAGGCTTCGCCCCCTAATATTGGTTAATTGCCGTGGGGTGCCGACAGTAGAATGTTACCCCCCTCTCATGCCCGTGGATGCAGTAAGAGCCTTCTAATGGACACTTGCGCAAGATGGGCCAGCAGCGTCTTTAAGTGTATCAAGTTCCCGTGCTGCGCTCGCCAACCTGCCACGCGTGGTGAGTATGGCCTCAACCCCTTATACAGATCAATGATGCGTGCGTAATGTGTGTGTGATAAAATGATGACTTACCCATTTTACTGAGTAATCCTATGATACACTCTTGGTCGGCGGAGTGCAGCACGTCGGGCAGAGTGGTGGCGACCGGCAGCGCCATCGTGTGCACGCGGATGCGCCTCTCGCCTGCAACAAACACGCTTGTCGCTGTTAGATCGTCTGCCGTTACTACGGTAGTAATAGTACGTTACTCATAGATATTACTTAGTAGTGCCTAACAAATATACCTACTTACTATTTCGTATTACAGAATCAGTACACCTAGCATTCATTTATATCATGTGTGTGTAAGTTAACCAAAAAATCAATTACTTCTTTTTTATACGTTGTGGATTGTTGATCTCATCCAATGTATTTTTTTACGATAAAATGACGACACAAACGGAAGGCCCACCGTTGGCATTGTAAAGCTATTACAACTGCATTAGTCCGGGACCACGTGCACGCGCATGTGGCCAGCGCTGCGCTGCGCCCGCGCCCTGGGACAGAGCTGTGAGCCTGTGCCTGTAATCTCATCGGCCCCTACCCTTCAAACCCAAACAATGCACACATCACAGGCTAGTTTGTTTAGTAACTAAATTACTCGCTTCTCGACTAAAATACTAGCCTAATGCGAACTAGCCTTTACCGCTCGGCGGCAGAAATAAATACGAGGCAGACTCATCGGGCGACACGGGGGGGGGGGGGGGGGTCTGGTGTACAGCAGCGCCGCCTGGAAGCAGACGTGCTGCAGGTCGCGCAGGGACTCGTCGATGGCGAGCTGCATGCCGAAGCCGGCGTCGGGCGACACGTTGGGCAGCGACAGCAGGTCGGTGGAGCGCACGACCCGGGGGGGGCGCTGGTGTACCTTTGCTGCTGGTGTACAGCAGCGCCGCCTGGAAGCAGACGTGCTGCAGGTCGCGCAGGGACTCGTCGATGGCGAGCTGCATGCCGAAGCCGGCGTCGGGCGACACGTTGGGCAGCGACAGCAGGTCGGTGGAGCGCACGACCCGGGGGGGGCGCTGGTGTACCTTTGCTGCTGGTGTACAGCAGCGCCGCCTGGAAGCAGACGTGCTGCAGGTCGCGCAGGGACTCGTCGATGGCGAGCTGCATGCCGAAGCCGGCGTCGGGCGACACGTTGGGCAGCGACAGCAGGTCGGTGGAGCGCACGACCCGGGGGGGGCGCTGGTGTACCTTTGCTGCTGGTGTACAGCAGCGCCGCCTGGAAGCAGACGTGCTGCAGGTCGCGCAGGGACTCGTCGATGGCGAGCTGCATGCCGAAGCCGGCGTCGGGCGACACGTTGGGCAGCGACAGCAGGTCGGTGGAGCGCACGACCCGGGGGGGGCGCTGGTGTACCTTTGCTGCTGGTGTACAGCAGCGCCGCCTGGAAGCAGACGTGCTGCAGGTCGCGCAGGGACTCGTCGATGGCGAGCTGCATGCCGAAGCCGGCGTCGGGCGACACGTTGGGCAGCGACAGCAGGTCGGTGGAGCGCACGACCCGGGGGGGGCGCTGGTGTACCTTTGCTGCTGGTGTACAGCAGCGCCGCCTGGAAGCAGACGTGCTGCAGGTCGCGCAGGGACTCGTCGATGGCGAGCTGCATGCCGAAGCCGGCGTCGGGCGACACGTTGGGCAGCGACAGCAGGTCGGTGGAGCGCACGACCCGGGGGGGGCGCTGGTGTACCTTTGCTGCTGGTGTACAGCAGCGCCGCCTGGAAGCAGACGTGCTGCAGGTCGCGCAGGGACTCGTCGATGGCGAGCTGCATGCCGAAGCCGGCGTCGGGCGACACGTTGGGCAGCGACAGCAGGTCGGTGGAGCGCACGACCCGGGGGGGGCGCTGGTGTACCTTTGCTGCTGGTGTACAGCAGCGCCGCCTGGAAGCAGACGTGCTGCAGGTCGCGCAGGGACTCGTCGATGGCGAGCTGCATGCCGAAGCCGGCGTCGGGCGACACGTTGGGCAGCGACAGCAGGTCGGTGGAGCGCACGAAGAAGTTCCCGTGGAACGTGTGGATCGAGATGCCCCTGGGAACATTATTAGTCAGCTTCATGCTTTCACAAAGGCGAATGGGCCGACAACAATATTCAGCTTATCCTCTTCATCGTTTGATCGTGCGATTTCACATCTATGGATTACTTTCTTGGGTATGTGAAGTCACTCGACTACGCAGATAAACCAGTGACGCTGGGTTGTCACTTAGGGGCCGTCTCCACGAGTGAGAGAATTAAGTAATTTTGTTTTTTTATGGAAATCCCCCGATTTTGAGCTTTTTTTACTAAAACCATAATTACAGTATTTTTTTGATGTTTTCTGGTAGTTAAATAATCAGGAATTTATTTAAGATACACATTTAGTTACGACTGCCAGAAAAAAATATGTAATGAATGATGCAAAAACTGCGATCGTTATTCACGGAAAATATTTTTTCCTTACAAATGCGGTGACTTCGTGTAAAGAAAATGTATGGAACATAGCGTATAAATTGCTTAAATTACCTCCCTTTTTCATTAGCTCTCCAAAAAAAGTGTTCATGATTACTAAAGTAATTGTTGTAAAACAATATGTAAAACCACATCTGCCGTTTCTCAGAAACGTTCAAATAATATAATAACATAAACACGGTAATTTATCGCGTAATACCTTGGATTATTCCCGACGTTTCGACTGTGTTTCAACAATCGTGGTCCCGGGTTGACTGGTGATTCCCGTGTTTATGTTATTATATTATAATTAATTGTGATCGCAAAAGTTTACGAAAAACTAACATTCATATAGGTGTACACTTTGGAACATTCTTCACCTCCCATCCCTCTCGCACTCACCGAGTGGCGCGCACGCGCATGACGGCCTCGAAGCCGACCTTCCTCGTGAGGTAGCGCGTCAGCGCGCGGCGCAGGCGCTCCGCCTGCCAGGCGCGGGCGCTCTTGAACAGCGGGATGTGGAACACGCTGCCGCCGCTGAACTTGCTCATGCCGCCTGAGAATATTTGTAATTAAAGATAAATATTAATTTTATTTCACATAAACCAACATTGCTTATTACATAAATAATACAGAGTCACATACACTAAGATACCACTGCAGGGAGGAAGAGCATAGGCACCCAAACTAGGAAAAATCCTGTGTGATGGCATACCTAAACCTTCCGCCAGAATAAAAAAACAAAAAACACAAAAAATTGTTTGTCAACTTTGCAGTCGTTTAACATAATGTCGTTAATCGTTTATGTTTAACATAATACGTGTTGGATGAATTGAGATTAGAAGTCAATAACTGCTGTCGGTGGAATAAGGCACAAAAATCAGTTCAGTTAGGAATTAAAAATGAATGGGATCATTCGGGAGACATCAGAGATATATGGAACAACCAAAGAAAATAAAATATAATAATAACTAGCCGCACTCCCACGTAGTTCCCGTCCATCCCGGAATACAAGAATAAACTATATATAAAAGAATTTTGAAAATCGGTGCAGCTGTTTTTGAGTTTATTCTTTACAAACATAATACAACATATAAATCATTCCTCTATATATCTCTCATATTGAGAGATATATAAATAATCTTTGATACCGTTAGAGCACGTGTTAGATGGACACATACATTTTCTTCTTTCTCTGAATATAGCCGACTTTGCTAAGGGGATAGTATAGTTACTGGGGGCAATCTCGTGAATAGTGATCCATGTCTCACAAAAAAATTACAGAACACGATATCTCTGCTCTAGCTAATTACGTGGCAGAATCCCTAGACAGAAATAAAAAAATCATAGGAATTTTCCTTGACTTAGCGAAGGCATTCGATACGGTTCCTATTCCGCGTCTGCTATCAAAGCTCGAACTTATTGGTGTGCGAGCTAACTCATTAAAGCTATTCGAAAGTTACCTAACCAACAGACCTCAGACTGTAGCTATTAAAAACATCGTAAGCTCCAAGCTGTCTTCAACGTAAGGTGTTCCCCAAGGCAATATTTTAGGACCCAGTCTCTTTGTAAATTACATAAACGAACTCTGTCCATTTTTTCCAGACTAAGGCAAGATGTTTACGTTTGCCGATGATACCGCTATGGTATTTGAGAGTTAAACTTGGGAACAAGCGCGTCATCTGAAGCCGGTCTCCATCTGGTCAGTCTCCAGTTACTCTTTGGTTGACGAAAAATTTTATTTCGCTTGGTTAAGAAAAAAACTCATTTTATATGCTGCTACGTACGTATACCTCGCTTTACAAATGTCACAATTTCCGATCATAAATTTGTGATTGTCCAATTATTTCCCAGGTAAAGACAATTAGGTATGGACAGTCACTTGGGATAGATGCCACAAATAGATGCTATCTCTGTCCGTTTCCGAAAGCAAATATGGATGTTCAAAAATCTTCGTAATGTTGCCAGATTTGAACAACTAAGAATGGTCTACTGTCTTTGCCAATCAATTCTCGGTAACTATATTTCTGTCTTGGGACGAGCCTGTAAAAGTAAACTAACCAAAATTGAAGAGCTCAACACTCTGTATTAAAGGTTATGCTTTCTACACCATTTCGTGACCCAACCTATTGACTGATATTTTCTCGTTTTGCGTGTTAAATGGCCTAGTGCAGGGGTTACCGGTCTTTTTCATTTCGCGGCGCACAAACATGCTTAGTGTTTTTTTTGGAGCCTAACCTATCTTACTTGTCGTTATTATAGTAGAGAAGTGATCTTTCACTACTGGCCTCATGAATAAGCTCAGAGGTCGCTCAATGAACTGCGGAGAGGGCTAAGATCGGGGTTTCTACAGGTCGATCCCGTAGAAATGCCAAAGCCAAACGGATTAGCACGTTGACACCAACAAGATTGGCATACGATCTGGTAAGGTCCGCAAGTCGGCGGTGGATGCAGGCCGCTTCCAAAAGCAGTACATGGCCTCGGACCTCCTACGGCAGATATGATGACGTAGTAGTCAGTGTACTCACTGAGCGTGGCCAGGTCCGAGTACTGCGAGTTGAGCAGGAACAGGTCGACGCAGACCTGCGCGCCGCTGCACTCGAGGGCGAGTCGCTTGTAGAAGTCGGTGGCGGGGTTTAGTCAGTGTACTCACTGAGCGTGGCCAGGTCCGAGTACTGCGAGTTGAGCAGGAACAGGTCGACGCAGACCTGCGCGCCGCTGCACTCGAGGGCGAGTCGCTTGTAGAAGTCGGTGGCGGGGTTTAGTCAGTGTACTCACTGAGCGTGGCCAGGTCCGAGTACTGCGAGTTGAGCAGGAACAGGTCGACGCAGACCTGCGCGCCGCTGCACTCGAGGGCGAGTCGCTTGTAGAAGTCGGTGGCGGGGTTTAGTCAGTGTACTCACTGAGCGTGGCCAGGTCCGAGTACTGCGAGTTGAGCAGGAACAGGTCGACGCAGACCTGCGCGCCGCTGCACTCGAGGGCGAGTCGCTTGTAGAAGTCGGTGGCGGGGTTTAGATGGGCCACGTCTTTGCTTGACCGCGTGTTCGGGTCTTCTCTGTGATTAAATAAAATAAAATAAATAATGCTGGACAATTCACACAGCATCATCTAGCCCCAAGCTAAGCAGAGCTTGTGTTATGGGTACTAGATGACTGATATACTTAACACATTATACTACATAGATAGATATTTTTAATGTATACAGAATTAGGGAAGTATAGCCTTTAAGTTACATTTTACTTCTCTTATGATGCCTCGAAATAAATGATGAATTATTATAATATAAGCGCAGTAATGCCGTGGTTTGCCGGCAGTAGGATGTTACCCCTCCTCTCATACCCGTGGATGCAGTAAGAGCCTGCTAAGGGATACCTCCGGAAGATGGTCAGCAGCGTCTTTCCGTGTATCAACATCCCGTACTGCGCTCGCCAACCCGCCAACCAACCAAGAATGATCCATGGGGGAGGCCTGTGTTCAGTGGTGGAAGTTTTACGGCTGAAATGATGATGATAGGCGCAGTAATATTTGACCACTTATCTTCGCCATGCTGTTTTCGCAGTGCGCACAAAAGTTATGTTACAAAGTAGGTCTGAATCTTATTTTTATCACTTTGCATTTTGTTTTTTGTATCGTGTATTGTGTGCCTAATCAATAACTAAATTTCAGCCATAAAGTAATTCTGAAAGTGGGCGATAGCTCCCCCGAAACCTCTTGGCGCAAAACTTAAAGCAATTTGGAAAGCGTTAATCGATGAAACGGGGTATTGCGATGATCACAATGAGTACATTTTTTTTTAAATGTCTCACTCAAACCGTATAAAGTGTAGATGACAGTGGGCCAAAACCTCAGTTTGAGAACCTATGCTAAAATGGTACAACACTACTCCCGCACGGTAAAAGTATGACACATTTCAATTTAGAAAAAAAAATATAGGCTTATATTCCTCCTATTAAGAACACGTCTAATATCATGATTCGGCCTATATTTTAATGTTCATACTTCGCCGGTCGGAATCGTTGACGCCGGCATATACACGAGGAAGACTGTTTTAATTAAAATTTCAAAATTCGTTTACTTTATTTCCATAGTACATAAAACATAGATACGTTATATGACAGCGATACGCTTGCAGAGAACGCGCGCCATACATGCAGACTGTTTGCGTTCGGATCGATTAAAAATCGGATCGGATGAAAATCTCTGCAACTTGCTTTACCAAACATGAACGGAACGTGCGTGCATGACATACAAACGTCCTTATAACATATTTTATTCTAACAATTTAGGAAAACCCAGTACATGTCTTAAAAGTAACTACAATAACTAGAGGCTTATACATCGCGGCTTAGTTAGCTTATAGCTGAATAAGCTGAGAGGATGGTATAGGTGCTGGGCAAGCCTAATCCATCTAACAATGTCCCAGGCACTGCAGCGTCCGATACAGCATGATTACCAGTTGCTGACGCTGTATAAATTATCTATAATAGATGCAAAGGTATTACTTCTACATCCTGTCAATACTTAATAAAGACTGCCACTCTTACCTCGCTTGTAATGCACCCGGTCCGACATTCGGCAAACATGTCTGGAACACAGTAACGCGCCCTCCCGTCGGCGCCTAGAACAAAATATTTCAACGGTCACTTATTGCGCCGTAACAAGCAACTAGATTCTATTGTTGGTTGTAATGTTAAACGGGTTACTCAGGTTAACTCAGGTTAGGACAAGCCCAAAAGGGCTTTTTGAGCGTATTTTAGTTTAAGAACGTAATTGTAATTTTATTGAAATAAATAAATAAAATAAATAAATAAAATAAATAAATAAAATAATTAAACGTTGAAAAAAGTTTTGTTCGGCACAAAACGCCGAAGACAGCATTAGTGTTACACTACAGTCATAATCTCCCAGCTGCCGCAAACAAAAACCGAAACATTTAGCGGGCGGTAATGAGTTTTTAATCCTCTTTTATAAGTGCACCGCAATTATCTTTGCCGCGCCCTTTTTGAATTTGGAACATCTTAGTGTTCATCGCCAAAGAAATCGAACGCAAATATTGTTTGAATAAAGACTGGCTGGTACGACGGCCCATAGTCGCGCAGCCGGCTGAATTAAAAAACAAAGAAATCAAATTAAAAATGCGCGTACTACAGCCCGCTTTTTCGTAAATTTTCACGGATTGTCAGAAATTCATGGTTTTGTTTTGAAAAATGAGTTCTTCAAGTGACAGTGAAAGTATAGAATTAACTCCTGAAAGTATTAGAACTGACTTAAGAAATGTGATGGATAATCTATTACCTGCAAAATCCCGGGAGAAATATATGAAAGCCTATGGTAATTTTATTGAATGGAGAAATGCAAGAGGCGCCAAGAATTTTTCTGAATCTGTGTTTTTGGCCTACTTCTAGTACTTAGCCAAAACTAAACAACCTTCCACTCTTTAGAGTACCTACTCAATGCTCAAAATCAACATAATAATAATAATAAAAAACGTTTATTTTCAGAAAGGTCTTACAGGTATGAAAAACCTAGTATAACAGTCTTAGTTTCAACACCTCGCTCTTACTAAGTACTAGACTTGTGATAAAGACGCGAGAACAGTCAGTTCTAACCTTTTATTTTCTCATAGAGGGTGATGAAAAGTAGAGTGTATGCGCAAAATATATTTTTGGCTCGGGCTACGTACTTTGATTCCCTCGCTACGTTCAGGATTTTACTAAAGAATCCCTCACTTCGCGCTGGATTCAAAAAAGCGCCCTCGCCGTAAAAATATTATTTTGCTCCCTTATGATACAATCTACTATTCAACCTTAACGTGACAGAAAACCCGTTTAACATTACAACTAATAGTGTCACAAGTGTTTTGAAATTGAGTGTGTCATTTTCTAATTATGTTTCAATTTCAATTTGAGCCGATAAAGCAGAAATTGTTTTGCAGGAGGATTCCTCGCACGCGTGACAAGTACCTCTGCGGAAGCACCGTCACACGCCCCCTGACATATCGCGCTGCCCAGCACCCAGCTGTGAGACGTACTCACCATCAGCTTGTACGCGGCTTGCAGCCCGGCGCCCAGCTGTGGGACGTACTCACCATCAGCTTGTACGCGGCTTGCAGCCCGGCGCCCAGCTGTGGGACGTACTCACCATCAGCTTGTACGCGGCTTGCAGCCCGGCGCCCAGCTGTGGGACGTACTCACCATCAGCTTGTACGCGGCTTGCAGCCCGGCGCCCAGCTGTGGGACGTACTCACCATCAGCTTGTACGCGGCTTGCAGCTCGGCGCCCAGCTGTGGGACGTACTCACCATCAGCTTGTACGCGGCTTGCAGCCCGGCGCCCAGCTGTGGGACGTACTCACCATCAGCTTGTACGCGGCTTGCAGCCCGGCGCCCAGCTGTGGGACGTACTCACCATCAGCTTGTACGCGGCTTGCAGCGCGGCGCCCAGCTGTGGGACGTACTCACCATCAGCTTGTACGCGGCTTGCAGCCCGGCGCCCAGCTGTGGGACGTACTCACCATCAGCTTGTACGCGGCTTGCAGCGCGGCGCCCAGCTGTGGGACGTACTCACCATCAGCTTGTACGCAGCTTGCAGCGCGGCGCCCAGCGCGGAGGTGGGCGCGCCCGGCGCGGAGTACCTCTGCGGAAGGACCGTCAGAAGCTCTTTGACCATCTCCTTGTACCCAGCTGTGGGACGCACTCACCATCAGCTTGTACGCGGCTTGCAGCGCGGCGCCCAGCTGTGGGACGTACTCACCATCAGCTTGTACGCAGCTTGCAGCGCGGCGCCCAGCGCGGAGGTGGGCGCGCCCGGCGCGGAGTACCTCTGCGGGAGCACCGTCAGAAGCTCTTTGACCATCTCCTTGTACCCAGCTGTGGGACGCACTCACCATCAGCTTGTACGCGGCTTGCAGCGCGGCGCCCAGCGCGGAGGTGGGCGCGCCCGGCGCGGAGTACCTCTGCGGGAGCACCGTCAGAAGCTCTTTGACCATCTCCTTGTACCCAGCTGTGGGACGCACTCACCATCAGCTTGTACGCGGCTTGCAGCGCGGCGCCCAGCGCGGAGGTGGGCGCGCCCGGCGCGGAGTACCTCTGCGGGAGCACCGTCAGAAGCTCTTTGACCATCTCCTTGTACCCAGCTGTGGGACGCACTCACCATCAGCTTGTACGCGGCTTGCAGCGCGGCGCCCAGCGCGGAGGTGGGCGCGCCCGGCGCGGAGTACCTCTGCGGGAGCACCGTCAGAAGCTCTTTGACCATCTCCTTGTACCCAGCTGTGGGACGCACTCACCATCAGCTTGTACGCGGCTTGCAGCGCGGCGCCCAGCGCGGAGGTGGGCGCGCCCGGCGCGGAGTACCTCTGCGGGAGCACCGTCAGAAGCTCTTTGACCATCTCCTTGTACCCAGCTGTGGGACGCACTCACCATCAGCTTGTACGCGGCTTGCAGCGCGGCGCCCAGCGCGGAGGTGGGCGCGCCCGGCGCGGAGTACCTCTGCGGGAGCACCGTCAGAAGCTCTTTGACCATCTCCTTGCGCTCGCCAAGGTTCACCAGCAGCGACTCCGGGGATGGTAGGAATATGTCTGGAAATGGATAATATGATTTAGAAACAATCAAATTGTTCTAGTGGCGTTATTTTGCGAGAAAGCAGAGGAGGAATGGCTTATTGACGCTGACCGCCACAGGATGTATTTATTTATTTATTATATATTATAACACACATAAATTGGCTTAAGGCTTGCGCCAAAGCTATGAAGTATGAAGGGCTTTATCAATTTATAGCATTAGGATGATCGCATTCTGGTGTTTTCGGTGAGCTAAAGGATACCTCCGGAAGATGGGTAGCAGCGTCTTTCCGTGCATCAACATCCCGTACTGCGCTCGCCAACCCGCCTGCCTGGAGATCCTCGTGACGTGTCACGGCTGACATGATGATGCTCACCGTCGACATCCAGCACGGTCATCTCCTTGGGGCGCTGCAGCCCCTCGCCCAGCAGGTAGAAGTGCACGTGCGCGTCGAAGCAGACGAGCCCGAGCTGCGCGCGCGCGTCGCCCGGCAGCTCGTCCAGGCAGGCGCGCAGCGCGCCGCACGCCACCTGACATGATGATGCTCACCGTCGACATCCAGCACGGTCATCTCCTTGGGGCGCTGCAGCCCCTCGCCCAGCAGGTAGAAGTGCACGTGCGCGTCGAAGCAGACGAGCCCGAGCTGCGCGCGCGCGTCGCCCGGCAGCTCGTCCAGGCAGGCGCGCAGCGCGCCGCACGCCACCTGCGCGCACCACACACAACTCACACTATCTACACAATGTTACGTGACACGGATAGGAACAGCGGGCGTCGTCCCGCAGGCTGATACGTGCACGCGTAGATATCGCGGCAGGTTTGCTACAGGCATATGTATATCTCGCGAGATTTACGCCTGTTGCAGCGTTGATCGTAAGATATACGCCTGTTGCAAACCTGTCGCGAGATACGTAATCACCCTGCCAGGCGCGACGTCTCGCGCGAGCAATTTTCATCGCGCGTTCAACCTAACCCCCCATATACGATGTTTTATCATCATATCAGCTTTATCATCTTATCAGCTTTATCATCTGGCAGACAACCTGCCAGACGGGCGGACGGTCTTGTCAAGGTCGCCGGACGACTGTGGATTAGACTTGCGCAGGACCGTTTACTTTGGCGTGTTGAAGAGGGGCCTGCACCCAGCAGTGGTGTCGACGGGCTGATATGATGATGCTGATAAAACATCCTAAAAGGGTTAGGTTGAACGCGCAAGGGACGACGCGGTCACGGGCGCAGATAGTATCGAATTAAGTTACAAAATAAAGAAAATTCAAGTCGAGGGGTAATTAAAAAAACAAACAGAGGTAGCTTCCGCTATGCTGCATCGAAATGCTGGAACAATATTCCACCTCTAATACGGAACTTGCAAAGTTTATACGGGTTTAGATTAAAGCTGCGAAAATATTTAATCAGCTGGCAGAAACAGCAGGAAAATCTTCTTCATACAAGTACCATTTAGCGTGGGTGCAAGTATTTGTATAGGATAAGAGTGTAAGGATTTATACTTATTTAATTTAATAATTTCTTTATTCAGAAAAAAACTAATTTGTAAATAAAGTACACAGAAAGTTGTAAAAGTTAGTTATGTTCTAACTTACATGCTAGAAGGTTATGCATCATAATAATTGTCAAACTCTTTGAAAAAACTTTAGACAAACCTTTTAGGATTATTGACACCTTGCTCTAACTAAGTTAAAACTTGTAAGAAGATGCAAAGGCTCTCTATTCCCGGGGTTTAAACACAAAATTTAGTCTCATGAATGGATGACAAAGTATTATTTAAAATCAATATACGTTCACTGAAAGTACAAATAATAAGTTTTATCTAATCTAAGAGCTATTTATGAAGAGAAAAACAAAACATATTATAATTTAAACATACCTATATTAATGTCCAATTTATTAACTACGATACGACAGTAAGCAATTTTTCTGTTTGGTTGTAATCCAAACTCTGTAAATAGGTTTTAAGAATTTTCTTACATTCGTGTGCGGTTGTTTTATGTAGAGTTACAGTATTATTAATTTTATTGTATAGAAATTCTGCCAAGAAAAGTGTATGGTAATGAGAAAAGGAAGTCTTACATGACTTAGTCACAAAAATTTTGTGTTTTCGTCTCTTATGCTTTGTGTCTATTTGTGGAGATTTCTTATGTTGTCTAAGGACAACTTGCTGTATGAACAGTTTTCGCACAGAAAGGACATTTGTATCTTTGTAGAGATCAGTCGTAGGATATCGAAAGGGTTTTAAAAAAACCACCTTTAATATTGCTCTTTGTGCTCTCTCCAGGGGTAGTAGGCGAGTCTTCGCCACTCCACCCCAAGATGTAGAGCAGTAATTAACAATTGACTGACAGAGGGCATAATAGGTTGTTTTCAACTGGGACACATCGGCAGCACGTCTGATATTATTATTATTTTAACTGTAGAATATGTTAGTAGTTGCTGAAATTCTACCGATGTGAATTGTTCGAATCTTTAGCCTGTCCATAGACAGGCCGGTGGGAATTTCAAAATATTTAGCCTCTTGATAGGCAGGCCGTTGGGAACTGTTATAATCTTCAGCCTGATCATGCACAGGCCGGTGGGAATTGCAATATGATTATGACAGGACGATTTCTCCTACTTTTTTGACAAACACATCGCAACCTATAAGGAGCTCCATGGCCGGATACCGACCTGTAGATAGCCCGACTCGCGCGCTATCTGCGACACGTCCAACAGAAACAGATACACGGCCGGCTGCGGCGGCCGCAGCATGTACTCCCCGGGCGCTATGAACTCTATGGTCGCGGACTTTATCTCCGGCCTCCGGGAGGGGTCGCCGTACGATTTGCTGACGGGGTCGAATAGGAACTCTTCGGGCACTGGAATTAGAAACGATAATACTTGTAACTTACGCTTTTTTTATGGATAACAACTGTATTGCACAAGGAAATTAAGTACATGGGTGTCTGAATAATTCGGATAGGGGCGCTTTATACATAATACAGAACAATTAAGCACGAAGATTTTCATATTCAAGTCTAGGTCACTGTTTTCCTATAAGGAAAGTGGTCAAAGGCTACATTTTATGAGGCTGATTCTTCCTAGAGGCCTCCCTTCCCTCCCTCCACTGATCCGTGTCCTGTATTCTCTGGTGCCAATCTGCTGCAGGAGTCTAGCGCGTCCCTCCATCACAGCCTGGGCCTTCATAAATGAAAGTCTACATATTCTTATTTATATTTAGCAATTCGACTATTATGGTTCGAACTCCTCAAGGAACCCTAAACGTTTTGCCTCTTACAACATAACTATTTGTTTGACATTTAAAAACACTTAGACCCGAGTCCTCACCTAGAATCTTCTAAATGACCATAGACAGTAATGTGTTGCACCAGTTACAGAGACGCATTAACAATATCTTATCTATAGAACATCCTAATGTATCTCAGTGACGATTTCACCGTATACGTCTCAGGTAGAACATGAATACTATAGTAAAACATAACACTCACAATCGTTGACCCTGAAGCAGAGATTGCACTTCCATCGCTTCGCGTCCACGAAGTACACGAAAGGATTGATGTACGTGCGACACGAGCGACACCGCACGATCGTGTTGCACTGGATCACTGGCAGATGCTGAAACAAGCATAACAGATATTGAGCTGTGGATATAATACTATGAGTTGCTTTCATCATCATCATCATCTCAGCCTTAGGACGTCCACAGCTGGACAAGGCCTCCTTGGATCTCGCCACGCACGAGATGCGGGTTGGCGAATGCAGTACGGGTTGTTGATACACGGAAAAACGCTGCTGCCCATCTTCCGGAGGTATCCCCAAGCATTCTTACTGCATCCAGGGGCAAGAAGGACAACATTCTACTGCCGGCACCCCACGGCAAGCCTTCAACAACCTATAAAACTTAGCTGAGATGTTTTGTATTTGAGTTGATTAGAGTAGGTAGTGGAACTATTTGTGAAAGGTTCATCCAGGGAAGTACTACCACCATACCAATTTCTGCCGCCAAGCAGTAATGTCTACATTGCTGTGTTCCGGTTTTAAGGGTTAGGGGGGGGCGGCGAAACTACGGACACATAAGCCCTTACAACTCTGTCTCAGAAAAAAAAGTTGGTTCACTCTTATTGTGACCTCATCATACAGGCGTTCTGTCCTAGTATGGGGAACAAAGCTACAAACTTTAACTGGCCTCATAACGCTCCTATTGATTTTTTCTAATATTATTGACATTTACTTTCACTATTAAAATGTACTAAAAATTTGCACGGCTTAGAAGTCGATTACAGTGATTCCATTCAAGTGTACTGCTTCGTAATATTTGGTGTAATGCCTACCTAATCCATTTATGAAATGAATGTTGTATAATTGCACTTATATTATGCGTAGGTAATTTACCTTAGCTACTAATAATTACCTGAATTAGTAACGGTGCAACATTTTTTTTAAATAAAAAATCTTTTATCTTTATCTTAGGTTCTGGACCTTTGTCCATCCCGTATCACTTTGGATACGGTGACGCTAAGCAGTGCATGAATCACAATCATCTCAACACAATTGTATAGGACATCGAAGATAAAGAGTTTAGAGCATAGTCCATTCCGACAAAGTTCAGACACGGTCGCAATCCAGTAGGATTTCCTGTGGGTCTGAGCGTAAGATTCGTTCAATTCAATTAGGTCAAACCGAATGGCGTTCAGGGTCACACGTTTAACATTTTATACGGTTTAATTTTATCGTAAGTCGTACATACACGTAATGTCGTGTAAACTACGCGGAAGCAAATCGTTTATCATGAAAGTCGTAAATTATGTACGAATATAGTACTTAGGTACTCGTATTCTAATAAAACTAGGTAAAGTTGTTTATTCTTAACCTCACACAAAAAAGAAAGGCGTTATAGTTTGATCGCTATGTGTGTGTGTCTGTCTGTGGCACCGTAGCTCTTTAAGGGCGCTCCACATTCTCAAGAGAATCTCGCGAGAATGTGGAGCGCCCTTTAAACGAGTGGACCGATTTGCAAGCAGTTTTTTTTTATTTAAAAGCAGGTTTTCCAGCGGTGGTTCATAAACGTTAAGAAGTTTATAAGATACTAGCCGCACCCCGCAGTTTCACCCGCGTAGTTCCCGTTCCCGTGGGAATTTCGAAAAATCCCTCCTTAGTGCACCTCTAGGATAGGTACTCAAGGTATATGTGTGCCAAATTTCAAGTCTCTATGTCCAGTGGTTTAGGCTGTGCGTTGTCTGTCAGTCATTAAGTCACTCAGTCAGTAACGGAAGAGTTTTATATTATATTGATTGGCTTAGAATAGCTTATGACAGAGGCGAATGGCAAAATCAAAGGGAGGCCTATGCCCAGCAGTGGGTCGATAAAGGCTGATGATGATGATGATGATGATGGTGGTGAAAGAGGGTATGAATAATCGAATGTTTCCAGATACTCCCGAGTTTGGTATCAAATGTAAGGAAATTATGTGTAGAATGCAAAACTAAGAGTATACATACGAAAAACAATTAGGTAATTAGGTCCGAGACTAGATAAAAGTGTCGGAGATTACTTAAAATGTTTAATTTTATAACCTTGTTCAACGTCACAACAACATTGGTTTGTTACAATGTTGTGCGTGTGTTATATGGATTTTGTTGTAATAACTGAAATATAACAAATAACATCCCGTACGGCGCCAAGCCGCGTGCTAAACGTAGTATGTCAACAACCACCTAATTAGCATTGCGTCTTTCCCTCAGTTGGAAAAAATAAGCTATCTGAAGCGAACGAAATCAATTATTACAGAATATAAATCAATTAATCATCATTTCAGCCGTAAAACGTCCACTACTGAACACATGCCTCCCTCATGGATCTCCATAAGGGGCAGTTGCCATACTCACCACGCTTGGCAGGCGGGTTGGCAAGCGCAGTACGGGATGTTAATACACGGAATGACGCTGCTGCCCATCTTCCGGAGGTAGCTCTTAGCAGGCTCTTACTGCATCCACGGGCAAGAGAGGAGGGGCAACATTCTACTGCCGGCACCCCACGGCAATCTCAAAATTGAATAAAATCAATTTATACTTTATTCAATTTAAATGTGTCTTGTTTTTCTTTTGTAAAGTGACTATTCTATGTAGCGTTTTGCTCTATTAAATAAACACTTATTGACTTCGACTTTGGACGTACTTAGGTATTATTTTCTATGTATCTGTTGTAAGACCTTTGTTAGGTATTTTTATACTCGTATATGCGCGTCTGAGAGCTCTTACCTTGCCGTAAGTTTTTCAACTAGCACGAGAGGTAAGGTTTTTTTGCGCCATATGTGTGATAAATACTTTGTTAAGGTTTTGATAAATAAATGATTATGATTCTGGTTACAACAAGGCCAGTTCAATGTACACAGTCACCTCAATGCTATTTGCGCAGCTGACATGAGCGCACCGTCAATATTATCAACGTCACATGCCGCACATAGTAAAACGATAATGTTTAGATAATTAGTGTAAGCTATATGACAATTTAAACTACTTTGACCTAATTTTCGAAATTTAGAAACGTCAAATCTTTAATTATAATTTAGTAAGTGATTGGACTTATTAAATTATAATTAAAGATTTTTTACAGAATCGACGAGTGTTGATTTAAAAAAAAAGTTGTAATAATTGGTGAAGTAGGTCAGGACTTGAATATAAAAAGGGGTTTAGGGGAGACCTTTGCCCAACAGTGGGACCTACATGGCTCATAATAATAAGAGAGAAAAGAGTCAAATTAGTAAGTTCCAGATAATAGTTAAATCAAAGTTAACACATTCTACAAAAAAAGTGATAAATAGATAAGTCAATTAAATCCTTGAACCGAAAGTTTTTTGTACAAATTGATTAGCTGCGTGATTAATGACACCCCGTATCTTTAAGTTTTTGCGTATGATGTTATTGAATACAGATTACAAAATTATGACTGTAAGAGAGTAGCATAAAAAACACTTTCACTACTTATACACACTTAGCGTGAAATAAGTGTTATGATTGCAAAACTAAAATGGTATTGTTCTATCAGCGCGACCAGCGTGATTATTTTTTCTTCTTGGAAAGCGATTTTATGCAGGACAATAATGTTGTAGAGGGCACGGTTGAGATTCTACGGCGGGTTGATAGATAGGTGGTGAAATCAGGAATTAAATAATTGTAATAGTAGACTGATAGACCGGGTCCCCAACGTCAAAATTCGCGAGCGGACTAAGGTTCAGGATGTCGGCGAGCGAATAATGGGGCTCAAATGGAGTTGGGCAGGACACTTGGCCAGACGAAATGACGACAGGTGGACGAAAACGCTGACTGAATGGTGGCCGAGAGAAGGGCACAGAAAAAGGGGTCGTCCACCATCCCGATGGGTTGACGATGTTCGAAAGACCGTGGGTTGCACCTGGCTAAGAATAGCTTATGACAGAGGCGAATGGCAAAATCAAAGGGAGGCCTATGCCCAGCAGTGGGTCGATAAAGGCTGATGATGATGATGATGAATAGTAGACAAAGGAGTCCCTCAAGGTATAGTTTAATGCGCTAAATTTAACCTTGCTGTTGGGTTTTTTTTAACTTTATGTTTGCTTGTTTCACATCCAGTTCTGATGATGGGATCCATGACAAATCGAGTGAAATACTTGGACCAATAGGGTGGTTGGACCATTAAACAAAACTCTATTTTAGGACCGCAATGAGAAAGAGATCAATGTGTCCAATAATAGTATCTACTCACATTTAAGTCTTTGAAGGGGTGTATGAGAATACCCAGCGGTAGTCTGGACTTCTGCAGTAGGCTGTTGGTCTCTGGTATACGGTTCACGGTGCATCGGAAGATTCTGTGAAAACCAAAAATCACTTTTAACCTCTTGATTATTCGCTCGTCCATTCCTTAGACTAACATAGAAATGTTGATATCCAAGAACATCAGGGGATTGTTGCTATACTCGCCACGATTGGCAGGCGGGTTGGCGAGCCCCGCACGGGATGTTGATTTGCGGAAGACGCTGCTGCCCATCTTCCGGAGGTTTCCCTTAACAGGTTCTAACTACATCCCCGGGTATAAGAGTTAAGAAACTTTTACGTACAGATCTAACAAAGGTCCTCCGGTTCTGCTAGCAGTGACATAATAGCCGATAAAAACAAAAAATACAAACAAAAAGGATTAATTACCCTTAAAGAAGTTACTGACCATCCTATCACAACTCGACTCCCGCCGTGATCTAATAGCGGACTGATACGCAGGAGGTAGCGGTTCGGTTCCCGCCATGGAATAAATACAAACACTTGTCCCGTGGCGGGGTATTTTTCTATGTACGATTGATAAGTATTTCTTTACGAAAAAGAAAATTAATAATTACAACAATCTGGTTTCAACAGTACAAGTCTTGCTTAGTTTGGAACTAGATGTTACTGTGTGTAGTGTCCATCATTATCTATTTCTTCAAATGCTGAATGGCAAGCCACGAGATTCTGGGTTCCTGACGAACTTAGGCGCTCCAATTAGATTAAATTCACTATAGCTAATGCCAGATAACAGGCGTCATGGGGCAAACTTTGGATGAGCCGAAAAGGACCTTTACCTAGCATCGGGAACACGGTCAAACTACGATGAATATACGATGATGATGACTATAAACTAAATAGATCTGCGCATATGCTACTTCTTATCTGGATATAGCGTGCAAAGCAAATTTTCTGCAGCAAATGGCGTACAGAATTCGCGATTAAAAAATATATGTTCATTTGTACTCGTAAGAGAGAAAGTGAAGTCGATTTTGGGTAACGCGCGCTTATTGAATGCTGAATTCAATGGCAATAAAAAATCACCATCATCATCACCCGCAGCCCGACTTCACCCACTGCTAGGCCTCCATAATGTTTGTGCCACATTTCACGGTCCTGTGCCAATCTTATCCATGTCAGCCCTGCAATGCTTTTGATGTCGTCAAGGTCGTCCAATAGTGAGATGGGCAGACATAATAAATACATAACAATAAAAGTGCCGTGGAGTGCCGGCAGTAGAATGCCCCTTCTCTCTTGCCCGTGGATGCGGTAAGGATATGCTTAGGGATACCTCCGGAAGATGGGCAGCAGCGTCTTCCGGGGTATCAACATACTGCGCTCGCCAACCCGCCCGCCACGCGTGGTGAGTATTGGAACAATCTCCACATGATCTTGGAGTCATGCAGGAGGCCTATGTACAGCTGTTGGCCTTTTTTTTATTTTGTATAGGCTTACGTTTGACCACATCTTGCCTGATGTTAAGCATGGATGGAATCTAGGACGGGACACGCTTGCCTAGAAAGTACCTGTTTACTCTTAATTGTACTTTTCGGGGAATACCGACTCCGGCAATGAATTCCAGATCTTCGCAGTACGCATTAAAAATGTGGAATCAAAGCGTTTCGTGCGTACGTATGAACAATACAATGGCAAGTACGTTAACTCATCGTAATAACTCAAGAAATACGATTAAGACTTTGCTAGAAACTTTAATTTACGATTATAGGGTGTTCGTTGGCACAATTATTTGGGATTATCTGCAGATTTTCAGGTGTGTGGATAACACAAGGCCTTGTTTCTACTAGGTCTTGATGGCACTGTTAAAAATATAACAAAATCATTAATTTTATTACCATCTTCTCAGCCGCAGGAGGTGCACTGCTGGTTACAGGCATCCCTCATGGATCTTAAAACCATATGTTTTGTACTTCATCAACATCATCATTACCCACTGCTGGACATAAGCCACCTCCCCTTACCACCAACCAGCTCTAATCTGTTAATAAAAATCTGTGAAATAAATGATTTTTTTTATTATCTTCTTTGGCTTGACCCCCAGCTGCTCTATGCGAAGTGTATTTCTTTAATGTTTATTTAGTTTTAAGTTTTTCCATTATAGCACGCCTACCGCTCTCTAGACCTCAGGTTTGGCTGGTAGAGAATGCTTTAGCATTAATCCCACCTTTAGTAATTGTGCAATAAAGTATTAATAAATAAAATAAAAATATTATAGTCTCATATTTTGAGTAACAACCGACCTGACTTATCTCGGGACCTGATAACACATCATTTACGTTGTTCTCATATCAAAATCTAGTAAGCAGTCAACACCTCACAGTATCATGGTTTAGATTCTAGTAAGATAAGATTTTCAATTTAACTGTAGCAAGGAACAGCGTACGTTTCTACTGCATGAGAGAGATCAAGTTATTTCACTTCCAAAACACTCGTGAGGTACGCTATTGTAACGATAAACGGGTTAAGATCAAGTTATATTACCTATTCCCTTATATTTTCACTTGGGAAATTATTTTTGAGAAACGCTGTAACATATGTTTAATTATTTTTAAGTATTAATACTAACGCAAACTTTCAAGTACATTATGTAAAAAACAACGATTTTAAATAAAAACTTTCATTCCCTTATTTATGAGGAATTAGAAGAGGTTGAATTAAGATAAATCCTCCCTCCATATTCCATATTTGTATGTTCAGTAGTTTAGGATGTGCGTTGTTAAATCAGTCAGTAATTTAGGACACCATCACTTTAAAAATTCAAAATGCCCGTGGATGCAGTAGGAATCTGCCAAGGGATACCTCCGGAAGATAGGTAGCAGCGTCTTTTAGTGTATCCCGTACAACGATCGCCAACCCGCCTGCCAAGCATGGTAAGTATGGCAACAACCTCTCCATAATCACATGGAGATTCATGTGGGAGACGTCGAGCAGTGGACATCCTACGGCTGAGGTGATGATGATGATGGTAATAGATTAGATAGACGCAGCTTACCAAGACCTACAAATAGCATCGCATTAGGATTGACCTGTATAAGTTAAACGAAGACCCTGGAAGTTGGAACCCTGTAGAGCAGTTTAGTACCCAGCTGAGACGCAGGAAGTCGGCGACAAAACCTTTGCTTTATCTGCAGATATTTGTCTCGGGTCTGGGTGTTTATGTAAGTTAATAGTTACAAAAGATTATAAAAATATTATATTAGTCATCTGATACTTTTAATTCTTAAAGTATGGGGATTGCTCACGTAATAATTTTAAGTACCGATTTTCGGACGTCTTCAGGACGACCCCGCACCTTCGCGAACGGGCAGGTGAGCCTTACTAATAACTTGTTGTTTATGGAGATGGTCAATCGTACTACGCAAAGGACAAAGTCCGCGTTACTTTTTATCTTGAAGAAGGAGGACAGGAGGAAACTCATGGCAACTCATGTCCTACATATACTTATGCGACTAAAAATGTTCGCATCAATTGTCCTCATAAGTTAATCCATTGTCGTATTTACTATTATCAATTTATCTAGAGCATAGTAAATTAATCGTTGTACAGTGGGACTAGAAGTCCCGTTTAAAATAACAATGAATAGTGCAACTCATGAGTCTTTTGAAAGTGAAATAGAGCATAGTATTTATAATTACATTGTATTCTTGTACATATGTATAAGTGAAATAGAGCATAGTATTTATTATTAAATTGTATTCTTGTACAATTGTATAAGTGAAATAGAGCATATTTATAATTACATTGCATTCTTGTACAATTGTATAAGTGAAATAGAGCATATTTATAATTATTAGGTCTTTACCTATGAAATTGCCGTTTTGTATGGAATAAATGAAAGTACTTTTTTTCCATTTTTTTTTTTTATTTCTATTGCTCAAAGTAACACCCCATGCAATCGACGCATCTTTGCCAACGCATTGGTAGTTTATTGATGCCCTTCTTGTAAAAATCAGCTGCACGGGAGGCAACAAACTCTTCAAAGGCATTTTGTACTGCCCCTCGGGAATTGAATTTTTTACCCACTAAAAAGTTGTCTAAATTTTGAAAAAAGTAATAGTCGGTAGGTGCAAGGTCTGGTGAGTATGGCGGATGAGGGAGAGCTTCCAACCCCAGCTCTTGCAGCTTGGAAACTGGTCTGTTGAGCAGTATGGGGTCGCGCGTTGTCGTGAAGGAGCAGTGGGGACGACCGATTGACCAAAGCTGGTTGCAGATGTGCAAGCTTCTCCATCATTGTCTCCAGTTCTTTACAGTACACATCTGCAGTAATGCTCATGCCGTTTTTTAAAAAAAACTGTGGTGTTTTTTTTGGTGGTCTACCACCAAACAGTGATAATCACCTTTTTAGTGGTAATTTTTGGTTTAGGGCATTGCTTTGGTGCTGAACCAGGATCTAACCAACTTGTTGAGCGCTTTCGATTGTCGAACAGAATCCATTTTTTATCGCACGTAACAATTCGGTTCAAAATTCCTTCATTTCTTTGTCTGTTGAGCAGCGCGAGACAGGTCTCAACGCGTACGTTGCGCTCGCCAGCACTAAGTTCGTGGGGTACCCATCTATCAAGCTTTTTTACCTTGCCAATTTGTCGCAAATGGATCAATATTGTTTTGATGCTAACATCAAAAGCTGCTGCTAGCTCAGCTGTAGATTGAGTTTCGTCAGCTTCCACAATCGCCTTTAATTCATCATTGTTGACAATAGTCTTCGGACGGCCACGAGCTTCATTTTTCAAGTCAACATTTCCAGAACGGAACCGGGAACCCAATAACGGGTTGTGCGTTCGTTTGTACAGTTCTCCCCGTAAACGTTTTTGATGTTACGTGCCGTTTGTGTCGCGTTGGTGCCACGACGGAACTCATATTCCATAATTACACGATTTTTTAAGGTACCCATTATGACGAAAAATGTTCAAATGTAATGAAAATACAACACTAATCAATAAAAAAAAGACTGAGTTTGTAAAAAGAATGTCATGTTTTTAAAACAAAATTAATTTGAATTTGAAATACCAAGCATGTCAATTTTTTTTTTATTTGAAATTACCAGTACTGAAGAACGGCAATTTCATAGGTAAAGACCTATTACATTGTATTCTTGTACAATTGTATAAGTGAAATCCTTTTGTGTTGTGCATTCAAATAAATAAAGAAAGCTGGACCTTTCACACAGCACCATCTAGCTACGTAAGCAAGGCTTGATTTATGAGTACCAAACGGTTAATAGAATAGTTAAATGTATTTTCATACATGTAATAAATAATAGTTTAAAAACGAAAAAACACACAGAATTAACAGCCTAAATCATTGCTCCTTGTTAATTATACAAAGTTTTAATAAATCTGATATCTTAAAGTGGGTTGGACAAAGCGAATGTTTGAAAATTAAATTAAAGTTATTTAGAAACAAGTGACGCTTATAAAAGTGTGCTAACAATACCCTAAATTCCTGAATATATTCCACAGAGCACCATCATACCCAAAGCAATCAGAGGTCCACAATGGAAACCAGCTGGATATATTATATGCATATTCTTCGTACATGGAAAAACTCAGAGGCCCAGGACTATTCATATAAACATCCATCCCTCAGCGGAAATCGAATCCTGTATCTCCATACAGTATTAAACTTTAACTAATTAGGTATACTTGGGTGGATAGTTCTACTTGGGCCACCTCCATAGCGCAATTGGTCTAATAGCCGACTGGAGAGTCGGCTATTAGACCAACTGCGCTCATGGGTTTGCAAGCAAATATCAATAATAACATTAGACATTCATGTACATGTCATTCATTCATCAGATACATGAATGTCTAATGTTATTATTGATAGTTGCTTGCAAACCCATGAGCGTTGGTCTAATAGCCGACTGGAGAGTCGGCTATTAGACCAACTGCGCTATGGAGGTGGCCCAAGTAGAACTATCCACCCAAGTATACCTAATTAGTTAGTTTAATACTTATCATGGGTTTGCAAGCAACTATCAATAATAACAATTTAAATCATTTTAATTAATTTAACCTATGCATAATCTGTCTTTTAATAGTTTGTTGACACATTTTTGATTATAAGGTCAGCTTACAATAAAAACTGAACAAATTACATGTCTAGCCAGTATCCAATTAAAATTTACTGTACTCAAATACTGTGATCTAATAGTTAACATCATTGTATACCTGGTTAACTTGTGATTTGAATATCCTCTTACCGAAATTAACAATATCCCATTGTGACAGTGCACACAAGATATTAGTAATAACTTATGAAATTATTATTTTAGGGGATACAATTTAATCAGCTTTCTTCAGCTCCCTCCCTCTAGTTGGAATAATTTTTATGATTTTCTGGGCTAGTCTGGTATCTACCAAATCATCATATTAAGCAAATCATCATATCTCCCAAATTAGTTTTTTTTTTTTCTTACCCTATATTGTGTCCCACTGTACAAAGGTCTCACCCATCTCTTTCCAATGTCTATGATCATCGGACATTTAATAAAATAATGCTATTTATATCAAATGTTTACTCACTCTGGACTGCAGTTGACTGAATCAGGGAATGCGGGTCCAAGCTTAATCTCCGGCATTTCCTCAGGGTACTCCGGCAAAATCTGTTTGCATTGCATCAGGTCCATCGTCTGATGGCCCCAGAGCTGGTCAAACCCCTGCCTTGTCACACTCATGTTGCCCATCTGCTGTGTCATGTTCTGGGTGGTGTACTGCTGAGGGTACTGCCCCATCGGCTGAGGTGGCATCTGAGGATTGTAGCCAGGTGCTGGAGGCTGTTGCTGGATTGGTGGTTGCTGCATTTGAGGGTATCGGTTCTGCATGTTTGTTCTTGCAGGCCCATTAACTGGGCCAGTTGGTGGCTGGCTAGGTGGCAGGCTTGGGCCAGGTGGCCCCATCTGCTGTGTTTGGGGGGGCTGAGGAAACTGGGCTGGAAGACTCTGAGGACCAGGTTGAACCATTGGGCCAGGTGCATTTCTGGGTGGCCCGGGGAAAGTTTGAGTTGGTGCTCCAGGCAATGGTGGCCTACCCATTGGTGGCAAGCTCGGACCTCCACATGGGGGACCACTCATTGTTGGACCAGATGGGGGACCACTCATAGGCGGCATACTTAATGGTCCACCCATAGGACCTTGTGGTCCAGTAATTGGATGTCCTGGGGGTCCTGTCATATGTCCACTGGCTTGAGGTCCAGTCATGGGTGGTCTGTTAGTTGACTGCCCTGATCCACTCATTGGTTGATTGCTCATTGGGGGTCCGCTCTGAGGGGGTCCACTCATTGTTGGTCCATTCAAATAAGGCCCAGGTTTAGAGGCTGGAGGTAGGCCAGTAGCAAGAGGTGTTGGAGGAGCGAATGCTCCAGAACTAGGAGGTAAGGGAGACCCATCAGTTGACATGGGCCCGGCAGGACCCAGGGAAGGTCCAGATGGAGCAGGACCATTCATGAGAGGCCCTTGCATCAATGGACTATTCCTAAGTGGGCCTGTTAAAGATGCTGAATAGGGTGCATTTGGCTGGCTTGTTATTGGACCAGTTGGTTTTGAAACAGGATTTCCAAAAGCTTGGTTCAAAGGAGGATTACCAGCTGGCTGCGGACCACTTGGTGGTCTATTAACTGGTGCTGAACTAAGAGGAAATTGATTTAGATTTGCTCCTTGATACAAAGGCATTGGAGGCTGTGATGGACCATTCATCAGGGGTTGATTGAACTGACTAGATGGGACAAGTGGGGGAGCATTGTCATTAATCTGATGCTGGGGTTGAACATTCTGATTGTAAGGTGTTGGAGATGGATTTGCATTGAAGGGGCTAGGGCTACCTGATGTTGATGGAATAGAACCTGGTCCAGGTGGCCTCATTGGAGATGCTTGCCGACCCGTGAAAGAAGACATAATTCCTGGTTGATTGAACGCTGGTGAACTGTTGCCACTCTGGTTGAAGTTATTAATGTTAGAAAGGGCCTGGTTCTGTGCCGCAGATACTGGAGCGTGTATTGGGCTGTTTGAGTTAGCATCTTGCTTTGTTCCTGCAAATCCTGGTGGCAATTGGCTCAGTGGCACATTACCAAAGTGCTGGCGGTGGTTGAACGCGGGTGCCGCGGGATTCGCGCTGACTTGGGGGCCTCCAGGCACATTATTGTATGGATTTGGTGGTAAATTGGACATGGCTCGTCAATCTGGAAAAATTACATAGCATATCAGCCTTACATGTATACCAAGGGTTTTCAACGAATAAAACATCACGTGACGGTCATTGTTCCGTGTTTGTCTAGTGATAGCAGTGAAGATATAGATGAGTATTCAATTAAAACATGCTAATTCACTATGAATATGACAGAAGGGCGATGGAGGCTTGACTCAGATAAACTGATTACTTACCGCAGTTTGGAATTTATCTGGATAGAATTTGCGTCACTAGCACTTTTATAACACTATACCATTCTCACATAATAACACAGAATGTTAAACAGCGTAATTAAAATAAAACCAGGAAGAAAATACGACCCTGACTTACGTGGCCGTGCTATAAAAAGCGCCCTCTGGATTGATATTTTTTACCATTTATTTCATTTCAATGACATCCTGTCAAATTGTCAAAGTGTGGAAATGTTTCCAACACATACCTTCAAATACCTTGAGCCATTAGAGCTCAAGCAAGTGCTCTCTCAGAGCATTTTAGAGCCATTAAATCTGTGTAATTTCTTGCACTGGGTCTGGCATTAAAAAAATAATGAGGTATTAACGAAAGATTTTTGAGTTCATAATGCGTAATGTATGAGGCGTTTTCATTAAAAAGTAAAAACTTCAAAAATAGTTACCACGTACCTTATAGATGGCGTTAATTTTCTTTTACTGGTAGGCACAATTTGACAATGACAGGATTAATCACAAACTTGCTTACTCCGCTTGTCAGCTCCATCTGTTAGGTTTAGTAGAAAACTCTTTTTGTTTTGTTACTGAAAACGGCTCATTGTCATTGGAACAGTGTTGCAGATCTGTTGCAGATTTATAATCCCTTAGTTTAGAGTTGTTACAAGTTTCGCGTAAATGAATGAATGAATGAACAAAGAACGATTTTCTATAGATACAAAATAATCGACTAATAAATAATCGTAAGAAAACATTACTCGATTATTTTTAAATATGGTAGATATTTTCATATTAATTTATGAACTAATTCTTTAAAGCTACCAACATAGATTAAAGATTTGGTATTTGTTGGTTAATACATATTTTTATTGTTAATAACGTAATAAACTTGTTTTTTTTTTCATGGGCCATTCGCGGCCGGGCCTTTCTAGTTTTATTTAATATTTATGTAATATTTATTTATTTAGGTGCCTACATACAACAACACTACAACCTTCATACGCTTAGGTTTGTTTTATGCAACCAACAGTGTAAAGCGGCCTATACATGCTGGCCGAGCTAAGACCAACGCGAGCGTAGGCAAATCGTTACATGGCAAGTGCTACCGTCTAGACGTTTGGCAAGTCTACGCAAACTATTGCAAGCGGCCAATGTTGACGAGTTTTGTGTGAAGCTGCCCACACGTTGGGCGCTGTCAGTTCTTGTTGTGCATTCGAACTACGTGGTCGTGGTTATTTGATTTAATATAATATAATATAATATGCATGGAGAGTTGGAGGGGAGGCCTTTGCCCAGCAGTGGGACACTTATGGCTAATTGTAATTGTAATAATATAATAATGCTGGACAAATCACACAGCATCATCTAGCCCCAAGCTAAGCAGAGCTTGTGTTATGGGTACTAGATGACTGATATAATTAATACATTATACTACATAGATAGATATTTTTATTATATAAAGAAAAACACCCAGAACAAATATCTGCAGATCGTACAGACATTGGTCCCGAGGCGGGAATCGAACCCGCAACCCCTTGCGACGCAGGTGGACCTACGCCCGCTGTGCCACAGAGCTCGTCTTATGATTTGAACAATATGGACGTAGAAGTTTTTGCAGCTGCTGCTATTTATTTGATGAGCACGTATAATTATTACGTCAGTGTTAGTAGATAGATAGATAACTCTTTATTGTACCCAGCTTAATTCTAACACAAACAATATAATAAAGGAAATAAAGTATGATTAACTTAAAGCAGAAGCACAATGGGCGGCCTTATCACTATAAGCGATCTCTTACAGGCAACCTTTGGATGGACAAAAACAACAAGAAAGTAAAAGCGCGGTTTCGTCATAGTATAATTAAACTAGAGTACCTATGTAATAGCTATAAATATATACTTAGCTAGTATAATTACATATTTAATAATAATAAACAAATAAATAATCGAATATTTATAAACTACATAAATAAATAATAGTAAGTAGGTAGGTAGGTAACTACCTAGTAATTTTGTTTGTTTATTCAGTCTACGAAGTCGAAGTCCTATATAACATACTTACTTTCTTTTTATCTTTATGCTTTACGTCTTTTGGGTTCCAAATTACCGGTTCGTTCTGGTAATACTCCAAAAACTTGATAATATCATCATTTGTATCGAACGACATTACCACAGACAGATACGTGCGACGGTGACCAACGCCAAGCGCGTAATGGCGGGCAAACAAACATGTGGACACGGTTGGCCCAACGCAGGCATGCGCCTTTGATTTGTGCAGAAAAACCGACACGGCTCCGAAGTGAGGCGAGTCAGCGCAAGCGATCGCGAGCGGTGACAAGTCACTGCAAATGTGCTCTATACACGTTGGCGCTTGTGATAACTCGGCCAGCTAGGCGAGCGACACCGAGCGATGGCAAGGCAAGGCAAACATGCCGTCTACACGTTGGGATTGGCGTTCACTCGGCAACGTTGGCCCAACATGTATAGGCCGCTTAATATATATTTTCGACAAACTGAGTACTTTAGCTTAGTCGATTTTCTCAGATTTTTTGTAACAATTTTTTTTACCACTTTATTATTTCAATCCAAACTATTGGCCGGCCAATTATTTCCGGTTAGTAGTTTAAAGTCGAAATCACAGTAGATATCAAAATGAGGATTTCAATAAAGAGAAAGTAATAAAATATCTAAGGGAAAGGTTCGTCAAAACACGTGTAGGTACTAAAAACCCGAAAACTATTTTTCTTGCGTCCTAACAAGATCATAAACCACTTACACTCTACTTTTACTTAGTTCTGGAAACAGCATAATAAAATGCTAGAATCGATAGGGACTCTTTGATACCGTCATGCCAAATGTTTCGAAATGACATGTTTCTCTAATGTGTACCTATAATTTTGCTTACTTATATTTCTTATTTTTTTATTTAGAATTGTAAGGATTTTCTTAAATAAAGATTCTAACGTCTTAGGGTGCATATCCTGTAATGTTTTAAATCTACTGTGTAAATAAATAAATAAATTAATTAATTAATCCTTTTGGATACCTACAGGCACGTGCTTTTTATCTTTGCTAAACTAAAGTTGTAGATCATTACATTTCCTACAACTTTGATCCTACATACAACTTTTTATTTTTTTTTGAGTTTTGAAAGAAAAGGTTGAGAACCTGCGTCAGTGAACTCGCCTAGCGAGTTCAAGGCATTGTTGAATGCATTTTTTTCTTATATTATAAAACTAGTCATATATACGAGCCACAGTGTAAAATGTTCATATTAGCGTTTATTTAGTATACATTTTGATTTTCAGTAGAAAATATGGACGCATTTTGGAAATATTGGCGAAAAACATTGACTCGCCAGGCGAGTCGTCGGCACTGAATGTGTTAACAGGGTCCCTATGGTCCCTACCGAATTTTTGAAGAGGGTCATTTAAATCAAGTATAGTTTTTAGATAGGAAGTTACAGTGTCTGCACAGCCTTGGAAGTACGGCGTTTTTGTCCAGGTACAAATTCGGTCTTGTTTGTAGTTTGATGCTGAGCTTGACTCGCTCATGGCTCGACTTGTACTCTGCACACAGCCTCCTCAGTGAGCGTCCATGTCTCCTCACAATAAGTCAAAGTAATACCTACCTACGCCTTAACACGGATAATTCTGTTCTACCTTGAGGTAGATGGTAGGTACCTTCTTAATTCATTATTTATTGTTTCTAAGGCAGCGGTAGGTACCATCCTTTACTCGCCAAAAGGGTTAAAGGTTGAAAGAAGGCAAAAGACGATTTAAATATTTGAAAGAAGTAGAATCCCTTTTGTTTTTTAAATGTTATCAAAAGCGATCAGTCAGGCAAGGCACCTAGGTACCTACCTTTTCGCTTTTATGATCGATTGAAATCTTTGTTTATGATACCTACTCGTAATCAAGTGAACTAGGTGATTAGGTACTTCTCTAAATAATACTTAGAATGCAATATGATTAGTATGGCCATAGTATGCAATTGTTGTTGTGGGGTGCCGGCAGTAGAATGTTGCCCCTCTTGCCCGTTGATGCAGTATGAATTTGCGAAGGGTTACCTCCGGAAGATGGGCAGCGTCTTTCTGTGTATCAACATCCATACTGCGCAGTAATCCCACATGACTGAGATCCATGAGGGAGGCATTGTCCAGCAGCGGATGTCCTACGGCTGAGATTTTGCAATCTGTGTAACAGTTTGGTCTCAAAATGAAAAGTGACCTGACGTCACCAGCAGTCTCACCCCGGCCACCACTTGACTGGGCATGGCTTCCTATCCGCATCCGCTATGACCCAATGTTTGTTAGTCTAATGTCATCTTTGACTTACAACTTTAGTTCTGTGGTGTTTCATTGATGAAAAGTGATCTGAATAGAAAACTCTTATCGAATCTGCCATTGACTGTACAATTTCTGCCTCAGAGCGAATCTGTCCTAATGCTAATCTGCCATAAAGAGAATCTGTCATAAAGCTGATAAAGCGAACAAGGCATCTGACGTCACCAGCAGTCTCACCCCGCCCCGGCCACCACTTGACTGGGCGGGGCATGGCTTCCTATCCGCATCCGCTATGACCCAATGTTTGTTAGTCTTATGTCATCTTTGACTTACAACTTTAGTTCTGTGGTGTTTCATCGTCATTCGGCTACTTTCTAGATGCCTACTACTGTAATACTCCCAGCCCACTTTCGATGTAGAATGTTTGTCAACAAACTCTCAATACTTAACCTAAAAATTAATTTAACTTTGTTGGTTTTTATATATATTTCTCAATTATTGGGGATTTGTGACCACTCTCTTCAATATAGATATAATTACCTACTAATTGCTCAACAAGATGGGCTGACGACCTGGTGAAGACCGCAGGTCGACGGTGGATGCAGATCGCTGCCAACCGCAATAACTGGAAATTCATGAGGGAGGCCTATTGTATGTCCAGCAGTGGACGTCCTACGGCTGAATTAATGATGATGATGACTAATTACTCGGTCAAAAAAAACAACCTGAAGCAATTTAAGTTTGACAGTTTGTTTACAAACATTCTACATCGAAAGTGGCTGGATAGGTAGTTTTAAGGTTGCTAGATAAATAAAACAACAAAATAAAAATCCAAACATTTGTATTTCAAAATGATAGTTGAAATCAATGATTTAGTCGAAAACAAATTTTAAAAAACTGCGTAAACGTTTTTGAAGAATTGATTGGATAAAAGTTATCAGATCGTACAACGCAACAAATAATAAACTTTACGAACAGTAAAATATATTTTATCTGAATATTTAAACGATAACGACCAGCGGGATGTTACACTAAAATCCAATCTCTTCCTCCGCAGGTACAGTCTAGCAGGTCTACTTAATATTTACCTCATCACTAGGTACATTCTTTCAGCAATATAAAAAGTATATTCAAACGGATCACATCTTATGGCAGCTCCATGGAACTCCATGCAACACTTACCTACATAATTATTATGTATCTCCATAACAGAGTTATATATGACATTTCATTCTAACAGTACAAAGTGCTTCTTACTTCTTGTTAGTTATACAAGCGAATTTTATCTTACAAACCATACTTTTATGTACCTATCGAAAGTACCTACTTTACAACGCCGTCAGCTCAGCGCACAACTACCTTTACAATTGCACCTCTCAGCAAAATGTCACATTGCCCTTATTTACTGTTACAACTCTCATACACACATTAGTTTGATTCATTCTTAATTAGTGAGATGTAGATATTTTTCAATCGTTGGTAAAATGCAAATACAATCACATAAACAGACTAGTATCCGAAAACGCTATCGAAAAATTACATAATTTCTATTTATTGCAAACGGATAGGCCAGAAACGAAAGACTACACAAATACATAAGCTCAAAATTTCAGAACGGATTTCATAAATCCAAAAAATAATTATTCGTAATCAATACAAAGGGTGATCGGCATAACTATCTCAATATAATACATTATTTATCGACCGCGGTCGGTCTGCGGCGGCGCTGGCGACCGCCCCAACAAAAACTCACAAAATACTCTATCGATAAAAACTATTCAGTCGTTTTTATTTACTCATAAAAATATATATTTAAAAGGCTCAAATAAAACCGTCGCCGGGTGTCACCATACTATTGTTATCACTGGTGGAATATTCGGTTGGCACGGAGGGATGCGCGCGCTCGGAGGAATGTGTCGCCTGCCGCGGCCGAGACCTCGCCGAGCCCTACTCTTGCGCAACGATCAGCACTATCCTTCAGATATCAAAATGATCAACATCGCCAGTTCAGTTGCTAATGCGTCTTCCAAACACAGGCTTAGATTAGAACTAGCCGCGAAACATGAGTGTACAGCTGCACGCGGCTTCCTCGCGGGATCGCGCCTTGGTCCGCCGTTATTTTATTTAAGGCGAGCGTGTTACCGCTGTTTTTCGCGCCGTGACGCGCATGTGTGTGGGAGGTTTTTTTAAGGGGGATAGAAGGATCTCGAGCAAGAAGTACTAGGGCTGCAGCGGGTCGCTATGGTCGAGCGGGCTGGGCTAGTGCACGGGCAGCGCCTGCAGCCGGCGGCGCATGAGCCCCGACTCGGCGGGCGGCGACAGGCCGAGCGGCGGGTCCGGGCGCGGCGCGGGGGCGCAGCGCCGCGCGGTGGGGTGGCAGGACTGGCTGTGGCGGAGCGCGCCCGCCGGACGCTCCATGTACGAGTAGTTCATAGAGAAGTGCTGCGCGATGACGCGGTTCACGGCCATCGCCGACTCGGCGAAGTTGGACAGGTTCCGGGCGGACATGTTTCTGTCGACAAAAACAAATTGTTACTTCTGTGGACATTTCACACTGAGCTATCTAATCTAAAACCAAACAAAGCTTGTACTATGGAAACCAGATTACTGTACTGCACACCCAGACCCGAAACAAATTAGTGTGGGGACGTTTGCAGTAAACAGAACGCGAGCTAACTGCGTTTGCCACTGTCATAATTTGTTATTATGAGAGCTCCAGCGATCGAGTTACGCACCAGACTACGCATACGCACATGCCTATAATCGCATTCGCGAAGAGATATTTTATGTTTAATCTTTGGCCATTCGTGAAATGAATATATAAAGTGAAAATGTACCTACTTAAATCCAAAACCATAGTATCAGAGAAAGCACACTCAAAATAAGTATGTGCATTTATAATACAAACATTGTCCCATGACGGGAATCGAACCCGCAACCACCTACGCCTTACAAAACTACACAGATATGTACATCAGTATCATAAACTCATTCACATTATTTCCCTTGTTAGAAATTACAAAACTTAGACAAAGCTTGTTTGCTAATTGCTTGTTGCTGTGTAAAAATACATTTCTCAACTGATAAACAACATGTTTGTTAAGAGATGACTGATAAAGTAACCATATCAGAAGGTTAGCCGTCGTATAAGGTTAATGTACACCAATGGTTTTGTTGTGCACCGCCTTCGACCGCACTTTGAAATGATGTCAATAACACTATCAGTCAGTGTGTGCATGGTTTTATTGTAAAAAGTTTTGTAAAAATCGTTGAACTGAAGTCTTAGTGGCAGAAAACATATCTTGCCTCTCGGATAGAAGCTCATCCTGAAGTCTTAGTGGAAACTCATCCTACCATTTGAACAGAAGTGCAAGTATCTTTGTAAACTTCCGCGATCTGTAGACATAATTTTAAAACTGATTAACGGGACTTTAACGCGTAATTTACCAGTCCACGTCGTACCACGAGTCAGTTTTAAAATTATGCGAGTACTTGTCTGTTACGTTAACGAAGTCACTCCGACAGAAGTGTGAATATCCCATCCCGTCTCTTACGCCAAAAGGAAGTTAAGCCTTAGTTCAGATGACCGCGCGGCGACGCGCGCTGCCGCGCGGTTCAGCTGTTCAGATGGCGGCGGTTTGCGCGCGGTGAACATTCAGTGAGAATGGACGTGGAGGAGGCTATTTGCTTGTGGGTTTTATACCGCAAACTGCGACGTCGTCGTCGAAAGCAGACGATACTGGGTGCACCCTATTTTGAGGCAAAGACTTTCTTTAAGCCTGTTTGTGACTTTATATCCCACACTAAGACAACACGAAGATCGGTTTTTCAACTACTTTAGGATGTCCATTCGAATTAAAATTCCAACCTCTTTCTTCAATTTGTAAATCGATTGATATCTCGTCCTCCATTTTTTAGTGGCTCCGTGCGTCCGTCCGCCTCGAACCGCGCGGGTCAACTGAACAGTTCGATACAGTGTTGTAGGATCTTGAACCGCGCGTCGTCGCCGCGCGGTTCAAGATCTTGCGCGCGGTGCATGGCGGTGCGCGCGGTCATGTACACAACAACATTGATTTGTTACAATCTCAAACCGCGCGTCGCCGCGCGTTCATCTGAAGTTAGCCTTAGATTCTCACCGTTTGATATTGATGGGCGTCTGCAGCGGGCGGGCGTGCGCGGCGAGCGGGTCGGCGCGCGCCAGCCACGGGTGCGCCAGCACGCGCTCGGCGCTCAGCCGGTGCGCCGCCTCGCGCACCAGCAGCTGCCGGATCAGGTCCTTGGCGTCGCCCGAGATGTGCGCCCACTCCTCCTCCGGGAACGAGTATCTGCCCTCCTGTTTGAATAATAAGGATTATTGCAAGATGAAGCCATGAGCCTACGTAACGTTTGGACCAGGATACTTGGAAAGCTGGCCGGTATGTGGTTCTTTTTCGGAATAACTCTGTGATCGACTCACTGACGAACATTCAAATCTTCTATGAGATACTAATATCAATGGGTTATCTAAAAAACCTAATCATTACAATTTGAAACGGTATTCATTTTTACTAACCGCTACTTCATCAACGCTATTGAATGGAGATAATTTGTT
The DNA here is from genome assembly GCA_963082625.1 of Pasiphila rectangulata. Taxonomy (NCBI): domain Eukaryota; kingdom Metazoa; phylum Arthropoda; class Insecta; order Lepidoptera; family Geometridae; genus Pasiphila; species Pasiphila rectangulata. The sequence continues at coordinate 21,461,341 of OY720240.1, read as the reverse complement.
TCGCACAAACAACAAATTATCTCCATTTAATTGCGTTGCCACGCTTGGCAGACTATCTTTTTTATATTATAAGAAAGATAAAGCCTGCCAAGCGTGGCAACAACCCCCTCATGTCATGATCAGTGAGTACTTATAGGTTAATATCTTATTAACCTCTAAGTACTTACTGGCCTGTCTAGTAGTGTACGTTCTACGGCTTAGAAGATGAAATAAGTAATATCTTACGGAAATGTATGCACTAATTGTTTCACAATCTATCGAGACGGTTATGAATGTCTACGTAAATGTATTGCATCGAGATCTTGTCTACAACGCCAATGAGCCCACCTGTATAGAAGCGAGATCTTGTCTACAACGCCAATGAGCCCACCTGTATAGAAGGCCAATGAGCCCACCTGTATAGAAGCGAGATCTTGTCTACAACGCCAATGAGCCCACCTGTATAGAAGCGAGATCTCGTCTACAACGCCAATGAGCCCACCTGTATAGAAACGAGATCTCGTCTACAACGCCAATGAGCCCACCTGTATAGAAGCGAGATCTCGTCTACAACGCCAATGAGCCCACCTGTATAGAAGCGAGATCTCGTCTACAACGCCAATGAGCCCACCTGTATAGAAGCGAGATCTCGTCTACAACGCCAATGAGCCCACCTGTATAGAAGCGAGATCTCGTCTACAACGCCAATGAGCCCACCTGTATAGAAGCGAGATCTTGTCTACAACGCCAATGAGCCCACCTGTATAGAAGCGAGATCTTGTCTACAACGCCAATGAGCCCACCTGTATAGAAGCGAGATCTTGTCTACAACGCCAATGAGCCCACCTGTACAGAAGCGAGATCTTGTCTACAACGCCAATGAGCCCACCTGTATAGAAGCGAGATCTTGTCTACAACGCCAATGAGCCCACCTGTATAGAAGCGAGATCTCGTCTACAACGCCAATGAGCCCACCTGTATAGAAGCGAGATCTCGTCTACAACGCCAATGAGCCCACCTGTATAGAAGCGAGATCTCGTCTACAACGCCAATGAGCCCACCTGTATAGAAGCGAGATCTCGTCTACAACGCCAATGAGCCCACCTGTATAGAAGCGAGATCTCGTCTACAACGCCAATGAGCCCACCTGTATAGAAGCGAGATCTTGTCTACAACGCCAATGAGCCCACCTGTATAGAAGCGAGATCTTGTCTACAACGCCAATGAGCCCACCTGTACAGAAGCGAGATCTTGTCTACAACGCCAATGAGCCCACCTGTATAGAAGCGAGATCTCGTCTACAACGCCAATGAGCCCACCTGTATAGAAGCGAGATCTCGTCTACAACGCCAATGAGCCCACCTGTATAGAAGCGAGATCTCGTCTACAACGCCAATGAGCCCACCTGTATAGAAGCGCGATCTTGTCTACAACGCCAATGAGCCCACCTGTATAGAAGCGAGATCTTGTCTACAACGCCAATGAGCCCACCTGTATAGAAGCGAGATCTTGTCTACAACGCCAATGAGCCCACCTGTATAGAAGCGAGATCTTGTCTACAACGCCAATGAGCCCACCTGTACAGAAGCGAGATCTCGTCTACAACGCCAATGAGCCCACCTGTATAGAAGCGAGATCTTGTCTACAACGCCAATGAGCCCACCTGTATAGAAGCGAGATCTTGTCTACAACGCCAATGAGCCCACCTGTATAGAAGCGAGATCTCGTCTACAACGCCAATGAGCCCACCTGTATAGAAGCGAGATCTTGTCTACAACGCCAATGAGCCCACCTGTATAGAAGCGAGATCTTGTCTACAACGCCAATGAGCCCACCTGTACAGAAGCGAGATCTTGTCTACAACGCCAATGAGCCCACCTGTATAGAAGCGAGATCTCGTCTACAACGCCAATGAGCCCACCTGTATAGAAGCGAGATCTCGTCTACAACGCCAATGAGCCCACCTGTATAGAAGCGAGATCTCGTCTACAACGCCAATGAGCCCACCTGTATAGAAGCGAGATCTCGTCTACAACGCCAATGAGCCCACCTGTATAGAAGCGAGATCTCGTCTACAACGCCAATGAGCCCACCTGTATAGAAGCGAGATCTTGTCTACAACGCCAATGAGCCCACCTGTATAGAAGCGAGATCTTGTCTACAACGCCAATGAGCCCACCTGTATAGAAGCGAGATCTTGTCTACAACGCCAATGAGCCCACCTGTACAGAAGCGAGATCTTGTCTACAACGCCAATGAGCCCACCTGTATAGAAGCGAGATCTTGTCTACAACGCCAATGAGCCCACCTGTATAGAAGCGAGATCTCGTCTACAACGCCAATGAGCCCACCTGTATAGAAGCGAGATCTCGTCTACAACGCCAATGAGCCCACCTGTATAGAAGCGAGATCTCGTCTACAACGCCAATGAGCCCACCTGTATAGAAGCGAGATCTCGTCTACAACGCCAATGAGCCCACCTGTATAGAAGCGAGATCTCGTCTACAACGCCAATGAGCCCACCTGTATAGAAGCGAGATCTCGTCTACAACGCCAATGAGCCCACCTGTATAGAAGCGAGATCTTGTCTACAACGCCAATGAGCCCACCTGTATAGAAGCGAGATCTTGTCTACAACGCCAATGAGCCCACCTGTACAGAAGCGAGATCTTGTCTACAACGCCAATGAGCCCACCTGTACAGAAGCGAGATCTCGTCTACAACGCCAATGAGCCCACCTGTACAGAAGCGAGATCTTGTCTACAACGCCAATGAGCCCACCTGTACAGAAGCGAGATCTCGTCTACAACGCCAATGAGCCCACCTGTATGGAAGTGAACAGGAGGTCCTGACAAGCGCGGCAGTTCTCCCCGCGCTCCCAGCCGCAGTCGGCGCCGCAGTCGGCCCTGAAGGGCGGGTAGCCGCAGAGCAGGATGTAGGCGATCACGCCGAGAGACCACAGATCACATCGCTTGTCGTAATGGTTCGCCGCTGAGCCCGCGAAGAGGGACACCACTTCGGGCGCCATGAATTCTGCACTTCCCACCTGGAGACAATGGAAAAGCAACTTTAGTACAAACAAATACAATAACAAAAGTATCAGAATGAACTTGTTAGTGGAACAGCTACCACCAACAAGACCAAAGACTGTTTTTGTTATGAATTGAAAATAGCTTACCTAATGTCTTCTCTGAAACTTTAGATAAAAGTAGTTTTGACATTGAGTTGTTTCAAATATTAATTCGAAACATCGTCACTCAACTAAAGACAATTTTTGGAGTAATGCATTGCATAATAAAAAAAACCTTGGATCTGATTACCATTCAATAGCATGATCGTGCCATAATGTAGAATGAGAGACAGCGCACACACGATATTAACCGATTTATATTTCAATAGTAACGAGCTACCAGCAAACGAGTGAATACATAATGAACTTACACGTTCCGTTCATAGAGAAACTAAAAATTAATAACAAAGGGCTTTGAAAACACTTTATTCATGCAGCATACTCAAACATATTCATGGGAAATCACGATTCGAACACTGTGTCCATCATAATAATGAATACGAGCCGATGAGGTACGCTTTGAATGGATTCGTTACCAGTAGATTTTCCACTCGTACAGCTTTACCAACTCTTACATACATAACACAAAGCTATACTTTGTAAAGTATTATTGACAGTTAATCCTGTAGGTACATTCGTTACTGATTGTTAGGAATTTCCCGAAACAAATGAAAAATACAACGGCCATTACGAAGAAAGATGCAGTGCCTTGTTTACCAGTAAAGGAAACATTATTTTATTAATACCTACTTGTCTTTCGAAGGTTACTCTAACCTGATAAGAATGGCAATGTTTAGTGATTAAGTAGCAGGGTGAGTCAGTATGACAATGTGCCTAACCTATCAATCATCCAGATTAAGGTCGAACACAGTGCGTTATTCGAAACAATTAATTTATTAGTACTTTCATTATAATCTGTTAAGTTCGATTCAACCTTGGATTTGTTATGTGGTTGCGGTTTAATCTTATAAGCGCGGAAAGGAATTTAACCACAAATTAAATCCAATTGTCCCCAATCGAAGCAAATTACTCAATCAAACAAAACCTTTTCTTATATTAAGTAAGTTCAAAGGAAAATCCTTATCGAGTCAATCTGTTTCACACTCACATATAACTCTGTCTGGTGTTAAATGTGTATTACGTAGTAGTATATAATTAAACAGTACATTATATACAGTACATATCCTCCTCAGAACGGATGAGACTATCCAAACTTCTTATATTTCAGTACTTCCTCCTAAAATAGAAAGTTTAGTGGAACAGAAGTACTGTGAGGAATGTTAAAAGCAAGGGAATGCCTGTCATCATCATCATCATTTCAGCCATAAAACGTCCACTGATGAACACAGGCCTCCTTCATGGATCTCCATGAGGGGCAGTTGCCATTCTCACCACGCTTGGCAGGCGGGTTGGTGAGCGCAGTACGGGATGTTGATACACGGAAAGACGTTGCTGCCCATCTTCCGGAGGTATCCCTTAGCAGGCTCTTACTGCATCCATGGGCATGAAAGGAGGGGTATCATTCTACTGCCGGCACCCCATGTCATGCCTGTTATGTTTTTGCTCTATTTTTGACTTTGAAAATGAAACTCACCGGTGTCATTAGTTGCGGCGTAGCGAGCGGGCTCGTCAGGCTGGAAGTGAAGCTGATGCCACTGCCCAGATCGAAGTCGCAGATCTTCACTGGGCAGAGTCTGTCGCGGTGCACGCATAGAATGTTCTCCGGCTTGAGATCCCGGTGAGCGACGCCCTTGCCATGCAAGTAGTGTAAAGCGTTCGCAATCTCAAGCACGATCTCCGCCGCCTGCGGTTCCGAGAAGTACTGATGCTCCTGTATGCGCGACAGGAGCTGACCGCCGTTGATCTGGAAATTACAAAACTAGGTTCATTGACATCCTACACCATTCAAATATCGAAAAAAAAAAACAAAATATATTTGTATTTTTTTTGTCTATTTATTTATAAAAGAAACACATGAAACCAAAAAAACAATATGAACGTTGACAGCAGCGAAAGTTGGGTAACTGTATTGCAGTGTCAGCGCCCGTCTCCTTAACAAAGTTTTGAAATAGATTCATACAAATATAAATAAAATAAATAATGCTGGACAAATCACACAGCATCATCTAGCCCCAAGCTAAACAGAGCTTGTGTTATGGGTACTAGATGACTGATATACATAGATAGAGGTTTCTATTATAATATAGAAAAACACCCAGAGCACCCTGAACAAATATCTGCAGATCATTCGTCCCGAGGTGGGAATTGAACCCGCAACCCCTGGCGTCGCAGGCGAAACTTCGCCCGCTGCGCCACAGAGCTCGTCAATGTTTAAAGAAAAAGGTAGGTACATATTTAAAAAATAAAGAATTATCTCTGAACATAAAAGTTCCTGAAGTCCTGAAACGCAAGGAAAGATCTAATATTGTTAAAAATAATGAAAATCAAAATATCCTCTGTGATCAGATCACGAACTTACATAGGTAGGTCCATCTGTTACCCAAGCAACATTATTATTTCAACGGCGATGAAAGTTAATTTATTAGAAATACGAGAGAAAACCGCAGCCAAAGTCAAAAGAGACTTGTGGAGGGCACACAATATGAGTGTAATGTAGGTAGGTACTCTGCGCGCAATATTGAACGCCCTCTAGATAAAGCCTGTCTAGAGTACCAGACAAAGTTTTTAATGTTTTCATAAATATATGTACAATTGTTTATCTAGCTAACGAATTTTGTGCCATTAACAAAAAAAATATCGAAATAGTTTTTAAGCAGCAGTGGCTATATCATTTACGATAATTAAAAGATGTCATATTATCTGACCCAGTTTTCTGACCTTCAGACGTATTGACATGTTCTGTACTCTAACCTAAAATACTAGTGTATTATATTATCTGTGCTTATAGCAGACTAGCTGTCCCGGTGAACTTCGTATAGCACCTCCTACAACCACTTCTTACAACTTACCCTTCAAATAACCTACAAATATCCTACACCTATTTTTTTTTTTTTTTTGTGTTACGGGTGGAAATGCTTGGTCAGATACACATGCTGCGTAAGGGCAGAACATGGTTATGTGAGGTTGTCTCCTGACGACTCACTAAAACCACCCCCCGATGGCCGGCCTCGGTAACTACCTTACAACTACACTACAACTACCCTACTACTACCCAACTGCTACCCTACAACTAACTTACTACTACCCTATAACTATGCAAAATTTTAAGTTTTTAAAGTGAAGATTACTTAACGATTTTTCCATACAAACTTTCGTCCTCTATTTTAACCCCTTCTGATTTAATTTACGCAGCGAAAAGTAGCCTATGTCCGTCTCCATGGTCTAATCTACTTCTATACTAAAATTCATCCAAATCGGTTCAGCGGTTTTGACGTGAAAAGGGAACATACATACATACATTGTTACTTTCACTTATATATTATATACTAATATATGTATATATTAGTAGGATAGAATTAAGCTGGGAGGATGGTATAGGTCAACCCCTGTATCATCCTCCCAGCGGCAAGCCTAATCCATCCAACAATGTCCCAGGCACTGCAGCGTCGCGTAGGGGAGGAGGTAGGTACAGCATAAATACCAGTTGCTGACGCTGTTCAAATAATCTACAATATATGTGAAAGGCCTTAAGTACAACTCTCTTATTTCCTTATCTCGTTTGGACTAGGAAGATACCTACTCAATAGATTGTTGCGCTTTTACAACTACATACATATTTAGATAATACTTTCTAATCTAATTCTAATTCTAGGGGGGGGGTTACCAGATCTGCACTGACGTCCCGCATTGGGGTGTATTGTGCATTGTCCCCCGAGGTGCTGCCTCGACCTAACCTAACCAGCCCAACTCCTTGAAATACCGGAGAAGGACTCGGGGTCGCCGGCAGCATTCCATGAGCATCCCCGAAGGGTATGCAAATGTTGTGAAAGAAGGGCATGACTCCATGAGCTCCTGCAGTCCTGTCTGATAAGATAATACTTTCCAGAAGTTATTGGTAGAGGTTACCGCTGAACATCAGATGGGCCTTCGGCTTGTCTCGTCATTTAGTCTTATAAAATAACTTAATACGTTCCGGGGAAGTGATGCGGGTTCGATAGCGTATAATAAATGTACCTGCATACCTCTACCTCTATAATGTTGTAGATACATAATACATAGGTAGTAGCAGGATCAGACAAAACACTATACCGTCTGTGTAAACATTATTATTAACAGCCCACGCGGTATCTGCTTACGATTAATGAGGACTTGCAATAATACTTATCAAACAATAACTGGACTTTCTCGTGATGTTTATTTTATTTATTTATTTATTTCAGCCGTAAAACGTCCACTACTGAACTAAGGCCTCCCTCATGGAACTCCATGAGGGGTAGTTGCCATACTCGCCACGCTTGGCAGGCGGATTAGTGAGCGCAGTACGGGATGTTGATATACGGAAAGACGCTGCTGCCCATCTTCCGGAGGTGTCCCTTAGCAGGCTCTTACTGCATCCACGGGTAGGAGAGGAGGGGTAACATTCTACTGCCGGCACCCCACGGCTTACCTTTGATGTTTACCTCCGTAAATAACACTTCAAGACAACCTTTCAAGATTTTTATAATTAATAGCTAACATTCGTCACACTTCCATAAATAAAATAAGAATAAAGATACATAAATTGTATAACAACGGCTAAGTTGAAATTTTAGTACCTACCTATTCAATTTATTTTATGACAAACGTACATAATATGCGCGACATTGTCAGGTCACCCTACATGGTTATTCGGTTCAAATATATTTGAAAAACCCATTTACGTTTATATAATTTTTAAAACAGATTTGTTTATGTCATCATCATCATCCGCAGCCAAATTTCACCCACTGCTGGGTATAGGCACAATAGTAACAGAATAGTAGCCGTATTTTTGAAATAAATACCTACAGCCGCGCGGTACGTAAACATGCGATAGGCCCACCTCCAGAATTTTAATTAAATTTGCCTGCTTTGTGTTTCCATTCAGTTTTGTGATTGTAAATATACTTTTTTTATATGAACAAATATAATACTTTGTGAATTGAATAGATAAATTGAAAATATAGTGTACGAAGAAGTACTATAAAATAACATAGTTATGAATTATTAGCATAACCTACAATCTAAATGATATAAGATAATAAGACCCAGTACTTTTACCTAACGTTTTAAAGTTCCACTCTTACTGATGAAAGCGTGATGTAGGTACCTACCTAAAATTACGCTTAACGTAGGTATTATTTAAAAATATTTTCACCTTCTACGTAAACGAAGTCGTGGCCCGTGGGTAAAAGTTAGCGTTAGCCCAAAGAAGCTATTCCACGCGGACGAAGTCGCGGGCAGAAGCTGGTTAATAATAAATAAAATACCACGTCTTTACTTTGAATTATACAAACTAACAAAACGAAACACACATGCCCCGAGGTTTTTACACAAGCGTACCTACCGTATCATGATTCATGAACCGCCTATAACTACCTATTTCACTCGTGTCAATCACTTTCCTTTACTCTATTCACTTTATTTAAGAATCCAGACATCTTTTTTTTTTCGGGAGATAAAAGGAAATACTTGCCCATTAAAAATACACACATTATGTACCTACCTACTAGGTAGTAAGTAAAATTATTTTATAGTCTTACCTTTCAGTTTCCAGGTAATCTAAAAAAAGTTATCTCTGGACATTGAACTATTATTAACAACTCACTGTCTCTGGATGCGTTCTTGAAGATTTCATGCAACCAAAAACAGCACAATACATCCTTGAAAAAATCGCACGGTTATTGTTAAAAAAATAACACACCTCCGTTCGTCACTGCGGCACAGTGTTGTTGTCTTTCTCTTGTTTACACATATAGACCCAATTTAATGTGAGCTTTTTGCGGGCTTTATGATGTTCATATCTTGCATTCGTGATTCAATTACCCCTTAGGCCTTATGTTTTAGATTTTAGTCCAATCGTTTTGATAATTAAAACATGTTGGATAGTTTGCATAGGTAAAGAATGTATGTTGTTTTGTCATTGAATCATACATACCGTTCACATGAGCTAAGCTAACTGCATTGTTAAAATCGACGGCCGTATCCGCGGTGTATCGAATTAACTCATGACATGGTACTGTTTTATACAGTTCTATAGAAATATCACTCCTTTTGTGTTGTCACCGAGTGAAACTACGGTCAACGTTTAGGATTATTTTGCTAACTGTTATGCCTAAACATGGTGCTATTAAATTAACGGATGTTGGGTTGACCTCTATCTGAAAGAACAGAATATGTTTCATGACAGGCAGCTTATTTACTGAGATTTTGTTGTCGTATCTTATTACCGTAGGTACATATATGAAGTCTAAGTTCTGATAATTCCTTAATTAGTCCCTACAACAAAGGACCCGTACAAAGAGGAGTAATCGTATCTGATGACTGCAACTCTGAAAATTATCAATTAAGAAAATCTCCTACCGTGTGGTCTGATATAACACGCTAAACAAAACTTGGTTTTAAAATTTAAATGAATTGAGTTACTTTGTCCATGATAACCGTGGCAAAAGTGAAAGGTCTCCACACCTTACACATAATGACCAAAGCTACACTAGCAGCTAAAGGAACACACCTTCTCGAAGACAAGAATAGAATTTGTCCGTACCCTTAAAGAAGCTAGATTATGTGAATATCCCTGGCAGTAGTGGAAAGTTCCATTACCTCACACATAATAATTTATTTCTTTACAATAATAATAATTTATTTTCTTTACAAACGTATCAAACAAAGAAACACAAGCAGCTATAGGACCTTACCTTCTCGAAGACAAGATAGAACTTGTCCGTGTCCTCAAAGAACTCGATGAGCTGGATTATGTTCGGGTGTCCCTGGCAGTAGTGGAAGGTCTCCACCTCGCGGAACACCCTCGCGCGGGCGTGCCCTGGCACCTTGTCGATGATCTTCACCGCGAACTCCTGCCCCGTGTAAATGTTGACGCACGTCTGGACTGACGCGTACGCGCCCTCGCCCAGCACCTCGCCCGTTAACTTGTACAAGTCTGGAACAATTTTTTGAGTCAGTTATCGATAAATGTATTTTTTTTTCAAAGATTAGCTTGTCCCGCGCACTACAGCGCCCGTGCGCGCAAAATAAGCGTGGATTACCAAACGCTCATGTTGTCTAACTGAAGAATAGTTACTCGTAAGTGTCCATGTTACCTTGTTCGATATGTTTGTGTTGAAATCTATTTAATTAAATGGTGGATCGATTCTTTGATAACCTTTCAGTACATTATTTTCCAGACTACATAATAAAGTAGTAGAATTGGTCTCAACTACCAAAACCATATAGATATCACACTCGATAGACCGACTCCTGTCTCGGTGGTATGCGAACTAGACAAGTGCCAGGAAGCATCAGCCAGTATGATTGAAATAATAATTAGGTGAAGTGACCTTGGAAACACGAGGTGACCACGGAGCTCCCGGAGCGCTTCTTCCTCCTGCGCTTCCTGCGCGCCTCCTCCTTGCGCCTCTGCAGATCCTCGCTGTCGGGTATCGGCACTGGCGCCGACTCGGCGTGCGGACTCTCGTCCGACTCGCGCTCGCTGCCCGACTGGCTGCTGCATCGGCCGACTCCTGTGAACAAGGGAAAATACATTATAATATTTGAAATCGAGACAGTAGGTACTTTTATGTGGACGGGTATGCTAAAAATATAAGCGAGGGTCCCGTTGACGTCCAACAGTTGCTTTTCAGTCTCTCCAGTTCAACAGTTGCTCTAGTAAAAACTTTGTTCAGCGAAACCTTTGAACTGAAAAGTGCAACCCTAATAAGATAGCTAATTGCAAGAGCAAAAATAGTGGCACAGAAATGACCACTGCCAAAGTGGGGAAGGAACATTTTAAGGGCCGTCTCTACGAGCGAGAGAATCGCGACGATTCCGCGCTATAGAATCGCCGCGATTCCCTCGCTCGTGGAGACGGTCCCTTATGTCGTAGCTATTGTTAACTCGGTAAACGATTAAGTGCCTACTTACACTGCCTATAAACATTTAGAGTTAATCGTGTACGGAAACAAAAAATATAAGTACCTACACGATAAATAAACCTCGTTCCGATGATTCAGAAAACACCAACAAGCCTTTGTTTTTCACAAGACATATAATTATATTAAAGGCACTTTGTTTTTGTGCATGTAGGCAAAAGGAATATTAAACTTATCCGTTTATCATAATGCTGACTCTCTCTTCGTGCTTGTTGCCAAGCTATTGTTCGGTTTCACCGAGCTCGACTGAATTAAAACCTCTTGTAAGGTGCAAACGCAGCTGAATGAGACCAACTATAAAATAATCTATAGTTCTCTCTCATTTAATAAATTCGTGACTGTATTGTCAGGGAGAGCGTATCGCTTGTCATCGTTAATGTTATTCTGTAGTTCGCAAGCGTGCAACTGGCTGTGTTGGCAAACAAAGCCGGTTCAATGACCTGCGCCTGCGTTGCCGCACCCAGCACTGCGCGCGCCCACATTACGCGATCACTCCCTGACCCGACTTGAAACTATTCGACGACATCTGAATCATTTAGATACTCACTTAAGATTATTGTATCGCTTTCCTTCTTCGACTTTTTGTAATTAGGTAACATTTCTGAACCACTATTCGATCTATGTAATGTAGAGGATTATCAGGATAATTCTTTTACAATAACACTAATCCTCTTAGCTTAAGTAAATTTAAATGGTGGAATTTACTGTAATTGGAGCAAGAAGCGTTATCATAATTCTAATCTATTGTGTGCTACTGATTGCAAACAATGGATTAGTTGGAAGAGCATTCAAATTGTCCAGGAAGTCAGTCGACACCAGAAGGTGCGTGCTCGGATTTGAAAATATTCACATAGCATCTTCCTCTTAGACCGTATATTACGTAAGCTATGCTTCGTATTGTAAATGCATAAAACAAAATAAGTAGTAAAATCAACATTGTTTAATTCTACCTTCGGTATACAAAAATAACATTAGCCGGGGCTCCTAAATGTTCTCACAATTATGCTACATTTTTGAGTCTGCAAATCCCTCGAAAGACGCCTATCATCTTACATTGGCTCGAACAAATACGCGTTTGTATTGCTTCTGATAGAATCCAGGCTCTATACGCGGTTATATTGATTTAAGTACTATCGTAATAAAGCGAGCGAAACTTGTTAATTGTTATAACCTCAGAGAGACGAACAGACAAAAGGCTCCCGCAAATGCGCAATAAACGCACGAGTTTAACAATCGGTATAGAGGCACGCCCACCAACACAATCGCCCGTTTCAACAGAGCTTCCTGTTTATGCCCTGAATTAGATACCTACAGAAATCAGTTACGACCGCCCATCACTACGTGCTTATATTTATAAACAATGCCTATCACAAGAGCTGTGTGTGCTTGATTAAACATGGAAAACTAAAAAAATTAAGATTATTGTTATTTAACTTATTGATATAATTTGTAAGCCTGTTGTGTTCCCATTGCAAAATCAAATAATATAGCTTACTTACACTCATGCATGATCTAGTCCCCAAAACAAATCTAAGTCTGTATTATAGAATCCTTCAGATTAAAAGTCTGGGCTAACTCCCACGTGGCTATTATGGATCTGATACAGGATATAATAAGCCTTAATTGGTTAAGTGTCACGAATCAGCTGCCTACACTCTCTCATTTACCAAAATAAAAAGCAGGCGTCACAACACAATGAGTCAACAGAAATGTACCTCAAAATTGCAATTGGATGAGAAACTACAACAGACGTAGACGTTTAGAGAACGTGAAGAGTTGGTTTGCTGTCTAATAGAATCAGCGCTAAATCAAATCATTGTTACCGGAGCAAAAGTAATGGAACACCTACTGGTCTCTAAGTATCGCATGTCTTTCACGTGACACGGTGGCCAGCATGGCTCCACGTGGCAGCACACGGCTCGCAACGTGGCTAGTTATAAACAGCAAAGAATCCTTACAAAATAGAAACATGCTCAACTCTCTCTTCCGAGACATTTGCATTTTCAGATATTACAAGTTTGGTTCTTACGAGTATAAAGTTGGCCCGTAGTTGATGACCATATAACATCAAGCGATAAATAAACTTTAGCAGTTGTCTAATAAAACACGATGATTACTTATTGAAAATTACTCCTTATTGAACAGAATTTAACGACTGTCATGTGACTGATTCTGTAGTCGTGCCTCGCTTTGCAAATTAAATCGAACATCATGTTTATGCATGAGTGTTTTGCGTTTGCATTAATTCATCTAGATTGCCCAATCATTACATTACGATTGCATTTTTAATTGCTTAGGTACTTGTTTTTTACAGTTTTTACTTAGTCGAACCTTTGGCATTATAGGCAAGTACCTTCAACCTGGAAGTTTCTACTTTCTAATCTGGTTTGCATTAACGCTTGGACACGAATAACGCTCTCTAGTTCGCTGATCGTAAGCCCCATTAAACTTTTGTTTTATCCCCTAAGTTGCCAGAGTAATCAGTCACTTTCTATTTGCAATGCAACTGCACACAGCTACTTAGGAGTTTAAAATGTACTTAACTGGTTGTTAGGGGCCTTTTTAGGGTTCCGGACCAAAATGGTAAAAAGGAACCCTCATGGTAGGTATCACTTTGTCTGTCTGTCTGTCACAAATGGATATCTCGAGAGCTACTGATGCTATAGACTTGTTAAATGGTTAAAGATTTTTGACACTTTTTTACTAGCATTACATATATGAAAATGTTATAAAATGTTCTTATTATGATTGCAGGGATAGGGAATCTCAAAATTTTTAAGTGAAGTTACTAGGTCGTGTGGGGTATCATATGAAAGGTATTCATTTGCACATTATTAAACAGTTTTTAGTTTTCCTTTAAGCCGTATCGTTTTTGAGTTATTTACAAAAATGTTGAAACAACGACCGTTTCCCCCCCTTATCTCCGAAGTTTGCAGAGATAAACCCGTGATACTTTTATAGCTAATAGAAGTGTATGTGAACTTTATAGGAAAATTATAGCGAACTCTCTAATTTGCAAAGTTTTTTAGACAAGGGAGGTGGAATGGGTGTTTTAAAATTTTTGTGAAGTTACTAGGTCATGTAGGGTATCATATGAAAGCTATTCATTTGCACATTAATAAATAGTTTTTAGTTTTCCTTTAAGCTTTATCATTTTTGAGTTGCTTACAAAAATGTTGAAAAAACGACCGTTCACCCCGTTCATCTCCGAAGTTTGCAAAGATAAACACCTGAAACTTTTATTGCTAATAGGAGTGTATGTAAAGAATGCAGAAAAATTATAACGAACCCTCTAATTTGCATAGTTTTTTAGAAATCATCGAAAGTGTAAAAAACTGTATACATAAGTTCCGCTATCAGACAAGAGATGGCGCTGTCAAGGTTCTCCAACAAACATAAATTGCCTTTATCATATCGTGGCCGTAGAGCGAAAAGTCACTAACTCTCTATTTGGTCAAAATTGAGTTAAACATATCATGGAAATCAGCATTTTTTTCTGCAATTTTCAGTCTTACAACCATGGCCATAGCTGTCATAGTTTTCATTTCAGAATACGCAAAAAAACACTAATTCTAACTTCGCACTATAATTTTGTAGTCGAAAATTAATTAACTTACTTAGTTATTTTTTCTCTACTTGGAGAAATCGCAAAGCGAAACCTAAGTAGAGTTGGTTACTTTTCCTTATTATAAAATTGGTCCTAACAGGAACAAAAAACTAACTAAGTCCACTTGATTAGTTTTAGTATCACTGGTTCGATACCAAACGTAAAAGCGAAAACTAACCAAGTCTAGTTATTGACTTCTCGATGGACATTTGTGAAAAAATAGGCTATCTAGGTAGGAGCAAGAAATCATTAAACTGGTTTAAAGAGTTCTATCCTCATAATTATGTACAGAAAGCTTCGTTTTCAATAGTCGCTAAAGTGTTTTGATGATTTTCATTCAAAATCTCCGTGCGTCGGGCGAATTTTGCACGCAACTTAGGTTAGTCTTAGTTACTTAAGCTTTGCAGATGTACATAGGTCCAGTCGGAGACATCACGAAGTGTAAAATTTATTTATAAAAAAACCTACCTAATACCTAGGTAGGTAGAATAAAATAATTAAACACCTGTTTTCAAACTTTGAGATGTCATTGGCTAGCCTATCATCATCAATCTTTCTTACCTACTCTCTCACAATCAATAGACGCCTACTTAACGCTAAACGAACATGCCTAATTAATTATCAGAATTTTACTACATTTTCTGTTTGCGGTGCTACTAACACCGTTTATGAAAACAATGCCTGGTGTATTTCTTTGCGAATTGAGAACTTAGGTAGGTACAAAGATGGGAAGGTAGTACCGTTAAAATGTCATTGGCTGTAGATGCCTTATTGTTATAAGCTGAATGACTTCAAATATTGAATCTTCAGGCCAAGCACAGCAATTGTTTTCCAGGGTACTAAAGTCCCAGGCCCCAGGGACAATAATGACATAAAATTGACATTAAAACTTAATTGAATACGTGAAATATCAAAAAAATCATTCACTCATATACTTTTCCCTAGTCTAGCCTAGAAAAAAAATAGTTCGTAATGACGTCTTAATACTAACACTTTCACTGACGCACATGATGGGCCACCTACTGGAGCTGCGGCGCGCCTCTGTGGTTGCACCGCAGAGGCATGGCAGTGAATGCGTTAATCCTTACTAAATATAACTTAATTTAACTTGGTTTTGTATCGGGAACTTGTTTTATCCCCTCACAAATGCCGAGTTATTTGTATGTTTATAAAAGAATATTTGGATCGGAGTTCAACTTCATTTTTTGTTCCAAAGAAGGATCTGTGCATGGTATGCACACGTTATGATAATGCCGGTCGACCTGCACACCTTAAAGAAGAGTATGATTTCCATATTGCGAGAAAGATTTCGGCACAAGCTGCCAAACAACTAGACAAGCAACAATCTATTGAAGACGATACCTATCTAGAGGTAGTAGTCACAGCTGATATGCAATTAACATTGCACATATGTACCTGTTTGTGGTTTTGGTATACTCTACTAGACCAGAAAGCTGAATGTGTAAAACTACACGATTCATACTGGAAAACCTCCTAACGAAGCTTACTGCATCACATGGAATGAAATCAATGGTAAAAGAGGGAGTGTTGGAATCGCATCTGCCATAAACTGGTGGATCAATAAGGTGCCATCTACTGTCATAGAAGTCACTATTTACAGCGACGATTGCGCAGGGCAGAACCAGGGAAATTATTACTAACACAAGCAAGGATAAAGACGGAAAAAAAATATGTGGCTAAAAATAAAATGTCTCCGGTTCAAAAAGGAATGTCCAGGGGTAGTAAAGTTTCGGTACAGTCACGATGGCCCATACTTCGAATTAGATGCGTGCCAAAAGCCAGAAAAGATGCTCCCACGAACTAGGAAAAGAATGAGACTTCAGTAAGCCTCTATAGGCTTACTGAAGTCTCATTCTTTCACAGGAGAAAGTAACGCTGAATTGAGAAGTGATGTGATAGGTCAACTAGCTAGGTATAGCTCCTCTTCCGATATCTGAGGCAAAGAAAAAAGATCTTGTTGGTCTTTGTCATAAGGGAATTATTCCACAAGAGCTACATTCCTGGTATGAGTATGAATCTCTACCTACCAACAATGACTGGCAGAGAATGCTTTAGTATTAAGTCCTCCTTACACAATTGTTATGTGTTAAAGTGTTAAATAAATAAATAAATGACGTTGTTGACAGGCTGTTAGAGCCTGACGTTACCGAAGAAGGTGAAGACTGATTGTATATCAGATTAAGATCATAAACTTCAGTTCAGTTCTGGGCTTGGACCCGCTGATTTTAGTTTTTAGTAATCATTGAACTGTTTAAGTACTTGTTTTTGAAATTTTAACTGTGGTTCTTTGTACTAATTCTGTTTCTGCTTGTGTTTTTATTATATTTTTATAAAAGTACAATGATTGCATTTTATTACCAACCATTTACGTCTCGATTATCTAATTAAATTTATTAAAAACGAAAAGTAGGTTAAAGTAAAGAGTCTAGAATAATCACTAAAATACCTTGTGATATTTTTAAAGCTAGTCCTATTTTAACTAAGTCAAGATAATTCTCATTCAAAATAGCCTACACTTGGGCGAAAAGACACTAACTCTATTTAATAATTTAATAACTAAATATGTCGGTACAGGATTTGAGGGCGAAAAATAACCAAGTGAGTTTTTTGTCAAAATCTCTAAAAAACAACAAATTTTATTAAATAAAATGCTTTAAGCCTATGCGCTTAACTATTTCCTATGATATAAGATCATAAAATTTTAAATATCTCATACCAAACGTAAGTTATGATTTTTTTTCTTTTGTAAAACTTTGAACCCTCATAACTCAAAACACCAAATAACCTAGTTGATGACTTTTCGCTCTACGCCCACGATATATTATATTGTATGATGGCATGGAACCCTCGGTGCGCGAGTCAGACTCGCTCTTGCTCGGTTTTCTTCACTTTTATTATTGTAACTGTACCCAACCACCAATTCAATTCATTGTTTCATAAGCAACAAACGCTCAGTGATTGACTATTTAAATGTAAAAGTTGCAATAATTTCTAAATTGGTCCTCTCATTTATCATCATAATAACTCTTTACAGAGATCAAAGTCGAGTCGTGGTTCAACTGCCGGACAAATTGCCAAGTCGGTCGGTCTGGCAATGTCGTTGGTACTTCAACTAGATTATATCTCGGGGAAACTAACTGAAATGTGGCTACTGGCAAGGGAACTTTCACTGTTAAGTTGCAGTATCTAATGTAACGTTGATTAGATTCTCCAACAAATTGCGACTTATTTTACGAAATGCATAAAACGATTTAAGCAACGCAGTCTCGTCGACACTCCTGCGTGACTAAAGAATCGTTAATAAAAGCAAATGAGCTAAATGTTGTAAGTAAACGTGGTAACTATTCAAAGCAAGTACTTATTACGTTGATGACGCAGCAGAATTCAAATGCCCGGGCTATACTTGTGCATCTGAAAACAGATATCGATTCGGCCAAAGTTGCGCGCAATTCCCGAGGCTGTGTGAATCTGTGTGAGGAGGGTGAGAGTTATATTACACGGAAACGTTGCACCCATGGTCAAGGTTACGTCTGTCGATAGTTGAAATGACCGGCTAATAGCTAATGATCGAATACTCGGAACCGCTTGTTGTAAATGTTGTAAGTTTATTGTTAAAAACCGTTCTCATTCATGAATAAGATCTGATAAAGAAATTGAAGTTGATGAAAAGATATTCTACGTTTTCGGATATACATATACATATACATACGGCTGCTTGTTGTTACAATGGTGTACGGTTGTTACTCGTAGATAAAACAGTCATATAGGTACGCAATAAGATAAAAATGGAAGCGGTCAGAGCCTATAAGATAACAGATTATGTTTGTTATTCGATCGAAGATCCTATAGAAGCGGTATCACAGAAACTAACAAAACCTACAAGTCTTGATTGTAGGTGTTAGATAACAGGTTATGTTTGATATACCATAGTAGATTGGATACGGTAGAATAAAACAAAACGTAAAAGAAAACAAGCCTTGATAGGAAGAGTTCAGTGCGCAGTTTTGTAGGCGACCTTGGCCGTGAACGCGGGGCGTCGCGCTCCGGCGACCATGCCGCAATGGGACCGTGGAGCCATATCAAATGCATTCAATTATCAACGCGTTCTTTCTTCATTTACAACAACATTAAAAAAAATCGTTAGTTTTTTCACAAGGGTCTGCCGTTCACTGGCGATTGCTACACGCTCGATTATGTATCGCGATATTTAACGTGATATTTATCTAGTAATATTTTGGTATAGTATACTACACATACGATACGAATCGCGTCAGTACGACGGTAAATTTCATTGAGTACACTCGTACGTTTCGTATTACAATAAATAAAGTTATGAGTGATAATATAAATAAAGCTTGCGTTGCTATTATATTAGCGATAGCATTGAAAAGATGTACCTATACAGCGAAAAAAATGGACGAAATATTGGTTTCAATATAGAGAAAAATATACACATCTGAATTTATTTACTCAGATTCGGGAATAACAAGAAATGAATGAATATGAAAATTATTTTCGCATGCCCGATGCTCGCTTTGAACATCTGCTGGAGTTGATTACACCATACTTGATTTAAAAAGATACATTAATGAGAAAGGCTGTTACTGTGAGAGAAAAGAATGAATACTGGCGCGATAAATATCGATTAGAGACTAGACGCTCGATATTTTATCGACGATACTAGATACAGATCGTGGATTTTTGGATTTCTAGAAATCTAGCGATCCGTATCACGATACGTGATACGCTATCCTACCAGAGATCCTACACACTCGATAAATATCGTGATCCTGGATTACGATCCAAATATCGCGATACATATCGAGCGTGTAGCATTCGCCATTAATGTTCAATAGTTAATTGATCAATAAATTATAGGTCACAACTTCATATGCTTTAAAGTTTCCTTACCTAATTAAATAACAGAACCGGTTGAGGTAGGTAGTATATTCTAGTTCTAGATAGTTCTTATCAATGTGATGATGTGAGAGATACCCACGACTACAAAAAGGAAGTATACAGTCTTAAATCATTGTATTAGTCATCGTAACAAAACTGACGATAGCGAACTCCTTATGCATTCTCAAAATTAACCGCAAGTAGTCGATTATGAAAGATGTTACGAAATAAGCCGTTGAAGTAGGATCACTCACCGGTCTTTTGGCATCGTGATCTCTAACATTTTGTTACCTGTCTTTCTAAGCACAGATGATCATGTCGAAATGAGTCTTAGACCCTGAATACACTAAGGCTGCGTGTTTAAACAATAATAGGAAAAGCAGTGGGAACAGTAATAACAATCGCGTCACTCGGTCGTAAACTTTCATCAGTGCAAAACTGCGTTGAGTATGGTCAGTGCTTGTTTGCTTTTATTAATAGAAAGAACTGTTGTAAGGTTTTTATATGGTTTTCATCCCCTTATTTACTGTTGTATATCAAGCTTATAAATAATTGCTTCACTGACCCCGTTTTTAACTCCTCATAAACTTAACCTTGTCATTTGTATTGGTTTGGTAGCATATACCTACATGAATTAATTTACTTATCTACTCATCGTTCACGAGATTCCAAACGGTTAGACTGTTAAAATCATTAGAATAAACGTAGACGTCAAAATATCTGACTACCCTCATTTGATTCACATTGCATCCTGTTACTATATTCAAATTGAAACGTTGCAAAAATACATGTTCTGTTCAATGCATAACCGTTTTCATTTGGAACATGTGTGTGACTAAAACACATCTAAAACGTACCTTAACAATTTTATTAAGACTGCGCCGACCAAATAATAAGTTCATTCCTCGATGATTTGTGTTCTAGTTAACATACTGACTTCTAAAGTCAGGTAAAGTTTGTTTGGAATTCCTATAGTCATGCTTCAATGAACTCTAATCTGCCCTAATAATTAACGGTTCTGTTCAGAACTCTTCTGGGCAGCAACGTTTGAACTACGCAGTTCATACCATGTGGCATTTATAACCATTAGTACTAAAAAGGCGATTATCAATTGTTAAAAGCATCTGTAAACAAAGCGATTAACTACAGAAGATGGGGTGAATTAATTTGGGGTGGTAATAAACTAAGGTTTAGTGCCTAATTATAATTTATTAACAAAAACTTACCGCTATCTACGCTCTCTTCTGAAACCTTCTTCACCATAATGATCGCTTGATGCGTTGATGCAGCTGATATTGAAATTATAAACGAGTAGGTGTTCTACTCTTGAAAAGCCGCTTTCAAACTTGTGGCGGCCGCTTCTCGACGTGAAATCAGAATGACGTTTGAAGATTTAGAGAAATAAACGTCGTGACTATGTTTAGCACCACGGTCGAGAAGGATTTTTCGGTAAATGCGCCGGAAGGTTATAAACAAACACTGCTAGAAGGCGGAATAAAAAAAAAACTGCTGATATCGTTAGCGATCCATCCTATACACGCCCGCCCGTTCGATGTTCTGAAATCCAACTGAGGAGTCGAGCGGCCGCCGGCCGCACGTACACCGCTCCCCGGCCTCTTCCCCGCCCCGCGCCCCGCGCCCCCCACCGGCCCAGCAGCTTGTGCGTCGTTGTTGTGGCCTCCCTTTGCTGCGCATGCGTATTCGCTCGCACCTCTGCTGCTGTGTATTTTATTTGCCGCTTATTTTTTCATGTTATTAACGTAACCACAACCATCCCTAGTCTATTTATCTCGTCTAAGTCGTAGTGTACGAGAAGATTTTTACAGATTTGAAGTATTCCTTATTGTTATTTTACAGCATCATTCAAACCTAAATGGTTGTTTACACTGGTTTAGAATGTTATTCAATTTGACTCCGAAAATAGAATACGATTTAATTCAATTCAAGGCGTAGGTTCAGTAAATATCTGAATTCTAGTGAATGAAAAGAATGAATTGCACCAGATATAGCTAGAGTGGCTACATGATTGAGTCATTTTCATGAAAGAAATGACGTGGATGATGAAAATTCAAAGAAATGGGTTTAGATTAGTTTCGGATTGATGTTTGACGCTTAGATTAGAATCTTGGTATCGATATGACAAACGTGTTTTTATACGAAATCTTATGTACTTAAATGCTGCACTAAAAATGTCTAATAGAGTACTATACAATTATTATCAAAACACCCGAAATGAAACAAAGGAATTTAATTAATTAATGTTGCGCTCTACCTATGCAGTAGGTACTATTGCATCATCATCCTAAACGATCGTTTAAAAGTCGGTAACAAAGTTAAAAGTTAGGTATTTAATTCTTATGTTCTTTTAAAGTTATGTAAAAGGACTACTATTTGTTCCTAACTCTCCCATGTGTGACCTTTATGGATATTGTTGACAAACAAGCTGCGGGAACAGCTCAGCCAAACGCACGTGGTTTGCCGAACCGGTCCGACCGGCAACCGGCGCGCCGCCATCTTTGTTGTCACGCCATACTTCTATCTTGCTTCAACTTAGAGCGCTGTTTCGGCTATCACGTCGTTTCATTTCAACATCTGATCTCTCGTTCGGAGGCCTACGTGACCGACAATAACAAAAACATAACCCCGACTAGAAGTACAGCAAGCTAGCATCGCCAACCATACTTTCGTTCTATGAGACTGTGTTGCCGCATAATGAAGGCGTTATTTATTACCCTGGCTGTTGCAGCCGTTTCCAAGACATAGGATGGACTCTAATCAGATGATGAAGTGCTCTCGCGTAGCTATGCTAAGTTCTTATTCTCCGAAAAACATGTTAGATGATGCGATTGTTTTGTATTTTTACTACGCATTTAGATAATAGGTACGACAGGATTTGTAAGCGATGGTTCGTTGATCTGACTTCATCTTTCCAACTTTTTGTGAAATACCTACACGGATTGGTATTGTGGTTAATATTTTAAAATTTAATTTTGTTTTCAGAAGATAGCTAACACTATCACAGCCTAGGTCTGTGTTATTGTTGGGCTCCCTAGCAGAAGTTACCGCACTGAGCAAGTAAACGGGAATCGAAGCGTGTTTAATTGCTTCCTTTAAGTTCATATACTACAGGATAGTGTTCCAAGAACTTCCATAATTTGCCCTGCAGGGCAAACACTTTGTTTCCCTGTAATAGCAAAAACTTATACAGAAACCTTTAAATAAAGAAATCCACCAAATGCTAGCCGGCTATAGAAGAATCTGTGCTTTATTTGAATGAATGATTTCTTCGTGCTATATAGAAGTACTATGTATTGGTTGGGTATGAAGCTAAGGCGTCCCTTTCCCTTTAAGTTGGACCAGTTGGACGAAGGCGTCGACCATAGATTTGATAACAGTTACTAGGCCTAGCTTTTCGGCGCCAGTCGCGGGCTATGGTATTCGAGTGGGTGTTGCTTTTGATTAGAATTGTAAAATCTGTAGTAAGTAAATCCAAGACATTGATGTCAAAGAATCTAGTTTCAAATCAGTTTAAAGTTAAAGCCATAATTGGAACTCATTGAATATTTATTATAGTCGTTTCTAAGTGCCTAGCCTACTACTTATGGTAGATCAGATTTGATGTTAAAGCAAATTAAACAAATCATAGCATCAAACTTAAAACCACAAAATCGGTTAATGATTTGCGTTCTTTGTCCAAACCTTAGACTCGATGCGTACTGCGCATGTGCCCTTTCCAAAAGTAACAAGCGAACACACTTCCCAAGGGTACGTTTATAGCGGCCCGTAAATCTATTCGTAGTAAATTTATTAGTTCATCCCTTCAGAGGCCTCTATGAAAATGGACCCGATGATTCACATAACAAAGTACAATTTCGTCTGTCTCCATAGCGATATTTTGGAACCGGTGGCATCTATTATGTTACCGAAGCAGAACTTTTGGGTTCCTTGGACGGTTTTTTGCTGGTTCTTTGTTTGATTTTGGAAGAAATAATGTTACTTACGCTTTAAGAGGATCAGGCACCGCATTCATCTCGTACCTGATGTCTCTACAAAGGACTGACGTGACTTAAAATTCCTCCCCCTAATTTTTGATCGAAGTTCGTGGATGCGTGATACGGGCATTGAAGTATTATGATACGGGCCTGCCTGCACGTAGTCGCCTCAATTCACGGCGTAAACAAAAACATGCGCTCTGTTTGCAGACTGATTTTATTATAGGTTCTTACCTACATCAAGCTACCGCATCCTCATTCGAGGAATCGGCTTTGATTTTCTCGGAACCGTTGATTCATACCTTTCCCAAATAGACAGCGAGGTGCATTGGTGATAAAATACTTTAATTGTGGTTTGTACGAAAACACTTATCAGATTTAAAAATAAAAACCATGTTCAATGAAACTTATCGGTTTTTTTGTCATTCGCATCTTCTGTAAATATTATTGTATAACCCCTTTGCCTATTGCTTTTTACACAAGCTGTCACCGAATCCAAGGTTACAGAAAATATATTTGCAATTCTAATTCCGACTTTTTGCGCTGTTCAGTTCTCTTATTATGTTTTATACATGTGAGGCTCCTAGCGGTGATGTAGTGTCGATCACCTTACTACTTACATCTCTAAAAACATTTTCCCTACGTTTCGACTCTATTGCGAGGGTTTAGCGTTTAAAAGTGAGTGATTTTATGGCATTAGATTGTACTTCTATGTCGCCATAGTCTTTGAATTTTAAACACACTCATACAATATTCACGTGCGTTTGTGTTTTACATCTCCTGGAAGGTTCTAGGTATTTAGATTGATCAACGTTATTTAATTATATTTCATTGCCTTATTATCTGTTTACTTTTCCAACGCGGCCAGAAGCGCCTAAGCTTGCTATCATGTTCAATAACATTTTATCTTAAAAATGGATTGACGTCATCTTGATTTGCAAATTGACCTTAAATCGTGTCATTAACCAAGGCTGGATCTAGAACAATTAGCTGAGGTAAAATCAACATCTACATAAGTAAGTACTAATTTATCTGAATCAATAATGATGGCTATAGGTTTGTTTACAATTTTGTTTACTTAATGGGTGTAATGACTATGTCCAAGTCGTATTGAATGTAATCGTAGTTATTTATCGGTTTTTTTTTTTTTTTTTTTTTCGAAATGACAATGTATGTTGTTGACCGCAGATGGCCATGACAACGTTACCGGACTATGGCGAGCGCAGAAGGCGCCCAGCCGCAAAAGTTAGGTTGGGGCAACAAGCTCAAGGGCACCACTTAGGTTCGAACCACGGCTTGGACTGTTGCCAGAATTTTTGAATCTACTGAAGGATAGCGTCTAGGTGCAAAACTGCACCTTTAGACGGAAGAATGTATTCTTCGGCCCCGCCGGCGGGACCGGTTTTTGAAAATGTGTCTAACAGCTAGTGTGGGACGGGTTGACGTCACCTCCGGGTTAGCGGCGGTGAGCTCGTCAACGGGCAAGCCGAGAACGTGTCTCGGTCGACGGAGGAAAGAACTCGTGGGCAATGGCTCTATCGGGTAGTCGGAGGGTAATCCCGAGATTAGGGGATTGGAGTGTTCCGCCGCCACTTCATAAAAACGCTTTGAAGCAGTTTTAATAAAGTGTTCGATGGACTCGAGTTTGAGATCTCGGTGGAGGTCTACATTGCGCATGTACCATGGGCAACCCGTGGCCCTGCGCAAGAAGTTGTTTTGGACTACCTGAAGGGATCTAACATGACGGGACTGGCCAAAGACGACAGAGGAATATGTCATTATTGGCCGTACAACTGTCTTGTAAAGTGTCACTTTATTTCTAAAGGACATTTTACTTTTCGAGTTGACGATTATTTATCGGTAACAGGTAAATCATAAAAATAAAATGCAATAAAAATATTTAGTTTTAATTCCGCTTATGCTGAGATGCAGGAGCTAAAAAACTGAACTGCTGGAACGAAAAATTTTCGTTCCAGCGGCCGATGCCTGATGATGCCTCGCGGAGAGGCGAAACACGTGTCGTTGTATAGGTTTGGGTATGCATGCTGCACTGACAAACTAGTTCTCCCTGCATGTGCATAATTAGCGGGCGGGAGGGCGGTGCTCCTGCATCTCAGCATAAGCGGAATTAAAACTAAATATTTTTATAGCATTTTATTGTCATGGATTTCCGCAAAGTAACGCCTGATTCCATTAATTAGGTAAATCATGCTTAGTGCTATCCGAAGAATCACTTGTCTTATTTTATTACTTTACATTTTCGTCTTATTTTTTTCAACAATTACTGGACTGACTAAAAAAAGTAGGAAGTTCTCAAGTGGTCTGTATTTTTTTTAAACCCTTATATCCTCAGAACTCCATTGTTTATAAACCGATTTGAAAAAATATTTTAACACCCATGTCTGATGATCATCATGTTAAATCAATGGAAATACTCAAATGTAATAGGCGTACGTTACGGGTATTTTCAGCAATAAGTCAAGGATTATATATAATTTTTAGTCGGTTTTTTTGTTGAAAAATTCAAGAAATTAATCGATTTGAAAGTCTGTTTGTTATTCGTTTTCACGAATGAAAACCTTCATTCAAATAAAACAACTGCATGCATTTCGGTCCACTCGCTTAAGAGCTATTAACACTGCTGGGCAAAAGCCTCCCTTCCCTCTCTCCATACTTCCTGGTCCAAGGCGTTGGTCGACCAGTCAGCACAGTACATGTCCAGCTCGTCCCGCCACCTGCGCCTGGGCCGGCCGCGCGGTCGTTGTACCGCATGTGGGACCCACTCTTAATAATAATCATTTTCAGCCCGTGTCAACCCACTGCTGGGTGTAAGCCTCCTCCATTCCATGCCACTTCTTCCGCTGTTCACATCCGCCGATCACATCCAGGTTTTGCTAGCGACCTTAACGATGTCACCCACCCATCTAGCAGGTGGTCTGCGAGCGTTGCGTTTAAGTCTTCCTAATCATAATTACTAATATTTTTTTCAATCTCTTCCTGACATCCGATTTAATTTTGCATATCTACATCTTTAGTTCCAGTGAATACAACAATGCAACAGTCGATTTGCAGTTCATTTAACATGCCCACAGATGAAAATTTTGTCAACTTATTTGGTACCTTGTAGTTTTATAAGTTAGTTTTAAAAATGTTTTTAAACATAATCTTATTACAGTTTAAGTAAGAACAATTTCTTTCCAACATTATAGATTATCCTAGGTAAACTGCATGAATTAAAATTTGCATATGGCTGATCGGTTAGTAAATTATCAATGCCTATTATATATAATATAAGCTGGACAAATCACACAGCATCATCTAGCCCCAAGCTAAGCAGAGCTTGTGTTATGGGTACTACATGACTGATATAGGTACTTAATACATTATACTACATAGATAAATATTTTTATTAAGTATATATAGAAAAACACCCAGAACACCCTGAACAAATATCTGCAGATCGTACAGACATTTGTCCCGAGGCGGGAATCGAACTCGCAACCCCTTGCATCGCAGGCGGACCTTCGCCCGCTGCGCCACAGAGCTCGTGGCGCAGCGGGCGAAGGTTTTGTATATACTAAGAACTTGACTACAGATTACAGACTTGACGCCCTAGCCGTACTAGGACGCGGGCGCCGGATGCCTGCCTTGCGTGACTCTGGTACCTGCACTAGGCAACCCGTACATTGCTGGCTGTAAAAAGTAACAAAAACCTTCAAACATTATTAACTCTGGCTACATACAACTTTATTTTGTACAACATTTTTTTTGAGGGTGTTACATTTCGGTTTTGGTAGTCGTCTCTTTATACGCTGTAAATAAAGATAATTAGGTCGAGTTTGCGGTAACCCATAGTAGGTACTTACAACCTTCTTGAGGCGTGGGTGATGATAAACCACAAGGCTTTGCGGTGAACACGCTTTAGTAATTTATTGTTGTTACCTACTCATTATTGTCGCGGTACCCACTCATTTAATTCAACCTAGTAAATAAATAGGTAATTAATTATTATTTCATTTATTTCAAATAACAAATTCATATCACACATTTCAAATAAGACACAGGAACACGCAATCATAGAAGCATTAATAAAATTAAGGTCACATGAAATTCAGAACATAATATGAATACAAATTCATAATACAAATAAGACAAAATTCAATAAATTACATTTATCAATTAAAATAATAACTTACTAACCTTAAATTCAGAACATAATACAAATAAAAAATATATAATAAAATAAGGCAAAATTCAATAAATTACATCAATTAATTAAAAGAATAACTTACAAAGACTCCGATACCATCATTATTTTCATCCATTTATTTTGGATGGGACAGCCTAAACGAGAAACTATCATCCGAAGGATGTTGTTGCTTCTGCCTCGCGCACGCTGAAGTAGAGAAGTGACTTTTTTACGTACATATACTAGCTAGCTTGAAAGCCGTCTGTGCGCGCCTCCGCAAACATCCCAGAGGCGCTGCAAAAGCGAGGCAGCCGCATCAGCATCCTAAACATGTTGATATATTGTGTATTAAATAAGTGTTGTTTTATTAATTTCAGCCATAAAACGTCCACTACTGAACGCAGGCCTCCCTCATGGATCTCAATAAGGGGCAGTTGCCATACTCACCACGCTTCGCAGGTGGGTTGGCGAGCGCAGTACGGGATATTGATACACGGAATGACGCTGCTGCCCATCTTCCGGAGGTAGCTCTTAGCAGGCTCTTACTGCATCCACGGGCAAGATAAGAGGGGCAACATTCTACTGCCGGCACCCCACGGCATTTGTTACGGTTGTTTTGTTACGTATCCAAAAGTTAGTTATATTCCTGACCACAGTATATATACCTTTTTATTATTTTTCAAATCATACAATAATAAGGAATAATTTGTTGCACGCGTAGGGTGCTGTCCGCACGTTTGGTGCAGTTCAGGCAAAGACTGCTCGAGTAGAAGGACTGGCAGTAAGCCTTAAATAGAGTGATTTTCACCTCTCTCGAGCAACGTGCAAATCGACGGGCGATCATATTTTCTCGTAAGGCCAGCGCCCTACTTACGGTATCACAGAAAGAGGCCACCCTACAACTACCCTACTACTACCCTACAACTACCCTACAACTACGCTACAACTAACGCTGAAACATGTGTTTAATAACTTCGGTATCTTCTAATATTTAAGCAAAATTTTAAGTTTTTCAAGTAAAAATAACGATTTTTCCATACAAACTTTCATCCCCTACTGAACCCCTTTACTTAACCGATTTAATTTACGCAATGAAAAGTAGCCTATGTCCGTCTCCATGGTCTAATCTACTCACACTCAAAAAACAGTAAATAGAAAAGACATTGCCTTGGGGTGCCGGCAGTAGAATGTTACCCCTCCTCTCATGCCCGTGGATGCAGTAAGAGCCTGCTAAGGAAGATGACCTTTCCTTCTTTGAACTCGGTTGAAAACGACTAATACGACTGAACTAGCCAGATGTATTAACACATATTCAACAACGTCGACGTGTTTTTGAATGTCTTATCTAAGTTCGTTGCACCATTACGCCATGACACTTTGAATAAGTTGTGTGGCATGCGTAGAAGATTCACTTGCCAACTACTCAATTAGCTTTTTTACGAAGATTCATAGTGTTCGTATTTTTACATTCTAAATACTTATTAGGAAATGAAAAACCTTTTAAAAAGTTTTCGATTCTGGTGGGGTTTAACACTATAACAATTCAAATTTTTTAGGAAGGTAGTTCTAAACAAACATTATTTAAGGTACCTTGTTAATATGGTGACTGGCATAAACAGCTCAGCTGATCTTGAATTAGGAATCTTGAATTAGGTTCCTTTTGTTATTGAGTCGTCTTGGGCGCAATCCAATTTCAAGGATAGGTTCCTTTGGTGTAGGTGCTAGACATGCCTAATCCATCAAACAGGGTAATAGGGGGTATCGTAAAACCCAGACTTTATATTACCTATAGGTACTGGAGTTCCTATCCAATGTTCTGAAACTACTCTAACTTTCTCTTCACTTACATTGTTCGTAAACATGCATTACACCCTATGATTTAACTTTTACAGTTTTCGTACACACGCATCTCCCTATGTTTCAACCAGACAATATTATTAAATTCAATATTTGTTAACTTAGTACGGAGTATTTAATTTCCGACATAAATGTTTTACAAGCCCTAAGATACTACTATCGAAAGCACTTATTATAACGCTTTCGCGTTGATTGCGATAGTGTACTGACAGTACGATCAAAAGTTAACTCAAAACAAACTCAAACACTCGTGATTTCCATAAACGTTTTCAAGCCGAGCTGCACAACAAGTTTGACCAGATAAGTATCTTACATATGTACCTACAATACAAACCGTATGATGTCATCGTCGAACATGGGCGCTGCGCAAACATATAGACACTTTATTTTCATGAGCTGGGTATAAGCTATACCAGCAACAAAAATAAAATAAGAAGATATGTACATCGGATATTATAAAAATAATTAAATAATTCTGTACATTTTATTTTATTTTATTCGGAAGACAAACAGTTTTATAATCATAATAGTTAACTTATTAAATATACACGAACCAATTATACGTCTTCGTTTTACACACGTTTTAGCCGTGGGGTGCCGGCAGAAGAATGTTACCCCTCCTCTCACGCTCGTGGATACAGTAAGAGCCTGCTAAGAGATACCTCCGGAAGATGGGCAGCAGCGTCTTTCCGTGTATCAAAATCTCATACTGCGCTCGCCAACCCGCCTGCCAAGCGTGGTGAGTATGGCAACAACCCCTCATGGAGATCTATGAGGGAGGCTTGAGTTCAGTAGTGGATGTTTTACGGCTGACATGATGATGATGATGATTTTACACACCATGTTTGATATCCAGAATGATTCATTATTATTTTCCGCAGTATCTATCTAAGGCGTAAAGTCAGACCGTGTGTGGACTGCACACTGCGCTCCAAAACACAAATCGTTGACGTCGCTCACAAAGCCGGGAGTCTGAAGTGGAACTGAGCTGGACACGATAGTCGCATGTCCAGAGATCTGTGGGTAAATACCACTATAGAGTGGGGCCCACACAATGCTAGGGGAGACGTGGAAGGCCCAACGTGAGTTGTTTTAAGAATCAACACAGACCTTCACGGAAAGTTCCATATTTTGATTCAAATTAAAAATGTTTACATGATACTCTTAAATGCGAAAGTCATTTTTGTATGTTACACCATCCCGGCTTAGTCAAGCACTTACTTAATTCTTGAAAGATTTACATAGCTACATTAGTCAAGGTACAGAAAAGGACATATCTTAGATTCATTATAATAATGTCCGTAGACGTATTGCTTTGAACATAAATTATCATGATAAACATCGCGCAAGTCGCCAAAACAATTTTGTGGACATCTAGTATGATTTTCCAAAAACCTTAAGTTGTCATGTATAAATTGCAATAGTAATATATTTTTTGTAAAACAACTATAAAGCCAATATTCGTATCATCTACGTATCTCAACCATCCAGAAATACATTATAACACAGTTTAGGAACAAACACACGTACTAGAATGGAATAGATCGTATTGAAGAATTATGTATGGTTAGGTAGATTTTGTTTTATTTTTAACGTTTTTTTGCGTACTATTTTTGTTTGATATGTTTTAGCATGCATTTTTTACTGTTTGTAATTCTTGTTACACGGTCATTTAATATTATCGTATACTAGCTGTTGACGCGACTTCTTCCGCTAGATTTAAATAGAAATTCACTAGTACTACATTATAGCTAAGTTATCAAAAATCCATTTCTAGTTGATGCATAGTTTGTATTTTTTTTATTTTACCTATGTTGTCCCACTGCTGGGCAAAGGTCTCCCCTAAAGTCTTCCAACCATCCTGATCCTTTGCAGACTCCCACCATCCTCTGTCAAAGGTAACAAGTTCATCCCGCCAACGCTTCATTTTGTATTTATAAATATGAAAAAAATTAGAATAATCCTTAAACACGTCATTATTTATTTTGAATGAGGATTCTACATTCCGAATTTCAAGCGTCTACCGTGCACGGTTTTAGAGATATAGCATATTAAAAACAAAATCCCCTTAGTGGGCGGTTTTGCACGATGACAAACGTACCCTGCAAATTTCAAGTCTGTAAGATCAATGGTTTTGCCTGTACGTTGTCTGTCAGTGAAACAGATTACAATTTTTTTTGAAAATTCTGCTACTTGTTGCCTATTTTGAATGAGGATTCTACATACTGAATTTAAAGTGTCTAACATGCACGGTTTTGGGGATATGACACATTTATCATAATCTTACCAATATTTTTCGACAAATCTGCACCTAAATGCACGATTTAAAACAAAACTGCAAAATCCTTGAACACTTCATTGTTAATTTTGAATGAGGATTCTACATTCCGAATTTGGAATGTCTACCATGCATGGTTTTGGAGAAATTACACATTTTTCATAATTTTACAATTTTGTTCTTATAAACCTGCACCTGAATTCACAATAAAAAAAATGGGAAACCCTTGAATTTCAAGCGGATACCGTGCACGGTTTTGGAGATATAGCACATTAGTAGAAACAAAATCCCCTTTTAAGACGCGGTTGTTCACCATGACAAACGTACCTCCCCTGAAAATTTAATGTCTGTAAGTTTTGGCTGTACGTTGTCTATCAGTGAATCTGATGGCATTTTATAATATATAGAGATGTGTGCTAATTAAGCAAAAATAAACTAATGTCCATGTCTTGTTATGTTAATATAAGAAAAAACATGTTTAATTATTTGTCTATTTGTTACTCAACAATAAACAGCACAAGAATATTAAAATCTAAAACAAATAAAGAATATAATCCAAAGCAACTTCTCTACTTTAAAAGCGCGGATTGAAGATTATAAATCGTATCATACATAATATAATGTAGTATGATCGTCTTCACACAATGCTATTACTGACTGCCGAAAAGATGTATGTATATATCAAATCTGTATTCTTTGCTAACCGGTTACGTCCAGTTTTTTACAGCAGAACAGGTTGCTTATAAAGACTGCCGGTGCTTATGTTGGGTAGAGGGTCAAGGATTTTGATGTGGATAATAGAGAATGCAAGAACATGCAGTCATAGGAGTTATGATTTTAACTTAAACGTGCTTGTCGTGTATTACTATTTCCTGTCTAAGAGATCTATTTCTGGAAGTTTACAAGTAGGTACCACTAAAATACTTGTTTAAAGAGAGTAAGAAGTCGGGCATATTATTGTCTGAGACGTTTTTAAAATCATTCCAATTTAACCCCTTTAAGTTATTTTTGTTTGTTACGCCTTCACGGCTTAGTTAAGCACTTACTTAATTCTTAAAAGACTTACATAGCTACATTAGTCATGGTACAGAAAAGAACAATTTAACTCCCTTTTTTGTTGATCGATCAATCTGAAATTAGAGAGTATACTGTGCACTTCAGTAGGTAATCTGACTCTGGACGTTGTATGTTATGCGCTTAGAAAAAACTTTTCGCTTCAGATGTATTGACCTGTTCTTTCCTTTGGATAATAGCTGACTTAGCTGAGAGGGTGGTATTATAGGTGCTGGGCAAGCCTTATCCATTTTTCAATGTCCCAGGCACTGCAGCGTCCCATACAGCAGGAATACCAGCTGATACTGTATAAATCATCTGCAATAGATGCAATGTCTGTATATAAACTATGCTCAGTAGTGAGTACTACTGGTACTACTTATTTAGTCCCGAGAGCCGTGCACCATGCCATAGGCTACGTGCGAGCGCGTTGATGTCTTTTGTATGGACTTATTGATAGAAGACACACCGTACTCGTATCAAAAATTTTGTCACGAATTGAAAAATACAAAAGTTGAAGATTTAACTTTACCTGTAAATCTCTTGTCATGATGAGAATGTTAAACCTCTAATAAGTTAAATTGACATTATTATTATTTATTTCCATGCCTGGTATGATATTTCCCTTTGCAAGGCAATGGGCATGAAGTCTCTTCTTTGAGCCGAGAAAATGTAACTTATATTGACGTGTATTGGGGTACCTTCCCTACCCATAACGATACACTTCATGATGGGAAAAACGAGCAAAAAAGTTCAACTCAACCTGCATGGAAGGTGAATTGATTATTTTTTGTACCGTTATGTCGGCGTCATTGTTATAGGTATAGGTATTCATGGAAAATTACAGATTTCTAGGAATAATAGTAAAGCCGCAGACAGGCAGACAGACAGGCAGGTAGACAGACAAAGCTATAAGGGTTTCTTGTTGTACTACGGAACCCTATAAAACAAGACTGCTGGAAAACGGTCTCTAGTACCTATTACTTACTATTAAATGATTAGTTGACATTTAACTCAATACTAATTAATTATTCACTAGACATAGTAATAGATAAAAAATAAAGGTAGTAAAAATAACCACACACAAAGGTATCTTACTGAATGATGAAATATATAAATAATATTACAAACAACAATTAAAGATAGGCAAATTTAGATAAAATAAGTGTCTGTATATTATATGACAACATTGGGAATGATAGGAACAGCTGATAACCTAAAGTGAAATGATAATAAATGAAATGTTGCAAATACAAATAAAACAATCATGCGTTTCAGATTATAATATTGCTGAATTGTTGTTTACATTTATATTGCCAAAATAAACATATAAAAATAGTCATGGTTAGCCCTCAGCCTTCTGCATTAGATTAAGCCTAGATTCTACTTTCTTCATAGGTAACAGTGTAGTTTCAAAAATTGTTTTTATCGCTAACTAAGCGTCAAGATTAAGTCCGGTGACGGCTCTGCGATCCGCGCCCGAACAATCTTACATCATTATATTCTTGCCTCAAAATCGGCACAGACGTAAATTTTAGATTAATTACCAAATATTGTTTTTTAAAAAGGCAGTATTGCGTTCCCAAACCAAGAGTGGCGCAGCCGGAATGGATTTTCCTCGTTTTCACAGGTTTTACCTGATTTTCCAACGTCCGAATTCGTCTGGAAATATATTCTAGAAAATTCCAATAGTAATAGAGTAAAATCTGTCGAACCAAATAAATTACTCTAGTGAAACGGAATAGGATAGGAAAAGTGTGTATGAGAGTAGCAGTCGGTTGGTGAGTAAAAATTTTCGCCAATACTTGTACCCCAAATCCTCCTATATATTTTATATTATATTTTCCTAGTTTTCAAAAAACGTATTTTGTTATTACTGAGATAAAACCTCTCTCATACATAACTCATAACAACTGATCTGGTTAATTTGTAACGTCTAAATTCGTCTGGAAATATATTCTAGAAAATTCCAATAGTAATAGAGTAAAATCTGTCGAACCAAATAAATTACTCTAGTGAAACGGAATAGGATAGGAAAAGTGAGTATGAGAGTAGCAGTCGGTTGGTGAGTAAAAATTTTCGCCAATACTTGTACCCCAAATCCTCCTATATATTTTATATTATATTTTCCTAGTTTTCAAAAAACGTATTTTGTTATTACTGAGATAAAACCTCTCTCATACATAACTCATAACAACTGATCTGGTTAATTTGTAACGTCTAAATTCGTCTGGAAATATATTCTAGAAAATTCCAATAGTAATAGAGTAAAATCTGTCGAACCAAATAAATTACTCTAGTGAAACGGAATAGGATAGGAAAAGTGAGTATGAGAGTAGCAGTCGGTTGGTGAGTAAAAATTTTCGCCAATACTTGTACCCCAAATCCTCCTATATATTTTATATTATATTTTCCTAGTTTTCAAAAAACGTATTTTGTTATTACTGAGATAAAACCTCTCTCATACATAACTCATAACAACTGATCTGGTTAATTTGTAACGTCCAAATTCGTCTGGAAATATATTCTAGAAAATTCCAATAGTAATAGAGTAAAATCTGTCGAACCAAATAAATTACTCTAGTGAAACGGAATAGGATAGGAAAAGTGAGTATGAGAGTAGCAGTCGGTTGGTGAGTAAAAATTTTTGCCAACCCTTGTTCCCCAAATCCTCCTATATATTTTATATTATATTTTCCTAGTTTTCAAAAAACGTATTTTGTTATTACTGAGATAAAACCTCTCTCATACATAACTCATAACAACTGATCTGGTTAATTTGTAACGTCCAAATTCGTCTGGAAATATATCCTCGAAAATTCCAATAGTGATAGAGTAAAATCTGACGAACCAAATAAATTACTCTAGTGAAACGGAATAGGATAGGAAAAGTGAGTATGAGAGTAGCAGTCGGTTGGTGAGTAAAAATTTTCGCCAATCCTTGTACCCCAAATCCTCCTATATATAAAACGTCCTATATAAAACGTATTTTGTTATTACTGAGATAAAACCTCTCTCATACATAACTCATAACAACTGATCTGGTTAATTTGTATGTATGCAATAGCCAAACGGATTAGCACATTGAAGT
Source organism: Pasiphila rectangulata (assembly GCA_963082625.1). Lineage (NCBI taxonomy): Eukaryota > Metazoa > Arthropoda > Insecta > Lepidoptera > Geometridae > Pasiphila > Pasiphila rectangulata. Next base: position 21,425,239 of record OY720240.1, on the reverse strand, counting down.
AGCAATGGGCAGGCCATGCAGCTGCTCTTTTAGCTATATTATAAACGCGAAAGTTTGTGAGTATGTATAGACTCTTTCACGCAAAAACTAGCCTATGGATTGAGCTTAAATTTTGCACACGTATACTGATTGATGTTGACCAAGATTTTATTTTTTTTATTTTTTTTATTTTTTATGCTGGACAAATCACACAGCATCATCTAGCCCTAAGGTAAGCAGAGCTTGTGTTATGGGTACTAGATGACTGATATACTTAATACATTATACTACATAGATAGATATTTTTATTATATATAGAAAAACACCCAGAACACCCTGAACAAATATCTGCAGACCGTACAGACATTTGTCCCGAGGCGGGAATCGAACCCGCAACCCCTTGCGTCGCAGGCGGACCTTCGCCCGCTGCGCCACAGAGCTCGTCAATTAACACAAAACCTAGATTTTATATCCGGGTACAACGAACCGGCGGGCATAAGCTATTTATAAATATTTAGATGGCCGGTGAGGCTCGAATGGAGGCCAAGGAACGGCAAGCGCAACGCAGAACGCTCACCAACTAGATGGGCTGACGAGTCTGCAGGTCGGTGCGGCGGTGGGTGCAGGCCGCTTCCAGCAGCATTACTTGTAGGGCCCATGAGGGAGGCCTATATCGAGCAGTGGACGTCCTACTGCTGAAATGATGATAATGAAAAGTAAAATGAAGATTTTTCGCCCCCTAATATGCAAAGCGCTGTCTGTCTGTCTGTCTGTGTATTTGACGATTACAACCGAACGCGTTGACCGATTTACATGAAACCTTTTTTGTTAGCACCGTCTTAATGAGAGAAAGTGACTGATTGATTTTGGTGACTAGGGTCACAGGGACTGGAGTTATTGTGACTTAAAAAGGTCACCAAAAAATAAAAGTCTTCAAATGGACGAAAACGTTCACAAACTCAAAAATGCCATTTTTGACCTTTGGTGACCTTTTGAGGCCTTCGCCTCCTTTTCTGGTACCCCCGTACCAATGCTTGTTTGAAGTACCTTAGCTATTTCGTAATTCGCACATATTTTCAATAACACATGTAGAAATTATGAAATGAAAACGGCAATTCCGAAAATAGTTTTATATTCATCAAATTATTTTGAAATGTGACGTATCGATTTCTAGGGTCCCAGCTCTTGTCACACAATGTCCCTCACCTTTACGTGGGATATATTTTAGGGGTTTGGTTTTATTTCCTCATAGGTTTGACTTAAAGGAACAAACATCATTACAATACCTACACCCCGGAAAGTATTTACCTATAATAATAAAGGAAACTTTCAAGACAATAAACTTAGTAGACGGGCAGTATAAAGTATTGTTTGTTTTTTGGTACGAGTAACATGTCGCATAGAACACGCATAAACAGAATAATGCATGACGAATAATCAGGTAGGGTACGTATGTACGTACTAGGTATAAATGATCTAAGTCTGATTTGTACATATATGAAGTAGTGAAAGAATATATATTATATGAAGTAGGTTATAGTCACACTGCGGTTGTAGACACGACTCATGTTAACAAATACAATATATCTTATACTTACCAATCTGTTTTCTTGTAGATATGCTTGTTTATTACGTAAGTTCTCAGATATTTTAATACAAAGCGGTGTAGGTAAATATACATTATTAATGCTTAATATAGGTACCTAAAGTATTGTACGTACATATTGAGATAATGTAGGTAAAACAAAGCTGTATTTGTTGACGTTCTATGAATATACTGGTTCATTAAGTAAGTACTTCAGTTGGCCTCGTCTATCCATACTAATACACTGGCCTGAAAAAGAAGGTATAACCACAATAACACCACAGATAGTATAATACATAACACTCATAAACGTGACGATAACCTGTACTATTTAAATTAGAAACTTAAAATAAAAAGCTCCATGTAGAACATTTAGTTTTGTTATATAAAAACTCCTTTTTGACAACCTCATTTTAAAAGATGGCTGAAAAAATAAACAAAAAATAAAAACGCTCCCTTTTCAAATGCTGTAGTTTTTTTACTTTTAGCTTTTTGATTTTGTTTTCGCATTTGTTTTTTGATCATTTACATTTCATTCAAAAGCCAAGGTGTCTTCAGCACGTAAACATTAATTGTCATGCCTCTTTCACCTGAAGAATGTGCAAGAATTATGGCACATCTGGAACTAGGCATCAGTATGCGTCGTACTGCAAGAACTACGGAGGCTCTTTAGGGAGGTCAATAACCCTGTCAAGTCTCAGCTGGCGTTTAGGTCGTCATTACCGTATTATCAGCTGTTGAAAGTAAAACCTTCGTAGTCTTTCCTATCAAATAAAATAAAATCAATATCACCGAACCCTGGAGAGTCGTAAAACTAACGTTGTTTTTGCAGGTAGTCAGAACTACCCCCTTTCAGGTTAGTGCGCAAGTGGACACTCAACTTAGCAGTTGATGAAATTTGGAATGAAAACATAAAGGTGACCGCAAAATAAAACTTATCGTGCCGGTAGTTAATGGTCTGGAGATAACCGATTTAAATGTCAAAGATTAAACATAAATAGATATTTAACACCAGACATAATATGCCAATGTTTCTTTTAAACCTCGTCACGTGTTGAAAACACGAGCACACAGATAAACATGAATAAATGGAATAGGTGATAACTAGGGCAACTAACGTATACTTAAGAAGGTAGATGACAAGTATTTTGCGACAAATGCAAGTAGAATGGATGCAAAGTGCCTATTTGCAGAACAAAAGTCGACAAAAGTCGATTGAATCTATAGCTTAGCAACATTATAAGGACTATCTGAGTGCCTTACATGTTGAATTTCTTACACGAGATGATTACTATCTACATCATAGAGTATTTTATTATCTGTGATACGTACGCTTCGATTCGACGACGTGACGTGGCCAAGCGGGCGAAGGTCCGCCTGCGACGCAAGAGGTTTCAAGTTCGATTCCCGCATCGGGACCAATGTCTGTACGACCTGTTGATATTTGTTCAGGGTGTTCGTTCTGGATGTTTTTCACATATAATAAAAATATCTTACTATGTAACTAGTATAATGTAAGTATTAATTATAACTGTCTTCGTACCCACAAGCTCTGCTTGCTTTAGATGTTGCTGAGTGAATTGTCTAGCATTATTATTATGTTTTTTTTATATTTTTAAAGCGCACTGTGGAATTCGCCTGAGTCAGTATATAATTTAGGTATATTCAAATCAAGGGTAAACAGGTACTTCTATAAGCGTGTCCCATCTTAGAAAATATGTCCAAGAACGCTTAAACGTGTTCGAAACGTTGAAAAATAATAATATATGTACCCATTTTTTAACGTACCTACCTATTAATATCTTTTGAAATAGTTTTTTATTTACCAATCAATAATAAATAATGATGGACACTACATAGATTATAACTTTTAAATCTATCATGGTTGTGAACAATAAATCTAATATTTGACTCAAATTATGGTAAATATTGCGTATAACCATGGACCAAATGTATACCTACACACATTACCATCTAGTAGGTACCAAACTAAGCAAAGGGTTATAGTATGTTCGCGTTTGAGTCTTAAAGGGGTGTAAAGGCCCAAGAACTGTTCTAATCTGTGAGCACAGTCTGACCAAAATAGTTGTGTTCATTTAGAACAGCTGACCTTTTGTTTCGAGTTAATCACGAACGCCTACACGTCCACTCGACATCCACTCTTCGATCCGTTCAGAAATAGGTCGTAACGATTCGATTTGTGACTGTTACTTATACTTAATCTCCAGGTTCAAGGTTCAAGGCTTAAACAGTTTAGTGTAATACTCTGCTTTATAATCTTTGTTAGGTAAGTTTACTCAGATAGCAGACACTCAAATGTTTGACGAGATTTTAGATATTTAATCTGAGCCGCCTGCTGGATCTTGTTTCGAGCTTACTGTTGGGCAAATGCCTTTCTATCGCCTCCCATTTTAGATATCAAAAACATCGGATCAGATGTTTGTGGTTAAAGATCTTCATTTTCATAAGTTAACAAGTGACCAAACTAAAAACAAATAACAAGTTATTTTTGTTTTTTAAGTGTAAACCCACACTGAGACAAGTTCGGAGGCAAAATTTTGATTTAATTTCTACAAATAACTAGTTGTTGGCCCCGAACTTAGAACGAGCGAGATACCTACACTTTTCAATGAAGTCCCATTCCATTTAAACTTGATTACACGTAGCGATTCGCACTGTATTGCTGAGTTTTCCAAACACTCCTAACTTTAATTGGAAGGAGTCCAATTAAAGTTAGGAGTTAAAGCTTATTGATTTTAATCAAAATATAATCATTACTGGATTTCCAGAGGAAATGTATTACTGCGCAAAGAAGAAAAACTTTATTTAGAACTTATATGTCATCAATAGTCATCATCATATACGCAAAAAGAACAACCGGCTGTGGTGATCAAATACCTCGCCTAAATTGCAGGTCTTCGAGCCAAGTGACTATCAAAGGGTTTAAATTCATACTTCCCCTTTTTGCAAAATTAATTTATTTAATTACCATAATTTTAGAGAGTTATATAACATGCCTTATTTAACATTTTCTTTGTATATTTCTATCAACATCCCCTCTCTATGTGACTTTTAATAGTTATAATTCAACTAGACACCTAAACAAAAATAGCGGAGTAGTAACATACGTTAGAAGCAGCCTAACTGATGTTTCAGTCTATGAACCTTCATTATTGGACGCTGATGGCTTATTGATTAATATAGGAAATATTCATGTATTTATCTGTGTCTATAGATCTCCGTTATTTGCATCGATTACTAATTTTCTAAATTCATTGTATAAACTACTGATTAACTTAAAACATGTTCCAAATATATATCTGATCGGGGACCTAAATATAGATATCAGTATGGGTAGCACTGACCCAAAGGCTTGATGAGTATTTAGATCTTCTGGCAACACATGGCCTCTTACCAAGTCACACACTACATAAGGGAAATCAAATGCTTAGACCATTCCTGTGTGAAATCTAAAACGAAAGTGATTACAGCTATTTGTGAAACATCAGTCACCGATCACAGTTCACTTTATCTTGCCATTTCATGTCCAGAGATTTCAAATCATCCTTAAAGTTTTAAGGAAACAAAAAGCAAAGTAAACTATGAGCTGGTAAATGAAATGTTATCCAAAATAGACTGGAATGATCTATGGACAAACGAAGATTCCAATGAAGCAACTAATAGGCTTATAAAAAAATAAAGGATACAATAAAAAAAACCTCTAATAGAAAAATTATATATCAACCTCGGATCACGCCGAGGTTGTTAAGGTGCATGAGATTTAGAGATACCTTACATAGACGTCATAAAAAATCACCTAAAAATTAACAACTTGCCATTACATATAAAAGATATAGAAACCATTGCAATAGAAACTCTTTAAACTTAAAAATGAATATAACAAAGAAGAACTAATAAACAGTAAACATGATATAAAAAAAACCTGGAAGGTTATAAAACGTGTTTGTGGCATTCAAACATCAAAGAATTCACAAACCCCAGACGGACTTCTAAAGCTTAAAACATCAGTTAAAGAATCATTGGACCACATTAATGACTCCTTTGTTAATCACGGTAGAAACCTTGCTTCAGATATCTATACTATTATTAATATTATAAAGAGGTAAAGTTTGTGATTTGTGAGTTTGTGACGTTGTAGGGGGTAATGTCTGGACCTTAACGTAATAGAAACCAAGCTAAAATAGCAACGAAAATCAATCATGCTGTACTCTTTTTACTTATGGCATTATAACCGAGTTTGAAAGAGATACAGTCATACTCTTTGGCATTTAGAAGGATGGTGTAAATAAATAGTCAATCAAATGGTTCTAAATCTGGTTCTACTTATGACGCATAAAGCTATATGTATAAAGCAATAAGAAACGTGATGTTAGCAATAAAGATTACTTTTAACAAACTTGAAATAAGGCTCAGACAGAATTGTATTTTAGCCTTACTTCTATTATGTCGAATTATTATTCTAATTCCTACTGAACTGATTTTTAAAATTCTTTTACTAATAGAAAGCCACAGTATTTGTGAGTGTCATAGGCTATAAATTTACCCGAAAAATTAAAAGTATTTCGTGGTAGTTGAATTTGCAAAGTAAGTCTGAGAAAAAACAGTTGAACGAAAATGTTTTTACGAACGCTGCCTTAATGATGAGAGATATATGATGAGTTCTAAATAAAAGTTTAAGAGCTTGATACTGCCTATAAAAAAGTCAGCGACAGCCTATGTCTAACTTTCATAATTTAAGTTACAAAAAGTCGTTTTATGATTAAAAAATAATTTAAATCGTAAGGAGATGTTCATTGGTTTTATTATCGACAATTATGAATTCTTATCAAAATAAGTAAATTTATCGTCTCAAGTTAATTTAATTAGTAAATATATCGTATTTAAAGTGGGTGACAGAGACCAGGTCACTAATTATCGGCCTATATCCCTTCTTCCTACTCTGGCCAAGGTCCTCGAAAAACTAATAAATAATCGTCTTGTCAAATACCTAGAGAGTAACAATCTCATATCGAAAAATCAATTTGTCTTCAGAGCAAATCTTTAAACGGTAAATGCTATTGAGAATCTGGTATTTATCATCTCAAATAGTTTATATAACAAAGAAAAATCTATTGGGGTTTTCTTAGACCTGGCCAAAGCGTTTTCTGCGTTTCCTACGCGCGTTCATGCAGTTCACGCGCGTAGGTGCGGGCGAGACGCAAGGTATGGCACAGTTGGCACACCGAGCGTAGTGCCGTGCGTGAATTTGGAAGGGTTTGACGTGTCTTTGAAAATGGATCTCGATATCGATCGTTTTATATTCGAAATCGAAAATCACCCAGCTATTTGGAATAGATTATTTCCGGTAAGCTTGTGCTGATCCTGTATAGCCTGGTTTTAACTATAATTGTATCAATATAACTAAATATGTATTTTTAGGGTTCCGTACCCAAAGGGTAAAACGGGACCCTATTGATAAGACTCCGCAGTCTGTCTGTCCGTCTGTCACCAGGCTGTTCTCATGAACAGTGATAGTGAGACAGTTGAAATTTTCACAGATAATGTATTTCTGTTGCCGCTATAACAAAAAATACTAAAAAAACAGAATACAATAAATATTTCAGGGGCTCCCATACAACAAACGTAATTTTTTTTGCCGTTTTTATAGATTATGGTACGGAACCCTTCGTGCGCGAGTCTGACTCGCACTTGGCCGGTTTTATTTAATGTTAAAATTGTTTACTTACTTCAATGTTACCCATAGTTTATCCTCTGGCGTAATACAAATACGAAAATTTGTATCCATTCTAGTAATGCCTGTTCGAATTTTGGCTAGCAAATAATCAAAAGATGCTGTCGACATACGCGTGTAGTTGAAGAATTTCTCTTCATATTTTCTCAAGTCCCAGTAATTTTGAATAAATGACCCATTCAACGATCTCGTTTGTAAATAAGGATGTAACCAGTATCTTCTATAGGCACGATTTCTATTAATTTGACTGTACAAAAAAACAAACAGTCACTATAACTGCAGCATCCTGAATGACTTCCACACTAATAACCATTTTTAATATAAAAACTGACGCGACGCTCTGCACAGCCCTAGTGAAACAGCTTTGAATGAAATGAGTCAGAGCCGCCGAAACGCAACTACGCGCATGAGTGCGTGAAAAACCCGCACGATGATGCAGATCTGCACTCCCGCAAGTACGCGCGTAAGTGCGTCGTCACGCAACATGCAGCGTAGTGCGTGGCAGTGCCGCCTGAAATTGCTTAGAACAGCCTTAAGTAGGCTTAGCCCACAGCCGCGCACGTGTCTCAGTAAGCGCTCTTTAGTGTGACATGGTTCCAGAATGTTTAATGTACCTACCGTACGACATTGTTGGCTGAATGCGCAACATGCTATGTGTTTGGCATCCATGACCCTTTTATCGCTGCATGTACTAGTGCATCGCGTTTTGTTTAAATGTTGTGATCGTGTTGATACTCTGATCCATCATTTGAGGCACGACGTGACTTGTGTAATGTGATCGTTACTTAGTATTATGATGAATATTCTAGCTTCCATTGCTACCTCAACAACTTATAGATCTATGTTAGTAATTATAACATACCTACTTTATTTTGTAGGCTTCAGCATAACTCCGCGATTTCCTAGAAAGATACCTTGAATTTTCACAAGACACAAACAAGACATGAATCTAAATAACAATACAAAGAACATGTTGAATGTTACAAATAGGACACAACGCGAACCCTTGACTGAATCCGCACTCTCTTTGAATGAAAATCACATTTCAACTTGTTATGTCACGATAGATTCTTCTAATTGTATAGTATTTATAAAAATATAATATTCTGTTTATACCTACGAGCATTTATCTTCAGAGTTCCTCATACAAGCCTTTAATGAGCTATTGAACCTAGCATATGACCTCATTGGATAATTTTTCGCCTACAATGAATCTTTGTGTATCTTTCTGTAAAATAACTTAATAGAAGCTCTATTAAAAACCACGTTATTGGTTACACATTCTCAGAATGTACCTAAAACATAAAGTAGATGTTTATTGTTCCTTAATAAATAAAATAAATGAAGGAGAACTCTAGCAGTTACCTATAGATGGCGCTCTAATCGATTGCCCAAACCGATGTCACCTTATCAAGAATTTCAGCGGGTCCAGACATGGGTTCTGTAGATTAGCGGTCAAAGCATTTCCGGCTTTAGGAAGCGTCAAGTATCGATTTGACGGACGTGGGTTCGAATCCCACCGGAACCGTAACACAAAAATTTTGATAATGTTATATTCATTTCTTTGAAAATAAATGAAACCACAAAAACGAATATTTTCATGTTGTAACGCAATAAACAAGTGATATTATCCATTACGTCCTATTCAAGGGTCGCGTGTTCAACGCCGTAAAGGGCGTTGGCTTCGTGGCAATGGGAGTGAGCGACTAGTTGAAATATTTTGAAATAGTAATTCAGAAATTCATTTATTTATTTCTATAATTGCAATTAGAAAACATAGACACGTCAACTCACAAAAATAAAAAATAAATAACTTAACGTTCTAGCTTAACTTTCTCTTTGTGTTCCATTGGTTTTAGAAGTGCTTTAAGACCAGGCGATTCCAGCAGCGGGTTTCTAAAGGTAAGCGCGCGGGCGCGGCCTACTTAAATTCTATAAAGATTCGTTTCAAATTTTTTCAGAAAATCTAACCATTGAATATTCTTCTAAACGTCGTCCTACGGCTGAAATGATGATAATGGTGAAGCCCAATGTGACAATTTCATTTGAGTCTACCATCCGGTTTCTATCCATAGGGCTATAATAAATTTTAAATAAAACCTGGACACTACACACAAACACCATCTCGTCCCAAACTAAGCAAAGCTTGTACAGTCGCGTTCAAAGTAAAGGATACCACTAAGCCGGCCAGTCCCATTAGTCGGCCAGTCGGTATCCTTTACTATGAACGCGACTGTACTATGGAAACCAGATGATTGTCAGAATACTTAAATACTTACTTTTTTTGTAATAACTTAATTATACATGATAAATACCCAGACCCGGGACAAATATCAGAACATTTATGCAAGCTTTGTTTATTTTGGAACTAGATGATGCTACGAGTGTGTGTCCAGCATTATTATGCATTGTCAGCAACTCGTATTCGTGATTTACGAAACGCTGCACTGATCCCGGCATCTCATACTACCTTCTCAGCTTTTCATCTTAATTAATTTTTCTCCTCAAATTCATCATCTTCACATCAAATACTTTTGCGATATAAGTTAAAATATCGTAAAGGCCTGTTGCAGAGAAATCAAGAAAAATACGCGATGTCTCCCTGCCTAGTGGAGACATCGGGTTTTTTACAGACCTTTACGATATTATATAACCTAGAGGGGGGATGAAGTTGCTTGCGTCCGTAGGACTTACCATCTATTCCTAGACCCACCCTACACGTGTCCCCTGGGTGGTGCCAAACAAGCAACAACGCCGAGCCACAGGCGGCGGTTAATAAACCTGTCTCAATGGTGATCACACACCAAGAGGTACTAAATCCCCTCTAAAAGCGTGATACTGGTACTTTGGGAAGTGCCAGGAAGATCTACCTAGGGGAAAAAAACCCCAAAGAAAAAATAAAACGATGGAAGCAAAGCAAAAAGAGAAACTACCCCAGGAGGGTACCAGTAATACTGGAGAATCCCTCTCTGAGCCTAGCTCAGGCTGCCCCTCGTACTCTGGGGGGGGGCAATGTTTTGTTGCCACAAGTGGATTTAAGTGAAGAAGGGCGATCAGAAGAAGTTGAAGGAAAACGGGGTAATATTGACAAATCCAACACAAGGACCACACTAATCCAGCAGACTTTTCACAGAAGCATGTTCTTAAAAACTCGCTCGAACTCAGTCGGTGCAGTCCCGAAAAACGTTGATGTGTCACGTTTGACAGAAGGAAAAACGAATACGAAGAAGACAGACTATGAATGGCAAAGAGACAGAGTACCAGCCAACAAGAGAAAGAGAATAGAAACTAGTCCTACTAATCAACAAATAGCGAACCCAAATAAAAGATCCCAAACTGAAAAAGGCATAAGTTATGCAGTGCCAATACAAAACCAATTTGATGTGCTTGATAATGAACCTGACAATACAAATAAAGAACCTATAAAACCACCTAAACCAGAACCGATCTTCGTAACAGGAGTTAATGACATAAGCAAGTTAAAAGAAATTCTTAATAAAATTACCACCAACAAAGACTACACCATGACAACACTTAGATCAGGCCATGTAGTAAAAATAATGCCATCGAATATAGATAATTACAAAACTATCAGACAACATTTCATAACAGAAAATGTCAGTCATTACACTTACCAACTTAAAAGTGAGAGAGCATACAGGGTTGTACTACGTGGTCTCCATCCATCAGAAGATACATCAAATGTCTTAATTGAAATAGAAAAACTTGGGCATGAGGTTCGCCAAGTTGTAAAAGCCTTACACAGAGTAACCAGGGAACCCCTCCCAGTATTCTATGTGGACCTAGAGCCTAAACATAATAACAAAGAAATATTCAAAATCAAACAACTCAACCATGTGAAAGTTACCGTTGAAACACCCTACAAGAAAAAAGAAATCCTGCAATGCAAAAGATGCCAAAGATTCGGGCATTCCAAAAATCAATGCTTCAGACCATTCCGCTGCGTCAAATGTGGAGAAGATCATTCTACAGCCTCTTGCAGCAAAACCCCAGACACAGATGCTACCTGTGCAAACTGCCAAGAAAGGCATCCTGCTAGTTACAGAGGTTGTACAAAATACAAACAATACAGGGAGCAGATACTAAAAATCAACCATAAACCTAGAGAGAACCAAGACACTAAAAGTACAGAAGATAGATTAAAAACAAACAAAAACGAAATGAGACAACCTACCAAACGTAACGATAAAACTCAACAACCTGGATGGAACCTAGAGTACAAAACACACAGTCAGCCTGAAGAAACTTATACTCAACCAGACCAACGATATAGACCAGAATTCAAAGAAAAAATGACGTCAAACAGACAAAACAGGTCTTACGCTCAAGCAACTAGAACCAAAAATAGCGAAAAAGATACAACCACCGCCAGCAGCTCACCAGGGACAATTGACCTGGAAGTAATCATGGACAAAATGTTCAACAAATTCGAATTAATAATGACAAACATGATGGACAAAATGATGGATCGGATGATCCAACTTATCGGCAGCCTGCTGTCAAAATGATGAACAATCTACGAATTTTAGCATGGAACGCCAATGGGCTCACAGATCGTAAGCAAGAACTAGAAACATTTCTCATAACTGAAAAAATTGACATTGCTTTAATTTCAGAAACAAGATTCACTTCAAAAAGTTACATACATATTAAAAATTATAAAATTTAAACCACAAATCACCCTTCAGGAAAAGGCCACGCAGGGGCTGCCATCATTATAAAGTCTCACTTAAAACATTACCCGCTGGAACCCTTCTGTTCGGAGAAGATACAGGCATCATTGATCAAAGTTACTGACAATGTATCAGAGATTACGGTATCAGCAATCTACTGCCCTCCCAGGAATACCATAACTGCCGAATACTACAAAGAATACTTTAAAACTCTAGGAAACCGCTTCATCATCGGAGGCGACTGGAATGCTAAACACTCAAATTGGGGATCTAGACTTATAAACCCAAAAGGAAGACAACTCCATCTCGCAATGGGAGAACTTAACCTTGACTGGCTGTCAACTGGAGAGCCTACCTTCTGGCCAACAGACAAAAACAGATTACCAGATTTAATGGACTTCTTTGTTACGAAAAACCTCTCTCTAAATAACATGAGTATTGAACAAAAAATAGACCTTTCGTCTGATCACACACCTGTCATCCTTAATATCCACTGCAAAGTTATACTTCAAGAAGCACCACCAAAGATTCATAGTCGGCACACAAACTGGGAAAAATACCAAAACATAGTCACAACTATGACAGAATTAAAAATATCTTTAAAGACCACAGAAGAAATAGAGGAAGCTATAGAGAACTTCAACAGAGTTATACACACAGCAGCATACGAGTCGACGCCGAGAAGCAAGGTGTTAGTCCCAAAGGAACATGTGTACCCAACCTTCATTAAAGACAAAATTTATGAACGACGGCAACTACGCAAGGTTTGGCACAACACTAGGTTCCCAAGCGATAAGAGGGCATTTAACAAAGCGTCGGAAGATCTGAAAGCCATAATCAGTGATCTGCATAATGATAGCCTTCAAGCTTACCTCAGAAAACTTACTCCAACAAGTGACACAAACTACTCACTCTGGAAAGCGACATCGAAGCTCAAACGTCCTAAAATGCAAATAGCGCCCATCAAAACACAAACAGAATCATGGGCCCGGTCTGATGAAGAAAAAGCCAAAGAGTTCGCAAATCATCTGCACAAGGTATTTCAACCTCTGCCTAGCACATGTGCACAACACGACCTAGAAATTAAAAAGTATCTTAGTTCAGCCATACAAATGTGTCCTCCTCTAAGAAGCGTCTCACCAAGAGAACTTACCAGAATAATCTGTAATCTCCAAGATAGCAAGGCTCCAGGATATGATCAGATAGATGCAACTCTTCTAAAAAAGTTACCAAAGAAAGGGATACTCCATCTAGTATTAATATTTAACGCCTGCTTGAGACTTCTAACGTTTCCCAGTCAATGGAAAATCGCACAGGTTGTCATGATTCTGAAACCGGGTAAGCCAGCCCAAGAAGTGTCCTCATATAGACCCATAAGCCTGCTACCTCTTGCCGGAAAACTACTCGAAAAAATCATAATAATTAGAATGCAACAACACCTTGAGGCAACTCTACCCAAACACCAGTTTGGATTTAGAGAAGGACATGGCACGATCGAGCAAGTTCATCGCATAGTTAACATTATAAACAGGGCTTTCGAAAATAAACAATACTGCTCTGCATTATTTCTAGATATCAGCCAAGCATTTGACAGAGTCTGGCACGACGGCCTACTTTTCAAAATAAAACAAAAACTTCCTCACGCTTTTTTTCAAATCATAAAATCATATCTAGATAAAAGATGCTTTGAAGTAAAATATAATGACAAACTGTCAAAAATGCATGAGATTAGATCTGGAGTGCCACAAGGCAGTATCTTGGGACCGGTGCTGTACCTGATTTTCACTGCTGACCTACCAACACTTGATGACTTCACCACCACTGCCACATACGCAGACGACACAGCCCTTCTATCGGTCCATGAGGATCCAATTATAGCATCAAGAAATCTCCAAAGACATCTCACCCTAGTAGAAGAATGGTTTGCTAAGTGGCGCATCAAAGCTAATAAAGAAAAATCTGTTCAAGTAACCTACACACTTAGAACACAAACATGCCCACCTGTTCTTCTGTACAATGAACAGGTCCCTCAAGCTGATGATGCCAAATACCTAGGAATGCACCTAGATCGACGACTCACATGGCAAAAGCATATTTGGGCCAAACGCAAATACTTAGACACCAAAATCCGTAACCTGTACTGGCTGATCGGTCGCAAGTCCCAACTCACATATAGCAGCAAAATTGCAATATATAAAGCCATCATCAAGCCCATTTGGACATACGGCATCCAGCTATGGGGCTCAGCTAGCAATAGTAACATTGAGATATTGGAAAGGTTCCAGAATAAAACTTCAAGAAACATTTTCAATATACCACCCTATATCAGTAACAAATTTATGTATATGGACATCAAACTGAGAACCGTAAAACAGGAAATAGAACCACACAGCAAAAGCTACCAATCTAGACTGTCCAGACACAGAAACGAACTAGCAGCTCAACTACAGGGGCAGGGGAGCCTGAAATTCTCTCGACTCAAGCGTCATAGCATTCAGGGACTAGCAGAAAGATACACAGAAAGAGACTGAGAGACGAATCATTGGACAAATCTCTCGACCAGTGACATAAATTCAGAGTTCCTCAGACAGCACTTTGGACTATTGTTTGCTATTATGAACAGATTGCCAAGCAGCAGATTAAAAAAAAAAAAAAAAATATAACCTAGATATAACATCACCTTAGGGCTTAATAAAAAAACCTGTAATGATGTTATATTCTCAATAAATAAATAAATAAATAAATATTTTTACTTTTAGTTTTTACTAGGGGATCCAACGGGGGAGACAACAGACCTTTACCAAAAAACACTTTAAATTACATGTTTTAGGGTTTCGTAGAAAAACAAGAAACTCTTGTAGTTGCGCTTTGTCTGTCTGTCTGTATGTCTGTCACCGGCTCAGCGAAGAGACTATCAGTCCTAGAAAGCTGTTATTTTGCACACGCACCTGGATTAATTTATATCATATTTTTATGACCATGTCTGTTTGTTTTGAGCGCGTCTTCTACACTATATGTTTTGAAGATAATACTTATCTACACAAGTACCTACCTATTCTTAAGCTAAGATAACAAAACGCACCACGTATAGATATAAAACTGTAAGTAGGTACATATAGGATTAATATGTACGCATCGCGCCTTAGGTAAGATTATGTAACATCTAGGTCATGTGGAAAAAAACAATTAATTTCATCATCATCATCTCAGACGTACCGGCCTTATCGCTGTAAGCAATCTCTTCCAGGCAACCAATTGATTCAAAGAGAGCATAGGGCAAGAAGAAGACGGTGGGTTAAAATCCCTATAGGAAAATAGGTAACTTAGTGTTAACAACTACTTAAACATACATTATTAACTTAACTAAAACTAATACATAACATTAATACTATAAACACCATTATAAAAATAATCCTGAGGTCATTTCTGTAATTTTAAAATTTTAATAAATAAAACCTCAGCCTGTTTAAAGGTCTTATTCTTACCTGTACGGCAACTCTTAGTGGAGGTCAATGGCCCTGTCAAGAATCAGCTGGCGTTAAGGTTGCCGTTAACGTATAATCAGCTGTTGAAGCTAATACCGCACTAATACTTAGTACGTGGTCTTTAATAGATGAATAAAAATCACCGAATCCTGGAAAGTCGTAGAATTAAAGTTGTTCCTTTTCCTTGGGTGATCAACATCACCACTTTTCGGCTCAGTACCTACACAATTAACTCTGTAAATACTAAGCTAAAGTAACCTTGACTGTTGTACTAACACGATTATCGGTGACATGATAGCAGAAAAAATGGCTTACAGTAAACATCATTTCAGTAAATATACCTTTACCAACACAGGGTAAAGATAAGGTTACGTAACCTACAAATACGAATTTTATTTCGCACTTCGTTGATTCGTGCTATATGTAAAGATCAGGTAAACAATGAGTAAAGATAGCCTGATGATAAAATACTGCTGATAATGTTGTTTACAAAATGTGTTTCAGACTTCATATCACACAGATTAAAGAAACTAATACTAACTTACAAAGGGGATTATAATCACCAATAATCACAAACTTATCTATCAATTTTAAGTGCAAAAAGTTCCAGGAAAGTAAGAAAAATACATACCAAAATACCAGTTGCGAAAAACACAGACAGGAGTAGGTAACGAATATCACAAAGCACAACATTGAACATTTTAACCTTGACAAATAAGTTTCAAACAAATTGTACTTTCAATAACGTCAATCGTTGGTGGATAGACAAATCGGTGTCGCTTCAATTATCAACAAAGCATTGTATGCCTTGTGAAACGTTGCATCATCATCCGTGGGGGAACGGCAGGAGAATGTTACCCCTCCTCTCTTGCCCGTGGATGCAGTAAGTATCTGCCAAGGGAGACTTCTGGAAGATGGGCAGCTGCGTGTTTCCGTTTATCAACATCTTGGCGATTCAGGAGGGAGGCCTGTGCTCAGCAGTGCACCCTTGTACCGAGATGATGATCTATGTATGTGATAGCACTTCTGTAAGTCTATGCTTTTAGTTAACAAAGAATAAAGCTCAAAGCAAATCACAAAATACCTTCGAAAACAAATCAAACTTTTCCACAGTCTTGTAGAAAAGTTTGATTTGTTTTCGAAGGACTGCCGGCACCCCACGGCAAAGAATCTCTATTCGTTGCAGTGGGGTGCCGGCAGTAGAATATTACCCCTCCTCTCATGCCCGTGGATGCAGTAAGAGCCCGCTAAGGCATACCTCCGGAAAATGGGCAGCAGCGTCCTTCCGTGTATTAACATCTCGTAGAGGATCAATGAGGGAGGCCTGTGTTCTGAAATGATGATGATGACAACAGCTTAATTCATAAGTTCCGTATCAGTAATTAAAATACAGGTAAGTGGTACTCTCGTGACCCGCCTTACATAAATGTAGTTCTAGCGAGTCGGTCAGATCCGCGTGGTCACGATAAATTGTCTAGATCTCATCCTGTTGAGTCAGAAGCCGAAAACGTTAACACTATTAGAGTGGTTAAATCCTTAGGTTAGACGTCTTTGCCGTGCGAAGCTACGTTCCAAGACAGGAAGTCCAGTTGATATAATGTTATTGTGATGAGAATTACGACGTTGTTAAGTAAAGTAAAGCTTTTACATCTGTGCAGGATTCTAGATGTTCTCACTAATATTATAAATCCGAAAACTTGGATGGAAATCTGTGGCCTCTTGAAGCAAAAACTCTGAAACTCTTAATTCATGCTATGTGGTTCGCCACGAACCTAGAACGAGCGAGATTTACTTTTTTCAATTAACTCCCAATTGCATTTGAACTTAATTTTACGTAGCAAATTGAAAACGTTGAAAATGTATTTGTATTGATGAAATCTCGTTATATTTTAAATGTCATCAAAATCCGAGTATCCGTTCAAGTGTTACCCTAAAAAATTGCGGACAAACATACAAATATTCAGCCGAAACGCCTAGCTGCCAATATTAATTTACTGACTGCATAAATAAACTATCTTGAAGCTCGTCAAATTTATCATAACTAACGAAGCCCCAGATTCATTCCTCGTAAATTTTCATACATCCAGATGATTACTTTGGAAAGCGCTGCGCTGCTCCAATTTCGGTTCTTGACAACCACAACGTTTCAGTACTACAAACCTATGCCATGAGTGCAATGGGATGTGGTTACCCTTACTTGCGTTGCATCAACCAACGTAGACGGACTGAGTTGCTAGACGTAGACGGCTGATGAAAGAAACCTTTTTAACCGAGTTCAAAATAGGAGCAGGTTCTTCTCCGTCGTTATAAACCGATTTAGTCAATTCTTTTTGGTTTGGTATAGCTTTGAATTAGATCCCATTTTATTCAAAACTCAGTTCTGATAATGGGATACATTATATAATATTCATATTAAAGATGTGTATAATTATTGTATATATTAAATTATTTGTATTTGTTTTAGATACATAAGTCTTGTAGATGTTAAATCTAGGTTAAGTGGCAATTAGTTAAGTTGTTATCTGTTTCTTTATGCACGCCAAGTTGATTTTCCTACAATATTTGGTTGACAGGTAGAAAATGCCTACGGCATTATGTTCGCCTTTTGTGCATCTTTGTTATAATTTTGTGCAATAAAGAATTTATAAATAAATAAATAAACTCCTTAAATGTTCAACATTAGAGGAGTTCGACATAATAGCGATTTCGGCATATTAAACTCAAGGTCGAGCATTTGAATTTAGAAAGTATGATTTGGTGGAACTGATGAAGAAGACCACAGATGACCACAGAAAACTCTTCAATATTACAGAATTCAATTTCCCTATCCACTATTCATCATACTTACCTAGACATCATCATCATCAGCATTAGAATGAAATATGAGCCATCTATGCACTACCGTTATCGAACCCACGACCTTCGGATTGAAACACTGCTATAATGGGACATACAGTGGGACACTACAGGCTCTTAATAATAATATAATCATCATGATTTTAGCCGTAAAACGACCACTACTGAACACAGGCCTCCCTCATGGATCTCCATGAGGAGTAGTTGCCATACTCGCCACGCTTGGCAGGCGGGTTGGCGAGCGCAGTACGGAATGTTGTTACACGGAATGATGCTACTGCCCATCATCCGGAGGTATCCCTAACCAGGCTCTTACAGCATCCATGGGCATGAGAGGAGGGGTAACATGCTACTGCCGGCACCCCACAGCGTATTTAATATATCGCTACGTCAATATGGCCATAACGAGCTAAATTTAGTTTGCAAATGTATGCCAAAGCCATTAAAATGAAACAAAGGAATAAATACAATGATTCACTGTTTATCGCGCCGTAGCTATTGTATTTATTTTTTATTTCCAATAATAATACTGAGTTATATACACATGTCGCCGTGGTGTGCAGGCAGTAGAATGTTGCCTCTCCTCTCTTGCCGTGGATGGAGTAAGAGCCTGCTAAGGTATCCCTTAGCAGGCTCTTACTGCATCCACTTGGAAGATGGGCAGCGCAGCAGACTCTTTCCGTGTATTAACATCCCGTACTGCGCTCGCCAACCCGCCTGCCAAGCGTGGTGAGTATGGTAATTAGCTACTATCCGATCCATGAGGGAGGCCTTTGTTCAGTAGGGGACGTTTTACGGCTGAAGTGATGATGATATACACATGTTATATACAATGGTACCTAAAAGAAAAGTGCATCATTAAAAGTGCAAATTTTATTATTACCTATCTAATTGTATTGATAGTGCCAAAGGAGGCAAACGAACTTCAAAGCATCAACAATAACCTTAGTACCTAGTGTAATTTATAAAAACAGCACAAACCATCAATGGAAAAGGTTATGTAACACGTTTAAAGGCAACAATATGCATGTGTGCGATCTGGGTCAGTACTCCGTGTGGATCAGCTGACGCGAGGTCACTGCCCGGCCGGTGAGAAGGTCAACGACCCCAGCCACACCCCTACAATACTCGCAAGTGAATGGAGCTGGGGATGTTTCATCCTATCCGGGAACCAGCGCGGATGAAAGAGACAGCATAGACAAACATTTTATAGGATGAATCCAGATTAGACGTGAAAAGGATCACGTAGTCACGTAAAATAATGTTGAATGCAATGTTTGTACTCTATTCATCATTTCAGCCATAAAACGTCCACTGATGAACATAGGCCTCCCTCATGGATCTCCATGAGGGGTAGTTGCCATTCTCACCACGCCTGGCAGGCGGGTTGGTGAGCGCAGTATGGAATGTTGATACGCGGATAGACGCTGCTGCCCATCTTCCGGAGGTATCCCTTAGCAGGCTCTTACTGCATCCATGGGCATGAGAGGAGGGGTATCATTCTACTGCCGGCACCCCACGGCGGGTGTACTCTATTGAATTGTTTTAAATATTAATCTCTATGCGTAGATTGTTTCTAATTAAGTGTAATCCGTGCCGTGGGGTGCCGGCAGTAGAATGTTACCCCTCCTCTCATACCCGTGGATGCAGTAAGTCTTCTAAACTTTCGCGATTACAACACATTGTTACTAGAGGTATATTGGATTATCGGGTATTTATTAATGTAAATACCCGATAGTCCAATATAGTAAAGATGCAGTAAGAGCCTGCTAAAGGATACCTCCGGAAGATGGGCAGCAGCGTCTTTCCGTGTATAAACATCCCGTACTGCGCTCGCCAACCCGCCTGCCAAGCGTGGTGAGTATGGCAACTACCCTTCATCATGTGGGAGGCCTGTGTTCAGTAGTGGACTTTACAGCTGACATGATTAAGTGTAATCTGAAATAATCCGAATAACAAGGAAAAACTGCCTTAAATTAATTAGCCTCCCTAATCACTAATCCGCTGAAATAACAATTAAAAGAGCTCTATACAAAATAGAAAAAACAGGATGTAAACCGTTCAAATTGTTCAGCACAGTAACACAAATTAACTAGCTCTCCCAAAGACTGCTAATGAGTGACCTTAATTACATTGTTATGACATGTGACGCAACTAAACAATTACCATCGCGCAACACCGTAGGACATTTTTCATTATCATTAAAAAATAAAAATAATAAAAAAAGCCTTTTATTTCTTACTAAAAATTACAGAACATAATTATTAGCTTATTTTTTTGTTTTAAAATTACAGGATTTTATCGCGTACTTTTTTTATTATTTTCCCGACGTTTCGAACACATTTCAGCGTTCTTGGTCTTGGTAAAAAAGGTACGCGATACAATCCTGTAATTTAAAAACTAAAAAATAAGCTAATAATAATGTTCTGTAGTTTTTAGTAAGAAATAACAGATAAAGCTAAAGATACGTTTATTTTGACACACAATTCACAAATTAATCCATAAACAATAATAAGGTTTGAAAAATAAAATAAAAATATAATAATAAAGGGTTTTTTTATTATTTTTATCTTTTAATGATAATGAAAATGATGGCCCTTATCATTATCTCAGCCGTAAGACGTCCACTGCTGGACAAAGGCCTCTCTCATTGATCTTAATGAAGGGTTGTTACCAAACTCAACACGCTTCGCAGGCGGCGCGGCGAGCGCAGTGCGGGATGTTGTTACATGGACGCTTCTTTCCATCTTCCAGAGGTATCCCTTAGCAGATACCTAATGTTTATATCTACGGGCAAGAGAGGAGGGACAACATTCAACTGCCGGCTTCGTAGCCATCGTAGAACAGCTTGTTATCAATGAGTATAAAAGTAATATGGGTCATCCTGTACACGTAAACAAATTATGCCGAGGCGCACGTAGGCCAACCGGCCTTGTCATTGTATTTTGTGTACGTATTTGTATCTCTCGAAATGTTTCTAATTAGCCGTGTTGGCTGAGTGGTATGTAACCCCGACTTTCAATCCGAAGGTCGTGGGTTTGATACCGGCCTTGCATCAATGGATTTTTCTTTCATATACTTGAAGTTTATACGCAGATTTAACTGTCACATACCTTTAACGGTGACGAGAAACATCAGAAGGAAACCCGCAGCTTAGTTAGCTTTAGACGTATTGGCCTGTTCTTTCCTCTGGTTAATAGCTAATTTAACTGAGAGGATGGCATTATTTGCTGTTGCAGTCAAATACATCTAACAATGTCCCAGGCACTGCAGCGTCCCATACAGCAAGAATACCAGTTGCTGCCGCTGTATAAGTTATCTACAATAGATGCAAAGGCCTTACTTATAATGTTTCTAATTAATATGTTTTTCCATTGCAAATCTTGAGGAAAAATATTGGTCTAAAGTATTTATTCAAACAATAAACTTAAATATTTGACAGATTGCAGATTAATGATAACATTTGGCAATGTATTCTAACCACCTACCTGGTGGCTACGTGGTACCATCATTCGTTTTTTGGTGGGTTCCGTACCCAAAGGGATTACTAAGACTCGCCGTCCGTCTGTCTGCCTGTCTGTCTGTCTGTAACCGTGATAGCTAGACAGTTGAAATTTTCACGGATGATGTATTATTGTCGCCGCTATAAATCATACGTAAGCAATCGCCTTGACTATGGAGTTAGTCTGGGATTCTCATGAGTCCAAGTATAAATTGACACTGGAAAAAGTCCAACACAAATTCTCACGCTATCTTTATAAAAGGATATACGGGTATTATCCATATCTGAATCCTTCTCTGTTTGTTTCTGGCATGGTGGGTCTGGACTCTCTTCAACTGCGACGGAAGTTGCTATTAATAACGCATTATTTTATGTTGTTACGTGGTGAGGTAGACAACCCAGGTTTGCTTAAGAGGCTTTAACTGTGCCACGACGCTACATGACGGGCGCACAAGGTTCAGCGGGCCCTCGTCGCCGCCCGCCTGTGTGCCGCGCCGCCTGGAGTCCGGACTTGCGCCGGCGCCGCTGCTCCCACTCCGCGTGCACTCTCACTACTTAATAATCTAATAGCTCAAGCTGACTTCGACGACCGGCTGATAATTTCGCTACTTTCTTTAAACAATTCGTGACATTTTTAAACATTATTTGACGTATTTTTTGAATTATTATATTATTGTTTTTTGAATTGGATGTATTTTTTTAATTTTTTTATTAAATCTGACTATTTGATCCTAATTATTATTTAGCTATTGTTTTAATTTGTAATTGTATATTTTGTATTATATAAATCAATTTAATATTTGGGTGCTTTGCCGCAAGCTGTTAACCCATCTGTGTGTGTTAATATATAAAAATAAAATAAAAATAAATAACAACAGTAAAGTTAGTGTTGTTCGTATGTATGGCTCTGACTCTACTTCTTCATCTGAGTGTGACGAGGTCGGCGTATATACCTGAACGACCAGCAGCGAATATCGCTTAGATATTCTGAGTGTCAGGTACGCGACCCTGCTCGACACACTGTCGATGGTGATAATGTTGTTGATGAGTGACTTGTGAACGAGAAACCCGACACCTCCTGGGACTGTTGGTCGTCCTCCCTGTGGTATAGTAGGTTACCGTACTTAAGGGATATCGTGTCCTCGCCCTCTCTAAGGACTTCTGATAACCCCAAAATGTCCCAGTGTATCTTAATCATAATTTCTTCTTCCAGCTCAACAATCTTTTCGTCTGTCATCAAAGTGTGGATGCTGTGTGTTACTAGGGCCAGTGGTCGTCGTAGGGTTTAGTAGCCGATCGTCTCCCGGGGATTCTTAGCACCCCTAGCCCCGCCGTTACCGTGACTGCTACCATAGCCAGGATTAGCGGGGCCGCCGGGGACTCGGGGCCTGGTTTTATGTTGCAATATCATAAGGGGGTTGTTGCCATAGGTACTCGCTACGCTTGATAGCCGGGTTGGCGAGCGCAGTATAGGCTATTGAAAACACGAAAAGATGCTGCTGCCCATCTTCCGGAGGTATCCATTAGCAGATTTACTGCATCCACGAGCACGAGAGGAGGGGCAACATTCTGCTGCCGGCGCCCCTCGGCTATATAAAATTAATTAATTGAAAATTGGCTCTAAAATATAATTGAGATCAATGAATAAATAAATATATACAATGTACTAAGTGAATAAACATTAATGATTAAAAGAAATACAATGTCAATCTTGTTATCTTACATATCAAAAAAATAATTACAATTAAAAATGAATAATAGCATGATCTATGAAGAATGAAATTAAAAATTACAAATTACTACAATATAAAAAATTACATTTAAATTTAGTTTTAATTTTTATGTTAACACATACATACTCGTTTATAGACAATGTTGACAAAGTTTTTGGTTTACGGGCGCATCTAACGATTTTAATTTTTTGGATACGAGTATACGACTACACTTTCTTCGTTATTATAAACAGTACAGAATTATGATTATTCATTAATGTGTATTATAATTATAATAGCAATCAATTTGAGTGCCCCTGCCAAGTAGATGGTGGCGTGACTTTTTGTGTAAATATTTAATGAGTGCTAGTCTAGTCTTTTGTAGGTCTTGCACCAACATTATTTGTTTTAAGGCGGAACAAATATTTATTGTCCAATTATAGTGGTTTTGGTGATTCTTTGTCTTTAAAATATGTTTATTACATTTGTCTATTTCCCTAGATTTGTCATGGATCATCAGAACTCAGTTTTGAAAAAATAGGACTTAATTTATTCGAACTAAAAAATAATTTTCTAATTCGGTTCATAATAGAAGTTTTCTGAAGTACTTAAATATTTTTAGTTTTAAAATTACAGGATTTTATCGCGTACCTTTTTTATTATTTTCCCGACGTTTCGAACACCTTTCAGCGTTCTTGGTCGCGGGAGGACTGATGTGCTGGGAGCTACCGCCGCGAATTGATGGCAGAATCCACGACTACCCTCAATTCGTCTTCAGATTCAGAAATGTCCAAGTTCACATTACGACACACTACACTGACGGTATCGGACTGCTGTACCGTCGGAACACAACGCACACACTTATTCAACACAGGATTCCATGCAGAAGAGAGACGAAAACCATCTTCACGATTGAAATTTAGGTGTTTCTTGATCTCAATCGCCTCTCGAACTATCCTCTTATAATAGTGTCGTTCTTTGGATAGAACTTTTGGGTCGTGTAGTTCTATCCAGTGGTTAGGTCCTGACTCCAGCAGATGTTCGGCAATCGCTGACTTATACACTTGCCGATTTTTGACCGCGGCTATATGCTCCTTGACACGTTCGGCTATTGTGCGCTTAGTTTGCCCTATGTATGAACGGCCACAGCTACAGTCAATTTTGTATACGCCTGGCATTTGCAGCGGTATGCTATCTTTTGGTGTTCGGAGCTGCTGAGAGACTTTTGAGTAGGGAGTGAAAACTGACTTAATTGAAAATCTCTTGAGAATATTTCCAATCTTATCCGTCACCCCCTTCACGTACGGCAGAAAGATAGGTTGTCTGCTGACCTCCGGCGTTTTTCGGCTTTTCCGTTTTATAGTTTTTCTACTTACATATCCGTTGTGTCTAAGAACCTCCTGAACATGGCTGATTTCACTCTCCACATGTTCAGGGTCGCACAGATCATGAGCCCTGTTAATTAATGAAGCCACAACAGACTGCAAGTGGCACGGATGATGATGCGATGCAGCGTTTAGGTACCGGTCAGTATGAGTCGGTTTTCGGTAGACACAATGCGCTAAGGAACCATCGAATCTCACCATCACTTTGACATCCAGAAAAGCTAAAGTCCTATTAATCTCCATTTCAGAAAGGTGTTCGAAACGTCGGGAAAATAATAAAAAAGGTACGCGATAAAATCCTGTAATTTTAAAACTAAAAATATGTTAACAAATCGCGAAAGTTTAACAAGTTATACTTAAATATTATAAAAAAACATACTTTCAACCTCCTTCTTTGAAATCGGTTAAAAAAAGGAAAATACAACGAAATAAATACTGATCTCCCATAACATATAATTTGGTCGTAGTATAAGTTATCTGTGGTATAAGTTAGTTTCTGTAATCTGTGGTAGTCACAAAAGAGGCTTGTACCCGTAAGTACCTACCTATGGGGTATGGATGATGATGAAAATTCCCAATTCAATATTTCCCCTTCACTTAACTCCATTTAAAGCATCAAAGTGACAAGTACCCATCGTAGAAGATTCCTATAATGCACTTTACATCTAACTGCGAACATAAACATCAAATAGAAATGTGTGAAGTAGCGACTGCCGGTGATAACCAGGTTGTTTTCCACCATCGCGGCTGTAACCTTGAGGTTGGACCGGGCAAACAGACACATTTTACTGACAGACACAATGGCTCTTTTTGTATAAGCATTGATTACCCCAGTTTGCACAGTGGAGTAGAATATGTACAGCTGAAACATTGCAAACAGTGCTAGTGTGCCAAATTTGAAGACCTACTTGTAGGAGTTTCGTTTGATAAACATGAATTGCTTTAAAATTTGGAAGAGATATTAAAAGTAATGATACTTTTTGTGTACTAATGATAAATGAAAGGATTTTGTCTTCGTGAAATGGTGAAATATTCATTTCTTCATTTGGTGTCCGTCTCTGAAGAAGTCGAAAAAAAAAGATTTTATGTTCGTACAACTTAACATATTTTTTAAAATTATGAATTGTACATACGTTGTATACATTATAACTCTGGAATAGCAAATTAAAAGTAATGGTACCTTTTATGTAATAAAATAAATGCCAGGTTTTTGTATTCGTAGTCCCTAAGAAATGTTCTAAAATTCATTTCTTTTCTTGATGTCCGTCTCTGTTATAGGAGTCCAAAAAAGAATTTAAGTTCGTTGTACACTTTGAAGTTCCCGAGATATTGTGAAGAATAAAATAAATATCTAATGGTAATTGTAATGTAATGGTAATGCGTGCTTTAACGGTTAGGAAACATCGTGAGGAAACCCGCGGCTTAGTTAGCTTCAGACCTAAAGACCTGTTGTTTCCTCTGACTAATAGATGACTAAACTGAGAGGATGGTATAGGTGCTGGGCAAGCCTAATCCATCTAACAATGTCCCAGGCACCGTAGCATCCCGTACAGCATGATTACCCGTTGCTGACGATGCATAAATCATCTATAATAGAAAGGTCTTACTTTTTTAATGGTAATTTCATGTACATAGTTCACCTTATAGTTAGTTTCTCAACATACTGCCTGAGATATTTTGAAGAATGAGTAATGATTAGGAGGATTGAAGAGAGTCGTTATTGACGAAAACGATCATAGCTTGCTGCATAAAGGATCTATATTTAACTGGGTAATTAAATCTGTGAACAATTTCTGCCATAAAATAACGTTAAGAAGGAGTAATGATTGCTCCCGCTCCAACTCGCATCACATGATATCAATATGATCGGTTTATGAATCATTGGTCAGGAAAACATTTGAGTTGGGTTGGATGTGACAAATGCATAAATTAATTTATTCCAAAATACGAGTAACGCTCTATTTATTAATCCAATATTGTTCAATTGAACGATAGCTATGACAACAGGAGCTACTCTTCGAATTTTGTAAAATTTTCCATGAAATAAAATGGCTATGAAGCGTTTGCGAACTTAAGTTTCTTACAGTGACTATAAAAGTGATAATGACCAAAGCGATATCTTGGAAAATTTATAGGTATATTATGTACCTATAATTTGAAAACCGGGTCATTCCTGATTGTTTTATTGTTTCTTGTTATTAACCACGTCATCTTCATTACCTTCTTCATTAATTCTGGATTGTTTGGGTGTTTTCTATGTATGAAGTATGTATTTGCAAAAAAAAGTGTAATCGTACTATCAACCATCTAGTTAGTACCCATAATCCCCTAACACAAACTCAGTGTGAAAAATCTTGCATTATTTATTTATTTTCACATTATCCGGCTTACTTCAACCATTACTTATTTTCCATGATTAGGCATCGCAAGGCAAAGCACCTTTAACTGTGAAAAGTTATTCTTAAAAGAGTCAACGACTTCATTACATCTGTACAGATTCCCAACTGATTTATAGGTGTTCAATAAAACAACCGTATTATTTAGAAGAAGTCTCTCTTTCAAGCTACGATTTATTTTTATTGATCCAATGACTAGGTAAAAACCTAAAACGCTTCGATAGCGCGATCTAGAATTTGACTAAAATTAAGGACGTCATGTGTTGAATTTAACTAGAACCTTTTACTTGAAATGTTGAACTTAATGGTTACATTAGACAAAATCCTTATAAATTACAGCTATCACCCCTTTCCTGCCCCTACAAGCCATGCTTATTAAGGACTGAAGGATTGTGTTGTGTATGTCCACAATTGGACATATAGGCCTCCCCAAATCTGCCATTTCGTCCTGTCTTCAGCTTGCATCCAGCGTCTGCCAGCTATGTCGCCGACCTTGGTCCTCTGTCGGATAACCTCGTTGCGGATTATATCCTTCAAAAGAATACGAGCATAGCACGCATTATTATTAATTTTGCTAGCATAATCATTTCTTATTTAACCTACGTTGTCTCACTACTGGGCAAATACCTCCCTCAACTTTTTATATTCGTCCCTATGAAGGGCGGTGCCTACCAATCCCCTCGGAAGGCATCTCTATCTTAATGTAATAAATAACTATTTTAATATAGCTTCGAGTACTCGACAAAACAGGAATAGTCATAATAAGTAAACATGATAACATATATGTATTTACCAAGTTATATAATGTACCGTGATAAACAAAGTAGCTGAATGTTATTGCAGTCTGAGCCAAGTATCTATCTCTACGTTTGACGCACACACGTTCACTCGTACATGTTGACAAGTTGATAAGAGTCTGAATAGCAACTATATTACAATATTTTGTGGGCAATATCATCCGTATTTTTGTAAGCGTTATGTAGGTTAGCTCGCCACATATTAATTTATCGTTCAGTACTTCCGCCTCAAAAATAGTATTGAATAAACCTCTTAGTCCATTTAAATAACGAGTGTTTTAAATATCTAGTTCTTGATTCGCACATTAGTTAAATGGCACTTGCGTGCACGCAGATGTGGAAGTTATTTATAGAATGTAACGTTTTTCACATGTGGATTCGTACTCTATGGTTTTGTTTATTTTTATTATTATTTAGTCTCCACTTTCCCACTGCAGGGCAAAGGCCTCCCTTCCCTTCTTCGATTCTTTGCGACTTAACGCTGTGACAGGCCACGTGCTCAGATTGTTCAGCTCGTCCCGCCATCTCCTTCTGTGTCGTCCGCGCGGCCGACATGCGTTTGGGGTCCACTCTATAGTTATTTTCGCCCAAAAATCGTCGGGCATGCGGCATACGTGTCCGGCCCCATTCCACTTTAGGCTTGCTGCTTTCTGATCAACATCAGCGATCTGAGTCTTGGAGCGCAGTATGCTGTTCCGCACGCGGTCTGACAGTCTAGGATACTACGCTCCATAGCTCGCTGGCATACCCCGAAGGCAGACTTTTGATGATTTGTCAAAGACCAAGTCATATTTCAGGATGGGGAGAACACGTACGTCCATGAGTTTCCTTTTAAGGGATAGTAGAAGTTTGCCCTTCATCAGGTCTTTCATTGACCAAAAGCTCTTCCAGGCGTTCTCTGTGCGTCTAACAACCACTTTTTCTGCTTTCGCCTGGAAAGAGACTATTTGGCCAAGATAAAGGTACTCCGGAACGTACTTGATCTCCACACATGCCACGTAAGCGGGCTGCTCAGTGCTGTTTGACACGACTTTGGTCTTTTCCGTGTTTATCTTCAGTCCAACCTCGAGGCTAGAGGTGTTTAGTTTGTTGATCACCAAGCTAAGTTCGGTCGCTGTTGAGGAGTTTGTTTATTGATCTTTCATATATCGCACACGACTCTCGCACGTGCAAATAATTATTTGCGTACAAAACAAAATGCTTAGAACGATTACATCGTAGTAGGAAGTACGAGTAGGTAATAGCAACAAACGATAGTTAGGAGTATAAGTGTTGAGCGTTGGTTTAGAAATAAATAAATAATGCTGAATATATATAATATATATAATTGTTGTGTTCAGCATTAGTTTTGGAATAAATAGTATATATATATATAATCTAAAAAAAATTCCAAAACTAGGTAAGGCTTTTACTATGGAAACCAGATCATTGATAGAGTACTTAATTTTTTTTTATAAATAAAGACTTATTTTACATGGATAACACACAGACCAGAAACAAATACCAATAGAAAAGCAAACATTCGACCCCCCGGCAGGGTCAAATGTTTGCTCGTTGAGGAGGCTTCTGTCTCTCATCCGGCTATGAAACCAGGGGCCAATTCCCGTGAATCGTGATCCAACTGATAAACGCTTTGGAATCGATATATTTCACATAAACTGTCAAAATATTAATTTAAAAGAACTCTCGTAACCTCACGATATGTCTATTGCAAACCGATCGTGATGCATCGACTGGTAAAGAGCGGCTATCTAGATATTAGTAGACTTTTAAGTGATGTGACAACTTCGGAGTAGACACTGACAACTGAGATGAGACGAATCATCACCCAAAGCCACGAGAATTGGCCTCCAGCTGAACTACGGAAGATCGTCAATCGTTGCTAGAGCTTTTGGTATGGATTTGAAACATTGAATCCTTGAATGACACTTTCTGCCTGTAGATGTGATAGCAGCATATCTACTCGTAGGTAAGTCTATGAACCTGCCTGATATTTACCAAAATACAACCATGGGGAATGCGTCCTCTCAAACATTAGGCACACCTACTTAATTACGAGTAACTTTTTAGGCTTTATTATTATATTATTATTTCAAGGTAAGGTTACCTACTTTAAATAAGTATTTTCAAACCAGTTATTAAAATGATTTCCCTGACGCTCTAATTCAGTTTATGCATGTTTACACAGACGTTTTATAAATCACTTCGGTGAAAATTTTATTTCCTTCTCATGCTACGCGCCCGACAGGTTATAAATACCATTTATTTTTATATTTCCCTGCACAAAACCATAATAATCTGTTAACGAGAAATGTATCAAGTATTTTACAGTGGAAAGCCAGATAGGAATTATATAAAGAAACGCGTAGAACACATGATAACTATGTAGGTACTAGACTAATCAATATAACTCCATTAGTGAAAACAGCATGACTAACTCGCTCATGTCACTGCACTTCTTAATGCAGACACAGATATAATAATACTATACAAGAACACAGCTTATGCGCAAACAGTGGACGCTGTACAGGGTGTACTATAACATGTGTATAGTATAGAGCCGAAAGAGGGGTTTCAGGCAATGAAAATAAAGTCGTTTTGGAAGGGAAAATTGTAAATTTCTATTATTTTTAATGTGTTTATTTTTTATTATTTTCATTTATATATTTACAATTTGATGTGGTGTAAACGTCATCCTAAATTCATAGTTGTTTTTTTTACTTTTTTAAATAAAAATATAAAACATTTGTGTGGTTTAAAGTATTATTTTTGTAGCACTACGGCAACCCTTCACGTAAGTCAATATCCCTGTCAATAAAGTTGGCGTTAAGATTGTCATCATAATCAGCTGTTGAAGTTAAAATTTTTCACTGAAATGTAAACACATGAAAGCAAACAACACACATATACACAACGACACACACACATACATACACACACACAGACATACACGCATACACACTCACACGCACACACACTCACAAATGTATGGATTGATGAAATTAGCTTAACTTACTATTTCCGATTTCAAATAGAATTGTTTCACATAGGTGAATCCACCTGTATTTTTAGTCGCGCTCTGAAACATTTTATATACAAGAATTATCAAAATTATAGACTAAGAACAATTCAATTTATTTTATAATTATTAAGAATTGATCAAATACAAAAAAGTTTAGGTTAAAAAAAATAAAGTTTACAACCACTGGAAGAGAAGCGGCATCTACAGCACAAGTTTCCACTTAGTGTAGATGCTGCAGACCAACGTCAATGACGCAAGTCTTACGCTCATTATGTAATGATAAGCTTAATTATTTTAAATGATACATAAATTAATGCTTGTTTGGAAATAAACGAATGTATTATTCATCATTTCAGCCATAAAACGTCCACTGATGAACAAAGGCCTCCCTCATGGATCTCCATTGTCACCACGCTTGGCAGGCGGGTTGGTGAGCGCAGTATGGGATGTTGATACACGGATAGACGCTGCTGCCCATCTTTCGGAGGTGTCCCTTAGCAGGCTCTTACTGCATCCACGGGTAGGAGAGGAGGGGTAACATTCTACTGCCGGCACCCCACGGCAATGTATTATTATTCTCTGCCAATCCACCTGGCAAGCGTGGTTAGTATGCTGACAACCCCCTTATGATCTTGGATATCCATGTGGCAAGCCTATGTCCAGCAGTGGACGTAGAAAGCAGTCATACGGCTGAGATGATGATGATGATTTCACTGGGATTAAATTAATTGACTTGCCTTTCTAAGTGACTTGCCAATTTATTTACAAGCATAGATATTTTTATAGCTACTTAAGCACGTAATATTGTATCACCCCTTCCCATATAAACATACCTCGAAAGGGATGTTGAACGACAAGGGAATTGTGGTGCAACTTAGTTGCATCAGCCTTTGGTAGAAATAACACAAATAGATTGCATCAGCTTTATTTACCCTCTGACAACAAAATGGAAAATATTATTTAATGAATAATACCAAACTAATAAGTATAACTGCGGTCTCTTATGAAATACAATGTAATAATACCTAATATATCAGACTTTCTGAAATTGACTCAACACGTGATGATGCGAGAAATTGACAGGTCCTTATGATGTCCATTGATAGAAGGTACCTACTGTATACATGGATGAAATAAACATAACCTAAAAATAAGTGAAATCTAATATCTTTTTTTTCGGCTTTACCGAGTGGACAATACAGCATTTTCTTATATATATTTTTATTACGGTACACCCATTTTTCGTAGACAATGGTGTCGATTTTGTTTTACACTATCTAAAACTAATTATAATTAGAGATTTAAAGTTTTTGAATTTGGAGCGTTGACACGTAAATTAGGTCGATTTGTTCCGTTTTAATTTTAGAACGGCACTAACGGAATAGCTATATAGCTAATGTCATTTTAGTCCGTTTTACGTCAATTAAATTACAACAGAATCACCACCAATTTTATGTATGGAAACATGCCATTGTTCTTTAAAATGCAAATTAAATCATGCGATGAAAAGTCATCGCCGAACGCTAACGTCGAGGTTCAAACGTGACTCACTGCAGTAGGTCTACCATGAGTTATCATATCATATCACAATCTATACTCGCTAGCGACTGTAGTTAAAAAATGTATGAAAACTTGTACAGCGTTTCTAGCGGATAGTTTGGTACTAAAATACGCAGTAAATATACTACATCGACTGTAATTCGGGCTTCATTTGCTTAGAATTTGGTACCATGGGTTACAAATCCGACAGATGTCACAGTAACGTTACTTTTAGTAGTTTCTGTAATCTGTGCTATTATGTTACTTTTAGGTACCTACTATAGTAACGGCAGGCGATCTAACAGTGACAACTCATGGTAGACACACAGCTGTTGCCGAGTGACAATCGATTGTAGTGTTCAGTGTTCACGATAGCTCTTGTTGTTATGAGCCTATGAATCAGAGAGTTCAACCGAAAGAAATGACGGAGTTCTAAATAAGTCGGTAGGAGTAAACTTTCAGCCATGACGTTTTGCAACTTTTCAAGTGTTAAATAGATTTCTTTCCACGTATTAACATTCCGTACTGCGCTCGCCAACTCTCCTGTCAAGCGTGGTGAGTATGGCAATAACCCCTCATGATCAGTACTCGGCCATGAGGGAGGCCTTTGTCCAGCAGTGGACGTCCTACAGCTGATATGATGATGATTATGGTGAGACATTTATTTAGTAAAAATCTGCACAGGCAAAAACAGTTTGTCTACACAGACAAGACCAACTTATATAATCAAACAGACTGGAAAAATAATAGGTTATACACCAGATTTCACAATTGCACATCAACGGGTTATCAAGCAAATATAAGAAGAAGAAGAAGAAAATCATTTATTTTTGACACACACAACATATTTTATACAAATTATAAAGAAAACATAAAAGAATCAAATTAGGCTTACACTGTTAAACAAAATAAGATAGTAAATAAGATAGTATAGTCGGGCAGGGCTCCATTAGGTAGGTCTGTTCTGTATACATTTGTTGCAGCGTGTTCTCGCAGATTTCTACGATAAAGCCTGTGATATAAAATGCTTGCATCAGAAATTTCATAATTTAAGAACGCGAGACTAAAGATTTTATAGCACTCAAAAATTCACGCCATTTCACCGCATTCCGGTTGAAACCAGAATGGGCACTGAAGGGCATCACAATCTATTGTAGATAACGCATCGTCATAGGCCGCAAAAAAATAATAAATGACATATGTAGGTATTTCATCATTCATCATTACAGCCGTAAAACGACCACTAGTAAACACAGGTCTCCCTCATGGATCTCCATGAGGGGTAGTTGCCATACTGACGCTTGGCAGGCGGGTTGGCGAGCGCAGTACGCGATATTGATACACGGAGAGACGCTGCTGCCCATCTTCCGGAGGTATCCCTTTGCAGGCTCCTACTGCATCCACGGGCATAAGAGTAGGGGTAACATTCTACTGCCGGCAACCCACGGCTTCACGGTAATGACGTATTTATTCAGGAAATATTCGCAGATGCGTTCCTAATAATATCGGCTAAATTGGCGAGAAAACATGAAATTTCTAGAACATTTCTATTTGAATGACGAAATGTGCTTTGGATATTTTCGGGAACTATTTTGATAGCAGGAACAAGCATGATTTGCAAAGAGTTCTAAAGACCAGTTAACGTAAGATGTTGACTGAGATTGAGATTCTCAAGTCTAATTGGAAAGAGTCCCGAAAACTGTCAAATTTTTTTCATCATCAGATAAATGTACCAAGATTGGTTGTGCACGCCCACTGTTGGACATAGGCCTCCCTCATACATCTCCAATGAGGGGATTTTTGCCATTCACGCCACGCTTGGCAGGCGGCTCGGCAGTATGGGATGTTGATACACGGAAAGACTCTGCTGTCTATCTTCCGGAGCAGAGCAGAACCTTAGCAGACCCACAGCAGATTCTTTCGGGCAAGAGAGGAGAGGCAACATTCTAATGCCGGCACCTCACGGCAGTAGTATTTAGCCCAATCAATCTCAATCAAGTTGGTCCAAGAACCAACAACGACCCAATGCCGCAACATCGGCCTATTATTAAGCCTAACATAACCCTTTCTTACATCCTATAGACAGAAAACTCGCACACATTCACGTAGCAACTTACGCTGGTCTTGCAAGCGATGAGCTACCCTGCCGTAACACAGTTTCTTAAACTAGTACGGAGGGTAGAAATCACTAGCATGCTACCTATTGCAATCACTGTTTTTAGCATAATTCTTGTTTAGGTATCTACTCGTAGGTACATTACTTTATTTGAACTTTTTTTTTAACAAAACTCGATGTACTTATATTTCCGTAGCCACCAACCGTGAATTTGGTCACTACGCAAGACCAGCGCTGTGGCATGACCCGCTTTACACATGCTGCGTAGTAGCCATTTTTAAGTACCTATTTAACTAGTTTGTTTTAATTACTTATAAAGGGCTGGCTCCTGAAGATGGGCAGCAGCGTCTTTTCGTGTATTGAACGTCTCCTACTGCGCTTGCCAACCCGCCTGCCAAGCATGGTGAGTATGGCAACTACCGCTCATGGAGATCCATGAGGGAGGCCTGTTCAGTAGTCGATTTTTTACGGCTGGAATGATGATGATGATGATGAAAGGGCTGGCTTTGGAGGAAGCCTCCACTTGCAGGTTATCTTAAAGTAACAGAGACTTGGTTTCGTCTTGAAAAATGCCCGTAATTTTGAGA
This sequence comes from Pasiphila rectangulata, assembly GCA_963082625.1. Lineage (NCBI taxonomy): Eukaryota > Metazoa > Arthropoda > Insecta > Lepidoptera > Geometridae > Pasiphila > Pasiphila rectangulata. Next base: position 21,389,832 of record OY720240.1, on the reverse strand, counting down.
GCGAGCGCGTTAAGAGACTTCTCTTCAGTGCTCTAGTCAGTAGTAAGTTAGAGTCTAGTTCAAGCGTTTGGAATCCTCACACACTCCTATTAGAAAAGGTTGAAAAAGCCTTTCTAAGATATCTGCACAAACGCAAGCTAGGATATTATCCCTTCTTGTATCCGACTAAGTACCTACAGGGATGTCTCGGATATAACTCTCTAAAACCCAGAAGGGCACTGGATCAGATAACCACCATATTCAAAATTTTCCGTGGTAAAATTGACGCACCAGATCTGCTTAATGAGTCACTTCTGCTCTTTGTTCCTAACAAATATCTGCGTGGCAGAAAGCACGAACTCATTTTTTCCACCCAAGAGTCGATCTGTCGCGCGTGCTGCTTCTCCCATACCTAGGACCCTCCCTGCCCTCAACCAACTCCTCGAGGCATACCCAGATTGTGACGTATTTTCGAAGGAATGGTTGAAGTTGATTTGTATCAGCCTTAGGTACTGTGAGGCGGTATAAAATTGATTTAATGTAATATGGTTGAAAATTGTATCTATTTTGACTTTAATATTTGTTTGACCGTGATTATAGAGGTATACACCGTGTAACCAGACTACTACCGAAAACAGGGGGATTGCAATCAGACCATGATACTGAAAATATTTAGCGAAAAAAACCCGCAAAAAATATGTCAACATTATCTACGTCCTTTTAATTTTTTTTTTGTTACATACGCATACTCCAATATTATAAGAACAATCCTATCTAATTAACTCATTTCAAAAAGCCAGTCCGCCTCCCAGGGTCATCGAACTAGCAAGCTGTACATTGCGGGCTGTAAAAACTAACAAACTTTTTTTTTTTGTCATTGTTTTGGGGTGTTGCACCACCCCTTTTCGTTTTCTGTAGTCGTCTTTTTACACCCGATATAGATTTGTTGTTTTTTTTTATTCGAATATAAATTCTGGTCTTATGTTAGTTAGATGATAAATTAATGGATTGAACTTGACTCAATTTTATTATTTGAATAATTCTGATACTTACTTCTCTTTCACTTTTGTAATGCTGTGTTATATAATATAATTTTAATTATTTTAACTAATGTGATTAATTAGTGTAATTGGTATAAACCGTGCTAATTGAATAAAAATAAATTGAACAGATAGAGTCATAGAAAATGAATGAAATAAAAACATTTAATTTCTAAAGGCTTTCTGTTTCTTACTTGTAAAATGTCGTATTTTTTTTCATCATTTCAGCCGTAAAACGTCCGCTACTGAACATAGGCCTCCCTCATGGTTCTCCTTAAGTTGTAGTTGCCATACTCACCACGCTTGGCTGGCGGGTTGGCGAGCACAGTATGGGATGTTGATACACGGAAAGACGCTGCTGCCCATCTTCCGGAGCTATCTCTTAGCAGGCTCTTACTGCATCAGAGATGCATGCATAAGAGAGTCATTCAACTGCAAAAATTGTAATGTGACAAAATTAAAATCTTTATCAATCTAGAATGAGCGCAGTTTGTTACGCAACAGTGTTGCAATTAGACAGGAGATCATGCGGTTTGCTGGATCTTGGAGGAATGCCAGCTGCTTTTCCCGCGCGCTCTTACCCTACTAGAATGACGCGCGCTGTCTGGTGAGAGAGTTACTGGCAAACTATTATTCCAGGCATTTTATCACATGACGGTCAATCTGTTATAACCAAACGTAATAATTAGTTAAATAAATATATAAATAATGCTGGACAATTCACACAGCAGATGATGCTGTGTGTATTGTCCAGACCCAAGCTAAGCAGAGCTTGTGTGATGGGTACTAGATGACTGATATACTTAATGCATTATGTATGAGACAAAGATAGATATTTTTTATTATATATAGAAAAACAACCAGAACACCCTGAACAATCTGTCAAACAACTGTACAAACTGATCTGTAGATCATACAGACATTAGTCCGGAGGTGGGAATCGAACCCGCAACCTCTTGCATCGCAGACGGACCTTCGCCCGCTGCGCCACAGAGGAGTTAAAGAGGAAGAGTGAGGGACTCCGCTTCTGTCCCTCACTTAGAAATAAAAGTTTTCTAAAACGAACGAATAGGTACAATTTGGTGCTCTATTCAAATTTATTATTTTTATTGTAGATTGTCGTTTTTGTCGGATTAGAGGCCACATAGCCTCTAATCCAGATGAATAAACAAATTTTGACTTTGTTACACGTTATATGTTTCAGTCTTGTAATAATTGGCAAAGGAGAGTCACATTTTGAGTCCTAGAAGGAAGTCGGTCACAATCAGTCCCAAAAGCTTAAAAAAGCTTCCCATAGAGATTGGTGGGACATCTCTTACATTGATATTGGCAGAGTAAAAACTGTTAATGCATTCGGACCCAAAGGCCACATAGAAATGACAATTTATAAAAGAATACATACTAATTTAATAAAGAACATATTATTATGATTATTATTATACTTCAGCCTACTCAGCCTATTGGTGAATCCGACTTTTCAGAAAACATTTTAACCTTACTTTGACTGCAACACAGTAATCGACCGAGTGGTTTTACTAAGAACACTGGTGACGTGCACACGAAAATACTTCAGTTTTCAGTACAATGCTCCTAGAAATCATGATCTCAATCCGGGAAGTACTTGGCACATGATGATGGTTTTGTTCTGCCTTATCATCACTAATAATACTTAAGTATAGAAACAGCGTAAATACACTAGTGATGTACAAATCACACAGCATTATCTAGCCCCAAGCTAAGCAGAGCTTGTGTTATGAGTACTAGATGACTGATATACTTAATACATAGATAGATATTTTTATTATATATAGAAAAACACCCAGAACACCCTGAACAAATATCTGCAGAGCGTACAGACATTTGTCCCAAGGCGGGAATCGAACCCGCAACCTCTTGCGTCGCAGGCGGACCTTCGCCTGCTGCGCCACAGAGCTCGTCAAGGGTATGAAAAAATCAGCAATACAGATTTTTAGAATACAAAAGTTATAGATGAATAATTCTGGACACAGCACCATCTAGCCCCAAAGTAAGTAGAGCTACCACATGGGTACCTATAACACAAGCTCTGCTTTCATATATTTCATCATCATCTTTCAGCCGTAAAACGTCCACTACTGAACACAGGCCTTTCTCATAGATCTCCATGAGGGGTAGTTGCCATATTCACCAATCTTGGCAGGCGGGTTGGCAAGCGCAGTACGGCTAGTTGATACTTGGAAAGACGCTGCTGCCCTTCTTCCGGAGGTATCCCTCTTACTGCATCCACGGGCATAAGAGGAAGCGTATCATTCTGCTGCCGGCACCCCACGGCAGTAGAATATCAAATGTCAATGTTATTTACAAGTATCAAATACTTTTTCTTAATGTACATATTATATTTCATAAACACAGAAAAATTACAAACACGTGTTCCTCGGGAATCGAACCCACGACCTCTTGTGTTTTAGCCAGCTATAAATACCACTGAGCCACGGACGTCGTCAAAAAAATACTGGTAGGGCTTAAGCCCCATCGGTTGTATATGATTTACGCAGCGTCAGCAACTGGTAATCATGCTGTACGGGACGCTGCAGTGCCTGGGACATTGTTAGATGGGTTAGTTCGATATGAGCGGCATGGGTTATTTATTACCTATTATTATTATTATTTAGCCTCCACTATCCCATTGCAGGAAAAAGGCCTCCCTTCCCTTCTTCCACTCTTCGCGATTTAACGCTGTGACAGGCCACGTGCTCAGATTATTATTACCTATGTACCTTATCAATAAATAAATAATGCTGGATAATCCACACAGCATCATCTAGCCCCAAGCTAAGTAGAGCATGTGTTATGAGTACTAGATGACTGATTTACTTAATACATTTTACAACATCCTAAACAAATATCTGCAGATCGTACAGACATTTGTCCCGAGGTGGGAATTGAACCCGCAACCTCTTGCGTCGCAGGTGGACTTCGCCCGCTGCGCCACAGAGGTGGTCATATAACTATTATGTACCTTAACAATGACGTCTTCCTCTCTTCTATATTTATTGTTGTGCCCAACGGTCTGTAATGCTAACTAACACCAATTAGGTTTAGTTTTAGTAAGTAATATTAAGTGGAGATTACAACAAAAATAAATTATAAAAAAAACTTAAGTACATAACTTATTCTAGTCATCAGTTCAGCCGTAAAACGTTCACTACTGAACACAGGCCTCCCTCATGGATCTCCATAAGGGGTAGTTGCCATACTCATCACGCTTGGCAGGCGGGTTGGTGAGCGCAGTATGGGATGTTGATACACGGAAAGGCGGTGCTGCCCACCTTTCGGAGGTATCCCTTGGCAGATTATTAATGCATCCACGGGCAAGAAAGGAGAGGCAACATTTTACTGCCGGCAACCCACGTCAAGAGTAGACACTTCCAATACCTACATCAAAGATATTCGACGGTTTTCCCGAACGCGTGGGCTGTTTTACGTTAACGTAGAACTCACACGGGGGCGACTGTACCAATGCCAAGATTTGGAGTCAGAGTCCACTGGAAACTAGATTATTCATCATCTTTATCCTCATCATGTTTTGTTTTATACTACTAAATGACGAGACGAGCCGAAGGGCCCCCGACGTCAGGCGGTAACCTCTACCAGAACAGAACTAGAACTGCAATGCCATAGAGACCACGTTCACTAAGCACGTGACCAACGCTGCATTTCATTGCGCCCGTCACCCTGAGACAGAGTTGTAAGGTCTCATGTGCCCGCAATTTCACCGGCCCTTCATGCCGTGTGGTATGTACCTGTGGCGTATTTACCCTAAGGCAAGTAGCAGCCTAGGGCGGCAAGATGCTAGGGGCGGGAATCGTGAAAACAAAATCTTATCTAAATAGCCCATCGGATTCCACTTCTGGGCAAAGGTCTTCCCTGTCTCCATTCGTCTCGGTCCAGAGCAAAAGCCCGCCATTCTGGACAATAAGCGTCTAGTTCATCCGGCCACCTGCGCTTGCGCCGGCCACGTGGTCTTTGACTCGTGGGTCCCGCTCTGTGGCTATCTTAGCCCGCATTTCCTCCGCCATGCAGAGGCGGCTCTAGCCCTTGTGGCGCCAGTGTGCCACCAGTACCCTGGCGCCCCCTAGTAGGAACGGGGTGAAAATGGAATACATACATTATATTTTCATATGAAAATTCGGATGCAAATAGTGCAATTTTAAATGATGTCAAGAAGCTTTTTAGGAAGGAAGAGGTTACAACAATAAAAAATCACAACTTTGTAGTTCTTTTAAAAATATTTAATGACTCTGTCTCCAGGTGTTCGTCCGAAGATGGACCGGGTTGAACAATAAACCTTTCAATAGAACTTGTATTCTTTTTCAGAGATTATTCCTTCTCCAGCTTTCTTTTTCGGCTCTGTGTTTACAATTAACGAAATCTTATCTTTTATATAATTTTTATCAAAAGAAAAGCCAATATACTTCATATTTACATGTTTACTCAAAGATGATACTTAATTCATTGCATCAATGCTTATTTCGCAAAACTACGGAGCAGCGGTAAAACAAAACTTGCGGCAAGCGTACACAAAGTACGCGTGCCGCAAGTTTTGCCTTTGAAAATAACCGCCGGCGCCGCAACGTCCCTTGCAATTTGAATTTTAACTTTATGTCATTCTAATACAGCCGAGTTAGCAATGATGGTCGGCGTGTTTTCAAATGAATCAAAACAGGTGCCATTAAAGATAAAGATACGTTTTTTTTGTTACACAATTTACAATTAATCCATAAACAATAATAAGGTATAAAAATAAAATAAAAATGTGACAAAAATGGTCATTACTCAGCATATGCTGTGGCAGAACGGGTCCGTACCACAGCGCTGGTCTTCCGTAGTGACCGAAGTGTGCGGATGGTGGCTACCGCGATACAAAAATGCAGTACGCTAAAAGAAAATATAATAACAAAGTACCTATTAATATCAAAAAAATAAACTAAATAATATATAACTTTTTGTGAATTAGATAACAATATTTATGCATGTAAATGAACTAACCAAAAATATATGAACTGAAACAATGAAAATAAAATAAAATAACAAGTAGAGAATTATTTACATTTATGTATTCAAAACTTACACTTAGGTGTGGTTTGTCCGAGGCCCAGAACAAGTTTTTATCGTTTGCAGAATACTTAATAGTTTTCGAAACGTTACGCGCCTTTGGTAGTGATGCGACACTACGCCAATAAGTACCTATACTTAATCTTTAATTATCTGTTTTAAGGCAGATTTCACGTTAAAACAAAAGTAATTGTGTAGAGTAGGTAAAGACGCAGCTTGTGGTGGCGCGCCTTTGCTACCGCGCGCCTGGCGGCATCGGCCGAAACACGGGCGCAGGGTCTTTGAGTGCGCCGGTGCCCTGAGCGACCCACGCATCTTTGGAGGTGTCGCATTAGAGGGCGCTCGGCGCCCCCTTAGACCCGGCGCCCGTGTGCGCCGCACACCCTGCACTATAGGTAAAGCCGCCTCTGCCGCCATGCGGCCCACGTGTCGTTCGGGAAACCTGTAGATTATTTTTTTAATTTATATAATTAGGTAAATACACAAAACAAGCAATACAAAACTAATAATGAAAACACTGAAATACGTAAATATAAAATATATTATATTGCGTATTTAATATGTATTGAAACGCAATACATGTGTACACAACAAACTTACAATATAATTTATGTTAAGTGAAGCTTAATTAAAAACAGGAAGACAAGAGAATGCAAACAATATTTATTATTATTGGAAGACAAAATAAGTAAGCCAATAACCTACATACATAGCTACCTCATAATTATTTATTCATCCTATTGTTGCTAAAAACACTCCTATTGGGAGAATCGTAGCTGTTCAAAATTATCTTTTATGTAGGTAAGAAGTAAGTATTACCTACTCGTGGCTTCGTCCGTAAAAATTACTCAGAAGAAATAACGAATCATTCCTAGCGTGCCGAACTCACGTTCCATCGAAGTTCCTTCCCATCGAATCTCGCTCCGTAGATAGCTGCGTCAGTAGCTGTATGCCGAATCATTTCAGCCATAAAACGTCCACTGATGAACACAGGCCTCCCTCATGGATCTCCATGAGGGGTAGTTGCCATACTCACCACGCTTGGCAGGCGGGTTGGTGAGCGCAGTATGGAATGTCGATACACGGATAGACGCTGCTGCCCATCTTCCGGAGGTATCCCTTAGCAGGCTCTTACTGCATCCATGGGCATGAGAGGAGGGGTATCATTCTACTGCCGGCACCCCACGGCGGTGTGCCGAATACGCTTCAACTTTTCGCCGGTTCCGTATCATCGAAACCTGTGAACCAGCCGCCGGTATCAGTAGCGACGAATGCCGCTTTTAGGATTCATCATCATCATCATGTCAACCTATCCTATCTATGCTATCCACGTCCACTACATAGGCCTCCCTCATTGATCTCCAAGCACCTACTGATCATGAGGGGTTGTTGCCATACTCACCACGCTTGGCAGGCGGGTTGGCTTACGGGATATTGAGACACGGAAAGACGCTGCTGGGTATCCCTTGGCAGGTTCTTACTGCATCCACGGTTAAGAGAGGAGGGGCAACATTCTTCTGCCAGCACCCCACGGCATTTTTTTGAATTTTTTTATTAGGTTTGTCAATAGTTTAATCATGATTACTCACATAGATCTTGTTAACTAATTGCTTAATGCCACATGATAAACCAATTACAGACAAACACAACATGCACAGTAATATAAAATTTAGGTTAGGTATGTAAAAACAATTTAAGTATGGTAAGGTATGTAAAAAAATTCGCAAATAAACGCTTTAGTGATTACTTAAAACTAATACAAAATAAACAGAGAAGATATAAGGAGTTAAAATTCTACACAGATGATTCACAAAAATATTTTGTAGTATAGACTATAATTTACTATTTAATATAGACTATATAATTTATACGATTATAGTCTTTATTATATGGTGGGTAGGTCTTTACTTACAAAAGGGGGCCGGTACTTACTATATTTATCTAGTCTCTGCATGGAGCTTAGGGCGGCCATCACTGCGAACAGCTGGGGGTTAAATCAGGGAAAGCTATTTCGTGTATCCCCCAAACTGCCCAAACTATTGTAATTTTGAAAAGTGGTAATTCTAATAGTGAGAAATAATGGTATGAACTCGCGACAAAGGCGGTCGAACGCGAACTGGTTACTAAACCAGCGGGTTCCCGAAACTACTTCGGGAACGCGAGCATATGTTCATTAAATTGCAAGCGCGCAAAGTGCAAATCTGCTACGTTCGGTTTTACCCGAACAGGGTATGTAACCCGACTTTCAATCCAAACGACGTGGATCGACCGGCCGCACACTAATAATGGATATATCTCAAAATTCTTGATGAGGTAATATCTTCACGAACCACTACTCTACGACGCAACAACTACTACCTCCTACCTCTACGAGTACTACTACTCACTTACCGCGGTATTGCACTTAAAATAGGTAGTAGAGGTTACCGCTTAACATCAGATAGACCTTCGGCTTGTCACTTCATAAATTACGAAAAGAAATACCGCTAGGTACTGTACTGCTTCTTACTACTCCTACTACTTCAGCATGCCAACTTATTGTATGGAATGGTTTTATATTGTTAGCTGTTGTTATTTTTTATTTTTATTAACCTGGATTGTTAATTTGCCTTGCTTCCTTTATGTACTTTTCTACCCAAATTTTTGCCATTATTTAAACATTGTGTACTGCCTATCTACTATGTATAGTAATTAAGTTAAATTAAGACGAATGTATGTGGCAAGACAAACCTCGTACGGTTTTTATGGCACTGATTTTAATAACTATGTTTTTAAGTTTTTGAGTATAAATAAAAAAAAAACTTAAGTAATGACTATCTGCTCTTTGTAATTAATGTTGTATTAAAATTGTGAATTTATATAAAATGTGTATCGCAGTGCCGCCTGCGCCACACAATACGGGCGCCACTGAAAACCAGCGCTCCAGCAGCCCTCGTGCTGATGCAGCAAATGCTGAGGGGTAGCCTTATTGTTTTCACCTCTCTATCATGTAATTATATACCTGTATGTACAATGTAAGTGACTGTGATAACAATAAAACTTTTTCTATTCTATTTTTTCCATTAAATTAGGTAAAAGTATAAACGGCTGAGTTTAAGTTTAGTCACAAAATCAACTTCTTAGCGCACCATATATTTGAACAACTGACAGTAATTATGTCAAAGCCACATTACAAAAGTTTGTTAAGGTCGTTTGTTTCAATTCGAATAGAATGTGCATTTTTTTGTTATTGTTAAGAGAATAAAGGATGACTCACACTAGACCGTGCCGTATCCGAGCCGAGTCCGAGCATTTTTTTCGAGCGTTGTCCATTGCTCGGCCGTCAGTCGGTTGCCGCTCGGTATAGCGTGAGTGTACATACAAAATATACAATACCTACAAATAATAAATTATACTAATATAAAAATACTATGTAACACTTCTTCCCGCAGCTTCGCATGCGTTTTCGCCGGATAAAAACTAGCCTATGTGTTAATCCTAGTCAACATCTATATGTATGAAAAACTTTAGCTCAATCCGTAGGGTACTTTTTACGTGAAGATGTAACAAACATCCATATATAGAAACAAACTTTCGTCTTATATTCATCATCATCATTTCAGCTGTAAAACGTCCACTACTGAACACAGGCCTCCCTCATGGATCTCCATGAGGGTTAGTTGCCATACTCGCCACGCTTGGCAGGCGGGTTGGCGAGCGCAGTACGTTGATATACGGCAAGACGCTGCTGCCCATCCTCCGGTGGTATCCCTTAGCAGGCTCTTACTGGATCCACGGGCATCAGAGGAGGGGTAAAAAAGTACATAGTCCATTGGCCCGCGCCGGACGCACCGCACGCACGGCCCGCAACGGATTTCAGTTTGCTTTGTATGACTATATCCGAGCCGCCCGCATCGAAAGCCGGCATTTATTCGTTACGCAAATCCGTTCAATACGTTGCGGGCTAATGGACGCGTTCCTTTATATTATAGTTTTATAGTCGGAGTCTCCACGAGCGAGAGAATCTCGACGCGTCCGCGCTATAGAAATAAGTGGCACGACGATAACATCGCCGCGATTCCCTCGCTCGTGGAGACGGCCCCTATAAGGGATACCTCCGGAAGATGAGCAGCAGCGTCTTTCTGTGTATCGATATCTCGTACTGCGCTCGCCATCCCGCCTGCCAAGCGTGGTGAGTATGGCAACTACCCCTCATGGAGATGAAGAGATGAGGAAAGCCTGTGTTCAGTAGTGGACGTTTATGGCTGAAGTGATGATGATATCATTATTTCTAACTAATTAGCATAAGAAAACTCAAATGCGCAGTCTGCTGAGGAAGGAAAACACCATTTAAATACAATAGACACTTAAAATTAAACCATTACAGTATTTCAACTACTCGTAAATACCTACCGCAATAATTGTATAGGTATTCAATTATCAACAGCCTGTATGTAACAGATTAACTTTTCTTACACAGGTTTTCTAAAGCCGGCAGAAGAATGTTGCCTCTCCTCTCTTGCCCGTGGATGCAGTAAGAATCTGCCAAGGGAACTTCCGGAAGAAGGGCACACGCTCGCCAACCCGCCGCCAAGCGTGGCGAGTATGGCAACAACCCGCTCATGACCTTGAAGAACCACGTGGGAGGCCTAACATTCAGCTGTGAACGTTAGCTGAAAGAGGATTTTACTTGGCATTTAGTTTAGTGTTCGCCTGTGTACTTTTAAACTTTTAAGTTTTATTAGCAATAAATAATTTTGTATCTGTGTAGTGAGCATAAGCACAGTTTACAGAACCTAACAGATACACCACTCCAATACAGAAGCGAAAATACCTAAGCTATAATAGCTTACAAATTCTTATTAATAATAACGGCAGTTCGCAGCGAAAAGAGTGAACCATAAGTACGACGCAGAGAGTTGAGATTGCTTTTCATAAGGTATAAGGGATTTCATATTTTTGAAGTTAGTCTCTATTTCATTCCAAGTAACGTAAATAATTTTATAACTATATTTAACTCTGTTATAAATATTTGTACAACTTCATAGTTGAGTGTAGTGATACCATTATTTTGTTAAATCTTCATATGCAAATAAAGTACCTATATTTCATTTCAAGCATATCTCTTAAAAAGAAATCCTTTTTGCTGTCTACACTCGGTTTTCGATGTAACCGTTTCGGTCGCCCCATTTTAGAACCTTTACTCTCAATCGGTTCTACGCATAAACGTTGAATTATAATATCTATGACCTTGATTAGTCGTTCTCAATTCAAAAAAAACTACGTTAGACTAGGCAGTATGGTCTTAGACTATTGCCTGCTCTGAAAGGAGCGAAAAAAAAAATCGTTCTCAATTCATGTTATCATGGTGAACCATTCCGTGATCCCTGAGTTCGCCTGCATTCCGATGTTTAGTGTTCGCCTTGGTTTCCTTCGTCAGTAGCGCGGCCTGTAAGTTGATGGTTACCAGAACAATTCCAAACACGCTAAAAGTTAAACATTTCTGCGCATTACATTTTCGCTATAACAGCGGGAAGTTGTTGTTCCATTTTATTTTAGCAATCATCATCATCACCGGCCCACATCCATTAGTTATGTTGGTTATGTTCAGCAATGAACTACTCCCAGATTCTGCCACTAAATTCTGAATTATTCCAATCAATGATGGATGATTATAAAGAATACAAGCTAAGACATCCCTAAGTGTATAACGATACCTACAACCTTCATACGCTTAGGGATGTCTTATGCAACAGTGTAAAATATTTTTTCGACAAACTGAGCACTTTTTAACCCTTTTCCACCCCCTTTCATTCCCCTCCCCCCTGTGCCTCTTGATCGATATGGGTGACTGTTTGGTGGGATAAAATAAAGCTATTTTTTTCAAGTAAAAGCAAAAAAAAACATCCCCTTTTCAACCCCATTTAGCAACCCTTCGGTTTTTTAGATTTTTATTTTTTTTATTTTTGCGCGGAATCGTATGGAAAATGTAAGCCAGTCGATTTTCTCAGATTTTTATTTAATACTTTTTTTTTACTTTCATGTGTTTATTTCAATCCAAACTGTTGGCCGGTTACTAGTAACATTTAATCATCTAGCTAATTAGTTTAGCCCTATAAGTGTGCTGTGTTAGGTTACTTTCTAGATTCATCAGAAGAAGTAGAGAAGAAAGACAAAAGCTCTAATAAACATTATTCTGGTCCTAAAAGCGCAAATCTAGCTACTCCGTCCGCAAGTTCACTACGAATGTTCAGTTTAAGGTAGGTAGGTATAAATAGACGTATCCGATCCATTTACGCAGTTCGTTATTTTCGTCCGAACAGCTGAAGCTGACACATGGCAACACGGATCCGTATGGGCGAGTTTTTTCACTTTCATTCAATTACGCCTTTGTGTCACAGATTGCAAAGTGCCGTAGGAAACAAAACATAAATACAATAATACAATACAGTATGGTTTTGAAATTGTTCACTTCAGTTGTAGGTATGTTGGTAATGTTGTCAAATGAATAAACGGACAATAACATTTTGGTGCGTGATGGGGTTGTTGTACATTTGCCACAAAGTAAATTCGTCACATTTTTGTAAACTCCATACATTGAAAGTAAATTCGTCACAGGTAAGTAAAGTTCATCATAAAGTAGGGTTAGCAAGTAAAGTGAATGGTGTTTAGCGCTCGTAATGAATCTAATGTTTTACCTATTGCCAAAATTAATTGGGTTGTGGGGAAGTCTGAAACCGTGAGAGTTATCGAAAAGCCCTGAAAAAAACTCACCCGGTATACTCCTTGGAATGTTCTGGGAAAATCAGCCACACAATCGTGATATTTACGAAAATGTAAGAATTCAAAAATGTGATTATTACCTTGTATTATTTTTCAATTATATTTTATATTTGTGTTGTTATTGGCAAATCAGCGACTTCTCAACTGTGATTTTTATGTATAATGTAAGGTAAAATTTTAGAAATCCTGATAATAAAAAATTAAAAAAATAATATTTTTATTTGGAATTTTATTTAACCCGTAATGAGTGTGAAAACATTTGTTTTGTTCTATTCTACTTATTTTTTGACTTTTCTGCTGTCTCTACGGAAAAAGCTATGTGACGAATTTACAACAACTAAAAATAATAATATAGAAGTGTGGCGAATTTACACATACTTTATTTCGTGACAAATTTACTTTGTGGCAAATGTACAACAACCCGCGTTATGTAAGTAGAGTCAATAATTTGGTTCACGCAATCCTTCTGTTTTTTTTGTAGGCGTGTGGTGCCGGCAGAAATTTTCCCCTTCTCTCTTGCCCGTGGATGCAGTAAGAATCTGCCAAGAGATAGATACCTCCGGAAAATTGGCAGCAGCGTCTTTTCGAGTATCAGTATTCCGTTCTGCGCTCGCCAACCCGCCTGCCATGCGTGGTATGGCAACAACTTCTCATGATCCGTACTTGGAGATCCATGAGGGAGGCCAATGTTCAGCGGTGGACGCCCTTCGACTGAGATGATGATGAATCCTTTGTTTGGTAATTTAAAATAAGAAATGATCACGATAGCTGTAGGTACTTTAATAATAATGGTATGGACGTATCATAAGCAGGGGTACTGTCATATAACAAAAATACTGTTAGGACTGATTGTAGACAACGTGCAACAAAAGGAAGACCAAAGAAACGAATGGATGGATTTTGTAAAGATATGAGGAATAAGAAAGGATGCCTAAATATTTGTGCTCAGCCCGTATTGAACTTACGAACTTCGGATTGAAAGTCGGGAGTACATACCACTCGGCCAACATGGCTGTTAGGGTATATTATGGATATGTGTATTGCGTACTCAGCCGAAAGGGGGTGATTCTGACCACCCCAAGAAATAACTTGAGTTCTACGACGTTTTAGGATTCGATGATTTTCATTTAAAAAAAGTTACCTTGAACCTCACAAAGGGTATTTTATTAAAATGTATAAAAAAAAATTAAAAACCGATTATCTCCTTAGTAAAGTTAATAAAAAAAATACGAATTCCCGATTTTCTCCCTTCCAAAACTACTTGTTACATGGGCTGATATCCCCCGAGTACCTTTCGGGTTAGTTATACACATTTTATAATACACCCTGTATAAAGGGGACTAAATGAAACTAGTAGGTAAATGACAAAATACAGGATTTTATCGCATACGTTTTTTCTTATCTTCCGACGTTAAGACCGGATCGCACCTAATGCACCGGTAATGGTCGAGGGATGACTGAAGTTGCATCAAAATCCTGTATTCTAAAAACTAATAATACCTATGTTAACAAAGCGCGAAATTTGACAAGTTCTCTAAGACAAAAGTGTCTTGAGGAAACGACCTAGACTTGTCAAAAAGTAATTTGGCTAACGTAGGTTATTGGCGGGTATTGTGGGGTATTGACACGGATATTGATCCCTCGGCGTGGCATCTTTAGCCTATATTTCAGAGAAACATAAATAGGAAGATTAGTATTTTAATTATTCCTTTATTTTAATGTTATATTTTTTATGTGGTGTGCAATAAAGAGTTTTCTATTCTATTCTATTTTAGTTTAGTAGATAGAGAAAATGGCAGCAGCGTCATTCCGTGTATCAACATCCCATACTGCGCTCGCCAACCCGCCTGCCAAGCGTGGTGAGTATGGCAACTGCCCCTTATGGAGAACCATGAGGGAGGCCTGTGTTCAGTAGTGGACGTTTTACGGCTGAAATGATGATGATGATGATGAGATAGAGAAAAAACGCAAAGGCGATAAATTCCCGTGTTTTTGTAATTCAATTATAATGATTGTGAGTTTACGAAAAACTATAGTAGAGGTAGATAGAGGTTTGAAGGCTGTAAGCAGAGTATCATAAGTGCCGCAATGAGTCTGTATTTAGGAATTTTATTCAGTATCATCATCTCAGCCGTAGGACGTCACAGCTGGACAAAGGCCTCCCTTATGGACCTGCAAGTACTGATCATAAGGGGGTTGTTGCCATACTCACCACGCTTTGCGGGCGGGTTGGCGAGCGCAACAGGGGATGTTTATACACGGAAAGATGCTGCTATCGAGGTATCCCTTCGCTCTTACTGCATCCACGGGGCAAGAGAGGAGGGGCAATATTCTACAGCTGTCACCCCACGGCATTCAGTATATATTTGTATTATTTCAGATACTTAATACAGGGTGTATTATATATAACATGTACATAACATACTAACCCGAAAGGGGGGACCCCGGGAAGGGAATAAAAAAAAAAAGAATACGAATTCCCGATTTTTATGGGCTGAAGAACGGGTCTTCAGCTCATAAAAATCGGGAATTCGTATTTTTTTTATTTTTAAATGTACTAGATGGTATGATTGGAAAATAATCCTGAGGTCATAATCAAACTTTAAATTTTATTTTGACTTCTTTATAAAAAAAACCTATTTGTGGTTAAAGGTATTTTTATATCTAAACTTTTTTATTTAACCTATGTTGTCCCACTGCTGAGCAAAGGTCTTCCCTAAAGTCTTCCAACCATCCCGATCCTTTACAGACTCCCACCATCTTTTGTCAAAGGTAACAAGTTCATTTTCGGGTTTATTTGTAAAATTAAAACTTCAAAATAGTTTCCTTCTATCACTGGTAGGAAACACAATTTGACAGTGACAACAATTGTGATTAATCACAAACTAGCTTTCTCCGCTTGCCAGCGCCATCTGTTGGGTTGAGTAGAAAACACGTTTTTCTTTTTGACTGAAAACGGAACATTGGCCATTAATTTTTACGTAAGTAGAATTGCGTCATTAAAATTTTTAAACATTTCTATTTCGGACTCGCCATTAGCCCTTGTTATTAGATCTTGAGTGCTGATTCGAAGGTCAAGAGAAACATCTGGGTTCCGTCTTTCAGGTATTACATAGAATGTTGCTAATGTATGGTGGAGTATAAAATTAACCGGGTAACATGTCGTGGGCACAGTATAATAAACACCGTGTTGTGGGGTACCTAGTCCCTTAGAAAATCCACGATTATACCCTATATTTAGAAAACTTCCCCATAAATTAAAATTCCCCCACGACAAGCGATTTGTATTGATGTAATCTCCATAACTTATTTTGCAGTTGTATATTTAGTATAGTTATTATATACGTTGCAGTATGTCGCATTATCTAGCTACTCATTGAAGCAAGTAAGCGGAAATAATGTACTAAAATAAACGTGTTACACTATTGTTAAGACACGTAAGCGTTTCTAAATCACCTAAGTAAGCAACATTTGCATGGTATTGAGTAATGCAAACAATAATTCAACGTTATCGAGATCAGTGAACTTAGTCATGAAACTGAAGGAAAATATGTCCGTGGTTTGAACACGCAAATTGTTGGAGCTGTAGAACATTCTGGGCACGACTTTCGTGACAACGCATAGTTTAGAACGATTAGTAAACAATCCTTTGCCACTGTTGCATATTTTGCCAAACATTATTAAAAAAAGCAAGGCCTTTGCATCTATTGTAGCTGATTTATACAGCGTCAGCAACTGGTAATCATGCTGTACGGGACGCTGCAGTGCCTGGGACATTATAAGATGGATTAGGCTTGCCCAGCACCTATACCACGGCGGAAATATAGATAATTATTCTGTGCCTATACCATCCTCTCAGCTAAGTCAGCTATTAGTCAGAGGAAAGAACAGGTCAATACGTCTGAAGCTAACTAAGCCACGGGTTTCCTCATGATGTTTCCTTCACCGTTAAAGCACGTGTTAAGACGTGTGCACATACATTTTTCAAGAAAGAAAAATCCATTGGTGCACTGCCGGTATTGAACCCACGACCTTCGGATATGTACCATCCATACCACTCGGCCAACACGGCTTTTTTGCCTTAATAAATGATGCTGAATATAAGCACTTGCATTAATCGAAAATAATGCCGTGGGGTCCGGTAGTAGAATGATGCCCCTCCTCTCTTACCTGCCAAGGGATACCTCCGAAACATGGGCAGTAGCGTCTTTCCGTGTATCAACATCCTATACTGCGCTCGCCAACCCGCCTGCCAAGCGTGGCGAGCATGGCAACAACCTCCTGAAGATCAGTATCTACTTGGAGATTTATGAGGGAGGGCCATGCCCATGTGCAGCGGTGGACGTCCTACAGTTTCGATGTTAGATTAGATATTTCATTTATTTATCATTATGTACAGGCCAAAGGGAGGTGAATCATGATATCTTTTTATTTTTTTTATTTTCATATTTATTTGGACAACAAACAGTTGCAACAGAGCGCTCTCCAGTTTGCACTGGAGAGCGCTCATTTTGAAATTGCTTTGATACCATCAAAACCAAATACATTCTCAAAGCAATTTCAAGGTTTGGGAATGTAGCTCTGAAATTTTGATCTACGAGAATTTGGTAGGAAAATAGTTCCAGAGATTGGTCTTTTCCATAGTCCTTTTTGTATGAGTCAATCAAAGACACAAACTGAACCAACTCATTACCAAGACTAGGCTCTAAATCATTCGTATAATCTTTCACCAACATAGCAGTTAATTGTGTCACAATAATAATTATTTGCCAATCAAACTACATATCTTGCTGCATAAAGAAATATGAAAAAAATTACCAATTAGTCAATAATAATTGATTTGTATAAGAATTGAATAACACCAATTGTTTACATACTGCAATTAATTTATATGTAGGTATACATATATATTAAAAAAAATAGTCGAGACACGGAATCGAATACCCAACCTCCGAGGTTGCGGGCAAGTACCACCCCACTCAGCCATTGAGCCATTAGGATACTCCCTTAAGATGGGTAGTAAATTGCAAGTGCTTATCAGGGCCATTTGAGATTTTGATATTTTACTGATTGCCTGATTGGAGTGAACAAATCTAGATCAATGACTTCTGTCAATATTTAAGAATAATATAATCAAATAATCATGTATGTACATAGTACTGTAGTTAAAGGTAAAAAAGCCAAAAAAAAATATCAAAGGAAAAGATGCTTACTAGTTGGAATTTGAAACATTTTTTTTTCGAAGTCACTTTTGGGGGGGCCCCCCGTTTATGGAGGCCCGGGGCTTTCGCCCCGATTGCCCTCCCCTAAATCCGGCCCTAGGTGCGCGCTTACTTGCATTTGTCTTGCAAGGAGTCGGCACAAATACATAAGTCTAGTTTGCGACCGTAAGAACAATAAGGTATACGAATGCTTATCTGGTTCAATATTTTGTTGCAATCGAAATAATTATGGCATATCTTGAATAGAAGTAGTTGTTCGAGAAAGATTTTTCTCATTGCTAACGTAGGTAGGTAGTAGGTGTACTACTTGTTCAGCAGCACTTCGTAGGAGGACTGCTAAACAAATACCACTTACCTGATGGGGATGATAGATTAGATGTAAAAGTCCAATTTCGGGAAATGCGTAGGCGAGGAAATGCCGAAGGGTCATAAACGTCCACAATTTAAAAGCGTTAAACTTCGCCCTATTGAAGCTAAACAAAACGATCTGTTATGTACGTAAAAGGACTAATGGCTGCCACTGTAAACAGTTGTTAGTGAAATGAAAGCGCTGGCTAAAGTCCAAATGTTGCTGTTCAACTCGCAGTTAATTACTTACTTGAATTTGGATACTTGCGTAAATAAACACGGTTTGACCGCAGAACTGTGTGTGAGATTGCAAACAGTTTGTATTTTTTATAGTGTTCAACCACACACTTACGAGTAAGTAGGTACTAGTACAAAAAACATTGTGATACAAAGAAAAATCTTATAACATTTTTCGGTTCCGGCCGGTGGTTGAACTGACGTTGGTTAAATCTAACCTCGTTAAACTACTTCCAGATTTATTATTATTATTATTTTGAAAGGTTTTTTTTTTCTCAAAATATCTTTTAGATATTTCGGTATAAGTGAAACTCACGAGCCTAAGCCAAGTGCGTATCACTGGAGTGTTGAGTTGTCGTGGAATCGTCCTGCAAGAACTTTCGGACCGTTCTACAGGTATTTAATATGGCAGCTTTCTGCATAGTCACGTGTAGGCTTTCCTGAAGACCTAACACTTTCAGGTAATGCATGAGATTCGTAGGCACAACGCCGGTACAAGAGAGCACAAGTGGAACGATATAAACCTTGTTCATTTTCCACATTCTCAGTATCTCTTCTTTTAACTCTGTGTATTTATGTATTTTTTCCGTCACTGTTTTTTGAATGTTATGTGTATTTGGTATTGCGATATCTATTAAATATGTATGTTTGTTGACTTTGTCTAGTAATGTGATATCTGGTCTATTGTTATGTACAGTTCTGTCTGTAAGAATAGCTCTATCATAATACATTTTGTAATTATTGCTCTCTAATACCGGCTTAGGACTGTATTGGTAATAAGGTAAAAGTTTTCCAGAAACGAGATGGTGCTTTATTGCGAGTTTTTGATGTACAATATGAACTACTTGGTTGTGTCTATGGGTGTAGTCTGTTTGTGTGAGGCTGGGACAGGCGCTGGTGATGTGTTGAATGGTTTCAGATTGACGGTGGCATTTCCTACATTTATCGTTTTGACTGTTGGGGCTTTTTAATATGAACTTTCTGTAATTTCTTGTGTTTATAACCTGATCTTGTATCGCTATCAGAAATCCCTCCGTTTCAGGGAATAGGGAGCCAAATCTGAGCCAGTTGTTCGAGGCTTGTAGGTCAATGTGTGGCTGCTCTAAGTCCTTTATATGACGACCATGGAGTTCTTTACTTCGCCATCTATCAAGTTTTTCTTTTTCATTATCTGTGGAATTTTTAAACTGCAAGTCTTGATTATAAAGATTTAATGGTGTAAAGTTTTTATCTAATTCTGTAGTTGCTAAGTGTATTTTACTGGTGCTTGATTTCTCGTAGAAAAACTTTCGCAGGTTTTGAATCTGGCCTACCCATAAGTTTTTCAAATCAATAAGTCCCCTTCCACCTTTTATTCTACTTAATGAAATTCTTTCAATCCCAGACTTAGGGTGTAAATAATTATGTTTAGTGAATGTTGTTCTAGTTTTTACTTGTAGCTTTTTTATGTCTGTGGCTGACCATTTAACAATGCCAAACGAATAGGTTAGTACAGGAACCGCATAAGTATTGATAGCTTTTATAAGATTTTTAGAGTTGAGAGGTTTTTTACATATAAGATTTAGTCTATGGATGAATTCTTTTCTAATTTCTGTTTTAATACTGACGTGATCAATTATCCTACCTTGGTGAAGTCCTAAATATTTATACGTTTCATTCTCTTCTAATACTACAAATATATTTTCATCATCATTATTATGATCCCTAGTCGATACTTTGACTCTTTGTAATTTTAGAGTTTTGCATTTATCTAATCCGAATTTCATATTTATATCTGTACTAAACTCTGACGTTAAACTTATTAATTTATTCATCTCTGTACAATTTTTAGCAAATAATTTTATGTCATCCATATACATGAGATGAGAAATGGTGGTGTCTGTAGTAAGTTTGTATCCAAATTTTGATTTATTTAGCATATTTGATAGTGGATTTAATGCCAGACAGAACCACAAGGGACTCAATGAATCTCCCTGGAAGATACCATTTTCAATATAAATTTCGTCTGTGGTGACCAAGTTATCGTTATTTCTGAGTGATAGTGTTGTTCGCCAGGTACTCATAGTATTTTCTAAGAAAGTAATAATGTCTGGATTTATCTTATAAATCTGCAATACACGGATCAGCCAAGAGTGTGGTACACTATCAAAAGCTTTTTGATAATCGATGTATGTTAAATGTAAATTACGGCTATTAGTGGTAGCATGTTTAAGTATGGTAGAATCTATTATTAATTGTTCTTTACATCCCTTATGGTTTTGTCTGCACCCCTTTTGTTCTTCGGTAAGTACGTTGTATATGGATAAATGGTTATTAATTTTACTAGTAATGCAAGATGTTATTAATTTGTATATGGTGGGTAAACATGTGATTGGGCGATATTGGGAAGGATTTGCTGTATCGTTGCTCTTTGCTAACATAAAGGTAATTCCTTTAGTTACAAACGGCGGCAGATCTTGGTTTCCTTTTACAACATTCGTTATAATTTTTGCTAGAGATTCATGGAGCACAGTGAATTTTTTATACCAGAAATTATGTATTCCATCAACTCCTGCAGCCTTCCAGTTTTTCATCCTTCTGGTAACCGCTTCTATTTCTAATTTTGATACCTCCGTAAAATCCATTTCTTGGATATTAGCTGCATTTTCTTCCTCTGTTTTAATCCAATGGGCTTTATCGTTGTGTTCTCTATCCCTTTTCCAAATACCGGCCCAGAAGTCTCTTAAGTTTTGTTCTGTTGGTATTTCCTTGTTTATATTTATTTCTTTATTTTCTTTTAACTTTCTGTAAAATAGCTTTTCATTTGTATTAAATAGTTTATTATCAGTTTTTCTTTGTAAAGATTTTATGTATCGAGCTAACCTTTGTGATTTTAATGTTAATTTTTGTTTGAGTGTGTCTAGAAATTCTTCCGGCCTAGTATTATTTTTCTCGTGGATAGTATGGACTTTATTTTTGTCAAAAATGGAATTTACTTTCTTTATCAAATTCGGGTGCCTATTGTTATTTATATACTGTGTAATCCTGCCGATATCAGCCCGGAGCTGCTTAATATCGTTTTCTTATTATTATTATTATTAAGAGCCTGTACTGTCCCACTGCAGGGCAAAGGCCTCCCTTCCTTCCTTCCACCTTTCTCTGTCTTGAGCTACTGTGGTCCAGTCTTCCAAGTATGCGTCGAGTTCGTCTTTCCATCGACGTCTCGGTCTGCCGCGAGGTCGTTTCCTGTCTTGTGGGATCCATTCGGATTTTTCCAGATTTAGTAAGGGTTAATTAAATCCGGAAGTGCAGCATTTCCGGATACTAAGCTACGGAACCGTTGACGGGCTGAGTAGAAAACCTCGGCTGGGCTCGAACCTGTCAAACCACAACGAAACCTTTATTTAAGGTGAAGGATCGAGATGCAGGGAGGCCTTTGCCCAGAAGTGGGACACTTACTGCTTATTGTAATTGTAAGGTTTGTCATGTCCTTGCAATGGATCGCCAAATTTTTATGATTCCTTCTCCTTAAAGTGTAATATTCATTTTTGGTTATTTATTTTTTGTCGACGCAAGTGTTACGCACCTACTCGGCTTTCTCTTTTTCGGTCAAGCTCAGCTGACAGAGTGTTGGTAGAGAATAATAGTGAAGGAATTAATCAAAATGTTTTAATTTTAAATTTATTTATTTCGTTTAAGCCTAGAGTATAACAATAATAGTGAAAAATAATCTAATAGTGCTTTCTACATTCATTCGTGTTTTTTTCTGTCTTCTGAAAAAAAAACTCCGATTAGTAACTTCAACTTGCTTTATAAAGCTTCCTCAGAGTGATTTTATTAATTTCTCGTCGGTGGGCACTAACCGGTGTTTAATTCCAGCCCCGCTATGAAGTAGATTGACTATAAGTTATCCAACTTGCATCTCTTCTCCGCCTCTATGGAGTTCAGGAGCTAGATGTCCGAATACAACACAGTTAAGTATCGCCTTTAGCGTCATAAAGATGATTTACACAGCGCCAGCGACTGGTATTCACTTTGAGGCAGTGTTTGGGACATTGTTAGATGGATTAGGCTTGCAAAGCACCTTCTCCACCACCATCCTCTCAGCTTGCTCGACTATTTGTCAGAGGAAGGAACAGGTCAATACGTCTGAAGCTATCTAAGCCGCAAACACTTTCTAATAACAAACAATAAAAAAGAATTATCTAATTCGGTGAAGACTTTTTAAGTTATGCGCGTACATACATTTTAGCGATTTCATAACACTCATTTGCCCAGGCAACAAAATGTTGCCTGGGCCAAATAGATTTTAATGTAAAGTTCTAATGAACCGCGGACCTATGAACCCGTCAGGCTTTTAAACAATGGCAGCCTTTAGTACATAGTCAGCGCCACCTCAATCAGAAGGTGCCAACTCGCGTATTCCAGCGAGTTTTAGATCCGCGAGATGACGAATGAGTCCATGCGAAAAGCGGGAACTACAAACATTTACATCCAGTTTTATGATAGCAGCGGCGCGTTTTTTTTATACAACTTAATAACGAGGCAAGCCAATAGCCCACCTGATGTAAAGCGGTAACCTCTTTCTATTACAACTGCAGTACCTCGGTGATCACGGTCACAAAGCATGTGACTATGTGACCAACGTTGCATTGCATTGCGCCCGTCACCGACAGAGCTGTAAGGTCTCATGTGCCCGTAATTTCACCCTTCAAACCGGAACACAGCAATGCAGACATTAATGCTTGGCGGCAGAAATAGGTACGGTATTTCCCCGGATGAACTCTTCACAAAAAGTTCTACTACTACCTACACTTTAGAGATGGCGCGGAAACTTTCAAAACTTATGTTAAACATGTTTCCACACTTTCAAAACTTACCTTATGAGAAAATTTAAAACAAAATGTGAAATGATTCCCTTAAATGGAATCACAAAGAGAAAGAAACCAGCGCTCGGCTTCTTAACCTCCTTAACGTCGCACCAGTTACTGGCCCCTCTTCTAGTCTTAAAGTTCTAATGAACCGCGGACTATGACCCCTTTTCGTTTATAAACATTGACAGCCTTTAAATTTTTAAACAACATATGTTTCCACAATTTCAAGGCTTGCACAAAAAAATATGAAACGAATCGTCAAATGACTCCAATAAATAGATTACAAAGATAGAAACCAGCACCCAGCTCCTTAACCCATCGCTGTCGCACCAGTTACCGGCCGATCCAGTTAGAAGCCGATCACACCTCCTTGTACCACAGACAACATGATACCATCCTAGTATTACCAATAATTATTTCCGCAGAGTTATGTGTACAGGTTATTTACAATTTACAATCCGGTTTTAACTAGTTGCTGGCTATTAGATCAAGAGCTGTGTCGGCCGAGTGGGATATGTCTTCGACTTTTGATCAGATGTGGGTCCGAATTCGATGAATTGTGTTTTTTTATACTACTAAATGACGAGACAAGCCGAAGGCCCATCTGATGTTATGCGGTAACCTCTACCTATAAGAATTGCAATGCCGCGGTGATCACGTTTACTAAGCACGTGACTAACTACTCTGAAAAAAAATTACACATACAGTGCATCGAGCATAAGAAAATACTTATAAATAGAGGAAACTTACATAATATAAACTAATATAGGTAAGTATATAAAAGAAAAATAAAAATGTACTTACAAACAATACTGTGATTGAACATAGTGCAATTTTCAGTCCAAGTAGTTCAACTGCTTTTTTATGTTGAAAGAATTGGAGTAAACGTATCCAATATGTTCAACTGCACTGCTTTTGCACTTTTCTCAGCGAATAGCGTCAATCAAATTAAAATTTGGAAAATATAGGTATCGTCATTTAGCAGTAAGTATAAAAAATAAAAAAATAAAAATTCAGAAAATGCCCCTGACGGAAGATCAGCGTTGGTTGCCTAGCTTGCTCATAGGCTTAGAAAAAAATTCTACGTCTATGAGCTTGGTAGACAACTAACTCAATGCTGAGTCAGTGTCCATTTTGTGATGTTCGGTTTACAATATTGACGTGTGCTGTTATTTTTTGGGGAGTTAAATCTGGTTTGACGAATTTGGTCCAAAATGAAAAATGACTAAGTATTATATGGATTTCGACCCAAAATATCTACGGAGAGTGCAATACTTTGTTTAAAGCATACCGTTAATTACTACACAAGCCGTGGGACCCGAGTATATGCCTGCTTTCTCGACTTATCCAAAGCTTTTGATTTGGTATCCTATAACATCCTGTGGAAAAAGCTAGAAAGCATTAACCTACCACCTGAGACTATAAATAATTTTAAGTTTTGGTACAGGAACCAAATCAACAGCGTAAAGGGGGGGACACAATGTCAGAAACTTATCGGCTCGAGTGTGGTGTAAGACAGGGTGGGCTGAGCGTTCCCTTTTCAACCTTTACCTTAATGCACTTATCGAGACGCTCAGCAGTCAGCATATTGGATGCCATATTGATAACGTTTGTGTTAATAACTTAAGTTATGCTGACGATACTGTTGCTGAGCGTCTCGGTTTGTGGGTTAAGGAAGCTATTATCAAATTGTGTACAAAAACAAACCCCATCGATTAAGGTTCGAAAGAACTACTACCTACTGAACGGCGATGTATTGATAAACAATAATTTGAATGTAATTGTTTAAGTAACAATGATAAAACGCGGACTGAGGGCCGCTTGCAACACACTGACTACAAGCTGGCTTTTCGCGTCAGACTAACAAACTGACGCGAAAAGCCAGCTTCAAACGAAAGGTCGTAAGCGTCAAAACAGTAATTAAGTAAGTTAGTTTCTGTAATCTGTGGTTTAAGCATAAGTAAAATCCAATCACCATTTTGAAAAGGTTGTAGGTAGGTATAGGTTTATTATCACAGAAAATTTAGAGGCATAAATCGGTTTTGCTCAACTGTAAAGTTAAAATCTATGTCTTTATAGATTTATATAGATATACTATATAATTTTTTATATAGATTTTAACTTTTTTCTCATTTCGTTCATCTCGTAATGCTCATTTCGTAATGGTCTAAAACACTTCATCCGCAGCATACATCCTTTCACTGATATACCATATTCTAAAGGTTGTAATGTGCGCTCTTTATAAGGAGTGGAATGAAGCCGTGCTATGTGGTGCTTGAACAGACCATACACTGCATTTGACTGTTTTTAGAAGGTATCTAAGTGGTCTTACATTTCTTTTTCTTTTTTTAGGGGGCGAGGCCCCCTTAAATGCATAGCGCTGTCTGCCTGTTTGTCTGTCCGCCCGTCCGTCTGTGTATTTGACGATAACAACCGAACGCGTTGACCGATTTACATGAAACCTTTTTTGTTAGCACCGACTTATTAAGAGAAGGGGACTGATTGATTTTGGTGACCCTAGGGTCACAGAGACTGGAGTTATTGTGACCTCAAAAGGTCACCAAAAAAATAAACGTCTTCAAATGGCCGAAAACGTCCAAAACCCAAAAATTACATTTTTTACCTTTAGTGACCTTTTGAGGCCTTCGCGCCCTTTTCTGGTACCCTCGTACCAATGCTTGTTTGCAGATAGACCTTGCTTTGACCGCAATCTCACCTGATGGTAAACGACGATGTGGCCGATGATGGATCACAAAGGTCTAGAAGACACCTTATTCTTATTCTGGTGGGAGTTACCATGACGTACCGCATTAGTGTGTATTGTGCATTGTTCGAGATACTGCCCCGACCCTAACCAGCCCAACTCCTTGAAATACCGGAGAAGGACTCGGGGGTCGCCGGCAGCATTCCAAGAGCATCCCGTAGGGTATGCAAATGTTGGAGATGAAGGGCATGATTCCCTAAGCTCCTGTAGTCCCGTCTTTAATCTGGCTTCCCACAGTGTAGCAGCACGTGCTCCACCGTCTCTTCCTCCTCAAGACGCGACTCAGTCCACTGTCTGTGGCCCCCGTCTTAAGGAGATGGTGCGTGAGATCACATAAAAGGCACCTATTCACTCTTTAATAGAGTCCCAGGTTATAGTTTTCGGGGAAAACAGAAGCCGGCAGCGACTTAAACCTCACCATCATCATCATTGTCAGCTTGTAGTAGCCCACTGCTGGGGATAAGCCTACTTCCCTAACCGCCAATCAGCTCTACTCTGGGTCTTTTGCATCCAGGTATTGCCCTGTAGGTAGGGCAATTGTATCTTCCATCCATCCATTAATTCCAGGCAGGTGGTCTGTCGAGAGGATGTAGGAACGTAATATTACCATGGGGCATTCAAAACCAATACAATAACATTTGCTACAATCATCATTATCATCATCGCAGCCGTGGGACGTCCACTCTAGGACGTCCGCCAAGCCTGGATCTACAAAAACTGATCATGATCAGTTGCTGCCATACTTACTATGCTTGCCATGCTTGTCAGGGTTGGCAAGCAGAGTATGAGAAGTTCTTACTACGGGCCGAGAAAGGAGAGACATCATTATCCTGCCGCCCGCACCCGGCACGGCAACAATAGGAATAGCTGTCCAGGCAAACTTCGTATCGCCTCAGAATCAGACTTCTCTACTACTCAACTACCACTGTTACCCTACTACTACTGCTCTACTACTATTACAACTACACTACTACTAGTCTTCTTCTACTACTACTACTCTACTAATACTGCTACTCTACTATAACTTTTGAAACTCTCATGGTTGTGAACATTATATGGAGCATTTACGGGATATTGATTAGATGCCGTGGGGTGCTGGCAGTAGAATGTTGCCTCTCCTCTCTTGTCCGTTGGATGCAGTATGAATCTGTAAAGGGGACCTCCGGAAGATGGGTAGCAGGGTCTTTCCGTGTAACAACATCCTGTACTGCGCTCGCCAACCCGCCTGCCAAGCGTGGTGAGTATGGCAATTACCATGGAGATCCATCAGGGAGGCCTGTCTTCAGTAGTGGACGTTTTACGGTTGAAATGATGATGACTTGACGTATCCGATTCTTGGTAGGAACCTATTTACTTCTTGCAAACAGCTAAGAGCGCCTTATTCGGAAGTGTCTAGATGTTTTGACTTGAACTATGTAGGTATCTGATGTACTTGTCTACAGTTCAGAGCATCGGATTCATCATCATCATTTCAATATGGTTTCGCAATCAGGCATCACAAATACGATACTGGTAAAATCACTTGGTGCTAATATGACTTAGTAGTAATGACAAAATTATAGTAACCCTGTGCAAACGTGTGTAATTAATGTATTTATTTATTCAATGATGATGACAATGCGTCAACTCCTCGCTCTAAGTATATGAATACTTGTAAGTAGAGACAAGGGATCTCCGCTCCGGCAAAATACGTTAGGGAATTAGACTTGGCAGCCTTTGATAAATAAATAATTCTAAATCTAAAGGATGTGTTCGTTCAGCGAACAATTCCAACTTGCCTGCAGGCTTCCGTCAGGACTGGCCTGCACCTGTTCCATTTAAACCAGTTCTGGTCTCAAACCCTCGCAGTCGTTTGGATACAGTGATGTAATCTGCTGGAATGCATTTCCTGTGACTATTTTATTCAAAATATGTGGACAAGATGATCGTTATAAAATAGGCCAAGTGCGTGTCAGGCCACGAGACTTGTAGTGTTCCGTAGTTACCCTTAAACCAGTTGTTAGAAGTTGGTGTGTGTTTTTTTACGTTTACCAAAACATATTATCAGGTATTCAAATTACAGCTTTCTAGGACTAATATCTTCGCAAAGCCGCATCAAACCGACGGACAGACATAAAAAGCGAAACTATACGAGTTCCTTGTTGTACCTACTACCGAATCTTAAAAAGTTGTTTAAACCGACTTTAAAATAGAAGGAGGTTCTGAAGTCGTTTACTCAGAACTCGTCGTTGATAAACCGATCGTCTTGTCTTCCATGCAATGACACACTATATAGTATTACACCCACTCTCAATAACGACAACAATTAAATGATAAAAAGTACTTTTTAAGTTGCCAAAACAAAAACTGTGCAGCTGTGTACGTTATTTTGTCTCTTTATTATCCTAGCCCGTAATAAACTCGACCGTCGGCATAAACATACTGAACTTTCTAAGAAATCTGTTCTTTTGTTTACAAATTGGGATGGCTTGCACGTGTAGACTGTTGCTGGTAGGAGTCATGGATTATCTATACGTTATCATATTCTTAGTTGCTCACAAACTCTCAAACTGTAAACATGGCAAGTAAGAGAAAATCACTGTGTATTGACGAAAAAGTTTTACTGATACGCGCAATAGAGGCGGGAGAGAAGATAAATGATGTTGGCAGACGCTTTAGATTCAGTCGCTCTACCTCAGAATAATTACGTTATTATTCTGAGCGCTCTACCGTGTCCACACTATGGAAAAATAAATAAAAAATCCTACAAGCAGAGGAGGATGGGAAATTTTCCAAAAAATTAAAGAAACCTAAATACGAAGATTTGGATCAAGCCATAATATCATGGTTTCACCGACAGCGCCAGAATAATATGCCTATCTCGGGGCCGATCGTGAAAGCTAAGGCGAAGAAGTTTGCTGAAGAACTTGGTTTACTTTCTTTCAAAACATCGGAAGGATGGCTCGGAAAATTCAAGCAACGTCATCATATCAACTGTGGTAAAATTAGTGGAGAAGCACGAAGTGTTGGTACGAATGTTACTCACGGCTGGATCAATAGAGTGTGGTCAAAATTGACAGAAAAATACGCTCCAAGTGATATTTTTAATGCTAATGAAGCAAGAATATTCTATAAGTTGACCCCAGATAAAACTCTGAAATTTAAAGGGGAAAAGTGTGTAGGAGGAAAGCTCTCCAAGGAGCGTATTATAGTACTTGTGGCTGCTAATATGGATGGCACAGAAAAAAAAGCTGATGGTAATAGGCAAATCGAAAAATCCGTGGTGTTTTAAAAACATTAAAACATTGCCAGTGACGTATAAAGCTAATAAATCAGCTTGGATGACCAGTCAAATTTTTGAAGAAGAAGTGCGAAAGTGGTATGCTGAATTAAGGGGACGAAAATTTTTACTTCTTGTTGACAATTGCCCTGCCCACCCTCTTATATCTAACCTTCAAAACATAGAGTTGGCATTTCTTCAAAGAAATCAAAGCGGAATTAAAAACCACAAACAGACAGGCAAAGAAAAAAAAATGCAACAAAATTACTGGTGCAGCAAAAGACGTCAGACGAAAATAACAGACTATACGCAATAGCGTTCAAACAAGGATTGTTTTTTATGTAAATTTAATTACAAACACTAGTCTGAAATAAACTTTTCCATTTTCTAATACAGATTCTTCTCTCCATTTAACGACAACTCTCTATAACGTCAAAATATTCACAGTCCCTTGAGTGTCGTTATATAGAGTTTATACTTATAATACAGCCTGGTATTTGGCTAATTTGCGGAATATATAATGCGTTTGCTTCGTACGTAGGGAATTATGTCTATTGGATTTATAATCAACAGTAGATAGAATTATTTTTAACAAAGACGCATGTTTCTGTAATGTCATGTGTGTGTAATATATAAATAAATGTAAGGGTAAGGATCTTTTCATTTTTAAATATAATACGGAGGGATTCAGTACTTTTCATATGGAAAATGGATCTTAAACATTTTTTCTGGATTATTACCGTTGATTAAACATCTACAGAGATTCCCCAAAATATAATTCTGTAACTTATTTGGGGATAAACAAGACAGTAGTACGAATTTTTAGGTACGTTGTTACATGATACATAACTAAGTACAGATAAGGCATAGCAGTGTCTAGATATTTTGCTATTTATACTGTCTATGTGGGTTTTCCAATTTAAATTTGAATCAAGTGATACGCCTAGAAAATGTGTAGTACTAACTTCTTTTCCTTTATTTACAATTGCCAAAGGAGATGTTTCACGAATGTATGGAATCCAGGCTAACTAGGTGTACACGTGCACAAACATGGCTAAATATATGTTAAACATTTTCCCACTATCAGTTTTTTAATATTTTGCTTCATTTGATGCATTTTTCTAAAAATAACTAGCCTAAGTCTAGCAACACAAAACTGTAGAACAATATGGCGGACCAATACAATTGGTGACGTCATTTTGACAGCTGTTGACATAATAGTGAAATGAATGATTTACGATAGAGGCTAAATCAAGTCAACCTGAGGTATTTGATTTTCGGGTACCTCAGGCTACCTACGTAAACAACATTAAGCTATCGATGGAGTCAACGAGAATATTAATCGAACGCTAAATGTTGCAGACCTACCTACTGATAAAAAACTTCAAAATCTTTAACTCAAACGCGTAAAACCATCTGTCAAAATCATTAAGCAGTGACAGTTACAAGAATTTATTAGAAACTGTCTTGGCTGCCTTGGAAAAATGTTACCAGTGATAATTAGGCCTCGTATTTAAAACATTAATAAAACAATCATTTTAGTTTAAATTAAATAAAGAGTATTTTTTCCGAAATCACCGATTTTTACGCAATTTTTCAGTCTCAGTCCGTACATAGACCTAGCCCATTTTGAAACATCTCCTTTATACTAGGTGTTTCATAGTTTTTGAACCTCATAATATTAGTTTTATTAATGTTTATTTTGAGATTCAAAAAACATTTTCTAGTGTGTTGTTTATTTCTATTTCTAATTCTAAAGCAGTTTTTTTTTGTTGAAGTACGAAAATGGTTGCATCATCTGCAAACATCCCACTAATATTATAAAGCTGAAAGTTTGTTTGGATGGAGGTTTATTACCTCTTCACGCAAAAACTACCTCACGGATTGAGCTGAAACTTTGCATACGTATAGATGTAGGGCTGGATTAATATTTATTACACATAAATGCTAAGTGATATTTGGGAGATCATTTATG
The DNA here is from genome assembly GCA_963082625.1 of Pasiphila rectangulata. NCBI lineage: Eukaryota > Metazoa > Arthropoda > Insecta > Lepidoptera > Geometridae > Pasiphila > Pasiphila rectangulata. The sequence goes on along the minus strand of OY720240.1, from coordinate 21,358,299 downwards.
TATAAGAGGAATAGGAGGGGCCAAGGATACTTCCTTGTGGCACTCCTAGTTTTAATTCATTGAATTCAGAGTGAATTCTCTCAACTGTTTTATTTTTTAAGTTACAACTATCTATAATGGTGGATTGGAATCTATGTGATAAGTAGGATTCAAATAAGTCTAGAGCCTCCGATACCATACTCGTCCTCGAATACCATTAATCTCTAATTTGTTGAGTCACATTTTGTGGACTACACAGTCAAAAGCTTTAGACATATCTAAGAAAATAGCTTACCATAAGATTTATTACTTACATCTTCGCTTATTTCTTTCAACAGTTTGAATATAGCTAACGTTGTATTTTTTTTTGGAATTCAAATTCATTTTGATTGAATTTTAAAAGAAAAGAGTCTGTTGTAAATTACTTTTTTGTGTTCTGTGAACTCCGCTCATAATGTATTGGTTTAGCGTGCACTACGCCACTCAACTTGCTAATTTCTTACATAGTACCTAATTAAAGTTACCCACAACATTACGCGTACTGCAATAAACACATCGCAACACCTGTAAAAGTAAAAGTGCACACATTATAGATGCGTGGTCAACTATATTAAATTCACTTCATTGCTATGGTCTAATGAACACGGTAACGACTGGCTTTGTATAATCGGTTTCATTTTTCCTATTTCTTATAAGCTGTTTTACGAAAAGTGTAAGGTACCTGAGGCATATAAAGCCCGCGGCATAATAAGGCCCACTTTCAAAATTCGCGCGACTACTGACCTAAACCAACTTCCTTCTACACCCACACATACTCCATGACCATAAACCCCCACCACGTAAACAAACCACACGCTGGCTCCGCAATCTTGTCAGTGGCGAGCATTGTGTTGTAAAAGTGAGACGCGCAACGTGATTTTAGAAGATTTGAATGCAGAAAACCGTGAGTTTCTTTGTTTTTTTACTACTTTAATACAAAATAACTTGTTTAGATCATATGTTAGGTCAACCTCAGTGTGATTACACTTCTTGTTAACATAAATAACTGTTTGTTTCGACATGTGGGGGTGTCCTTCTGAAGTTACCTTTAGGATAATAAGGCCCAGAAAAACAAGTGCTGGGCCTTATTTTCTTTAAGGAGAATGAAGTTAAGTGGCCTAATATTTTAAAGTTATTTTTTGCAGATGCAGCCAACATACCGCCCAAAAGAGCTGACACTACTCGTGAAAAGGGTAAAGGAAAAAAGTCTAAACCAGCACCAGAATATAAGAGAGTGGTTTTGCCATGCGTGCAGAAAAAACTATGTGTCAGACATTTGACAATGACTGTGTCCAATGCTGCATGTGGTACCATGAAAAATGTTTCGGTCTGACCAAAGAAGATAAAGACGCATTTTATTGCTAGGAGTGCGATAATTATATATCATAGCATAGTTTCTCAATTGTTAATTAAGAATTTGTTATTAATGAGAATTAAGACTTTTTTGGTGTAATATTTTTCAAAGATACCGAGGCTTCTAAAGCTATTTTGATTGATGTAGCTGATTTTAAGTTTCTTAAATAAATATATACGAAAAATTCTGTTAAGTTTATTTTAATAAATCATTTTTGATTGTGTTTGAGAAGTTTTTAATAGATCATAGTATGTAACTGATTCCAAAATATCTTTTGGGGCCTCGTCAACCCCAGTGGTATAATAAGGCCTAATTGCACGTTTTTTGATGAATATGTTATTTGTTATAAATTCTGTATTTTAAGCGGTATTCCCATATTAAAAATGACCATATTTCTATGAACCACTTTGCAAAAAAAGCATAGGTTTAGAGTGGGCCATAATTTACTGCTATGGTAAAATAAGGCCCAAAGGAAGGTTTTTTTAAATTGGCCATAATCTTAACTTTTTACTTTAAAACATTCTTTTATTAGATTTAAATAATAGCATATTGAGCTAAAGTTTAGAAAAAACCCAGTTTTCATCTCATTAGTCTTCTTACACACGATATATAAAACTTTAAAGTTAGGTGGGCCTTATATGCCTCGGCTACCTTACTCGTACTTCGAGTGTGCCAGTTGTGGGAAGCCATTCAGTTTTACGTCTGTATTAGAGTTTTAGTATAAACAATGTGTATTAAAAATCTTCAGTGTATTTAGGTACAGCTGCCGTGGGGTGTCGGCAGTAATACGTTACCCCTCCTTTCATGCCCGTGGATGCAGTAAGAGCCTAATAAGGGATACCTCCGGAAGATGGGCATCGGCGTCTTTCCGTGTATCAATATCCCGTACTGCGCTCGCCAACATCCAAATTACCTGCCAAGCCTGCCAAGCGTGTTGATCATGGCAACTACCCCTCATGGAGATCCACGAGGGAGGCCTGTGGACGTTTTACGGTTAAAATGAGGTACAATGTCTATGGTAAACATTTTTCTGTCAATTTCTCAGAACATCAGTCTGATGATGATTAAAGAACATATTTTAGTTTTATTTAATTTATGATGTAATACATTTTTCGAACGAGTGAGCCAAGCGAGCAAAGTTCTTAGTGGCAACTAGGCGTTTCGGTTGAATATTTGTATGTCCGCAATTTTTGTACAAGGATATCAATACAAATCGATTGTCGTGGGGGAATTTTGATTTATAGGGTAGTTTTAGAGATATGCGGGTTTAATAGTTTTTTTTTCTCCGAGGATAACTTTTGAACGGATGATCACTATTTTCATGAAATTTAAAACTTAGGAGATTACATCAATACAAATCGATTGTCGAGGAGGAATTTTGATATAAAGGTATTTTTGGTGATTTTTATTAAATATAAACATTGGAAGACTTTACCAACACACGGTTTGTAGCCGATTGAAACGCAGGAGGTTGCAGGTTCTATTCCCGCTCGCTCGCTCGTTCTAAGTTCGTGGCGAAACACTAGTCTATCGTGTATTTAAACAGTCACACACACAAACATCAAGAAAGCCTCGAAGAAAGTAACATAAAAACCATAGAGTTAGAAGTTTTATACTATAACTCCATGCATAAAACAGTAACACTATCAAACCGCCATCAATGTGCCATCAATCATCACAAACTTGGCAGAGAGAGTCAGGTCAGGTCAGATCGCGGTCGGAAATTAATGCGTGCTGGAGTGAATGAAAAGGGCATTGCGAACGTTACTTAGCGGTACTTGCAAGTTACCCCTTTCATGTTAACCTTAGCTTAACAGTTATTTTACCGTACGTAGACGAAGAAGGCTATTTTCAGTTGAGTTGGTGTCATTTCTGTTTTGAAGAGTGTCTTGCGAGGGTTGATTAATATTACTGCGTTCCAAGTTTTGCTGAGAGTGTACCATAGTCTTTCCAGATCTGTAAGATGTACGCAAATGTACCTATCTAAATTTTAACTGATGCACTCTGCACTGTTTAGGCAGCTGAGCGACTTGTTTGGACGGTTGTTTATTTTTTATTTATTAAAGGACGCCCAACGAAATACTTGCCGTGGGGTGCCGGCAGTAGAATGTTACCCCTCCTCTCATGCCCATGGATGCAGTAAGAGCCTGCTAAGGGATACCTCCGGAAGATGGGCAGCAGCGTCTTTCCGTGTATCAACATCCCGTACTGCGCTCGCCAACCCGTCTGCCAAGCGTGGTGAGTATGGCAACCACCCCTGGCTGGAATGATGAACAAAATACTTATGAATATGTTCTTTCCCAATTACAGGGTGTTTAAAACGATATAATTAAATATAACTGACTTAACCAGTAACGTTGGAACATTTGGAACTCGTTGAGAATCCAACTAAAAGCGCAAAGATATACATAAGTACAGAAGCATATGAAAGTTGAGTTTTGTAAAATGCCAAGAGAAGATTTATCTGACTGGTCGGAAATTTTAATGTTTATTTAGAAATGGAAACAAGGTGACCGAGAGATTCTGCGGTCGCACGTAAACTCCAACTCAATGGTTAATGCGATGTGCTACTTGTATAAAGTGTCATAAATTGCTTCGTTTGAAGTTTGATCAATGAATCTCGGTGAGTTGCCCCAAACGAACGTCTAGTGTGGCATCGGTAATAGCTTCTCGCAATTAAATGGGTCAGGGAAGTAGTTTCAATTTTTTTATCACTTTGTCGTGTGCGCTTAAATGCTGATGCACGCGAAATTATCACGTCTCTGAATGGCACTGTTATCAAAGATTCAAAGCCAGCAAACCTGTTTAGTATTATCTGCTAAGCCTAACAGCAGAGGATGAGGATGGAATATGCATATATTATAAAACACATACTAGAACGTTTAAGTACCAAGGCTTATGAAAACAAGGGATTATAATAACTATATCAGAGTCAAAAGTCAAAGTCAATAAGTGTATATAAAAGAGATCAAACCGCTTCTTAGAACAGGGAATTTACAAAAGAAGAACAAGACACATTTAAATTGAATAAAGCACATAATTGAATCGTTCGCTTCAGATAACTTTTAATTTTTATTACATATATTGTGTAAAGACGTTTTAAGTTGACATTAAACTTTAATGGAAAATGTTTATTTTATTACTTTTTTTTTATTTTTATTACGTTTAAATAAAAGCTTGTTTGTTAAAAAGTTTTTTTTACTTTAAATTTATTTTATAGATGTATTTTTCCACGAAACGAACCTCATCAGAGCACCAACGCTTTGACGTGCCGTTCGGTGCCGGCAGTAGTATGTTGCCCCTCTTTGCCTGTGGATGCAGTAAGAATCTGCCAAGGGGTAACACCGTAAGATGGGCCGCAGCGTCTTTCTGTGTATCAAAATACACTGCAAATAACACAATACTGCGCTCGCCAACCCGCCTGCCAAGCGTGGTGAGTATAACAAGAACCCCTCGAGATCAGTAGATAATAAAGATCCATGAGGGACGTCCTACGTCTAGCAGTGGACGTCCTACGGCTGAGATGATAATGAATGCTTTGATTGGACCGAAATACATCATCAGAGGATTTCTGTAGCAATAACTCTAAATCTGATCAACAAAACCGATTTTCCACGTCTGGATACGTTTTGTTTAACCACACTAACATCTAACATGGGTGGGCAAGCATCATCATGTTTATCCCTTAATAATGTTGTTCATCAGCTGGGCCCCCAGTCCAATAATCCAATGCAAGTCTTTCCAAGAGCTTCGTCCGCTTGCCAAGTCCCACCAAAAATGTTAAAAGTATCCACTTTGTCACGCCAGTTTCTATGCCGTCATACGTAAATAAAAATTGCTGATGCCCTTTATAAATAAGGCTTCTCTCGTTTTATAAACTGTTCAATAGGCATTAAGGCGATTAAGGTAGCCCACCAGATAATGAAGCGTGGGCTGAAACCACTAAAATCAATTCCTAACGGAAGTTTCTTGCGGGAATTCAGAAATAGGTTTGCACTTGACGGTCGTCAGTTCAACGGTGTTTGACCGCAGTGCGTCAACGTTTCCTCCAGAAATAGTTCTAATCTCTTTTTGGCCACATTTACTCGTAAACCAGGTTAATGCTGTATTACTATTTCCGTTATTAAAAAGTTGGTCTATATATATTTTATGGTTGATTTATACAGCGACAGCAACTGACATTCATGCTGCGGAACGCAACGCTGCCACTGCAGCGTTAGGCATGGTAGGCCTAACGCTGCAGTGGCAGCGTTGCGTTCCGCAGCATGAATGTCAGTTGCTGTCGCTAGACCTAGGACATGGTAGTTGGCCAGGTACCACCTGCTTACCAAGAACCTATCACTTCCTCTCAGCATAGTCAGCTATTCATTAACTATCATGTTTAGGTGCCTACTATAGGTACTAGTTGCCCCGAACATAAATCTCGCAATGTCCATGAGTTGAGTCAGTTAGTGAATAAGCAGTCTGCTCTTCATTAGAATCAAAATTCCAGAAAGAAAAACATTCGAACTATGCTCCACTCGATTATGTGTTAGTCTTTTTGATAAAATCCTAGTCTATCTAAGATATTACATTTATCGCGGCATCATCATCTAGATCTAGTAGCAGGTGGTTTGACAGTGCGGCATCTGTGCTTCCTGGCAGACTACTGGGTTCATGTCTATCTTTTCACCTGCTTTCACCATGTCTCGCCAGATGCCCCCGCCTTTTCCCTGTTCAGCAGTGTCAAGATGATCTTTGATATTTGGTACTTACAGCAATTAATGAGCCCTTGCAACACGTGCACCAGTGGTTACAGTGCCATGCAGAATACATTCCATTTTACATATACAGGGTTGCACGTTGGACGGTATAGTTTACCTTTTGCAATCAGTATACCTTTACCTGTACATTTCATAAACATAAACATCAATCAGTGTAGGTATAAATGCATAATATAGAAGAAAGGAGATCCTGCCTTCATATAAATCACAGGGAACATTCATATACTTGTTATGTTTGTTGAGGCAAAACTATGAATGCGAAATGTCAAGTTATTGTTGTACAAAATATTCTAATTAATGGAATCAGGTGTTACTTTGGCGGAAATCCATGACAATAAAATGTATCTAGTTTTAATTCCGCTAATGCTGAGACGCATGAGCACCTACCCTTCCGTCCGCTAATTATGCACATGCAGGGAGAACTAGGTTGTTAGTGCTACATGCATACCCAAATTTTATTTTTTTATCAAAATTTGAACGTTAAAAGCTATGTAGGTATATAAAAAAACATAGCCATACATTAATTAAAATAGCTGTCCATTACTTACGTCATAAATGCAAAAACTGTTCCTTGAGATTTGAAATGCCCTTGAACCCAAATGTTTTGGCACGGACCACCTTTGCAGGAGATGACTATTACAGTTCTTTGTAGGAGAAGCGTCACTGTTTCGGAGCATTGGGACTTGTTGTTAGGTGGAAATTAGAATAGTTAACATTGAGTAGATTACCTGCAGACCGAGACAGAGATAGCTGTCATTTATAACTAAGCTTAATTGATTCATAATCAGAGATGATGTTAACCAGGATAAACACATTGGCGTCACGAATTTGGTCTAATTTTCTTTAAGATTTTTAGTGGTCATAAACGAGTGTTGCGTGAGGCCAAAAACCCTGCCTGAAAATAACACCACATCAAGCTGGTTAGGCTTTCTGCGGCGCCGATTTTCAGTCAGGTCCCGTAACTATGACGTCATGAACGTCCAGTACAAGACCGCGCTATACAATGAGCCGTCCGTTTTCAGCGGAATTAAAAAAAAAGTATCTCCTTATGAAAGCAATAGATAGAGCTAGCAAGCGGCGCCTCTAGCAATCAATCATGTCTACGTGTATCAAAATAATAAAGAAAGGAGCTATTATCCAATGACTTGCTTTCGCAAAATTAAAAACACGTGTCATATAAAACTAATAAAGCTGACAGTCACAACGTGATGTCATCTGTTATTAAAGTCAAATTAAAAATTTATCTAATTGTCTACTATAAATCTTTATCATTCATCAGAGATTGAAATTATAATAACATTTGGAAGAAAGCAAGGTTTTTAATTTTATCTGGAATATAGAAAATTGCAATTCTCTAATGTCTTTTGGTAGTTTATTTGAGGACCTCTGTGGCGCAGCGGGCGAAGGTCCACCTGCTACGCAAGAGGTTGCGGGTCCGAATCCCGCCTCGGAACAAATGTCTGTACGATCTGCAGGTATTTGTTCAGGGTGTTCTGGATGTTTTTCTATATATAATAAAAAAATATCTATCTATGTAGTATAATTTATTAAGTATATCAGTCATCTAGTACCCATAACACAAGCTCTGCTTAGCTTGGGGCTAGGTGATGCTGTGTTAATTGTCCAGCATTATTCATTTATTGTAAACAAAAAGAGCATTACTAAAAAAGCTTTTCCGCATAATACTTCTACAAAATTGTTTTGTTTGGACTTTATGTTTATCACTTCTGCTTCTTCCAGCATCTGAGAGCCGGAAAATGAGCCCTATGTCCAGCAGTGGACTTCCTATGGCTGAGGCTGATAATGGACTTATTTATGCCGTACGGGACGCTGTAATGCCTGGGCATTGTTCGATGGGTTAGGCTTACCTACCCAGAACCTATTAATGCGAATGTACCTACTAAGAATTAATTAACACTAGCCCTAAGTACCTATTGTTTTATTTAAACCTCATTATTGTGTATTTCTTGTTGGTAGCCCAAATAAGTAAATAAATAAGAACATGTATAACCACTACAGACGTTCTGGCAGCAAGCAAGTCAATGCGTAGGATGGTGTTGTGGTTGATTGTAGATGTATGTACATCTAGTTCTTATTGGGTAGGTACAGCAAAAGATCGTACGATGTACAAAATGACTTTATTTTTACGACCAAACGGGAGCCGACGCAAATGGAATTGACGCTTTGAATTGGGCAAGTTTCCAAGCGGCCGGATACTACATATGCCATCAGTCAAACCGACTATTAATAACAACTGTTACTAAATCATGCACTTTCCCATTTTATTGCACCTTATAGTTATCTTATAGCGTTCATTTGAAATGCAATTTTCATATTTCCTGTTCCTGACCTGAACGGCAATTTGAAGCAATTACTTGCTGCTGCCAGCTTGATCTTTCTAATAGATTGGATAAAATGCAACTGGAAAATGCATACAGTTCTTGGAAGGTGAAGCGACATAGAATTCAGTGAGTGAATGAATAGATATTAAAATAATACAATTTTTACAGTGTCTACTTAATAATTTGTTAACAAAAAAACCGGCTTCAATGAGAAAATCTAAAATGTTGCTGAGAATATCCAAACTGTTAATGTATGCTTATTGCATTTGAATATTCAGTATTCAGTTGTTTATTGCTTTCCATTGTAAACATAGGTCTTTAACATAAGTAAATAGTACAGAATGGAACCCTGATGGGCACTGCAATCTAAAATCTAAAAATGTAGGTATAAGAAGGTATCATGCAAGATAATGTCAGTTAAATATTATTGAATTAGAAAATTTGTCATTAAAATGATTATAGCCTTAACTTTACAATAAACAATTTGTCATGAAAAAAAAAATGATGTACTACGTCTTATTTACAAGGTATACAAATTGGAGTATTGGGGCACTGAAATTTCCTTTACAGATTGTTATAACAAAATTGTGCACTTGTCATCAAAATATTCTTGCAAATTATAATAGCATTTTTGAACAAGGTGGCGTTTGAGTTTCTTTATAAATATGTTTTCTGATTCTAAATCTTTTATAAGTTTTGGTAGATGATTAAAAATCTTAATTGCCATGACATGTGGACTAGAACTATGCATTACCAATTTAGAAACTGGAAGCGCTAACCGGTTTCTGTGTCTTAGATTAATATTTAGATTATCTGTATAATGTGTCTTTTGCTGTAATAAAAAAGTTTGAATATTTTTTAACAAATTTACACACCTCTAATATGTAAATGCATGTAGTTGTTAATATATTTAATTTTACGAAGTGGGGCCTACAAGTTTCCGTACTTTCGATGTGTGCTAGGATGCGTATGCATCTTTTTTGCATTATGAACAGGTCTTCGATATCGGTACTGTTGCCGAACAAAATAATGCCGTATTGGATCCAGGCTTGTGCATACGCATAATAAGATGACAGGGCAATTTTTAAGGAGGTGGTTTTTTTCAGTTCTAGTAAGGCGTATGTAAAACTACTTAATTTTGATTTGATTTTATTTATGTGAGATTTCCAATTAATGTTTGTATCTAAATCTAAACCTAGTAATGTCAAGTTATTTACACATTCTAATTGATTATTTTTAAATGTCATATTAATGTCAATTTTTGCTTTTTGCCTCGGTCTAAATTGTATTATTTTTGTTTTTGTAAAGTTGACTTGTAGATTGTGTTCTTCAAGCCAACCCACTACTTTGTCTAAAGTGTCATGTATTTTTTTATTTAAATTTGTCACATTATTTTGGCTTGGTAAAAGTATTGAAATGTCATCAGCAAATAATACGCACAATTCATTGAGTATTTTTGGTAGGTCGTTAATATAAATTAAAAACATTATACATCCTAAAACACTACCTTGTGGTATTGAGTTGTTCATCACAATTTTGGCTGACCTGTAGTTACGTATAGTTGCAGTTTCATTATTAAAGTTTTCAACCTCAACGTATTGCTCACGATCTTTTAGGTATGACGTGAACCAGGCGTGAACGGTACCTAATATTTCCCTTGATTGATCATGGATCCCATCATCAGAACTGGGTTTAAAAGCAAGCAAACAGTGAAACAAAAAACCTAACCGCAAGTTTAAATTTAGGGCATACCACTATACCTTGAGGGACTCCAGTACACACTAGTATATTATTTCATTCCATTCAATTTCATTACCCGATATTCAGAAATGAGTTTTGATCGCTTCGGTTGCTCAAACCGACATCACCTTATCAAGAATTTCAGCGGGTCCCGAGTCCCGACATGGGTTATGTAGCTTAGCGGTCAAAGCACTTCCGGCTTAAGGAAGCGTCAAGTATCGATTGGACAGACGCGGGTTCGAATCCCACCGGAACCGTAAAATTTTTGATAAGGTTATTCATTTCTTTGAAAATAAAACGATTAATCAAATTGTCTTATCGCTGCGATCGTTAATTAAATTATAATAAAGTTCTGTGTACACACTTTGTATTATATATAATCTACTAAACTTGTACAGTTTTTTTCTATGATTATTTTTTATACCTGGTTACATGTCTAAGTAATCTTAAACATGTAACCAGGTATTTATCGCGTATATTATGACCTTTATCTTTATCGACGCTTCGACTGGATTGCGCCAGCCATGGTCCCGGGAAGAATGTATAGGTAGGTACTAAAACAGTGTGTCGTGATGTCGAATGTTTAAAAAAAATGTAAGTTATTAAGCTCTGTTTTGTGTGCCATATTAATATTGTTCATTGTAGGTGTAATGTATTTGCTGTAATAAACATACCCTTAGATATGCTTAGGTATCTATATGTTCTGTGATAACAGCTGCAATATCTTGCTCATTCATTCGTTCACCGTTTATAAACCTCGCGTCGATTTGCTACTTCGGATGCTACTTCGGATGCTACTCTCTATCTCTGTGCGTAGGCGTTCTATTACTGGTATAGCATTATTTTATCTGTGGTTATTCACCTTTTAGATCGTTCCATAGATTTGTTCGAGAAAGTTGTAATAGTTGTGCTTTCATACAATTTGGCGAGAGAATGAATATTAAACTGAAATAGAATTATGCTCTCTCGTTGTATGTAAGTTTTAGGTATATTTTCACAAGAACCAGTACTTAATATTTACACAGATTTAAAAAGCACACAAAGTTATTTGTGAAGAAAGGGGGGTTTCAGGCACCTAAAATTGTTTATTACTTAGCAGTAATGTTAATTATTACTAAGCAGTAATGTTAATTTTAATTATTATTTGAGCATCTTTAATCGAATAATTTTATTTACCCTTAATATATCATCTTCTATGATTCCAAAATCTATTAAAACTTGTTCAAAACTTATTCAAACTTGTCACGTACCTAATCTTCGTTTTCTTATCCGAACTATTTGTCTCTGAATTGTATTATATTCGTTTTCCACGTCTAAATCTGTGTAACCATTTGTATCGTATTGACTGGACTATGGCAAAAATAATGTGTTTTCTGGTTTTCGAATTGAGACTCTACTCCTAAAACTGGCCTACAGGCTCATTACCTTTGTTATCGTTCCACAACCTGCGATCTGGCACATTTTTTTGGCACGTTGGTATTCGCAAGATAACCGCGTGGCGATACTGTAAACATTGCAAAAATTGTAGACAGCGCGAACGGCCGACACATTCATTTATACATTTATAGATTTGGCAGCGGCCCGCGCTCTAATGCTCCACAACAATGCTGGAAACTGGGTCGAAGCTGTTTAATGAATCTGAGTACGATGTGACCTATCCGCCTGCTTTATATATAGGTTAAAGAAAGATACAGGAGACGATACTATTGGTATTGACATGAGTCGTAGGACGTCCACTGCTGGACATAGGCCTCCTTTATGGATGTCTAGGTACTGATCATCAAGGGTTTGTTGTCATACGCCAAGCGTGGTGAACGCTTGACGGGTTAGCGAGCACAGTACGGGATGCTGTTTTGCGGACGTTGCTGCCCACCTTCCGGTGGTATCCCTTGGCAGATTTGTACTGCATCCACGGGAAAGAAAGGAGAGGCAACAGTCTACTGCCCTGCGGCATTGTCGTTTGAGTCGTATAAATATTATATTTTCAGAAATGTAAACTAAGGTGTTAGATCATTGCTGTGTTGATTGCGACTGCTTTTATTAACATGTTATTGGACAGATAAATAACTTTGTAGATTTTAAAAAGTTTTCTGAGTTTGCCAAAAATTATTGCATACCCACCTATTTCATTGGGTTATTTCCTGAAGCATTTAAGTTATTCGCCGTGGGGTGCCGGCAGTAGAATGATACCCCTCCTCTCATGCCCATGGATGCAGTAAGAGCCTGCTAAGGTATACCTCCGGAAGATGGGCAGCAGCGTCTATCCGTGTATCACCATCCCATACTGCGCTCACCAACCCGCCTGCCAAGCGTGGTGAGTATGGCAACTACCCCTCATGGAGAGCCATGAGGGAGGCCTGTGTTCATCAGTGGACGTTTTATGGCTGAAATGATGATTCCCTGAAGACCCTGGCAGACACCCGAAGAGCCCTATTTCAATTAGCTTTGCAAGATTTTTGTTTTTCAACGTAAAAATCTCGAAATCGATCCCCAGTGAGATTTACAAAAGATCCCACATAATACATTTATCCAAACGCAACCCACCTTAGATGGATGTATGCAAGTTCAAGTTAAAGATCCGGCTTTAAGGGACCACATACGAAAACAGCCGCTTGCTGTATTTAATAAAATTGGCTCTTAATTCAATTTATTTCGGCATGAAATGCGCTGTCTCGACTTGCCTTGACTTTTTCGCATTCTGTAGAAATATATAAAACTTTATTATTCTATGTAGGAAGGTATTAATCTTAACAACCGGGTCATTAGTATTTATTTCCACCTTGTTTTTGTGTCAGAAGCGAACTGTTTATAGTTTTCTCTCTTATTATTTTCTTATATCTATTCGTGTTAAACTATTACTTGCTTTATATTTTTACACTGTTGTATACTACATAGTTTATTATAGCTGTTGGTCGTCCTAATAAATAAATCAATCAATCAATACTTAATTGACGTGGGGTGCCGGCAGTAAAACGCTGATCATCCTCTCTGGCTCGTGGATGCAGTAAGAATCTGCTAACGGATACCTCCGGAAGATGGGCAGAAGCGTCTTTCCATGTCATCAACATCCCGTATTACAATAATAGGGCCATGATTTTTAAGAAGGTAGGTATACAGTTCACACCGGAAGACGGACTAAGGTAAGTAAATAAAATCGATAGAGCCTTGAGAAAATTGATTTAGTTTTTGTTGCGTACTTAGGCACTGTATATCTGAAGTTTTTCATTGAACCGGGAAATAGCGTGGTTAGTTCTAGTCCTGTTCATTGGAGCATTGTGTTTGTTTATCTCCTCGTGACTGGATGACAATTTACTAAATATTTCCTTGCTTGTAATGTCAAAGGGGCAAATAGGTTTCCAACGTATTCAGTTCCTCCCAGGGAAACTTTCATCAGGGAATGAGTGTGACGAGCTCTGTGACGCAGCAGGCGAAAGTCCGCCTGCGACGCAAGAGGTTGCGGGTTCGATTCCCGCCTCGGGACAACGAGAGTGCACTTAATAAAGCTATGTCAACTCAAACTATACCTCGAGAACGGCTAATGATGTTTTGGCACAATCTATTATTTTATTAATTAATATTTGTTGCATCTACAGAATTCCAGACAGCAAAATATAGATATTTTTATGAACAATCTAGAAGAACTATTGGAACATTTTTTCAACAAGAGATGCATCATTTTTGGGGACTATATCATCGATCTAGAGAAAACAAAAATTGATCTGCATTTATTTCCCTTCTTAAATGTTAGAGTTACAGGCACCTTGTAACGACTAGCACCTTTTCACGTAATTGGCATGAATCCTGTATTGACAATATTTTGACTAACCTTCCTAACGATAACATCATTTGCCTTGTCGATCAAAATGGGCTGGGTGGGAGATGGTCATGCTGGCTTACTATGTACCCTGTCTATGGATGACACAACGATTAAGTCGACTTATTATTGCAGTGGGGTGCCGGCAGTAGAATGTTACCCCTCCTCTCATGCCCATGGATGCAGTAAGAGCCTGCTAAGGGATACCTCCGGAAGATGCGCAGCAGCGTCTTTCCGTGTATCAACATCCTATACTGCGCTCACCAACCCGCCTGCCAAGCGTGGTGAGTATGACAACTACCCCTCATGGAGATCAATGAGGGAGGCCTGTGTTCAATAGTGGACGTTTTACGGCTAAACTGATGATGATTATTACAGGACACTACAGAGATCCTTTTCTGAACGCAATAGGCAAGATTTTAGACAAGGTGTGCTAGATAGCGATTTTTCAAACGATAATAGGTACCTTTTTGCATGACGTCGGTACCAGGCTGTAAAACTTTTCGACAGGCTACTGATTTGAAAATGATCGATTCTCCAAATATTTTTATAAATAAGTTGAGGGATCTCTTGTTGAAGGTGTTTCTATACGGTGGAAGAATACGAATCCCGAGATACCTCATGGTCGGATCTTTTATTTTTGTTGTCTTACTTTAAAATATTTATTATTGACAGAGATGTTTTTTTTTGTTTTGTTCATGTATAGAATTAGTTAACTAATTTTGATATATTTAGAAGCAGTGTTAGTGTTAAGACAAGTGATTTTCAACACGATTTGTAAAATAATTGTTCTGAATAAATGAATTGTACCCATAACACAAGCTCTGCTTAGCTTGGGGCTAGATGTGAATTGTCCAGCATTATTTATTTTATTTATTTATTTAGCGTTACGCGGCACCGTCCCCTTCTCTGTCACGCGCTCGCCTCTCACATTACATTTTCTTGCTTGCTGAGACAATTTTATCCAACTTGCGCGTTATATTCTTAAATTTATTTTAATAAGCACCAGAGGTACCTTTATCGGTATCTCTTTACATAGGTACACATCAATCGATAAACAATAATTTATTTTAATACTGAACATGAACGAAGAACCACGTGCTGTCATCAAAACACGAGGGACTATCAGCGAAAACATTCACATGCGATAAAAATATAAAACATTCCACAACAAAAAATCTCTTTCACCTTGTGACAAAATTATCGACACATACTTTACTCGATTCGAATTCCGCATTATAAAACTGTCTCTGTTATTTCATGTAATATTTTAGCTTGTAACCTTCGTAGAGAGATCGCTAAATCGTTTGCAATATTGATCTGCCCTTGACGCAGTGGGCCGGTGATAACGTGTACCCAAATAGCCAGGCGGAACTCACAAGGCGCCGAGCTACAAATTAAAAATGTTAGGTTCGTACTTTCGGTGGCTACTCACGGGAGAGACACGGGATGGATTTGGGAGCGCAGAACGTGATATGATAAAGTCGCGGGCAAACAATGGATCGGACTAGTGCAGGGCCGTGGCGAATGGCACAACGGGTAGGCCTACGCCCAGGGTAGGTAGAGTTGGGCTGTTGATGATGATGGTAAAAGCCCGTGCAGTGAAGAACAACGGACGGGACCAACGTGCTGCGAGATACGGCGACGCGCGGTGGCGTAGCGGATTTTACTAATATGTCTTAAAAGCAGCAGAACTTCATGGGAAGACCTGCTGATCTGCAGAGACAAAACCGCAGGCAGATTCGTATCGTAACCAGCAATATTAAAAGAAAAATGTCTTTAATGTCAAGTGCACTTCAATATGATAAAGTTCAGCGAATTATACAAGAAAAAATATTATTCGGAAACATGACGACATCCGTGGCTTATCCAGGCTGACACCCAGGAAATTGCGGGTTCGGGTACAGGTCTAGGGGTTTTCTTTGTATCATCATCATCATTTCAGCCGTTGGACGTCCACTGCTGGACATAGGCCTCCCTCATGGATTTCCAGTTATTGCGGTTGGAAGCGATGTGCATCCACCGTCGACCTGCGAGGCTACGATCTTCACCAGGTCATCAGCCCATCTTGTTGGTGGACGTCCTACGCTGCGTTTGCCGGTCCGTGGCCTCAACTCCTCTCTTTTCGGCCCCATCGGCCATCTGTTCTGCGAGCTACATGGCCTGCCCATTGCCACTTCAACGTGCTAATCCGTTTGGCTATGTCGGTGACAGGAGTTCTTCTACGTACCTATCTCCTCATTTCTGATTCGATCCCGTAAAGAAACCCCGAGCATAGCCGTCTCCATAGCTCGTTGAGCGACTCTGAGCTTATTCATGAGGCCAATCGTGAATGACCACGTCTCGGTTCTGCGTGTCATCACTGGTAATATTATGAATATTAATATATGATTGTAGATTTTCGTCTTAAGGCACTGAGTAATTTTGGACGAAAAGACGTTGCGTATAATTCTTTGTATGTAAATGTATAACCTATGATGTATTTAGAAAAAAAGTATTAAGTACATTTATATTATCTGGTTTCCTTTGCTAAATTGGACGATATTTTGGACGATAATTTTAATATTCAGCCATTGATATAAATCGTATTCAGCATTATTGGGACTCCTCTTGCCCCCAAGTGTGTTCGGCCTGCCGTTGCGCCCCAGTGCACGTGCTTTGGCTTCCATGCTTTAATTTAGTTGGGTGATGTGGCCTGCGACCGATCTTATCTTATCATTGATAAATAGGTACCTAGTTTATCATAGTTTGCAGTAGGTATATAGATACCAACCGGTCTGCGGCAAACCGTCTGCGATATTCTTTGCCACATTGAGTAGGTAACTATAACTAGGCTAGTTTTTGATAATTTGTAGCTATTAAAGTTAATTCATCATGCGTGAGCAAAAGAGTAGAAAAGAATCTTATTTCATTAAATATATTTTTATTTCAGATTACCTTTAGTTTCTCATACCTATGCAGACCACATTATAAGTTAAATTTAAATTATGCATAATTAACACAGTCCATCCATACAACGAGAAAATACAAAAAATTAAAATACCTACACAAACAATGATAATCTTTTATGCTACAAGAATATAACAAAATCATCATTTATTTTTATAATTTGGTAATGGTAACTATTACCAAAAATTATAAAAAT
The DNA here is from genome assembly GCA_963082625.1 of Pasiphila rectangulata. Lineage (NCBI taxonomy): Eukaryota > Metazoa > Arthropoda > Insecta > Lepidoptera > Geometridae > Pasiphila > Pasiphila rectangulata. Next base: position 21,341,123 of record OY720240.1, on the reverse strand, counting down.
AGATAGATTTTTTTGTTGTGGAATGTTTTATATTTTTATCGCGCCATATCTAAAACTAAAAATACCGTTTACCAACAACTGTCCATCGTATTCAAAATAACACCTGATAAAACTGAAAAGATCGCAATATTATTATTTTGCGAATCTAATAAAAATATAAAGCTCGAGGCGTGCCGGAAATAAATGACTGCGCAGTCGCCGATAATATTTATCGAGGACTGGTTTTAAGAGTTGCGAATTTTATTATTGCATGAATAGGTTAGGTCTTGGAAAAACAAGAAACACATGGCCGTTTAGACATTAATTTAGCCACGCTTTTTAGTGTCAAGCTGACCCGTGCCCACTTCGTTGGGCGGTAACAAATCTGACTACCACGAAAAAGTCTTTTCATTTTTTTGGTTAAAACTTAATCTATGGTACTCACAAATAATGTGGCTTTCTATCAGTAAAAGAATTTTCAAAATCGGTTCAGTAGATCCAAAGATTACCCCCTCTACCAACCGTCCCTACAATAATAGTCGATTGTAAATAAGGTACGTGTAGGGGTTGCAAAGATCTATATCACACACTGGCTCGACAATGCCTTGGTATTTTAGGTTTTATCTCACCCAGAACTCGCAGATCTAGCACACATGAAAAGCTGCTCCCCTCGCCGCCCTTACGGCTCACATGACAGTTCTCATTGTGACAGTGACAGTTCGCTAACCAATATCCGTCAACACACAGGACACACGAGACAGCGTAGTATGCAATTAGTATCGCATACAGTACGGGTTGCACCTTATTTACAATCAACTACCTATCCTATAATATATACATCTGTATAAAAATAATAAAGTACCTACGAATAATAGTACAATTTTTTCAAAGGTTACTTAAATGGGGGAAAATAGTACCTACTAGAGTTAGGATATTTAAAAAAAATCGGCCAAGTGCGAGTCGGACTCGCGCCCGAAGGGTTCCGTATCATTATTTGGCAAAACAACTTAAATATTCTGTAAATATTTCAAGCGTCTACCTGTAGCCGTTATAATATAATATATATAATAATATCGAGCCAAATACGGCAAAAAAAATACATTTGTTGTATGGTAAAATAATTACCTATATTATAATTATAACTTAAATATTTTTACTATTTTATGCATGTACATATTATACATATTAAACTTCCTCTTGAATCACTCTATCTATTAAAAAAAACCGCATCAAAATCCGTTGCGTAGTTTTAAAGATATACCTAAGCAAATATAGGGACAGACAGACAGCAGGAAGCGACTTTGTTTTATTCTATGTATTGATAGTTCCGAAAAAATACTTCCTAATAGATATATTTACCTACTTTTATTTATCATCCTCTGAAACTCTGAAGGTACTTTATTAGAAAAGGGGTCGCATCGACGAAACTGACGAAAATACAATGTCGATGTCGTCATTTTGCCTATTGCGCCTCTGTTTTAGCAGTGATATGATAACCGATTGCTATCAAATAGATGGTTGTAGATAGTCAGGGTATTATAACACATGAGTTATATAACTTGTTATTACTTTTACTCATTACGATTATCAGGTACTTAAGATAATAATTAAATAACAATTGGTTAGTATATTTATAGTTTTGCCGACTGGACATTGTAGGTAATGTAGTTACATAAGCTACCTAGTAAAAACGTTCTATCTCTCTCTGCTGATCACACGTCCATTGCTGGATTAGCTCGCACTTGTCCGGTTTTATTTTTTATTTGCATAACTTTAAAGTTACCTGGATAGGTATGATCAAAGCATGTTTTTCTGCGTCGTATTTATTCTCTAATATCGTTCAAGGATTTACGTAAGTTAGTATTTGCGGTAATTGCACAGTGGAATCAGATGCACCAAATGTCAAATTGTTCTGATACCAACGAAAGTGAACGGGGTTTCTTTAAGGGATCGAATAAGAAATGAGGAGAGAAGAACTCGGGTCACCGACATAGCCAAACGGATTAGCGCGTTGAAGTGTAAATGGGCAGGCCATGTAGCTCGCAGAACAGATGGCCGATGGAGCCAAAAAGTTCTCGAGTGGAGGCCACGGACCGGCAAGCGCAGCGTATTAGGACGTTCACCAACAAGATGGGCTGACGACCTGGTGAAGACCGCAGGTCGACGGTGGATGCAGATCGCTTCCAACCGCAATAACTGGAAATCCATGAAGGAGGCCTATTGTCCAGCCAATGTCCTATGTGGACGTCCTACGGCTGAAATGATGATGACCAGCGAAAGTAATCTATAATTAAATAAGTACTATAATCTATATACTATAATATTATAAAAAGGTTAATTTTCTGATTTGAGTTTGTGACGTTGTAGGGGGTAATCTCCGGACCTACTGAACCGATTTTGAAATTTATTTTATTAATAGAAAGCCATTGACGTGACGCCCTGCGATGTGTACCAGGTAACAATAAAACAATGCGTCAATGGATGCGACTGGCACAGGATCGTGGTGCCACAGTATTTGTGAGTGTCATAAATTTACCCGAAAAATCAAAAGACTTTTTCGTGGTAGTTGGATTTGCAAAGTCAGAGAAAAAAACGTATGAACGAAAACGTTTCTTACGAACGCTGCCTTAATGATGAGAGGTAATATGATTGAGTTCTAGACAAAAGTTTAAGAACTTGATACTGCCTATAAAAAAGTCAACGACAGCCTATGTCTGACGGTATTTTGATGACAGCTGTCGCAACGATCAACCTTAGTTTTACGGACTGTACTTGCATCGTGGGATGGCAGTAGAATGTTAGCCTTCGGCTCATACCCATGAATGCAGTGAAAGCATGCTAAGGGATACCTCCGGAAGATAGGCAGCAGCGTCTTTCCGTGTATCAACATCCCTCTACTGCGCTCGCCAACCCGCCTGCGAAGTGTGGTGAGTATGGCAACTACCCCTCATGGAGATCCATGAGGAAGGCATTTGTTTAGTAACGGACGTGGAATGATGATGTTGATGACGACTAGCACTATTCACTGGGCAATAAAATGATTTAGATCTTTTAAAACCGTGTCACCGCGTTTATTGGGGAATTAGATCATCTGGAATGTACCTATTATTTTCCTGCTAACGTGCCAATATCTACTTACGTGTAAACTTTGCAACACAAAGATATGTTTTTGGGTCAAGGTTTGTAGAACAGGACTTCTGTGGCACTAACAGTATGTATGTTATATTCTGTTGTAGGTATAAAGACTAGTTTTAATGAAAACGGAGATGTGGTAGGTAGGTATCTTTATTGACTTAAAAGGTTTGTTTATGTGGCGAGCACATCACTAGTGATGTTTGCTATAATTACTGAGTGCTAGTGACACATCACTGAACACGCCACTTTTTGACTGATCTTCACGTTTTAATTAAAAGTAAAAACTTATTTTTCGGTATACTTGCTTATGAATATCATCACCGCGGTATTGCAGTTTCAATAGGTTACCGCTTAGGAGCAGGTGGGCCTTTGGCTGGTCTCGTCATTTAACCGTATAAAAAATATGAACTCATGAAAAAATATTAACGGCTAAAATAAAAAAATGCCCTTAAACGATTTGACACTTTGTGCATAATAGATATGTTTAGCCGCCTAATTAATACATCTTAGGATTCTTGACCCTATAAAAATGTAAAAGAATCAATACATACCTAAATCAAATTATTTTTCACTCCTCTTGTTCAAAAAGACCTTCATTGTGGCGTACCAGAGCGAAGAACAAAATAGTAGGCATTTCTTCCTCTAGGGGAAAAAGTTTTTATTTTTTAATTTTAGTCTGTCCAATGACAATGAGGCTACAAAAACGAAAAAGTATTTAGTCATAAGTAGAATAATCATGATTTTAAACCTACGGAACTACGTGTACCATCTCCCACATTTACCTCATAGACAACTCAACATTCATCTTCACAGAGGACTGAAATTAAGTTACCGGGAAAAAAACATCTCGTTAAATATCCAGAATTGTACAATTGTACAATTGTACATTTAATTTTTAATAAAATATACTATTTCATATTTTATTGGATTATTTTATTTTCTCGCAATCGTAGTGAAAAGTAGAGTGTAACTAACACACGCCGCTAAAAACCCATTAAATCTCGGTTTCTATTTACTACCTCGTATATAATGGGTCATTTTAGCTCCTTGTATAACAATCTACTACTGGGGTAAACTTCGTGGACGTCGTAAATGACGCTCTGGTCGCCTACTCTAGAAAACGATAACGATATTATCCTCAGAGTTGCAAACTTTACATAATGGTCATAAGAGTTAGTTTAGCTTGAGTACGATTTCGATTCTTCGCAATAATATTCAAGAGTAGGCTCCCTGGACCGTTTACGTTGGCGTGTTAACGTGGAGGCCTATACTAGCAGTGGGCGTCAACGAGTTGACTATGATTATGATGATTAAACTGCGTGGGTTTCGCGTGGCTAAGGAACGAGGCGAATGGCAGACACGAAGAGAGCCCTATGCCGAGCTTTATGTAGAAAGTGGCTGAAGATCATGATGATGAAACTTCTAGACCACAGGTGACAACATTTTCCGGTCGGATGATTTTGTTCTACCTTCCCAACCAATATAACCTAACCTCTCCTTGTCGTATCCTAATGAAGTCCACCGCATATATTACTGGTAGACAAATGCCCAACTTACAATAAAGGAGCATAAACATAACGAAAAAAACCGAGTTTGTCGAACCTCAGGTTAAAGTGTGAATGTCCCCTAATACTAAAAAACAGAATTCTAAAACATAAAAACAGTATTGTAATAAAGTTTCCCCTCAGAATTCCAAGGATTCGATAAAAATTCATGAGACAGATGAATTATAAATATGGACTGGACGCTCGCTCACGTTTCTATTTTCTTAAATAAGTAAAACAATATCGGACGTGTCGGTTATTGGTAAAATACATTTTCTAAACTAGATTATTCTCAACACTATTTTGCCAGCGATTTAATAGCGAATCTTGCGTAGCATTATAATATTCACTTTGATAGCAAAAATGCTTTTGTGATGCCTCTACATAGAGCAAGATTTTAATCACTATACTACCCCTAAAGCTGTAGAGGTTGGCATGGTCTTTATCTAGTATTTACTAGCTCTGCTACTACTAAGTTCAGGGATGCCTATTATCGCAAAACTCTACTACTATTACTTTTAAGTAACTGAAGAAGCAACATACAAATGTTGCTTCTTCTGACTGATGAGCTTGTTCCTGTTATCACCTTTATTATTAACCACTCTCTCAATTCCAGTTCTTTTCCTACTGCCTGGAAAAAAGCATTCGTTATCCCTCTTCCTAAGACTCCTAACCCCACTCTGGTCTCCCAATTCCGGCCTATCTCTATCTTACCTGTCCTTTCCAAAATCTTGGAGAATGTTGTTCAAAAACAGTTGTCCCATTTTCTTCACCAAAACTGCCTGCTAAGTCCACTTCAGTCTGGTTTTCGTCCTGGCCACAGCACTGTAAGCGCATTGACAAAGATTTCTGATGATATTCGCTGGGCCATGGACAATAAACTCTTTACAGTTCTCATTCTTTTAGACTTCAGCAGCGCTTTTAATTCGGTTGACCACGACATTCTCTTATCCATCCTCTCCTCTCACAACATGTCCTCTTCTACAATTTCCTGGCTTCGCTCTTACCTCTCTGGTCGCACGCAGTGTGTTCGCTCGGACGAGCTCTGTTCTGACTGGTGTGACATCACTGCGGGTGTACCACAAGGTGGTGTTCTTTCACCACTTCTTTTTTCTGTGTTTATCAATGCCATCACTCAAATAATAACTTCTCATTATCATCTTTACGCCGACGATTTGCAAATTTATTGTCACTTTAGAGCCGATGAGATAGCAAAGGGTATTGACCAAGTTAACTCTGACCTCACCAAAATTCGTGAATGGGCGAATACATTCGGACTCTTAGTTAATCCCTCTAAATCTCAAGCTCTAATTTTTGGTTCACATTATATGTTAAACAACACTGCTATTTCCCTTTTTCCTCCTATAATTTTCGCGAACGCACCAATCCCCTATTCAGAAAAAGCTAAGAACCTGGGTGTAATCTTTGATAGCCGGTTATCTTGGTCTTTTCAAATTAACGAGATTAGCCGAAAAGTCAATTTCACCTTTCAGTCCTGTAAGCGTCTTCAAAAATTCCTACCTTTTGAAACTAAAATTATTATTGCACAATCCCTATTCCTACCCATTATTGATTATGCGGATGTGGTATTTCTTGACCTCACCGAGGAGCTGCTTAGCAAACTAGAACGTCTTCAAAATTTGTGCATCCGTTTTATATTCGGACTGCGCAAATTTGATCACGTCTCTCAGTTTCGCTCTGAGCTAAGGTGGCTCCCTATACGCCGGCGTCGCGATATGCACCTTCTGTCTTATCTGTATTATATTCTCTATAACCCTCTCTCTCCTTCCTATCTCCGCGACCGCTTTGAATTTTTGGTCCCTCGCGGTGTGCCATGCAGATCGACTAAGTCCCTTCGCCTCAAAATTCACAAGCACTTTTCTTGTCGCTATACTGATTCTTTCACCATTCAGTCAGTTAGGTTGTGGAACTCCTTGCCGCTCTCTATCCAAGCCAGTCCTTCGCTTAACGTATTTAAGTTGAAGCTGAAAGAGCACTATCTCTCAATGTAGTTTTTTTATTTTGAACCATGATAATTATTTATGTTTGTAATTACCTTTGTTATATGTATATATAATTATTTATTTATTTATTATTAGATATATGTAGGTATATGCTTTGTATGTAATTTATTATCTGTGTATACAGTGTATCCCTGGATAAAGTGCAACCCCGAAAGGGGGTGAAACTAGATCAAAAATTATCGACAAAAAAATAGAAAAAAAAAATTAAAAAAATTTCGTATATACTTTATTGATGAATTAAAATTTTTATTACTCACTAATGACTCTATTTAATAAAAAAATGATTTCTTCCAAAGTAGTGGGTCTATTTTGTTAAAATAAAAACCATAATCATGTCAGATATGTGACGATGACGATAAAATAACAAGTAACTCACAAACGAGTGGCTATCGTGACTAAAAGTTAAATTTTTGTATTAAAATTACATTTTTTATGCTGTTTTTTTCAAATAATTTCCAAAAATCTTAAAATTAAGCCTATAATACTAGATATTTTTATGACTTTTTATTTTTGTCTATCATAATAGCTTTTAAATAAAAAAAAAACCTACGGTCTAACATAAAAAATGCGCTGGCTAGGAGCTTTTAAAGTTGACCACTGATTACGTCACCACTCAGGTAGAGACACTTTTTTAACTTCTATTGTTGTAGATTATGGTCGCTGGGCCTGTTCTATGAAAGATGAAGGGTGGGGATCGAAACAGGATTCACAACAAGGCACGCACGCCACTCGCCAGTCGCTCCGATATTCTCGCCGCTGCTACCGTCTACCGTACCTTACTGCGCCTTCAAGTTTTTGTTACGTTGTTTTGCTTTTGTTTTGTTATTGACTTTTTGTTACGTTTTTGACTTTTTTGTTACGTTTTTGACTGTACTTTGTTGTGTTGTGGAGATGCCGCGATTGACTGAGTTCTCTCCGCGTGAAATCGCTGACATCCATTATTATTATGGTATGTCACGTGGACACACAACAGTCGCTCGTTCTGCATACATAAATGCGTTTCCGAGCAGACTTGTACCGTCAGCACGAAATTTCCAAGAAGTTCACCGAAAGTTATCCAACATCGGACTTGGATTAGCAAGAGATCGCCGTGAGCAACAAGCTACCATTATTGACCATTCCATAGAAGAGGCCGTTTTAAACGATTTGTTTGCTGATCCCACAACCAGCATTAGACGCTTAGCTTTGCGTCACGGTATATCAAAAACATCCGTATGGCGAATTTTGAAAAAGAAGGGATTGCATCCATACCATTATCAGCGAGTACAGCATTTGCATGAAAATGTAGACAATCGTGCAAGATGCGTAATGTCTACGTGGATTCAACAAAAAATTATAAATAATCCACAATTCCTAAAAAAAATTTTATGGATGGATGAAGCGAAATTCACCCGGAATGGAATCACAAATTGCAGAAACTTACATGTATGGTCCGAGGAAAATCCACACCTAAAGAGGGCGTCTACTTTTCAAGTGCAATTTTCAGTTAATGTATGGGCAGCTCTAATAGACGACACGCTGATTGGGCCAGTTATTTTACCCGCAACATTAAATGCCGAAAGTTTTTTAAGCTTATTAAGAGACGATCTGCCACTACTACTGGAAGATGTTCCGCTGGCTACAAGGCAACAGATGTATTTGCAGATGGACGGATGCCCTGCGCACTACGGGCGCAATGTGCGAAGTTTTTTAAACGAAAACTACGCTAAAGGTGGATCGGCCGGGATGGACCAGTCGGGTGGCCGGCACGTTCACCTGACCTGACACCCCTAGACTATTTTCTGTGGGGTGTTATGAAACAAAGAGTCTACAGAACGACCGTAAACACCGAGGCAGAGTTACAAGATCAAATCATGCGATGTGCCGATGAGATAAGAAGTGACCCAGAGATGGTGCTTAGAGCCACACAACAAATCGCTCTTCGTGTGGCAATGTGCCTACAACAACAAGGAAGCCATTTTGAGCATTTAATGCATTAAATAAAACCCTTATTTCATACTCACATGTAATAAGTTAAATAAAAATGTTGTAACTAAAATTTGATTTTTAATACTACCTGAGCAGTAAAAACAAGTGTCTCTACCTGAGTGGTGACGTAATCAGTGGTCAACTTTAAAAGCTCCTAGCCAGCGCATTTTTTAAGTTAGACCGTAGGTTTTTTTTTTATTTAAAAGCTATTATGATAGACAATAATAAAAAGTCATAAAAATATCTAGTATTATAGGCTTAATTTTAAGATTTTTGGAAATTATTTGAAAAAAACAGCATAAAAAATGTAATTTTAATACAAAAATTAAACTTTAAGTCACGATAGCCACTCGTTTGTGAGTTACTTGTTATTTTATCGTCATCGTCACATATCTGACATGATTATGGTTTTTATTTTAACAAAATAGACCCACTACTTTGGAAGAAATCATTTTTTTATTAAATAGACTCATTAGTGAGTAATACAAATTTTAATTCATCAATAAAGTATATACGAATTTTTTTTATTTTTTTTTTCTATTTTTTTGTTGATAATTTTCGATCTAGTTTCACCCCCTTTCGGGGTTGCACTTTATCGAGGGATACACTGTATATTTAAGTAGGTATTTTCTGTTATTAGGTCTTATTTAAGTAATTTTACTATATCATATAATATAATTTATTTTTTATTATCTCTTAACTCACGTGTGTACACACTCTATTCATAGCATTTTAATATCTTCTCTCTGTACCCAAAGGTTTGCTGTAAGAAAACTCTTTCAGGGTTAAGCTCGCCTTTGTACATCACCTTTATGTATCCTTTTTTGTCTGTATGTTTTGATTTTGTGTACAATAAAGAATTTAAGAATTTAAGAATTTAAGATGGAATTTATCTTGTTATAAAGGAAGTGACCGAGGAAACTGAAAAAGTTATGAGAGAGGCTTGTATAGAAGGTGACCGGCTGTACGGTACCCTTTCTACGCTTTTCACCCAGAAGCTCTGGATTATAATTTAACTGGACATGTTTTCAGAGCACAGTTTTACAGTAAAAGTAGTAGGAAAAAAATAAAAACAAATGCGAGTCTAGTGGGAGCACTTGAGCTGGACTCGCCCACCGAGGGTAAAGAGGCTGTAGAGTATACTCGATACCTCTACACGTTCTCGAAATAAAGGGTATTGTCTTGACAGACCGACACGACAGACGGGTAGACAGACAGACAGACGGACAACAAAGTGATTCTATAAGGGTTCCGGTTTTTTTCCTTTTAAGGTACGGAACCCTAAAATGGTTAATAATGCAGTAGGTATCTCAGTGACAGTAGGTAGCTAGTAGGTCAATGTCAAAATGTAGGACATCGATTCGATTTCCGAACGTTCTTTTAAACACTGAATCCACTTGTGCTACTCACGGGAAAATAACCCTGTTGTGGCAAAGATTTAAATCGTTGTGTTGTGGTGAATACAATGAGGCGTTTTTATTAAAAAAATAAAAACTTTGAAAATATTTCCCTCGAACCATAAAGATGGCGTTAGCATTCTTTATCTGGTAGGAAACACAATTAGATAAAGACAGCAATGTGATTAATCACAAACTTGCTCTCTTCGCTTGCCAGCTCCACCTGAGATAATAAAGGTAATTCACTCGATAAGTACCCGGTTACATGTAGGTATGTAGTATACTGTATTCTTAATCAATGTCTTAGTTAGCTTCAGACGTATTGACCTGTTCTTTCCTCTGACTAACAGCTGACTAAGCCGAGAGGATGGTATAGGTGCTGGGCAAGCCTAATCCATCAAACAACGTCCCACGCACTGCAGCGTCCCGTACAGCATGATTACCAGTTGCTGACGCTGCATAAATCATCTATAATAGATACAAAGGCCTTACTTTTTTTATCGATGGCTTTAGAATTATCTGCCTCTTAGCCCATACCCTCGCCATGCGCTACTTATTTAGGTACTTCCAAAATCACTAATTGTCACTAATCCAAGACGACCATGATATTATTCAAAGTGATAAAGAAAGACTCATACCGCGTAGATGTGATACCTAGTGACTATTCGTGAGAGTACCCGCCGTGGGGTGCCGGCAGTAGAATGATACCCCTCCTCTCATGCCCATGGATGCAGTAAGAGCCTGCTAAGGGATACCTCCGGAAGATGGGCAGCAGCGTCTATCCGTGTATCAACATCCCATACTGCGCTCACCCGCCTGCCAAGCGTAGTGAGTATGGCAACTACCCCTCATGGAGATCCATGAGGGAGGCCTGTGTTCATCGGTGGACGTTTTATGGCTGAAATGATGATGATTCGTGAGTAAACATCATACCTAAAGTCGATTTAATTAGGTAATATCAAAAATGATCTTTAATTCAAAAGTGGTTTTTCAAAGAAGTAGAAATTATTGAAAGTATTGCATCAGCGTGTTGCGTCGTTGCACACTCGGGACCACTTCGGGTCAGGGCGCCAGTCTCCTTGGAGGTAGTTTACCTATTGATTGCTATTATCTAATTACCCTAAGTACTTTTCTCTGGTATTTTTATTGATAGCCGCTAGAGTTCTACCGACTTTTACCTCGATATTGTATGAGGTTGTTGCCGCTTCTCGACCCTGATTGTGTTTTATTGTAAGGCGCAATTCCAGTATGCTACAAAGTGCAACATAGTACTGCACTGTTTACGCCGCAAATGTCATCTCTGGGGTTTGTCGATTCACCCACTCATCTGATATGTAATACATATTAGATTTGGTGCTTGGTTAGCTAAAAGCTTAGAGAGAGAAGCTGCTGCATCTGCAGTGCAGTTCAGTACGCGCACCGCTGAAGTTCTGTACAAAATGTTTGTAATCAAATGTGATGTTTTGTAAACAAATCAATTGTTAACAATTCAGTGTATCATAAAAGTACCTACATCACAGCCATAAAATTAACAATAATCTTCCCGTTGAATTGAAAACATTAGAAGAATGTATAAGAACAAATTTAGGAAATGGTTGATCTATTGTCTCAAGGAATATTTTGAACTTAATGATGTTAGTTAAAAAAAAACGTTAGTTAATTTAGTTAAGAAATCTAGCCTTTTCTATACAGGTATGTTCCCGTTTATATAAAATAGGTAGAGTTCGCGCAAAACTTCTTGAGCTCTGTGAAGTTAGCTTCAGTGACTGCGCAGTACACAGTTTTTAGGGCGTTGAGGGGAAGGAATGCTAAAAGGGGTGCGAGAGGGGCTCAGTCTGTGAAACTAGGGTTGCCAGCGCGAGTTTCGGTGTATTTTCGTTTTATCTAGCACACATTTTACTATGCATTTATTTATTTTCAATTATTAAAACAAACATATTTAAAAATCAATTATTATATTAAATTAAGGATCAATAAAAACTTAAATGCTAGAACAAATTCACCTTTACTTTATCGCAAGAAGCCAATTTTTTGTTACAAAATTTCTACTATGTGGCAAGATTATTTATAACCTAGTTGGCAATATTGAATGAACATGTCAACATGCGCAACTTTGAATTTTCCGCAACGCAACGTTCACAGAGCTCAAGAAGTTTTGCGCGAACTCTACCTACCTACCTACACATTTTAGGTTATGAGCAGTGGCGTAGCTAGGTAACCAAGGGCCCTGGGGCAAATTAAAAAATGGGGCCCCACTGCTATGTAAACTGATTCATCATCATCCACTACTGAACTAAAGCCTCCCTCATGGATCTCCATGAGGGGTAGTTGCCATACTCACCACGCTTGGCAGGCGGGTTGGTGAGCGCAATACGGGATGTTGATATACGGAAAGACGCTGCTGCCCATCTTCCGGAGGTGTCCCTTAGCAGGCTCTTACTGCATCCACGGGTAGGAGAGGAGGGGTAACATTCTACTGCCGGCACCCCACGGCTCATTGTATAACGCGAAATATCGTGAAAAATTGCAAGTCAGGTGACTGTAGGTACATTAATTCAGGTCCGCGGACTGGAGTTCGTTCATGGTCTCCATCGTTAAATGTGGTAACACTAACGGTGATAATTTTTTTTCCGGGGATTCCCCAATGACACTTGTCGTATCATTGTGTTTCTCTGTCTAAAAAAAATTATCACCGTTAGCGTTCACTATCCGTCAAATTGACAACACTGCAATGCAAAGACATTTTCCACTGGACACGTTATGCTTGCAAAATGAATGCAATCACGTTCAACCAATTGTTGCGGGGTACGGGGGGAGTGATTTTTTGCTGTCTTAGTTACGCATATAGCGCACTGTTTCACAATTCTATAAGATGTTCTATAGTGATCGACGCAATCGATGAAATTCATGAATCAAAATGAATGAATGACGAAAAATGTAGGAGTTTGGTTACTTACATTTCGATTTGAAATTATAGTACCTAAATACGATCGTTTGCCTGTACTTCGTGAACAAAATATTTTAATAGTGATTTCACTGTTCACCCTCATCCCGAGGCTTCAATTGCGTGCACCTAACGCCTTTAATTAGCGCTCAAAATTACAGATTTTCTTTATGAATTCCGACAAATAGAACACTAATTAATAAGATTACGCTGAGGTGCAGCCCCGGCATTACGTACGACACACTGATACACAGAAACCAATTATGAGAAGGTACAATGTTTGCACGCCAGTATAGGAGCAGGAGTGAGTTCGTTTGTTGTCCTCCAGAGGTACAAACAATAAATAAATAAAATTATTTATTTAAATTATAAAATAAATAATTATAATAAATAAATAAAATTATTTATTTTATTTATTTATTTATGTATTACATGACTAGAATTGGATAAATACTTTATTGTACCACATAGCTAGAACTGGATAAAACAATCGACACAACGTCTGTCGGATCAGATAGTAATTAAATAAACAGAAAAAAATAGTGAACTCGCTACAAAGGTTTATTTATTTTACTTCCCCACTGGAAAATAATTACGTTTGACGAAAATACAGTTTTGGTATGTACCTATAGTTTTCTTTTCTTAGACATATGTACATATTTATTATTAACATTTATGAATATCTTTGTAATGAACGAATGGAAAATGAACGGTATAATCCAGACTAGTTTCGGTAGGTCACAAGTTTAGTTAAATTGCATTAAAATTTGAGTACACATTTATTTAATTTTACGAAAAAATTGCTGCTTTTATGGGATAAAATTGTACTTACCTATGAAAAGAAATATTGGCGGATCATTCACTATAATTTTTACAAAACAATACACCTAGTCAATTTTTTATCTAATGTTTGTCCTCGACAACCACCAACGCACTGACAAGACAATTTCGGTCAGTTAGGCTAAAAGGCTGACTGAGTGACAGCGGGGTATAGGGCGAGATCGGCCGAGTAACGCGTCCAGTGGAAAATGTCTTTGCAACACTGCCAACCTACAGAAAGAATTTAGGGGAATTCCCTAGGCATAACTTTTGAATTTCTCTCAACTGAGTTGTCATGATTAAAGTGGGGTTGCTTGTCATATTTATTTTGAAAATGGGAGAAATTTCCAAAAGTTCAGTTCGATCGAGATTTCTGGTAAGGATTGGAGGGCCCTCTGAGCTTGAGGGCCCCGGGGCACTGCCCCGCCTAGCCCCTGGGTAGCTACGCCACTGGTTATGAGTACCTACTCAGACTTGCAAACGTTGTACGTCTTGTGAGAGACAAATTGTTTTAAACAGTACCTACCAATAAATTTAAGATCCTTAATGTATTAACAACAATTTTGCAATAAATATATGTGCTGAAAACGAACATACGGAATTGCACTGTTAAATTTTAGGTTTGTGGATGGTAAAATGCGCTGAAAATGTTATATATCTAATAGATACACACTTTAAGCACAAAAAGTGCTGCTACATTTTCAAAAAACCAATAACCATGCATTCATCATCATCATTCCAGCCGTAAAACGTCCACTACTGAGCTGAGGCCTCCCTCATGGATCTCCATGAGGGGTAGTTGCCATACTCACCACGCTTGGCAGGCGGGTTGGTGAGTACGGGATGTTGATATACGGAAAGACGCTGCTGCCCATCTTCCGCAGGTGTCCCTTAGCAGGCTCTTACTGCATCCACGGGTAGGAGAGGAGGGTTAACATTCTACTGCCGGCACCCCACGGCTAATGCCCATGCACGGCCACGACCATGCATTCAATGACGAAAAATTGTGTTACTCGTATCTAACATAGAGCCCCTAATTTAATCCGTGATAGATAACGTTTGAACTTTGTATAACCCCAGAGAGTTGCAGTTATAGCCGTTGGATGCACTCGCCCGCCCCGCGTTTCACGTCAGTCACTTGAATTTCAAATGAAGGGAAGGTTAGTGCCCCAAATTCTAAGGCTCTCGGTTGACGCGGTCACGGCAATGAGTACCTCTGATGTTACCCCGGTACCTCTTATGAGTCTCATCTCACTATGTAGATTCTAATAGGTAGTTATTCAATTGAATTTGTTGTTTTATTTCGTCAATTCACTTAGCCAAGAGGAACTTAGAGGGGAGACAGAATAAAGGCTGTTTTAGTTTTCTCTAAGGTTCGTAGGAACTATTTTTTATGTTTTTACCTAAAGATTTAAATCGTAGGTTTTACTTTTTAATGAAAACGCCCCATTGGGGGAGAATAATACTTGACGTTGGTAATTTCATGTGCTTTTAGTTTTCCAAGTCAGGTTCGTGGTTCACGAAGCTCTCGTGTGAGGTAGTTTTTCTAACACTGGTATCAGTTGACTTATATTCTTCCACTGAATAAATTTTCGTTTCAAAGAACACTGACCCTACACGTGCAGTCCGTTTTATTCCAACCCCAACCCCTATTCTAAACAGGTCCCCACAATTATCGTGAATGCTGGGTGAATACGGGTTTCTTTTAGAGGATTAATGACATTGTTCAACCCTTGTGTTTATCACAGGTGTGCTCATAAAGTATAAGAAAGTAACCATTGTTTAAGTACCCACATAGTAATTATGTATAGTTCTCACTCAAGTTATGACGAATGTTATTGAAGGGTAGAAATATTATTAGTGTTATGAGAAAAGGGTGCAAAAGCTTTTAGCGAGATGCCGTGATTTGAATTTGCCATGTAGAAGCAATTGGATAAATTAGTATGACCACTCGTTTATTGGATCTCCAAGTACCTACTGATCATGAGCTGGGAGGTATATCCATTGGCATATTCTTATTGCATCTACGGGCAAGAGTGGAAGGACTAGGTACATTGTACTGCCGGCACCCCATGCCAATTTTAGTGTACAATAAATAGTAGGTATAGGAATATTTTGTGTGATGTATTTAATTTTCCACTTACGTATGTAAGTGGAAAATTAAATACATCACTTAATTATCTACTTAATTAATAAAAACCCTAACATTAATTTCAACTTCACGATACTGGAATTTCCAAGTGCCTATTGCTGAAGAGGACGTAAGCACAGATAATATAATGCTACACCAGTAGTAATGTGCAATAATGTTTATAAACAAATCAATAAGAATCACTGCTCATGAGATACAGCCTAGTGACAAACAAACAGACAGACAGACCTAGCAGTCGTAGCAGTGCTACTCGTAGTTTGTGGGTAAGCAGTAGGTAATCTCATAATTTCAGCCATAAAACGTCCACTGATGAACACGGCCTATGTTCATCGGTGGTCGTTTTATGGTTAAAATATGTTCTGTGTAAACTGTACTTATTTCATTTGTGTGTGTTGTTATAATAATACTTTATTTAATATTTGTGTAGTATTATTAGTTTAAGATTTAACGTGTAACGCTTTGGTAAATCTGTAATGTTACATTGATTGATTATTTGAATTTGAATAAACTAAAACTTGAATTTGGTTATGGCTCCCTCATGGATCTCCATGCAGGTAATTGCCATATTCACCACGGTTGGCAGGCCGGTTGGTAAGCGCAGGATGGGATGTTGATACACGTAAAGACGCTGCTGCCCATCTTCCGGCGGTATCCCTTAGAAGGATCTTAGTAAGTAATCTAATGCGTTTAAATATCTAATGGCATAATAGAAGCACTTATGCGCTCCACGTAGAAGGCCCTTGAGCAACATAGCGTTCGGTCGCAGGGCGACAACCGGCCGTGACCGCGTTTAAACGCCAGCAAATCCTCCATCCACTACCTATGCTCTTTACTCTATTAGTACCTAGTATAATGCATATTGATGGCATGATTTGCATTTTAATAGTGTATGTGGATAGTAATTAATGTTTTTACCTGATCTCTATTCTCCATAATACACCCTGTATAACATCGGTCTGATTAAGAGCATTTAATTTAAAGAGTATTTAGAATAAACATAGCCAAAACCTTCCCATATTAGGTAGGTAATAATAATAAATGAATTGGGTAGACTGGCCCCGTGGATGTAGTAACGAGTCAAGGTAATCGTTAGCTGGTTCTGAAACTTAGAGATAGGACAGCGTTTTACGATAACAACGTCCCGGTAGATGCGGTAGCAATATTGTAGCCATATTTACATAGTTAAATTAGGAATAATAAGTAACGCTCACATTATATTTTACTCTCTATTCTACTTAAATCGATATTTAGTCGAGTTAAAATCGTTCATTCGTTCCATAGTGCAATTAGTTGATTATTTCATAACAGCATATTGGCGGACGGAGCCATACAACCACAACCCTATCGAAATGATTCCGTTCATTTGATTTGTTTGATTGGTTCATTCATGTTCAGTATGGTGAATGTGTGTGAGTGAATGAATGTGGTTGAATGTTTTGGTTTCTGAAGACAAAATTATTAATTTTACTGTTTAATTTTAATACATCGTACAATAATTCAGTCTTGCACGTAATTAAATAACCGCATAAACAGAGTAAATACTTTTCTTCAGTAACAATACGTCATCTGTTTAGAAATTGAGGTTAGTTTACAAACGTCAACTTCTGCTCCCGTTTTGTTAAGTTTTCCGACAGTAAATCGGTATTTCGTCATGAATACTGAGAAACGAACTACTCGTGGAAGGGGCAGAGGCCGCGGCCGAGGTCGAGGCCGTGGCCGGGGTCGAGGGCGCGGGAAAAAGGTTCCGAAAGTGATGTCAAGTGATGAAGAAGGCTCGGTGGAGGAAAGCTCACAGGAACCGGAAGAAGCTTCACCCGAGGAGCCGAAGGAAGAGCGCGAAGAAACCGCTGCTGAGCCGGCCAAATGTAAGTTTAGGGACAGATTTTAAAAAATAACATTGAATTCGACTTGCATGTTTTGAGTATTTGGATGTATTTATACCTATTTACACCTTTAGTTGAAAGCTAAGAAAATAGTGATTTACTCAAACTACCAAATTGTTTTGTCTCATTGATGAAAACTGATCTTGCACTGTAATTCTTGAAAATCTTGTATCTACCTAGCAGTCATAGTCTCAAAAAAATACCTTTGTTGACACCCATAACAAGCTTTTTTTGTAAGTCTAAAGCACTGCATAAGCTGGTCTTGTGCTGTGTTGAGCCAGGAATTTCTTATTTGCTTATGTGCTCCAAATTCTCACTTTCAGTGGAAGTACCATCAGATATATCGCAGCTTGAGGCTCCAGTATTTACAACCCTCACCCGAGGCCCTCCAGAGCCTGTGCTGAGGCTAGATTGGAGCCACCGAGCCACTCTAATCGGAGAGAAGGTCCTCAACCCCATGATATACTGCTGTGATACTTGCTTAAAGCCAATACTTATATATGGAAGAATGGTAAGTCCAATAGTTGTTTCCTTGGAATATTAAATGAATATGAATTGCCGTGGGGTGCCGGCAGTAGAATGTTACCCCTCCTCTCAAACCCGTTGATGCAGTAAGAGCCTGCTAAGGGATACCTCCGTAAGATGGGCAGCAGCATCTTTCCGTGTATCAACATCCCATACTGAGCTCGCCAACCCGCCTGCCAAGCGTGGTGAGTATGGCAACTACCTCTCATGGAGATCCATGAGGGAGGCCTGTGTTCAGTAGTGGACGTTTTACGGCTGAAATGATGATAAAATGAATAAATAATGTTGGG
Source organism: Pasiphila rectangulata (assembly GCA_963082625.1). Classification (NCBI taxonomy): domain Eukaryota; kingdom Metazoa; phylum Arthropoda; class Insecta; order Lepidoptera; family Geometridae; genus Pasiphila; species Pasiphila rectangulata. Next base: position 21,322,463 of record OY720240.1, on the reverse strand, counting down.
CATCTTAATATTATATTACACAATTTAAGCTATGCTAAGCTATTATTTCTTACCTATAAACAATGGTAATCAGAAAACAAGTTTGATAAATTACTTTGTAAAAGGAGGTCCCTTAAAAACAGAAAAATTAGAATCGGTTCAACTTTCATGATTTAATAACAATTTATAAGTTTTTAAAATACAGGATTTTACAGAAAAATTATCTACAATTTGTATTACTGTGTGCTGTCTTTAAACACTGTTCTTCTAATTAATTCTTCATCTTTATTGTGCTTTCAGATCCCATGCAAACATGTGTTCTGCTTGTCCTGTGCACGGGCAGACCACACCCACTGTCCTAGATGTAGAGAAAAGGTAATTTGAACAATAATTATAACAATTTTAAACCATTCATTATGCAATAAAGTCACATCATCTGATCTCCAAGTACTGATCACGGGGGGTGTTGCCATACTCATGGCGCTTGGCAGGCAATATTCTACTGCCGGCACCCGGCTGTCACAAAGTCACATTAATATTTAAGATTATGTCTACATATTGCATAAGTTAATGACTTACGTGGCGCAGCGGGCGGAGGGCCGCCTGCGACGCAAGAGATTGTTGATTTGATTCCCGCCTCGGGACAATATTTTGTATGATCTGCAGATCATACAAAAAATTCAGGATGTTCTGGATGTTTTTCTATGATAATAAAAATATCTATGTATGTAGAATAATGTATTAAGTATATCAGTCGTCTAGTACCCATAACACAAGCTCTGCTTAGCTTGGGGCTAGATGATGCTGTGTGAATTGTTCAGCATTATTTATTCAGTCAATAAGTGTTTATTCAAAAGAGGTAATGCTACATAGAATAGTCAATTTACAAAAGAAGAACAACACATTTAAATTGAATAAAGCACATAATTGAATTTGTTTTGAATTTTAAACTGTTAATTATGCAATAAAGTCACATCATCTCAAAGTACTCAATCAGGGGGGGATGTTGCCGTAATCACGGCGCTTGGCAGGCGGATTGGCGATTGCAGTACGGAATGTTGATACACGGCAAGACGCTGCTAGGCAGCAATGTCGAATCTGCCTAGGGATACCTCTTGCGGAGATATCCCTTGGCAGATTCTTACTGCATCCATAGGCAAGAGAGGAGGAGCAACATTCTACTGCCGGCACCCTATGGCAGTCACATAAAACAGTTCAAGATTATGTCCACATTATTGTATAACGGCGCCGCGCCACAAAATACCAGCGCAGTAATAGCACAGATAATATAATACACTAGTAGTAATAGCTTGGTGAGCAATGCTGTTCCTGCTTATGCTGAGTGGTGACTGATTTGTGCCAATGTAAACTTTAGATAATGATAATTTAATGTTTAGAGATATTGTTATTATGACTTTGGTGCAAATAAACGGTTTCTTATCTTATCTAAGTTTTTGAAGTACAAATCATACAAAATATACAACTGATCAAACTTATTTCAACCAGCTAACATAACTAATGAAGTTATTTCAACTACTGGTACAATTTAATGAATATATTATGGCTTTGATCACATAAGTACCTAACATATTATGGAGTGAATAACGCGAATCCTCTCATGCCCATGGATGCAGTAAGAGCCTGCTAAAGGATACCTCCGGAAGATGGGCAGCAGCGTCTATCCGTGTATCAACATCCCGTACTGCGCTCACCTGGGTACCCTGGGTATGGCAACTACCCCTCATGGAGATCCATGAGGGAGGCCTGTGTTCATCAGTGGACGTTTTATGGCTCAAATGATGAACGCGAATATAGCTAATTAACCATTTGGCCATTTAGAGGCCATCGATTATGAAAAGTAACTCAATTGATATACACTGCCGGCCAAAAGTTTGAGACCACCTACATCTAAGTAGCAAAATGAAATAAAACTCAAAATATAAATCAAGAGGTTTAGATATTAATTAAAATGCTTATTTACTAATACACATTCATCAAGAAGAAAAAAAAAATCAAGAAATATCAACCATTTACGTTAAAAATGACGTTCATATTCAATACAATCATTAAACGGATTTTTCGTCAAAAAAGCCTCCCTTGCATTTTATAACTTTTTTCACTAGTCTCGGCATACGAGCAATCAATTTATCAATTGTATCTTGTGAGATATTGTTCCAGCTTTCTTGTAAAGCCTTCCACATGTCTTCTTGTGAGGAGGGACAACAACTGCGCACATTTCTGTCAAGCTCTTCCCACAATAGCTCAATGGGGTTGAGATCCGGACTCTGAGGGGGCCACACCATGTTTTTTAACACCCTTTCTGTTTCTTTATGTTCTAAATAACCCCTGCATAATTTTGAACTATGTTTAGGATCATTATCTTGTTGGAAAAAAAATCCATTTCCAATTAATCTTAAACCAGACGGAACGGCATTTTGCTGTAGTATTCGTTTATAATGCTCCTTTTTCATGATTCCTTCGACTCGTACCAAATCTCCGGTTCCATGGCCCGAGAAGCATCCCCAGACCATAATGGAACCACCACCATGCTTAACTGTTGGCACCACACAATCTGGCATCATCTTTTCCTCGGCGGTACGTCGAACAAAAATTCGTCGTTTTGAACCAAATATTTCAAACTTGGATTCATCTGTCCAAAGAACTTCTTTAAAGTCTTCTTCAGTCCAGTCTCGATGGGTAAGGGCCCACTGCATTCGTTTCTTTTTGTTTTGTGGCCTTAGTAGTGGTTTTCGAACGGCGACGCGACCAAATAACTTAGCATCTCTCAATCGTCTTTTTACTGTAGTCAATGACACAGGTTCTGATCGGGATTTGTTCACTTCTGCGCGGATTTCTGGTGCGGTTAGGCGTCTATTCCGCTTGCTGGTAACGACGATGAAATTATCCTCGCTAGAAGTGGTAGCTCTCGGTCTCCCCGATCGCGAACGATCTTGATTACTGCCAGTCTCCTTGTATCGGGTTATTGCGTTATGAACACAAGTCTTCGACAACTTAAGTTGAGAGGCAATCGCACGTTCAGATTTGCCTTCGCCGTGTAAAACAACTATGGCAGAACGAGTTTCAGTGCTAATTTCGCGCACTTTTCCCATTTTAAGATGTCTTCACTGTAACAACGACGAGCTCAGACTAGTTAAGATAATGAAAAATTTACTCCATCAAAACTCAGGTAAAAAATATGTTTAAGGAAGCTAAAATAATCCGGAAGTACGGTTACCGCAAAACAAAACCAAAATAATTAGAAATGAGCAGGCCATAAAAAATATAACAATGACTCTATCACCTGGTAAGCGCGCGGTACTCATTTATGTTTTGAAACAATAGACCTTTAAAGGATGATAACTTAAAAATATACAATAAAAATGACTCTCAGAAATTCTTTGATAACAATAGAATACGCAGGTGTTCAAATTAGCTCTTTATCATGTGTACTTTTGAAATATTTTGGTGGTTACAAAGATTTTTACAAGTGGTCTCAAACTTTTGGCCGGCAGTGTATCTTGGCAAGATCATTTTTTTTTACAATAAGGTTGTTGCCTAAATGCCTTGGGTTGTTTATTTATTTATTTAATTAAACGGTAATAACCAATTACATTAATTAAAATACATGCTTCATTTACGGAATTATAACAAATAAATTTATTATTATTCAACAAATTTCATATTAGTACACAATATCAAAAAAGTAAATTTATTTATTTTATAAAGGACAAAACTCATTACAATCAAAAAAGAAACCGAGAAATTTAACAAATAAAGATTTAAGTCTAGATAGTAACGCAAAAACATATACGTACAACGAAAAATTACGTAACTAGCTACAAGCAGCAAAAGTTTAAAACATTAAATGTTTTACAAAAAATAACCTAAAATTTAACTACATTTGAGATAAACATTTTACCTCATTAAAATCAGGTCACGAGCAGAGTCGTTACCTGCGTTGTTTGAATGGAGGATGTCTTTTAAAGATTTGGTTAATTGTCTAAGATGTGAAGCAAATATGTCGAGTTGCATATAATCTTTTATTTGATCATTGTATTGACGAGCCATTCTAGTTAGAGGGTATATATGAAATATCTATCATTATTCAAGCTGAGAGAGCTCAGCGGTCGGTTCTTAAGGTTATGCTTCACAAGCCTTATAGGTATCCCACCTCTAACCTATATCCTGATGCCAGGGTTCTCACAGTACGTCAATTGTACATTTTAAAGATCTCCCTCTTTGTGCATAAATCTGTTATCTCCGCTCCTGACTACGACTTACTTTTGAAACAAAGAATATTTAAATTAACTGTGCCAAAAACAACATGTAGGTTTGCCCAGCGCACTGGCGCCTACATTAAGCTAAGCTTATATAACAAGGTCATAAAAGCCTGCGACATTAAAAATAAATCAGTGGCTGAAGCAAAACTAATTATCAATAGATGGCTTGAATCCCTAAATTATGATAAGACAGAAGAGTTGCTTGTAACCGTAAGATAAAAAATCACGTATCCAATCATCAATTAGGTATCTACATCAACATTTTTTGCATTTTCAATATTATGTATATTCTTACATTTAAATTTACATAATATTTTTTAATTATTGAAACTAATATCTCTCAACTATAATAATAACAGTTAGATTTATAAGATTGTCCCGTTTTTTTTTGTATTCAATTTTCATTGTAATTTCTGTCAGCTGAGCATTTAATCATTCGTTGTCTAGCTAATTCGTCAGCCGGCTCCCTCGATTCAGGCTCAGCCTAGTGAGGGAGTCACCAATAACACAGAACAATTAATTCCTCAGCAAAAATGGAAACAATGTTTAAACAGTTAAGATGTTAATTTTTTAAGTTTTAGCATAAGTTTCGCTGTATTTTATACTTTTTCTTTTTGCTGTAATAAATGCTTTTTCATTTTCAATATATGAAACAAATATAATATATAAATATATGATATATATATAATATTATATATCAAATATATGAAACATTATTCTTGTATGTTTGCAAAACGAAAAGATTGATTTCGTGCTCGTAATATAATATTGAATTATATAACTCACAACAGCTTAGGAGATTCAATTAATGAATTAATAATTTTATACAGATAGATTAGATCAAAATATAAACGTCTCGTTTCGAGCGATTGTACATTAAACTTAAGCAACCTCTTCATAGCTCAAGCTCAGGCGTCCAGGTAGTAAACGATAACATAATAAGTAATCTAAGGCACTTCCTTTGATTTTTTTTTCTATATTTCTACAATGAACTTTATAATTTGGGGTCCATATAGGACTTCCGTACTCTAAAATACTTCTTACTAAGAGCAATTGAACAAATATATGAAACTACGAGACTTACTAAAGCTTTTTGTTGATCTAAAGACAAAACCTAATAATTGACTAGTCTTACAAATGATGTGTTCATAATGTGCTCGGAATGAGAGCTTATCATCAAACAAGATGCCCAAGTCTTTTACTACACTAGTTCGGCTCAAAATTTGCCCATCGAGTTTATAGTTATGTATGACCCTATTACGCCTATTCGTGAAAGTTATTGTAAAACATTTATCTATGTTTAAATACATTTGATTAGTTTTACACCAATTAATGAGAGATTGTACACAAGTCATTTTGAAGAGTCTGGCAGTCTTCGGCTACTGAGACTACATTAAAAATCTTTACATCATCGGCATATAATAGACTAGCTTCTGCTCGCCGCTTCGCATGCGTTGTACCCGAATAAAAAGTAGCCTATGTGCTAATCCTGGTCAACATCAGCCTAGTTTTTGCGTGAAGAGGTAACAAACCTACATCCAAACAAACTTTCGGCTTTATAATATTAGTGGGATAATTGGAAGATAAACGCGTAACAAGATCAATAATAAAAACTATGAAGAAAAGTGAACCAAGGTGTGAACCTTGTGGGACGCCTGACGTCACCACCATGAAATAAGTATATTGTAATGTGATATAATGTCAGTCAGCACAAGTAAAACATATTAAAATACAGAAAAATATAAAAAAATAACAAAAAAATAAAATAGGTTAACTTAATTTAATAAGTTATAATTACTTAATCATATTTTGTACATCATAATTTCTGCCGTAAAACGTCCACTACTAAGCACAGGCCTCGCTCATGAATCTCCATGAGCCATCTCCATTTTTTACATACATATTAAATAAAAATATATGGTTATTAATAATTACAAATGGTTTTTTTTAATGATATAATCCAACTGGTTTGTGTAGAAAAATATTTTAATCAAATCGTGGATACTTTAGGGACACATTGGCATCAGTTCCATTTGTAAGTGGGGACGGAGCCCATACATTTTACCCATGTTCCATTAATTATGGCTTAAATAATTTTCAGGTGGTGCGAGTGGAACAGACTGGTCTGGGCACCGTATTCATGTGCACTCATTCCGGCACTAGATATGGTAACACTGGATGCAGGAGAACTTATCTGTCTCAGGTACGATACTGTGTTTTCTAATCGCTTCTTATCACAGTGCTTAAACACGGAAGCGAATAGATTCTTTCATGTGCCCTATTTCCTGTTAACTTAAGATTAAATAGGTTTTTTTTCTATTGTCAATTGACGTGTCTTTGTTTTGTAATTGCAAACTATGGAACTAAATGAATGAATTTTTAAAAAATTCTGAATTTCTAACAAATCTAATTTCTAGAACTTTTGTGTATTGCAAACAGATATGTATTTGTGCCGCTATGGCACACATATTTGTAGAACAAACAAGCATTTACACTATGACCAATGTGAAAATAAATTGCAGCGTCCCTGTCAGCATGAATACCAGTTGCTAGCGCCGTGTAAATCATGTTTTTTAAAGGCTAATAATATTAATATGATTGGTTACAGTAACTATAATTAGTGTTTTGTATTTGCATTACCTCCTCTGGCGCAGCGGGCGAATGTCTGTACGATCTCCAGATATTCGGATAGGTGTTCTGGGCGATTTTCTATATACACTATTTTTTTACTACTACTACTCACTATTTATATTCTATGTACATATAATAAAAAAAATATATATCTTGTAGCATAATATGCTACATAGATATATGTATATAAAGCATATATTAAATGCTATATTTTTTTTTATTGACGATATTATGATGTCATCAGTACCCATAACACAAGCTCTGCTTAGCTTGGGGCTAGATAATGCTGTGTGAATTGTCCAGCATTATTTATGTTGTTACAGAGGGACCTGCAGGCGCACATCAACCACCGGCACGTGTCGCCCGGCGCCGACGCCAAGCCGGACGAGGCCCCCCCTCTGGCGCCGCCCGCTGTCAAACCTGTCGCGGTCAGTTACATTCTAATAAGCTCAAACTCGCCTCGCTTTCAGCCTCGTCACCTTCGCGAAGTGGACCAAAAACGGGACTACAGGAGCTCATAGAGTCACCATGCCTTTCTTCTTCTGCATCATCTGCATATCCTTTGGTGATGCTTATGAAATTATTTTGTATGTCCATGGCAAACTTACAGCCTTCTAGGTCTCTTTGTAAAGCCGAAGACAGACAGATATAGCGAAACTCTAAGGGGCCGTCTCCACGAGCGAGGGAATCGCGGCGATTCTATAGCGCGGACTCGTCGCGATTCTCTCATTCGTGGCGACGACGATAACATCGCCGCGATTCCCTCGCTCGTGGAGACGTCCCCTAAGCGTTCCTTGTTGTGCTACGGAAACCTAAAAAAGACCTTTCTCCAGGGCAGGATACCATATAACATCACATTCCATACGAAGTAGCTAAACCAGTCTAGCTAGTAGTTTTAACTGCATAAGCTGCTGAACCAACCTGCAAGGGCATCAATTTACTGTTTCCATTGAATGGGCAGACGACTTGGTAAGAACCGCTGGTCGGCGGTGGATGCAGACGGCTTCCAACCGCAGTACTTGGAGATCAATGAGGGAGGCCTTTGTCCATCAGTGGACGTCCTACGGCTGCTATAATGATGATGATTGCAGGGTAGAATCTATGTGCATACATAAAAATACTGTAGAATTGACTGGATTGACTGAGCATATCTGGTTAAAAAATGAAATGTATTAGATTAATAATTTTGTAAAAATGACTACGTGAGTAATCCCCACCTCACGTTAATTTTGAAAGTGAAATGTATAGATTAAGTTATTGAAATTATTTTGTTTTTACTTGTTTAATCTCGTGACCCCCAGTTGCCGGTGTCGGCGAACGACCCGCGCGCGCACGCGAGCGGCGGGCCGGGGGCGCACGCGGGCGGGGGGCCGGGGGCGCACGCGGGCGGCGGGCCGGCACACGCGGGCGGCGGGCCGGGGGCGCACGCGGGCGGCGGGCCGGGGGCGCCGCGCCGCACCAACCTCATCACCGTGCCCATCCAGGAGAACGACTCGCACTACTACAATTACAACTATCCGGTAAGTTATGTTTTCCGGGTACTTCTTATACATAACTATCTATGACGACCTCTGTTGCGCAGCGGGCGAAGGTCCGCCTGCGACGCAAGAGGTTGCGAATTCCGTGTGTGTTACTGGGGCGGCATGTCGACTCGGATCAAGTTGAAAATATATTGAAAAATTAGAGCGCTATACCCTGTTAATGTGCCCTAAAAATAAAATAAGTGCCTATTAAGGTTTTTATGTCAAAGAAAAAAAAAGCAGTAGGTATCAAGCAGGTAATACTTGAACAAACTAATGCATGTATTAACATTAGGTAGCATTGCTGATATCCCACACTAAAATTTATCAACGTAAGTGTACCTAACTTTTAAAATGACAGAGCTACCGATTTAAAGATGTCGGCACGAAGTATTGAACGGCCGCTTTTTATTGACCTTTCGTATTTGGTCGGATAACTGTATGAATGTGCCTGTTTCGTTGTTTTTATTTATTAACGGTTAATTACAATGTGTAGAAAACTGAAATTCAGAGTGCGTTTATTTGAATATAGGCTTTGATTTTTGGCACATCATGTGAAGTTGTTATCTTGTTAAAACTCCCTTATTTAAGGCTCGAAATCAGTAAACCACTTTCAGTACACAAACTGATAGTATATTTCTTCGAAAATTATATGTCGGGTTTCACAATTTGCCAGGAGATACATATTTCTAATAGGCATCAGTCAGTGCAATCGCAGAGCGCCTTTCTTAAGTAGTTCAAGAGCTAGAGGCTATTTTCGAGTTTTTCAGAAAAACTCGTCTAATTCATACACCATGCATTTTTTTTGAAAAACTACTAGGACACCAATCGGCACATATTGCAGCGCACCTGCCCTCGAAAAATCATGTCTGTTTGTCCAGCCGTTCCGGAGATATGGAAATCTGCCAAAGGTAACTGCAGCGGCAATTGGAATTACCGAAAAACCGCAGGACGCACAAATGCCGCTGGCCGGCCAAGGACAGGCACAAATATAAGCTACCTTTTAGGCTACTTTAAATTTGGCTAAGGCTAATAGAAAAAAAATCATCAAAATCAATCATCATCAAAAATAAATGTTGCAGTAACGCCTGGAAACGTTACTGCAGCGGCATTTTATTTTTTCGAATTGCTCTGAAACCTTAATAGGCACTTATTTTATTTTTAGGGCACATTAACAGGGTATAGTGCTCTAATTTTTCTATATTTTTTTCAATTTGATCCAAGTCGACATGCCGCCCCAGTAACGCACACGCGGATTCTCTCGGGACAAATGTCTGTATGATCTACATATTTGTTCAGGGGTATTCTGGATGTTTTTCTATATAATATACCTATGGAAAAACATCATATTCAAACATTATATTATAATAAAAAATATCTTTCTATGTAGTGCATAAAGTATATTATATATCAGTCATCTAGTTCCCATAACACAACAACACTGTGTGAATTGTCCAGCACTTAAAATCTGCGCCGAAATATCAGGATACTCAAAAATAATCAAATCATGGTAAATATTCCGTAAATACTGCATAGGTATAGTAGATCCCACAATTACGTTCTGTGAAACATGACGTCATCGGACAGAATACTTTTAATTACTTTTATTTCTTATATTGTTGTATAGGACAAGGTAAATAAGACTTGTTTAAGGTTGAACAAGTCGCGGAGGCAAAGTCGTCAGTGGGCGCGGCCTAAATGTATAATGCTATCTCACCTGACATAGTGTGTGTACCCGCGCGCTAGAATGAAATGCACAATGATTCATTCCTAAAACGACGGCGCCAAAATATGTGAATATACTTTTAGCACAAGGGTTAATATAGAAAAACTTGAGTGTAATCTTTTCAAAATAACATTAATTTCAACTTTTAAGTAATTAAACTATGTCGGAACGGCGTTTATTTTTGAGTTCTTTCTCCGTATATTATTTAGTTTCGTCCAAAGTTGGGCTAAAATCAGTGTTGAAATAAGAAAGTTTAAAAGCTTGTATTTTTGAAATGAATACTTTTTTTACGGTTTGGGGTGTATACAAACATAGATTATGACGAGATAAATTGATACAATCCTTAGTGTTGGATGGTAAAAGTCAAACAGTGGAGTAGTTACCTTTCCACGTTTGTATGGAAAGATGGCGACTCGTTGAACCTTAAGATGTATGTATGTCCCCGCAGCCCCCCGCGCCCGCGGCGCCCGTGCCGCACTCGCTGAGCGTGCCGCCGCCGTACTTCGCGCCGCCCTACGCCGCCGGCGGCTACGCGCCCGCAGGTAATAATGTCCCCGCAGCCCCCCGCGCCCGTGCCGCACTCGCTGAGCGTGCCGCCGCCGTACTTCGCGCCGCCCTACGCCGCCGGCGGCTACGCGCCCGCAGGTAATAATGTCCCCGCAGCCCCCCGCGCCCGTGCCGCACTCGCTGAGCGTGCCGCCGCCGTACTTCGCGCCGCCCTACGCCGCCGGCGGCTACGCGCCCGCAGGTAATAATGTCCCCGCAGCCCCCCGCGCCCGTGCCGCACTCGCTGAGCGTGCCGCCGCCGTACTTCGCGCCGCCCTACGCCGCCGGCGGCTACGCGCCCGCAGGTAATAATGTCCCCGCAGCCCCCCGCGCCCGCGGCGCCCGTGCCGCACTCGCTGAGCGTGCCGCCGCCGTACTTCGCGCCGCCCTACGCCGCCGGCGGCTACGCGCCCGCAGGTAATAATGTCCCCGCAGCCCCCCGCGCCCGTGCCGCACTCGCTGAGCGTGCCGCCGCCGTACTTCGCGCCGCCCTACGCCGCCGGCGGCTACGCGCCCGCAGGTAATAATGTCCCCGCAGCCCCCCGCGCCCGTGCCGCACTCGCTGAGCGTGCCGCCGCCGTACTTCGCGCCGCCCTACGCCGCCGGCGGCTACGCGCCCGCAGGTAATAATGTCCCCGCAGCCCCCCGCGCCCGTGCCGCACTCGCTGAGCGTGCCGCCGCCGTACTTCGCGCCGCCCTACGCCGCCGGCGGCTACGCGCCCGCAGGTAATAATGTCCCCGCAGCCCCCCGCGCCCGTGCCGCACTCGCTGAGCGTGCCGCCGCCGTACTTCGCGCCGCCCTACGCCGCCGGCGGCTACGCGCCCGCAGGTAATAATGTCCCCGCAGCCCCCCGCGCCCGTGCCGCACTCGCTGAGCGTGCCGCCGCCGTACTTCGCGCCGCCCTACGCCGCCGGCGGCTACGCGCCCGCAGGTAATAATGTCCCCGCAGCCCCCCGCGCCCGTGCCGCACTCGCTGAGCGTGCCGCCGCCGTACTTCGCGCCGCCCTACGCCGCCGGCGGCTACGCGCCCGCAGGTAATAATGTCCCCGCAGCCCCCCGCGCCCGTGCCGCACTCGCTGAGCGTGCCGCCGCCGTACTTCGCGCCGCCCTACGCCGCCGGCGGCTACGCGCCCGCAGGTAATAATGTCCCCGCAGCCCCCCGCGCCCGCGGCGCCCGTGCCGCACTCGCTGAGCGTGCCGCCGCCGTACTTCGCGCCGCCCTACGCCGCCGGCGGCTACGCGCCCGCAGGTAATAATGTCCCCGCAGCCCCCCGCGCCCGCGGCGCCCGTGCCGCACTCGCTGAGCGTGCCGCCGCCGTACTTCGCGCCGCCCTACGCCGCCGGCGGCTACGCGCCCGCAGGTAATAATGTCCCCGCAGCCCCCCGCGCCCGCGGCGCCCGTGCCGCACTCGCTGAGCGTGCCGCCGCCGTACTTCGCGCCGCCCTACGCCGCCGGCGGCTACGCGCCCGCAGGTAATAATGTCCCCGCAGCCCCCCGCGCCCGCGGCGCCCGTGCCGCACTCGCTGAGCGTGCCGCCGCCGTACTTCGCGCCGCCCTACGCCGCCGGCGGCTACGCGCCCGCAGGTAATAATGTCCCCGCAGCCCCCCGCGCCCGTGCCGCACTCGCTGAGCGTGCCGCCGCCGTACTTCGCGCCGCCCTACGCCGCCGGCGGCTACGCGCCCGCAGGTAATAATGTCCCCGCAGCCCCCCGCGCCCGTGCCGCACTCGCTGAGCGTGCCGCCGCCGTACTTCGCGCCGCCCTACGCCGCCGGCGGCTACGCGCCCGCAGGTAATAATGTCCCCGCAGCCCCCCGCGCCCGTGCCGCACTCGCTGAGCGTGCCGCCGCCGTACTTCGCGCCGCCCTACGCCGCCGGCGGCTACGCGCCCGCAGGTAATAATGTCCCCGCAGCCCCCCGCGCCCGTGCCGCACTCGCTGAGCGTGCCGCTGCCGTACTTCGCGCCGCCCTACGCCGCCGGCGGCTACGCGCCCGCAGGTAATAATGTCCCCGCAGCCCCCCGCGCCCGCGGCGCCCGTGCCGCACTCGCTGAGCGTGCCGCCGCCGTACTTCGCGCCGCCCTACGCCGCCGGCGGCTACGCGCCCGCAGGTAATAATGTCCCCGCAGCCCCCCGCGCCCGCGGCGCCCGTGCCGCACTCGCTGAGCGTGCCGCCGCCGTACTTCGCGCCGCCCTACGCCGCCGGCGGCTACGCGCCCGCAGGTAATAATGTCCCCGCAGCCCCCCGCGCCCGCGGCGCCCGTGCCGCACTCGCTGAGCGTGCCGCCGCCGTACTTCGCGCCGCCCTACGCCGCCGGCGGCTACGCGCCCGCAGGTAATAATGTCCCCGCAGCCCCCCGCGCCCGCGGCGCCCGTGCCGCACTCGCTGAGCGTGCCGCCGCCGTACTTCGCGCCGCCCTACGCCGCCGGCGGCTACGCGCCCGCAGGTAATAATGTCCCCGCAGCCCCCCGCGCCCGTGCCGCACTCGCTGAGCGTGCCGCCGCCGTACTTCGCGCCGCCCTACGCCGCCGGCGGCTACGCGCCCGCAGGTAATAATGTCCCCGCAGCCCCCCGCGCCCGTGCCGCACTCGCTGAGCGTGCCGCCGCCGTACTTCGCGCCGCCCTACGCCGCCGGCGGCTACGCGCCCGCAGGTAATAATGTCCCCGCAGCCCCCCGCGCCCGCGGCGCCCGTGCCGCACTCGCTGAGCGTGCCGCCGCCGTACTTCGCGCCGCCCTACGCCGCCGGCGGCTACGCGCCCGCAGGTAATAATGTCCCCGCAGCCCCCCGCGCCCGCGGCGCCCGTGCCGCACTCGCTGAGCGTGCCGCCGCCGTACTTCGCGCCGCCCTACGCCGCCGGCGGCTACGCGCCCGCAGGTAATAATGTCCCCGCAGCCCCCCGCGCCCGCGGCGCCCGTGCCGCACTCGCTGAGCGTGCCGCCGCCGTACTTCGCGCCGCCCTACGCCGCCGGCGGCTACGCGCCCGCAGGTAATAATGTCCCCGCAGCCCCCCGCGCCCGTGCCGCACTCGCTGAGCGTGCCGCCGCCGTACTTCGCGCCGCCCTACGCCGCCGGCGGCTACGCGCCCGCAGGTAATAATGTCCCCGCAGCCCCCCGCGCCCGTGCCGCACTCGCTGAGCGTGCCGCCGCCGTACTTCGCGCCGCCCTACGCCGCCGGCGGCTACGCGCCCGCAGGTAATAATGTCCCCGCAGCCCCCCGCGCCCGCGGCGCCCGTGCCGCACTCGCTGAGCGTGCCGCCGCCGTACTTCGCGCCGCCCTACGCCGCCGGCGGCTACGCGCCCGCAGGTAATAATGTCCCCGCAGCCCCCCGCGCCCGCGGCGCCCGTGCCGCACTCGCTGAGCGTGCCGCCGCCGTACTTCGCGCCGCCCTACGCCGCCGGCGGCTACGCGCCCGCAGGTAACACCACGCACACATACAATAATAATCATTATCTTTATTTCAGGCAACAATGAGAGCTTACAAAAAGTAACTTAACTAAGGGCCCGTCTCCACGAGCGAGGGAGTCGCGGCGATGTTATCGTCCGTGCCACGCGTATTTCTGTACACTCAGAGGCCGTCTCCATGAACGAGAGAATCGCGATGAGTCCGCGCTATAGAAACGCCGCGATTCCCTCGCTCGTGGAGACGGACCCTAAGGCCCTTGTAATAAATATCTTAGAGATTAACATACAGAAAATATTTTTAATTAACGTGTCGTCGACACTGGGGCGATGACGTAGGCGCGGTGTCACGTGTCATCCTTTCTATGAATTTTCTGAACAAGAAGGCGGAAGGGTGTCTTCCGCCAAAACCCGCTGTGTATAAATGTTGAGTCGTTCCGTCGGCACTCTCACCATAATCGAACCGAATTTCACATTGCGAGACCCCAACTTCTCGACTCTCAAACTGACGCCGGTTTTCTGCCTAAGGGACCGTCTCCACGAGCGAGGGAATCGCGGCGATGTTTTCGTCGTGCCACGTATTTCTATACACTCTTAGAGGCCGTCTCCACGAGCGAGAGAATCGCGACGAGTCCGCGCTATAGAAATACGTGGCACGACGATAACATCGCCGCGACTGCCTCGCTCGTGGAGACGGCCCCTCAGGTACTGCGCCACATCCTCGACTGTCGGTGCCAATTCTGGTTCCTAGCTAAATTTTTTGTTGGTACACTTTCCGTGGGATGCCGGCAGGTGCAGTAGAATGTTACTCCTCTCGTGCCCGTGGATAAAGTATAATGGGCAGCAGCATCTTTCCGTGTATGAACGTCCCGTACTGCGCTCGCCAACCCGCATGCCAAGCGTGGTGAGTATGGCAGCTATCCCTTATGGAGATCTATGGGGAGACCTGTGTTCAGTAGTGGACGTTTTACGGCTGAAATGATGATGATGAATTTGACTGACAATTCTAAATTTGGGTTTCTAACGTCAAATCTCTAACTATAATAGTTAGCTTTAGGGTTGTATAAAACAGAATCGACACAAATGTAAACTGAAAACCACATTTACCTACTTGAAAAAACAATAAATGAACACAGCTGCTCTGTTTAAACTTTCGAGATCAATATTTTAACCGGGTATTTACCGTGTTATTTAGTTTGTTTCATTGATTTACATTGTATATTAAATAACATACAAGTCAAAACATACACAGATAATTAAGAACATAATCACATATTAGGTACACTTAGGAAAAATCAATATAATTTTTAGTGTCTACTATAAATCATCAATCAAAATAAAAAAAATAAGTTTTTATTCATTAAAACAAGGTGTACAATCAAAGAGGTTGGGAGTTCCTCTTTTAAATTTGACCTGTGGTAGAAGTGTCCCCTCTTTTCTCCGGTCTTGAGGGGACACCTTAATTTAAAGTTAACAAGAAGAAGAAACTATAAAGTAATATTGTACGTTCCAGGCAACACCATGCCCCCGGGCCCGTCGCCAGCCCCCCTGGCGGCCCCGGGCGCGCCGGACGCGCGCTGGCCCTACCCCGGCGGGGCTGCCTGGCCGCAGCACTACTACAGGTAGCCCCAGCGCCGGCGGACCTGATGGTTCCGTCCGCGGGGTTACAACAGCTAAGCTTTGACCGCGCAAGAAGGAAGACAATGACTTTGCTTAGTAAATGAAAAACAAACTCAACTTAGTGAAAAATGTCTGTCAGCGAAGCAAACTCTTGGATAATTCATTAGCAGATGGTGTTGGCATGTTTGATGGTGAAACAGAAGATCTTGACTGGATCCATTGACAGTGAGAGAGTGGGATCCTAACGTTGCATAGCTATACATTATCGGCCTGCCAGCGCCGACGGTGGTGACAGGAACACCAGCCTAACACTGGACTCCGGGGCTCTATGATGGACCCGCACGATAAGACTACCCCGGCGGACTTGATGGTCAGTTAGCTTAATTGTTAAGCGTTGACCGCGTGAGGACGATTGGAATGAAGCATTATACAAAAGACGCTAAAAGAGAGATAAAATACATATGATCTATATTTGTCTGCCAAGTTTTCGCTCTGAACTGCGCTCTTTTCATACTTCTTCGTTAAGTGAAGCAATAAGTAAATTTTCAAACTGGAAGCTATGGGATTTTATTTTAAAAGCATCCTAGAAATAATTGAATAAATAGTTAAATTTTTGAGTAAAACTAAACTGTTACTATGTCGTATTTAGTAACGACAGGAAAACTCTGGAATCTAACCAAAAAGTAATTGTTGAAATGTTGAAATACATTTTTTTCTGAGCATAATTCTCAAGGTAAGCTTAGTGTTGTGCTATTCAGCTCTTTACATATTGTAAATGTGGTGTGAGGTAAAGTAGCCACACAAGTTTAAAATACTAACATTAATTAGTGAACAGTTATGTTTTTATGAAAAATAGGTGCAATAAACAACAATTGTTCAGCATTATGTATAGGGAGCGTTTCCATCGAGAAAGAAAACATAAATTTTGCAGCAATCAACCACTCTTCGCTCCGCTTACTTCCCCTTCGATGGAAATGCGGCATTAGCCTTGCCGATTGTAATTAGCAAGTAGTGCCGGGGTATTTTCATGGTGATTCGTGAGTGTTCCTGTATTGGGAAATTTGGAATGTTCTTGACTATAATAAGTTGTAAAAACCCTGCTTCATAGGGTTTCTAATGCGCGATACCACACTTGCGCAAGTTGCGCGGCGGGCTACGAGGCCGGAAATGGTGCTCTCACGCCTCGCCTGAACACACGGCTTTTTTTTTGGCAAAACTAAAGTGGGGGTACTAAAGCCCCCCAGTGGGGGGGGTGGGTCGACAAAGTATGACATTGCGTGCGCTAGGTGTCCTAGATATGTGACACTAAGAAGTCCAGAAATGCGACTAGCTGTGGACAAGTGCGGAGGGTCGAACTGTGAAATTCGTGTGACGATTTTTTTTTTTTTTTTTTATAATGCTGGACAGATCACACAGCATCATCTAGCCCCAAGCTAAGCAGAGCCTTGTGTTATGTGTACTAGATGATTGATATACTTAATACATTATACTACATAGATAGATATTTTTATTATATATAGAAAAACACCCAGAACACCCTGAACAAATATCTGCAGATCGTACAGACATTTGTCCCGAGGCGGGAATCGAACCCGCAAACCCTTGCGTCGCAGGCGGACCTTCACCCGCTGCGCCACAGAGCTCGTCAAATTTTAGGGGGTGGAGGGAGTTAGGGACTCTACAAAGTATTACATTGTGTGGGTTAGGAGGGTTCTCCTAAATTAAACGACACTACTGTAAGGGATCTTAAAAAATGTAACCAGCTGTGTGTAGTGAGTGTAGGGGAATCAATCAATCAACCATGATAATGGATGTTCCTTAACGCGGACGGTTTTTTGGGCGACAAGACTTAAAAGGGGGAGGTAGGGGGTCGATAAAGTATGGCATTGCGTGGGTTAGGAGGGGTCTTGAAATATGGGACGTTACACTAAGAAGTCGTCTTTTGGTTTCCCTTTCATTCAATCACGCACGAGTGAACGAAAGACAAGTACCTAATTAGACCGCGAGTGTGAACAGACAGCTGCGAGTAGTGATGAGGTCTTCTCGCCATGAGCCTGGAGGCACACTGAAATGTTTGAGAATACAATACCTTTTCGTGTCTTATTTTTATTAGTATAAATATACTAGGTTAATAATTACACTGCAATAATTACTCGTTGATGTTGTAACATATACAAATATGTTGCTGCAAACTTTAAAGGTAGTAAGGTGAGTATGCAACGTGGAAGCGTTGGTGTGCACTTGTTCCACGTACACAACGCATATTAACAAACGTCTATTTGTGACTAACGCGCTCCGAACGTCTAAAAAAAACGATCTTACGCGTGGGATGCCGTATGATATCCCCTCCGCCATCCCACGCCGATCTGTAGGCCTAGGTCTTTAACGCAAATTGCAATTAATCGAAATCGTAATCAAGCCAAACAAACTCTTATGGTAATTACGTAAAGATTGCCATTCAGACGATAATATCGTAATTGTTTTCTAGAGTATAGGAGACCTGGATTTAACGACATACTATCAAACGTTGCGCGGCACGCGTGTGACAGCGTTACCTACTTATGATACTTATAGGTAGGTACCTACCTACACGTTTTCATACAAATTCAAGGTGTCATATTACTGATATTACTTGGATAGCAACCGTGTTAAAGGGAAGAATACACTTTACAGGAAAGAGCACTTTGATTGAATCACCTGTACAAGAAAGTTTTGCGTTATTATAAAAGGCTGACTTTTAAAAATAATAAATTTTTAGAACATAAGTAGTATTATAGAAATGAAAAATGTAATAAAAAAAATTGTCTCCGACGGGACTCCGGGAACCGGTAAAGGCAGTCAAGATTTTCGACCCAACGGTTAATGTCTTCGTAGCCGAAATAGTAAAGGCAGCCTGAGTTAAAGGTGTTCTTCTAAACGTTACGGGTTCGAGTCCCGTCGGAGACAAAATTTTGATTGCATTTTTCATTTCTATAAACTATACCTTAGAATGGGTTTACACTTTAATAACGAAAATAGTATTGTCAAATTTTAAGTCATTCTGTATCACAAACCGGTAAATTGCAGTTACCTGCATTATAAAATATACGTCATTGTTCCCTTGCATTGTTTGATCATAATTATGAAGATTAATCCTACCCAGTGAGTTGTAAATAGTTAGAGTAGCTATACCAAACAAAAAACGTGTCGCAACTTGATGACAGCGGGGGTGCCTGCGCGGGGCGCGCTCGCCCCCGCACACAAGTATTCGCTGCAGCCATTGAAGTATTATTACTAGCGTATAGAATTGACACCCGCGAACAACAAGTTTGCGCCATGAGTTGTTGCCGGCCGGCAACAACTCATTTAGTCGTTCGTCGACGCCCATCGCGACCGCATGCTAATAAACCCAAATTAAAAATGCCGTCTTGCGTGTTAAAAACGTGTAATTAATCAATCAACTGCGAAGAAAAAAGATAGTGGCGTGACTTATCATCGGAAAGTAAACAGAATATCAACTAAAACCAACTAAAATTAATTTTTGGACATTATTTTCTATTGTACTGACATTTTGTTTGAAAATCATAGATTATGAAAAGTGATTCGTACAGATGGGATGTGTAGGTACCTACTAAGGGTTGGCGACAAAGGTTTAACCGATTATTTTTAACTCATATTACTCGCCCTATGCCGTCTGTCTGATCAGCAACAGTAGGTACTCTAGGTACCTACTGTAGGTATCTTTTGCAATCGTCATTACTTATAAACTGAAGCTGTATTATACCTATATTGTTGTCTGAACAAATTCTTAATGTAATAGATTGACGACCTCTGTGGCGTGGTGGGCGAAGGTTCGCCTGCGATGCAGGAGATGGGTTCGATTCCCGCCTTGGGACAAATGTTTAGTGATCACTGCAGATATTTGTTCTGGGTGTTCAGGTCATTTTCTACGTATAATAATAAATAAATAGGTATTTATGTATTGTATTTATTATATCAGTTATCTAGTAGCCATAACAAGAGCTCTGCTTAGTTTTGGGCTAGATAATCATCATCATTTCAGCCAAAAAACGTCCACTAATGAAAAAAGGCCTTCCTCATGGGTCTCCATGAGGGGTAGTTGCCATACTCACCACGCTTGGCAGGCGGGTTGGCGAGCGCAGTACGGGATGTTGGTATATGGAAAGACGCTGCTGCCCATCTTTCGGAGGTATCCCTTAGCAGGCTCTTACTGCATCCACGGGCATGAGAGGAGGGGCAGAGTGAAATAAAGTGTGGGGTCTAGTTAGTGTAAGTACCTACCTACCTATGTACGTACTTGTTGGATAAAATACCAATTTATTTAAAAAACATTTTTTTACGTTTTGAAATATAATATTCATAGGTACCTACTGCATTAACATTACTGCATTAATAGCTGTCTGAAGTGTCCCTTCTGCGGTGAAAAAAATCTATTAGAGCGACATGTTGTTACACTATGTTGAACGAAACGTGTAAGCGCCACGAAATTCACGGCGCTTACGACGTTTTGGTCGCGAGAAAACTATTCTCTATTAGCGATCTAGCGCTGCATGTATTGATGGTATGGTATGGATAGACGACATTCTAATCGTGTAGCGCTGCAGCGAATACTTGTGTGCGGGGGCGAGCGCGCCCCGCGCAGGCACCCCCGCTGTCATCAAGTTGCGACACGTTTTTTGTTTGGTATAGCTACTCTAACTATTTACAACTCTCTGGCTGCAGCGCTACACGATTAGAATGTCGTCTATCCATACCATCAATACATGCAGCGCTAGATCGCTAATAGAGAATAGTTTTCTCGCGACCAAAACGTCGTAAGCGCCGTGAATTTCGTGGCGCTTACACGTTTCGTTCAACATAGTGTAACAACATGTCGCTCTAATAGATTTTTTTCACCGCAGAAGGGACACTTCAGACAGCTATTAAATGCAGTAATGTTAATGCAGTAGGTACCTATGAATATTATATTTCAAAACGTAAAAATATTTACATTAAATTAAAACGAATCGTTAAGCGTTTAAAGTCATTTTTTTAAAATAAATTGGTATTTTATCCAACAAGTACGTACATAGGTAGGTAGGTACATACTTACACTAACTAGAACCCACACTTTATTTCACTCTGCCCCTCCTCTCATGCCCGTTGATGCAGTAAGAGCCTGCTAAGGGATACCTCCGAAACATGGGCAGCAGCGTCTTTCCATATACCAACATCCCGTACTGCGCTCGCCAACCCGCCTGCCAAGCGTGGTGAGTATGGCAACTACCCCTCATGGAGACCCATGAGGGAGGCCTTTGTTCATTAGTGGACGTTTTTTGGCTGAAATGATGATGATTATCTAGCCCAAAACTAAGCAGAGCTCTTGTTATGGCTACTAGATAACTGATATAATAAATACAATACATAAATACCTATTTATTTATTATTATACGTAGAAAATGACCTGAACACCCAGAACAAATATCTGCAGCGATCACTAAACATTTGTCCCAAGGCGGGAATCGAACCCACCTCCTGCATCGCAGGCGAACCTTCGCCCACCACGCCACAGAGGTCGTCAATCTATTACATTAAGAATTTGTTCAGACAACAATATAGGTATAATACAGCTTCAGTTTATAAGTAATGACGATTGCAAAAGATACCTACAGTAGGTACCTAGAGTACCTACTGTTACTGATCAGACAGACGGCATAGGGCGAGTAATATGAGTTAAAAATAATCAGTTAAACCTTTGTCGCCAACCCTTAGTAGGTACCTACACATCCCATCTGTACGAATCACTTTTCATAATCTATGATTTTCAAACAAAATGTCAGTACAATAGAAAATAATGTACAAAAATTAATTTTAGTTGGTTTTAGTTGATATTCTGTTTACTTTCCGATGATAAGTCACGCCACTATCTTTTTTCTTCGCAGTTGATTGATTAATTACACGTTTTTAACACGCAAGACGGCATTTTTAATTTGTGTTTATTCGCATGCGGTCGCGATGGGCGTCGACGAACGACAAAAGCCGATCGGCAACAACTCATGGCGCAAACTTGTTGTTCGCGGGTGTCAATTCTATACGCTAGTTAATAATACTTCAATGATCCTACCCAATACTCTTAAAATCCTTTATTTACTCTTTGAATCGTATTAATTATGGTTTATATGCACTATGAAGGAAGGAAGCCCTGTTGGCAAGTGGTATGTACCCTAGACTTTTAATCGAAGGTCGTGGGTTCGATACCGGCCGTGAACCAATGGATTTTTGTTTCTTGAAAAGTGTAAGTTCACATTTACCACGTGCTTAACGCTGAAGGAAACATCGTGAGGAAACCCGCGGCTTAGTTAGCTTCAGACGTATTGACCTGTTCTTTCCTCTGACTAAGCTGAGAGGATGGTAAAGGTGCTGGGCAAGCCTAATCCATCAAACAATGTCCCAGACACTGCAGCGTCCCGTACAGCATGATTACCACTTGCTGACGCTTCATAAATCATCTATAATAGATGCAAAGGCCTTACTTTTTTATGCACTATGAACTCATTATTATAAGATAATAGTCTTCGTTTGTCTCCAATAGTTATTTACTAATCATAATTTAATAAAAAAACAAAAGGTCATTGAATATCCTTTATTATATAACACTATTTTATATCAATCATATTTACAACACTCATCATTGTCACTTTTAACAAATGCATTAAAACTGCCAAAATATCGTATCTTCTTTTTAACATAAGTCTTCACATGCGTTTACATAATCATAATAATTAATGAATACTTGAACAAACGCGACATTCTACGACCAGAGCGTTGCGCACCGCTTCCGAGTGGTAAGCAGCATTATGCTGAGACGTCACCTTTTGGCTCACTCGTCATATAGGGCACATAATTATTCTAATAATGGTTTACTTCTTCTTTTTGTTGTTTTATGTTGTTTGTTAATTTTTGAATTTGTTGTTTACCTGTATGTCTTGTGTGCCAAGAAATGTGTTCTCTTTCTTTCTTATGACCATGTCCATCTTTTGCCAAGTCACACCTTATTAAAGTGAGGCAGTTATCTCAACTTAAATATCTACCTATTCTAGAGGAGAAATCAGGATTTTTTTCCTGATATCTCCCCTAGGGGATCCTTCAGAGCAGACAATAGACCTTCATCAAATTAATGACATTTTGTATTATAATATATTATTATATTATTTTCATCCTTTGTAAATCGACAGACAAACAATTTATAAATGAATTATTATAATACTGGACATTCCACATAGCACCATCTAGAGGCAACCACAGTGTGTTATGGGTGGTACCAGATGATTGAATGAATACTTAAATACATTTTTCTTTGTAAAAACATACATATCATACATTTTTAAACAACCACCATCATTATGTTGTTGAATGAACTAATGTTGGCATAGTGTTGTAAACTTATTCTGTCGCGCGCGCAAACAATAGGGAGAAATAATATAAACATAATAATCGATAATGCCGTGTCCCACGATAACTAAGTGGGGTAGAGTACAATAGTGCAACGAGCTATAAAGGAAATACTGTTCATAATTTTATCTGAAAATTAGCTTTGTTTTTTTAAACATTATATCCAAATATAAACAATACAAAGTGTTGACCATTCCTCACATGTTGGATATATATATTTTATAAGTAACTATATCACCACAATGCAATGCAAGTTCTTAGTCATTTAACCCTGTTACTTATAAAAAACCGATGTTGCTTCAGCATAACTTACAACTAGTTTTTGAATTATGTCATACTAAAACTCTCAGCAATGTTTAAATTTAAGCGTTTATAAGTGTGTCTTAAATGTTGAAAGTATTTAAATGCCATAATTTAACAACAGTTAACATTGATTTCCTCTTTCGCATTTAAGGCAAACCTGGAAGTGGAAACAAATATAAGAATATCACTATTAACAATTTCGAATAACTTGAATTCTGTATTCTGTCTAACCACCAACAATTTAAAACTATAATAACAAATTACAATTGGCCCTTGAAACATTTGCCAAGATATTTTTAAAATAATTTAGCTTCACTTTCACAGGCTCGAGTCCTAGATATAAGGGCCCAGGACTATAAAACGGAAAAGGAACCCTAATAAAATTGCTCTAGCAAATATAAACTATTTTTATATACTTCAGGTCCTTAAAGAGAATTTTGGACAAACACTGTATGTATACTATTTACAGCTTTACAACCATCCTAGTTTAAAAATTCGAACCATTTCGCAGTTCTTACAGCTCAACTATGGTACAGTTCTCCATTCCAAATTCCAATGTCAAACATGTGCGAATTGGGCGTTTCTATTTACATTAGGTACACATATCAGACTACCCTCGAGATCATGACTCTTTGGTAGTGGGGGGTGCTTCTGTCAAGTCCACAAGCGTCGCTTCGGGCGGCGACGCCGGCTGACTGGGCCCCGGCTCCGAGAACTGGGGTATGACTTGTGAAGATTGCATCTTGCGAACAGTGTCCATGTTAACTTTGGCGGATTGGTTCTTCTGGCGCGTCTGTTCGGAAGTCTTGGACAGGCGCTCGCTTAGCGCTTTTAGCGCTATTTGCCTGTGGAGGGAAGAGATTCGAATTGGCACAAAAACTTAATGAGAACAAATACTAGATATATCAATAGTTAACATTATATCAATAATTATCTGGTTATCCTAAACTAGACACTAGGTTCGCATACAAAACAGTAAGTAAAGGAATATTTTATGTAGGAAACGACACATTAATATAAAATATGCGGACTTTTATTCATTACCTACCTAGGTACAATCTTGTCTATTTATGTAGCACTTACAAACTTAACAAATAGTGCAAGGGGGATGTAATGCTGAAGAATCTACCAGTTATCCTAGGTTTGCAAAAAAGTCTGTGTAGTTTTATACAAAATACTAAATACCATAACTTGTACATAGGCTACATACCGTCGCCTTTCCATGTCTTGAGGCTCGACACCTGGCATGGAGATGGTGACGCCTCTGGGGCTCATAGCGAGGTGCACCCTTCTCTGACTCGGTGTGCATATGCCCAAGCGCACAAGGCAGCGGTGGGGAGGCCCTAGTATTCCTCTCACTACAGGCTGAAGAACTGTGGGGAAGAAACTGGAATAAAATGGCAACTGTTAATAAGCTATTTTTTTGTATTTAAAGTGTAAACCCACTCTAAGGTTTCATTTATAGAAATGCAAAATGCAATCAAAATTTTGTCTCCGACGGGACTCGAACCGGTAACGTTCAGACGAACACCTTTAACGCAGGCTGCCTTTACCGTTCGGCCACAGAGCAATTAACCGTCGGGTCGAAAATCTTGACTGCCTTTATCGGTTTCGAACCGAGTGGCGACATCTAGCAGAAATCTTTAGAGATATTTTTGATGTCGCCGCTCGGTTCGAAACCGATAAAGGCAGTCAAGATTTTCGTAAGTAATTAATCGGCAGCATTCCATGAGCATCACTAAAGGGAAATTATTGATGTGTTAGGTCCTGTAGTCTATACTGACAAATTCAAGACAACCACCATGTGTGCCCCCATCTTTAGGTGATTGTGGATAAAATCACAATTTCCCATGATGATACCCACCATCATCCACTTGCTTTTCTGTCTTTACTGTCATCATCATCATAATTTATAGACCCCGACGCAAAAAGAGAGGGGTGTTATAAGTTTAACGTGTCTGCCTGTGTATCTGTCTGTGGTATTGTAGCTCCCAAACGGATTAACCGATTTTCGTTTAGTTTTTTATTTGTCATAGATAATTTTATCCTGAGTGTTCTTAGCCATGTTTCATGAAAATCTGTTCAGCCGTTTGAAGATCATCAGCTTTTTCAATTATGTATTCAGTGTGGTATTAAATGAAAGGGCATGATGTGTAGATTGCAAAACTGAGTGAAAAAATTAGGTTACCCCAGAGACTAGGTAAAGTGTGGGGGCCTAATTAAAATTTTTAATTTTATAAACTTGTTAGCATTTTTGTTGAACAAGACTTGTATCAATGTTTATCAGCATAAATCAACTAACAACCAGTAAGCTGCCAATTGTCACTTTGTTTTCAACACTCTTTTTTAGGGTGTTTTTTCCCTTTGCTTTAGGGTGTGCAATAAAGTATTTTCTATCTATCTGCTATCTCTTCATACCCACACTGTGTGACTTTATTGCAGTCTCACTAATTAACTTGTCGGCAATTGCACAAGATGGTCATTAATGATGCCAAGATGAAGGGATCATAGAACTATATTAATATCTAGATTTTTAATTAAGATGAAAAAAAAAGCATTAAAATGTATGTACCTACCACAAATCAATGAGGGAGGTCTATGTCCAGCAGTGGACGTCCTGCAGCTGAGGTGATGATGATATCCTCAAGAGTCTTACAATTCACAGGCACAATGTTTAATAGGTTGCAATAAAAATGAATACGGAAGCACCACATAATAATTTGTATAAATCATACAAGGCAATCATCAAATAAGGTCCATTGGATTCATATTGAAATTTTCTACATGTTTATGTATTCTACAAAACACAAAATAACTAACCTGATAACTTATGTACACCCGTCGGTACACTAAGCATGCGGAGTGTTTAAATCTTATTGAACCCGACGTTCTATAGTGCACATCAGAAAACACATAAAAAAATCATACTTATCAAAGCTGAAATTATCAGCCATGTCTCCACGGGTACCGCTGCTGTGCCTTTGCCAGAACCTCAGGTAGATCCATGAGAGGATGGTGCCGCTGCCCCACATGCAAGGGTACGTGCCTTCGAGAGCACCCACCGCCCACAGTAAGATGGCTAGGATGAGAAGCAGGAGGGGTATGGAGCGGTTTGTTAGCTTTCCTGGAAAACATTATATTTGTCAACAATAGTAATTGACGGACGAATAGTCACGGACTAAAAGGAAACAAGTAAGCACTGCATACCTAAAGGTGTTTTTATCAACAGATGATCTGGCATTATCTGCTTCACAGCGACTGACACGGCGGCCAGGTACCCCGCCAGCCCGTGCACATGTATATCGAACAAGTAAGAAGTCTGCCCCGTAATCGCAAAGATCACCAAATAGTAAAAAGTCGTCAGGAATGCAACACCAAAGTTCGTCAAAAAGAAGAACTTCATCATCTCCATCTGACCCCATAGCGGCTCTATTAACTTCCCACATAATCCCACAGTCACTACGTCGATTATTACCTCCCACAAATGTATCTCAAGGAACCAAAACGTGAAAGTAGACCACAGTTGGAATGAAGGAGGCAAAAGATACCCTGGAGTAACGCTGAGAACGTTCACGACATCGTCAGAAAACGATAATATGTATCCTATTACGACTACTACACATATAAACTTGACTGAGGGCGATGTATTTCCTAGTAAAGCTGAGAATTGTTGTCGTAAATACGGTAAATTACGACTAAAAACTCTAAACGCAGCCATTTTCACGACCAAAACCGACTGAATTGTTTTCACTGTGACTTTGACGTCTTTAGACGTAGGTACGTACGCGTACGCAAGTCGCGCGCGTCAACCAATCGCCTAGTATCTTTTGCATGATATGGAAAAACCGGTATTTTCCGAAAAAATGCTTTGTTTACTGAACAGCTGTTCAATGACCTTCAAGTTCTTGATCAAATCAAAGTTTGTTTGGTTGTTGTGAAGGTATTGTGTTGTGAATAACTCTCTTGGCCGGCTGAATTTTGTCTAAATACTTGCTTCTTTATTTGTTGTGGAACACTGGGATAGTTATACATTGTGTTGATAGTACTTAGTTTTCCATAAATGTTCCTTAAGCTCATCAGCAGTGCTTTACTGGTAGGATTTGTACTGCCGGCTGCTATCACAACTCTGTGCTCGAACTTCATAAAATATTCCTTTCTAGTTGCGTGTGGCAAGCAGTACAATGGCATCTGGTGGCAGACAGTGCCATACTGGTAAAATACGGTACCTGACCCAAACCGAGGCAACAAATCTGGATCAGGACTTATTCAATGAATACAAGTTCAGTGTCGACCAGTTAATGGAGCTAGCTGGGCTTAGTGTGGCTACAGCCGTCGCAAAATCCTTTCCGCCGGAATCGTAAGTCTTCTACATTAGATACTAAAATTAAATATATTCCATTTATTACTATTTACTATATTGGATTCGCGATATACCTTAACGAGTTACGACCGGATTGAACCTGGTCGTGGTCTCGGGGAGACTGAAAATAAAGGTAATTACGCGATAAATGCCTGAAAATCCAATATAGTAATAATGTGTTGTGATTGCGAAAGCTTTTACACAAAAGTCTACATATTCATTGTCAGATTGCCATTTACATGCACCTGTTTTCTTTATTCCAGGCATAACTCAGCACTCATAGTTTGTGGGCCTGGCAACAATGGTGGTGATGGCTTAGTTGCAGCTCGGCATATGGCTTTATTTGGCTACAAAGTTGCCATTTACTACCCCAAGCGTACTCCAAAACCTTTGTATGAGAATTTGCTGGAGCAATGCAAGAGATTTGGAGTAAATATTGTAGAGACTCTACCTGGGGAGCCTAGAGACCTAAGCAAAGATTATAATGTTCTGGTAGATGCATTGTTTGGGTTTAGCTTTAAGCCACCAGTGAGAGATGCGCTAAAGCCGGCATTAGATGCACTTGTAGACTCAGGATTACCAGTTTGCAGGTAACAAGCTTATTGAATACACTAAAATGTTAAGGTATTTCATAAACAACAAAAAAATTGCTATTAGAATAACTGAGCCATGAAGGCAGTAATTAAATGATTATGATTATTACACTTGAGAATACCTAAATGTATAGGTACTTATTTTGTTTTCAGTGTGGATATTCCAAGTGGATGGAATGTAGAAAATGGCCCGGATCCAGGGAAATCACTTAAACCAGCAATGCTTATATCTCTCTCAGCACCAAAGCTGTGTGCACAGCCTGAAATATTGAAAGATGTGAAGCATTTCCTCGGGGGAAGGTTTTTACCACCAGAAATAGTTGCTAAATACAATCTCACACTACCTCGCTACCCCGGACAGGAGCAAGTGGTGCTCCTGTGTTAATATATTGCTGTTTATTTGTTTATGTATATTATTAACACATATTTAACCGGGTATTTATTGCATTATTTACCTTTATTATTGCCAGATGTTTCGACAGGATTGCACCCATTGTGGTCTGGGGAAGTCTGTTTTTGTATAATAAAAGTTTTAAGTGTATTAAAGTAATGTTTGATACTCCTATATTATTTTAAGACCTTGTAACTCAACATGCTTGCAATAAATTAATATGACTATGTAATAGATAAATAAGTGAACTGTATTAGAAAATATGAATATTTTATGGGTATGGCTCCAGAGACCTAAAAAGTCTAATAGCAATGCGTTTTTAAGGTATTAAGGTTTTGATACTAATAAATTTGTTAGTAAAAGTACTAGTGTATTATATTATCTGTGGTAAAAGCTCTTGGATGGATACTATGTACCTTAGTAGACAAAATCAAAAGATTAGATTAGCAGACAGACAGTTAGCATATGACATTTTTGACAAAAGACTAGATTGTTAGCATGTGACATTTTTGATCCCGTTATATGCAGTTTAACGCAGTCTCCCAATGAGCCTGTTGTTAGTATTTGTTGTACTAGTGACAAAGCAAACCCTCTAGAATCAGTTGACCATAATTTAAACAGACTTCATCAAATAAGAAATGAAGTCAAATTGCAATATCCAAGCGAGCAAATATCCTTGCGGACATTAAATTATGCATAATTGATTGAAAGAGTGAGGTTTCTTGTTTGCTTCTTTCCCTCACTTGGAAAAAAGTTATCTGAAGCTAATGAATCCAGTTATGTGCTTTGTTTAATTTAAATGCGTCTTGTTCTTTTATAAATTGACTATTTTAAGTGGCTTTTTGCTCTATTGAATAAACACTTATTGACTTTAGACTTTATACAGGGTGTATTCATCATCATCATCATTTCAGCCGTAAAACATTCACTATGAAAACAGTCCTCCCTCATCTCCATGAAGGGTAGTCGCCATACTCACCACGCTTGGCAGCCGGGTTAACGAGCGCAGTATGGAATGTTGATACACGAAAAGACGCTGCTGCCCATCTTTCGGAGTAAAGTAAGAGAATGCTAAGGGATACCCCTTAGCATTCTCTTACTGCATCCACGGGCATGAGAAGAGGGGTAACATTCTACTGCCGGCACCCCACGGCAAGGTGTATTATCATTGTGTAATAAATAAGCCTAAAAGGGATGACTCACCACCCCAAGGAACAACTTTAGTTTTACGATGATGATAATGAAACGCCAGCTGATTCTTGACAGGGTAATTGACGTCGGCAAATAGTTTCGTAGAGGTACAAATAAAATTCTTATAATCCCAGGTTTATATTTTTATTTAAAAAAAACGGATTACTATAATCTCAGGAGTAATAATTGACGCCCAGATAAGTGATACGTATGTATTTACCAAATATACCGGAATGATTTAAACTAAAACTGTAGTTTTTCTTCACTTTATTATTGTCCGTTATTATTATCGTGGTGGAAAACCTCAGCCTCTGTCTCCATCGAGATAATGTAAGCGCACAGTGTTGCACACTTGTTCACGAACATGTTCACTGCGCAAGATATTCTGCCGACAGTTGCTATGCTAATATGGACCAAAGAGTTGATATGGACGGCAGAGGCGGCTTTACCTATAGTGCAGGGTGTGCGGCGCACACGGGCGCCGGGTCTAAGGGGGCGCCGAGCGCCCTCTAAAGGTCGATTTACATCAGACGAACACAGAGTTAGAGCTAGAACAAGAACATTATTCCGTGATCTTTAAGTGTAAACGAAAACTCGTTACCAGCGTTTTCATCAAACGAACAAAGAACAAGAGCATTCTTCGTAATAAGCAAGATCATCTGAACGAATGTTCTTTGCTTTCGTGTCAATTCTGTGGTTGGTATTGGTAGTGCTTCGCTATGTCTATATATATTTTTCTCTTGGATTATTTGCTCTTTTTTTAACTATTATTTTTAATAAATTTAAAATTTCTGATTACTTTGATTTTAATTTTAACCATGACAATAAAATATGAACCTATAAACTTATATTTAGTTTGAGGTAGGTGTTGAAAAAGGGTACAATGAGTCTATGAACCTAAGAATATAATTTATTCTAATTAAGGTAAAAATTGACACTCATCATTTTTACCCTGTACCCTTCATATTATATACAATCGCTAGAACAACAAGAACTCTTTGAAGAGACCGCTCAGGGGCGCGAGCTACTGATCGTTAGCATCAGTAGTTCTCGAGATATCCACTTGTGACGGACAGACAGACAGAGTGATTCTATAAGGGTTCCTTTTTACCATTTTGGTCCGGAACCCTAAAAGCACATTGTTCTCATTTAGAAAAGAAACTTTGCCATGCTGGCTCTTCAGATGTGGAAAAGTTCGAGCTCTTTAATGAAATCGAATTATTACCGATGTTTATTGATGATTCCACTACGCCGTTGGATATTTTAGATTACTTGTTTACGATATACATATAAATACATAATAAATTAATTTCAGTATTCCCAAATCTGTCCACAGCACTGAGGATTTACCTCACACTTCCAGTCACGGTAGCACACAGCGAAAGGTCATTTTCTAAACTAAAAATAATTAAAAACTATCTTAACCCTTTACCGCATGGATTTTTTGATTCTTTTGGAAAAAATATATGATATTAAAGGGCATATATTAGGGCCCCAAAAAATATAAAAAAAAATATAGAAGACCTATTAAAAAAGATATATAGGTTTAAGTAATTGTTCCAAATATGGAACGCCATGCGTTCTAGTTCTAAAATTCAGATGTTCCATATTTGGTACAACATGCGGTGTGTTCTATAATAATGTATGATTGAAATACAAGAATTCAAAAAATAAAAGAAACAGCATCAAACTTTGCATGAGTTTTTAATTACAAAACATGAAAGTTTTTGAAACAGTTGCGATCTTTGTTGAAACAAAGAGAACACCTACACTTTTCGCACATCACTTGGGACTTCTGCTTGCATCCTGGCATTTTACACCTTTGGCGATCAGTTTTCCAATCGGGCCAGTGGTTAAACCCGTCTCCAGCTACTTCCAATGGAGGCAGTTCTATGCGTCTCTTTGATCGCCCCTTTTTAATTGCCTCAACATCTTGATTTTGTGGTCGTCCTCGTTTGCGTGTAGTCGGAGTATATACTTTTGAGTCTTTGTGCATCAATATGTCTGCTATTGTTAATTTGAAGTCAAGCAATGGAATGTAAATATTTTCACCTTTCTGTTTCATGACTCTCCGCCATAGTAGCCAACTATTCACGCAACAGAGATCAATGAAATGGAAGAACAGGCGGTGGTACCATTTCTTACTGCGAATTTTGATCCTATAGAAGCCTAACATGGCATCTAGTAAATCAACACCGCCCATGTATTTGTTATAAATATTTATGAAATGAAATGAAATGAAATGAAATGAAATGAAATGAAATGAAATGAAATGAAAATGCTTTTGGGCAAGGAACATCAACTCTACACTTCTGTTTTTTGGAATATCTTTTCACAACTCCCATTGGTTCCTTGCCTACGTAGGATGAACACAAACTGACTGTTTTATTGTCGACCCAATTGGTAACTGATAGCTGAACGTCGTCAACTGCAACAGTTTTTTCGGAGCAATAACCTCGTTCTTTCTTTTGTAAAGCTTTTTTATTTATATTTATATCTGGAGCTCTTCTCAGTTGTATTGTGCCTAATGGCAGAAGACCTCTTTTGTGCAAGTTCGCCATTAGCTTCAAACTTGTGTACCAGTTATCAACAAAAATCTTGTGATTCAAATTGTCTGAGACAGTCTCCAATAGTCTTTGTACCACATTTCCTGGCACTCCAAGATCGGGACAGTTTTCAGGCGGCTCAGGGTATTTTCCTCCAAATAATTCAAAATCATAGCTAAATCCACTGACTCCGCTTAAAACGTAATTTAAATAACCCCATTTATGGGGTTTCTTCGCATTATACTGTCTGATTCCTGAAGTTCGGGCCTTAGTAGGGATCATCTGTTCGTCGATTGACAAAAATTCCTCTTTCGGCACTAGTAGCACTCTTTCGCGAAGGATTTTCATAAGTGGGCGTATTTTCTGAAGCCTGTCAAACTGCGGGTCATTTGGTTTTAGTTCTTTTGTTTTGTCGAAAAAATGCAGGAATCTTTTAATCTCTTCAAACTTATTGCACGTCATTACATTTGCAACTTTTTCAACAAATGTGCCCTCCTTCCAGTAATGACGAGTAGATGGTAGCTGTACTACCGACATGTAGATAATAATACCAATAAATTTATAGATGTCTTCATGTGTCACTGAATGCAAGTTTTCGGGTGAAATTTGTGCTGCGTATACGTTGCTTTCTTCCTCAATTAAATTTACTGCAGATGACGGAAAAAGAAATTTGAAAAATTCCATTGGGGTATTTAGCAGCATTATTTCATCTGGAAGAGTTTCAGATCCCAAAAAGGCAATATTGGATTCATCATACTGAAGATTGCTATCCGACCACACCAACTTATCTTTCTTTTTTTTGTTACATGAAGAAGCTGCCTGTGAAGTAGAAGGTTGGCTGTCTGTAAAATCTTCTAACGTTTCTAAATACTCGTCAGTGCGCTCAGAAAATACGTCATCCAGTTCCACTTCTTCTTCATATTCCTCTCCTTCTCCATCGTCTTCTTCTCCATCTTCTTCTGCTTCATCTTCTCCATCTTTTTCTTCATTAATGTGTAAAGGATCTTGAGTATAATAATCGTCATCATCTGATACATTTTCATCCTCGCTGCTCTCTGGAATCACGACGATTGCTCGACGAGGTCGCATACCTAAAATAATTAAGCAAATTTACTAGCAAATAATCACGTGAAAACATAAATATATAATATAATGTATATTGGCCCCGTAGACGGTGGCGAGATGAACTTGACCAGTTCCATAACACATGGGAAGAATTAGCTGGGAATCGAAGCGACTGGAAGAAGTGGAGGGAGGTCTTTGCCCAACAATGGGATGATTCGGGCTTACAGTAACAGTAGTAATGTATATAGTCAGACAGGACGGGAGATCAGACAAACGCTTAAAATACAATTACTTATATAAACTTTATGTATGCGATTCTTTTACTTATCCTACTTAGTATTAATCAAAAAATATAAAAATATCTAACGCTGCATATTGTTCCGAATTCGGAACTTGTAAGTTATTGACTGGAGTGCATACGGTTCCATATTTGGCACTACAAAAAACCTCACAAATGCATGGTGTTCCAAATTTGGAACTTTTTTTAAACGATAATATACACTACATAATTATGGTTTAAACTTACTTCTTTTACCGTAAAACGTTTGTGGGTCCATTGTTCCATCAGATGAATCACTTCTATTTCAGAGTTATTGATTATAATCACAACAAAAATCGAATTGAATGTCTGCGAATTGGCAACCTGTCAAATTTGGGCGATCGACTGATGAAACCGTCGATTCTAGTTCCTAAGCGTCCTGTAGAGGCGCCACTGTCAGATATTTCGGTGAGTTACACTCCCTGCTTACGAATTAGTTCTATGAAAAAATCATAGATGCCGCAGGCAGTAATATATTACACCAAAAGCTTAGTGTTCCAAAGGAGAATGGGCAAGTTGGTCTACCTACTCAACACTAAAGAGCCATATATCAATGAAAAGAGCATTTCCTAAGCTTCATTTTTCTATATGACCGCAAATGTGTAGCTCATGGGGTTCTTTGTTTAAATGCCAAAAACCATAGCAGTAATGGGTCTCTCCTGTCTATTGCATTTTTACAGGGTTGTTAGGGAGAGGACAGGTAGGATTAAATTCCGATGCAAGCGCAACCCGCATCATCATTTCAGCCATAAAACGTCCACTGATGACAACAGGCCTCCCTCATGGATCTCCATGAGGGGTAGTTTGCCATACTCACCACGCTTGGCAGGCGGGTTGGTGTGCGCAGTATGGGATGTTGATACACGGATAGACGCTGCTGCCCATCTTCCGGAGGTGTCCCTTAGCAAGCTCTTACTGCATCCACGGGTAGGAGAGGACGGGTAACATTCTACTGCCGGCACCCCACGGCAACCCGCATAACTACTCACAATCCTCGCCCGCGTCCCCCACCCCACGCCGCTTCGTCTTTACTCGCACTCCTATACGCTACGCACGCACCTCGCAGTTGATCTTCGCTTGTCGTTGTGTACTGTGTGTTTCACGTATTAGTATTTTTGATCTTTGAGTCGGCTTGTTTTACTGGGCTGTTGGATATTATCATTGTTTGACCTGGGCGTGTTTATTGGACTCTGATCATCTATAATGTAACTAGCATAACGTAAACTACTAAATTACATGATTTTTATATTTCATCTGTTTTAATTTTTTCAGAATTCTGCCAGGCCCTAGTACTTTTATATTACTATTTATTGGTTTGATTACATATAATCTTTTCATTAACATAGATGGCGTTAGTGTTGAGGAGGTAGACCAAGGTTCATACATTTTTGCCCATTCTCCTTTGTCACAGTATGCGGTAAAGGGTTAAGTCAACATTGTCGCAAAGTAGATTGACAAAATCGTTAATAAGTATTGAACATGAAATCAAAATTGAAGTCAGGGACATTGTTAAAGATTTCGCTAATGCAAAAGCACGAAAAGTAATTTTTTTGTAAATATATTTGTGTGTACGAGCGTCCTTTATGATATTATACCTAGTTTTAAATTAAATATTTTAAGAACTACAAAGTTGTGGTTATTTATTGTTGTAACCAAGGGCCTTCCTAAAAAGCTTCTTGACATCATTTAAAATTGCACTATTTGCACCCGAATTTATCGTAAAATATAACTGTAAGTATTCCATTTTGACCCCGCTCGCTACTAGGGGGCGCCAGGGTACTGGTGGCACACTGGCGCCACAAGGGCTAGAGCCGCCTCGGACGGGCAGGTAAGCGTTGTGCTGCATGCAGCCTTTGTTACTTATTAAGTTGTCTGCATAAAAAGAAACGAAGAAAGAAACCGCGATGGTGGGTGTGAGCCTTCCTACAACGACTCAATGAAGAAACGAAGAGATAAAAATAGATTAAAAATTTCACTCGTAGGTATATCGTGCGAAGACTTTGAGTTGCTGGTCAATGCATTAGTCCTCTTATTGCTAAGCAAGATACCATCTACAGAAAATTTGTGTCCCAGTTTCAATAAGGTTAGCAATTACCTTAAAATGGAAACGGGAAATACTCGCAATACAGTTAAAGAAATTGAACTAGTACAAGACGGTAAACTTATCACAGATATATATGACATTGCCAACATGTTTCTCATTTTTTACTGTGATATCCCACACAAGATAACGAAGACACTTAAAATCTGTCCGAATAAGGCAATATCATTAATTAAAGATAATATTTGCTTATAAGCCCTGTAATGTTATAATTTATGTACGAGTAATAAATAAACAAATAATTTGCTTATGTTCTAGTGATGTTAAATTCCAAAAAATCACAACCGCTAATTTTGTGAAAACTTTTAAACTATTAAAACTTCAAAAACTGAAGACCTATGGGATATGTCGGTTAAATTTATTAACAACGTGATAGACATTATGGCTCCGCATCTAGCAGACATATTTAATGGTTGCGTTGATAATGGCGTTTTTCCGGATCTCATGAAGTATGCCAAAGTAATGCCTCTTTTTAAAAGTGGGAACCGTAAGGACCCAGGCGATTTTCTACCCATTTTTATACTACCAGCTCTCTCTCAGTAATTTATTTGAGATGGTTATTCTTGTTCAACTTACTGCTTTTTTTGACGTTAATGGTATACTTTTTAAAAAACGGTTTTTCTATAGGTCGCTCCACTAACGACGCTGTAGTTGACTTTGTTGGAACTATTTATAACTGTTTTTAGTACGCTCGTAAT
Source organism: Pasiphila rectangulata (assembly GCA_963082625.1). Lineage (NCBI taxonomy): Eukaryota > Metazoa > Arthropoda > Insecta > Lepidoptera > Geometridae > Pasiphila > Pasiphila rectangulata. Next base: position 21,285,761 of record OY720240.1, on the reverse strand, counting down.
TGTTTGGGAGTATTTTGTGATATATCGAAGGCTTTTGTCTGCGTAAATCATGAAATACTGCTAAACAAGCTGAGTCACTACGGTGTTCGAGGAAGAGCTCATGAACTAATGACGTAGGTACCTATTGTAAAAAGGCAGCCGTGGATATTAATGGTGTGCTTTCAGAAGGCCTGGACTTTACCATAGGTTTGTCCCAGGCCCTTTTTTGTTTTTAGTTTATATTAATGACCTCCCTTTCTTGAAATCATCAGACATCATCTTATTTGCCTATGGAACTTCTATGATTTAAAGTTAAGAGATCGAATCCCGACATAACAATTATTATTAATTCCTTATCAACCATACAAAAATTGTATATTCTCAACCCTGACAAGACAAAATGTAGTAAATTTTCTTTAACAAACAATCCTCTCTTATCAACACCTAATTAAATCAATGGTAAAGTAAATGACTTAATTATTCATAGGGAAACAGGGTAACGGTGGTTAACGGGGAGCAGAGGTTAATCGTAAACAACTCTGTCTGTGTTTAACACACACACGCGCGAAATTGACAGAAGAGTGCCGCGCGATATACGGTTCGGTCAATCCAGTCCGCTCGCAGCTGTAACAGGAGGTGGTCACGTCATTGCGGTCTGAGCCAAAAGTGAGTACCTTAGTAAATATTTACGAGTTTTTAAAATATGTTTTTAGACTGTATTTGCTGGTTATTTAGAATTAAATACTGATAAATAGGAATCGGCAACTATCGTATATTGTATGTACCATATCAGTTCTGATAAATATGTGCTAGAATTCCATATTTTTCTATAAATATAAATTAACGGCCGATGGGGAAGGGTGAATAATTTGCATAGGGTAACAGTGGATCTGTGGTTCACTACCCCAAGCCATATTTATTTTTGTAGGTACAATGCCACGAAATAACGTTCGGAAAACGTCAATAGGGCTAGTTTCAGCAGAGGTTATGAAACAAGCCCTCAAACTGATTGAAGAAGACAAGTTGTATGTTCGAGCAGCATCCAAACGAAAAAATATTCCATACACTACATTGTACCGATATCATCAAAAGTCCATTCGAGCTGCAGGACAAAATATACGATTGACTCCTAATTACAAGGTAAATCAAATATTTACTATGGATCAAGAAATCGCACTTGTCGATTATATCATCAAAATTAAATGCTGCCAAATGTTTTATGGCTTGACTCCAATAGAAGTACGTAGCTTAGCTTACGAAATGGCCTTAAAAAATGGAAACAAAGTACCAGAAAAATGGCACACGCACAAAATGGCGGGCATTGAATGGCTGTATGGATTCCGTAAGAGGCATGGTAATCGAAGTCTTCGAATGCCAGAAGGTTGTAGTCTGAGCAGGGCGACATCATTTAACCGACATAACGTAAAACTATTTTATGACAACCTCGCTGAGGTCATGAGCCGAAACCCTCGATTTGGAGATGGAACACGTGTATTTAACTTAGATGAAACTAATACCATGACAGTTCAAGCCTGCGGAACAATCCTTGCACCACGTGGACAGAAACAAGTGAGTAAAGTAACCAGTGCTGAAAAGGGAACTTTAGTATCGACGTGCTACATTGTTTGTGCTACTGGGTATGCTTTACCTCCAGTCATGGTTTTTCCGAGGGTGCATTTCAAGAACCACATGACCAAAGACGCCCCAGCTGGAACTTTGGGGCTAGCTACGCAAACTGGTTGGATGAACACCGATCTTTTCTTGCCTACCATGCAGCATTTCATTGATCTAACCCAGAGTAGCAAGGACAACCCCTCTTTGCTAATCATGGATAATTACGAAGCGCATATTAGCCTAAAGGCTCTCAATCTGGCAAAAGATAATGGCGTTACCATCCTTACAGTCCCACCACATTCAACAGGAAAACTGCAGCCGTTAGACGTTGCAATTTTCGGCCCGTTCAAAAAGCCTACAATAGAGCTGTGGACAGCTGGATGATGCGAAACCCTGGTCATACGTTTTCAATTTATGATGTAGCAGGATGTGTGAAGGAAGCGCATATGGCAGCGATGACACCTTCCAACATATGCAGTGGATTTGCAGCTACGGGAATATTCCCCTTCAACCGCGACGTATTCACCGACGTTGACTTTGCTTCTTCAGAAGTAACAAATCGACCTCTTACTGAAGAAAACCCTCGGCAAACACCTCCGACAAGATCTCCTACTCGATCTCTAACACCATCAATCATCCAGGAATCCAATTTGTTGGAAGATGCTTGGCCATTGCAGGGTGACATGCAACAAGAACATGAACATGAAAACACACGTTTGCTTGTAACGCCACCAATAGTTTCTGGACAGCAGCACACTCCACCGTTATTGCAATCAACATCCGCAACAATGCGAGAAGAACAAGATCTTCCTGGTACTTCCGGAAAACAAACCATCCTCCCACATTCATCCACTACAATTGTGAGTCCGTTTGAATTTCGTGGGTTGCCAAAGGCTGGTCCTCGCAAAAACAATAGAGCACCTAGGCGAAAAGGTAAATCAATGATTGCCACAGACACCCCTAACAAAGATGAAATAGAAAAGCGGGACATGGAAAAAACTGAAAAGAAACGTAAGAAGATCGCGAAGAAAATTAAAAAAAAGGTTATGCAAAGCGATGATTCTAACGACGATGAAGCAGACAAAATAAGCATTTACTCCGAAGAAGAAGGATGTTTTGACGATAAGGATGAAGATGTTGAAAGCGACGAAAATATTGAGCCAAAAAACTTCGAAGGTCTTTCGAAAGCTCCAGCGGAAGGTTCGTTTGTGTTAGTGGAGTTCCAAGCACAACTTAATAAAAAGGTTTTCTACGTTGGTAAAGTTCTCAATGAAAACGCTGGAAAAGATGTGGAAATAACATTCCTGAGAAAAAGTCAAAAGACGCAGAACACATTTCGACTACCGAATGTGCCTGATATAGCTACAGTAGCTTTGTATGACATAAAACTTGTCCTGCCTACTCCGTCCTATTCGGGCCAGACTAAACGCCAACAAGGAGTTTACACTTTTGACAAGAGTTTTGCTCATATCGATATTCGATAAAATGAATGAAGATACTTTCATTGACCAGGTTCACTAAAGGTAGCGGTTAGCCGCCACGATCGCGACAGGTGACAGAGACAGGAGACCCAAAACAGGCCGTTCGCGCCATTGATTACCGTCAATCGACGTCATATCATCACATCACATCATACCGTCAACGGCGCGAGCCGCCTGACTCGGTCTCCTGTCGCGGTCGCGGCCGCCAACCACTACCTTAACCTCAACTTATTTTGATTCCTCAAACGGTATTTAACCAATTTTTTTGAATGTTTTTTGATTACTTAAGTCCAGAAGTTTCAAAGATATTATTTTTGTTATGTTTTTTAGTTGATTTTTATAATTTTTACAAACACAAACGACGCATTTAAAAAGTCGATAAAAGAGATCTTAGATAAATAATGCCTACAAATACCTACCAACGATAACCTTAGAAATTTTCAAGACTGTTTGTATTTAATGTGTAGAATTAATAAATAACGATGAGATTGATATTATTGCCTAAATTTATGATTTAAGAATAATAGTACTCATAAAAAAGTGCATATCATGTTTGTTATGTACTTAGTAGGTATATAGGTATAATAAGGCAACTCAAACCTATTTCATAATAAAAAAATACATTTAATTTGTCATGTTTTCACTGTACCCCATATATTCACCCTACCCCGGCCTATGATCCAAGGTACCCCGGGCCTGTGGAACAGTGAATCATTTCCCATTTTTTAAAAAAAAGCCCATAAATCCTTAAATAAAATAGTTAGAGTTAAAATCACTCAGGAAAATTATTAGCCAGATAATGTAGCTGTAGGATAAAATAATAAACAACCGGCTAGGTAAGATACAACCAGAGATTATGAGGCCTACAAACATTTGTGATCCACTGTTACCCTGCTTCCCCAAACTTCTCGGTATCACTGTAGACGCAAAATTACAATGGGTTAAACATATTGAAGATCTGGCTGGAAAACTAAGCTCTGCAGCATTCGCGGTATATATAAAATTAGAGTATTAACTGACATAAAAACAGCTAGAATGGTCTACTATGGCTACTTCCATTCTCTCATACATGTATGGAATTTTTTTGTGGGGCAATGCTGCAGATGCCAATATTATTTTTATTTTACAAAAGAGAGCTGTCAGATCAGAAGCATTTACAGACTTGGGCGTGGACTTGGACCAAGAGAAAGCCTTATGAATATGTTTATGGAAAATAATATTATGACTATGCCATCGGTGTATATTTATGTCAATTTAATTTACTCTCGAAGTTACATTCATAAATTCTCAAAAAATTGTGACATTCATATCTATGAGACAAGAAATAAACAATTTTCTCTCAGATGGCGGAAAATTCAATATAGTATGAGCGTTATTACACTGCTGCACTGTTTTGTAAATTGACGTTCCAAAGTGCAATAAAATTTTATCGTCTATTGTGAATTAAATGATATAGAATTGATTGAATTGAACCGGTTTTTTTTTGGGCGGGAACTACGAAAGTGGAAAGGCGCGCATTAAAAATTTATTTTCGTTTAATTATTTAATTTTGACCAGGGGTAGTCCGGATAGTTCTAAATAGGTGGTTTAAATTAGTTAGTTCAAGTTTGAGGTCGAGATGGGGAAGAAAAGGAAGAGAAAGGAGGAACCGCCACCCCCTGATGGATTGATACAGACATCGCCATCTGATTCTTCGGATACAGAAGAGGAAAAGTCTGTAGTGCATAGCTCATCACAAAGCAGGAACAATAAACAAGCAGCGGATAAGTATACTATATTTAAGGTCTCTGGATACTCGCGTAAGTACCCCGAGGACTTGTCCAAAAATGAGTTCATTGTCTTTCTGACTCATAAAACAGAAGATATTGCTTTTAGTGATCGAGACCGTATGTCCCTCTCAAAAGGGATAAGAGATCATGGCGTCTCAGGTGTTATGCACCTCAGGTCCATCAACAAATATAAGGTAGGGATCACATTTGATCTCTCTAACAATGCAAACATGTTCTTGCAAAATGTAAAACTGCTAGATCAACTGTCCCTTAAAGCTACCATACCAGCAGGAGATACCGAAGTGACTGGGGTTCTTACTTCAGTCTCAGTGGAGATGTCTAATAGACAGATCTTTTCAATGATTGGCAGTTCAAAGAATGTTATTCAGGTAAGACGCTTCATGCGCAGAGTAAGAAGTGATGGTGGACCTGCCTTTCTACCCACACAGGCAGTTGCAGTGACCTTTGCTTCCACCATTCTTCCAGAACATGTGTACCTAGACTCCTGGAGACATGAGGTAAAGGTGTACATACCTCCTGTGAAGCAGTGTCTTAAATGCATGAGGTATGGCCACATTGCCAAGTTTTGTAAAAATGTTGAAGTATGCTCTATACGCACTGAGGAACACAATTTCCGCCAGTGTCAAATCGACCCAAAAAATGCCAAATGTAAAAATTGTAATGGTAATCACATAGCCATATCATCAATGTGTCCTCTCAAAAAGCAGAAAGTAGAAGAAAACAAAATCAAGTCTAGGACTGCAACCTATTCGGATCTTTTTGATTCTAAATCGTTTCCACAGCTATCTGCAAGAACCCTTGATGTTCAGGTTAATAATTTAATGAAGTCAGATGTATTTATAAACATCATAATTGAAACAATAAGAAATGTGGTGAACAACAAAGATGTTCCAATAAATTCTGGGTCTATCAGAGAGACCTTAAAAAAAACTCTCAGTAATAAGCTTCCTCCATCTGGATAATGGTTTCTTTAAACATTATTCAATGGAATGCACAAAGTCTAAACAGTAATAAGCAAATATTTACTCATTTTCTTTATACAAATAATATTCATATTGCAATAATTTCAGAAACATGGTTTAAACCTCTCCAACAATTCAAAATAAAATATTACAATGTTGAACGTAATGATTGTGGTAACACTCATAATGGAGTGGCCATTTTAATTCATAACAGTATACCTTATTCTAATATTACCACTTATTTTGATTATTCACTGCAAAATATTTGCATTAGAGTTGCTATTAACAGAATGGAGATAAGTCAGTGAGTTGTAAATAGTTAGAGTAGCTATACCAAACAAAAAACGTGTCGCAACTTGATGACAGCGGGGGTGCCTGCGCGGGGCGCGCTCGCCCCCGCACACAAGTATTCGCTGCAGCGCTACACGATTAGAATGTCGTCTATCCATACCATCAATACATGCAGCGCTAGATCGCTAATAGAGAATAGTTTTCTCGCGACCAAAACGTCGTAAAGCGCCATGAATTTCGTGGCGCTTACACGTTTCGTTCAACATAGTGTAACAACATGTCGCTCTAATAGATTTTTTTCACCGCAGAAGGGACACTTCAGACAGCTATTAATGCAGTAGGTACCTATGAATATTATATTTCAAAACGTAAAAATATTTAAGTACATTAAATTAAAACGAATCGTTAAGCGTTTAAAGTCATTTTTTTTTAAATAAATTGGTATTTTATCCAACAAGTACGTACATACATAGGTAGGTAGGTACTTACACTTACTAGACCCCACACTTTATTTCACTCTGCCCCTCCTCTCATGCCCGTGGATGCAGTAAGAGCCTGCTAAGGGATACCTCCGAAAGATGGGCAGCAGCGTCTTTACCAACATCCCGTACTGCGCTCGCCAACCCGCCTGCCAAGCGTGGTGAGTATGGCAACTACCCCTCATGGAGACCCATGAGGGAGGCCTTTGTTCATTAGTGGACGTTTTTTGGCTGAAATGATGATGATTATCTAGCCCAAAACTAAGCAGAGCTCTTGTTATGGCTACTAGATAACTGATATAATAAATACAATACATAAATACCTATTTATTTATTATTATACGTAGAAAATGACCTGAACACCCAGAACAAATATCTGCAGCGATCACTAAACATTTGTCCCAAGGCGGGAATCGAACCCACCTCCTGCATCGCAGGCGAACCTTCGCCCACCACGCCACAGAGGTCGTCAATCTATTACATTAAGAATTTGTTCAGACAACAATATAGGTATAATACAGCTTCAGTTTATAAGTAATGACGATTGCAAAAGATACCTACAGTAGGTACCTAGAGTACCTACTGTTACTGTTCAGACAGACGGCATAGGGCGAGTAATATGAGTTAAAAATAATCAGTTAAACCCAGTGAGTTGTAAATAGTTAGAGTAGCTATATCAAACAAAAAACGTGTCGCAACTTGATGACAGCGGGGGTGCCTGCGCGGGGCGCGCTCGCCCCCGCACACAAGTATTCGCTGCAGCGCTACACGATTAGAATGTCGTCTATCCATACCATCAATACATGCAGCGCTAGATCGCTAATAGAGAATAGTTTTCTCGCGACCAAAACGTCGTAAGCGCCGTGAATTTCGTGGCGCTTACACGTTTCGTTCAACATAGTGTAACAACATGTCGCTCTAATAGATTTTTTTCACCGCAGAAGGGACACTTCAGACAGCTATTAATGCAGTAGGTACCTATGAATATTATATTTCAAAACGTAAAAATATTTAAGTACATTAAATTAAAACGAATCGTTAAGCGTTTAAAGTCATTTTTTTTTAAATAAATTGGTATTTTATCCAACAAGTACATAGGTAGGTAGGTACTTACACTAACTAGACCCCACACTTTATTTCACTCTGCCCCTCCGAAAGATGGGCAGCAGCGTCTTTCCATATACCAACATCCCGTACTGCGCTCGCCAACCCGCCTGCCAAGCGTGGTGAGTATGGCAACTACCCCTCATGGAGACCCATGAGGGAGGCCTTTGTTCATTAGTGGACGTTTTTTGGCTGAAATGATGATGATTATCTAGCCCAAAACTAAGCAGAGCTCTTGTTATGGCTACTAGATAACTGATATAATAAAAACAATACATAAATACCTATTTATTTATTATTATACGTAGAAAATGACCTGAACACCCAGAACAAATATCTGCAGCGATCACTAAACATTTGTCCCAAGGCGGGAATCGAACCCACCTCCTGCATCGCAGGCGAACCTTCGCCCACCACGCCACATCTATTACATTAAGAATTTGTTCAGACAACAATATAGGTATAATACAGCTCCAGTTTATAAGTAATGACGATTGCAAAAGATACCTACAGTAGGTACTCTAGGTACCTACTGTATCAATCTATTACATTAAGAATTTGTTCAGACAACAATATAGGTATAATACAGCTCCAGTTTATAAGTAATGACGATTGCAAAAGATACCTACAGTAGGTACCTAGAGTACCTACTGTAGGTATCTTTTGCAATCGTCATTACTTATAAACTGGAGCTGTATTATACCTGAGAATTAGTAATGACGATTGCAAAAGATACCTACAGTAGGTACCTAGAGTACCTACTGTAGGTATCTTTTGCAATCGTCATTACTTATAAACTGGAGCTGTATTATACCTATATTGTTGTCTGAACAAATTCTTAATGTAATAGATTGATACAGTAGGTACCTAGAGTACCTACTGTTACTGATCAGACAGACGGCATAGGGCGAGTAATATGAGTTAAAAATAATCAGTTAAACCTTTGTCGCCAACCCTTAGTAGGTACCTACACATCCCATCTGTACGAATCACTTTTCATAATCTATGATTTTCAAACAAAATGTCAGTACAATAGAAAATAATGTACAAAAATTAATTTTAGTTGGTTTTAGTTGATATTCTGTTTACTTTCCGATGATAAGTCACGCCACTATCTTTTTTCTTCGCAGTTGATTGATTAATTACACGTTTTTAACACGCAAGACGGCATTTTTAATTTGGGTTTGTTCGCATGCGGTCGCGATGGGCGTCGACGAACGACTAAATGAGTTGTTGCCGGCCGGCAACAACTCATGGCGCAAACTTGTTGTTCGCGGGTGTCAATTCTATACGCTAGTAATAATACTTCAATGGTTAAACCTTTGTCGCCAACCCTTAGTAGGTACCTACACATCCCATCTGTACGAATCACTTTTCATAATCTATGATTTTCAAACAAAATGTCAGTACAATAGAAAATAATGTACAAAAATTAATTTTAGTTGGTTTTAGTTGATATTCTGTTTACTTTCCGATGATAAGTCACGCCACTATCTTTTTTCTTCGCAGTTGATTGATTAATTACACGTTTTTAACACGCAAGACGTCATTTTTAATTTGGGTTTATTCGCATGCGGTCGCGATGGGCGTCGACGAACGACTAAATGAGTTGTTGCCGGCCGGCAACAACTCATGGCGCAAACATGTTGTTCGCGGGTGTCAATTCTATACGCTAGTAATAATACTTCAATGAGATAAGTATTCTTAGTTTTTATTGTCCAACAAATAGTGTTCCAGCCTTTAGTAAAAGTAAATTGGACGCACTAATAAAATCGATTACTGGGCCATTAATACTCGCAGGCGACTTTAATGCTCATCATACATCTTGGGGCTGTGGCACTGATTCTCCTCGTGGGAGAGAGGTTTTGGAGGTCATTGATGAAAACAATTTGGTTCTGTTAAATGACGGTCAAACAACAACAATCGGTTCGCCGTCCTGGCGTCCAAACGCACTAGATTTGTCACTGGTTTCGCCGTCTTTGGCACTACAATGTGAATGGTCCGTTCATGACAGTCCTTTGGGGACTAGTTATCACCTTCCTGTAATAATTAAAGTCTTGGTTAACAATAATAGTAATTCAGATATTATTAATTGTACTAATAGACATTTGCCCATCTACCCAAATTTTAAACATGTAGATTGGAAAATGTTTAATGATTGTATGAATACCTTGTTTGTTGATTTTGAAATAGACGGTCGATGTCCTCAAGATTCGTACAAAGAATTTTGTAAAATTGTACGCTCAGCAGTTGCGAAATCTATCCCTAACAATAATTTAGCAAGCTCTAATGTCACTGTCAGTAATGTCAGTCAGCAGCAGTCATGTCGTCATAAAAATGGTAAAATGCCTTCCCTTCCATGGTGGAACCAGAAATGTTCCGAGGCCGTTTTGAATTCCAAAGAAGCTTATCTACATTTTAGATCTAATCCAACAAAAGAAAGTTATTGTGAATTTAAAAGGCTTCGGGCTCTTAAAAAACTAACTATAAAATTAGAAAGACAAAAAAGTTGGTTTTCCTTCCGTGAAAAATTTAATCGCTGTACCCCGATATCTTTAATATGGAAATTTATTCGTAAATATAATAAAACATACATTTCTAACGATAATGAGGACGATACGTGGATTTTGGATTTTTTAATGAAGTATACTCCTGATTTTGTGCCACCCAGACAATATGCATTTAACTCAATTAGTATAAATACCAGTAATTCCTTTTTACTCGATGTATTCTCAACAAATGAACTAATATCTGCGATTCATTCTAGAAGAGATACAGCTTTTGGTCTTGACGGAATACCGTACATTATTTTTAAAAAATTGAGTAGTTTTAGTTTGGAAATATTTCGAATGGTTTTGAATTCACTCTGGGCAAATAATGACATACCTCCGGATTGGAAAATCGATTGTTTGGTACCAATTTTGAAGCCTAATAAACCCAAGCTATGTCCTGATTCCTATCGTCCTATAGAGCTTACGTCATGTGTCGGTAAAATATTTGAACAATTGCTAAAACAACGCTTGGAATTTTATGTTGAACAAAACAAAATTCTGTCGTCAAACCAATTTGGTTTTCGTAGAAATCATTCGGCTCGTGAAAGTATTTGTCAATTGCAACTTGATATTCATGACTCTTTGGCTGCAAATAATCGTTTGGTGGCGGTTTTCTTTGACATTTCTGGCGCCTTTAATAGTGTCAATATTGATGTACTCTGTCGAGAATTGTTATCAATAGGAATTCCCGAAAAAATTGTCAGTTGGGTTCAAGCTTTTTTAAGAAATAGAGAAGTTTTCGTAAAATACAATAGGCATCTATATGGGCCGAGGTTATCTTCGGTAGGTGTATGTCAAGGTGGTATTTTGTCACCTTTAATATTTATTTTGTATATATGTACGTCGCTTAAATTTAATACTGGGTTCGCAAGTAAAGAATCTTCAGTTTGCAGATGATTTGGTTGTTTATGCATCGGGAACAGGTTTAGCTCAAGTAGCTGAAACTGTTAACGATGCATTGACAAAGCTTAACAAATATTTTTCCTACCTAGATCTTAATGTTAATCCATCGAAGTCTAAAGTTGTTGTCTTTGGTAAAAGGCATATTATTGACATGCCAGTTATTCGATACAATAATTTGCCTTTGCCTGTATCGCAAGAGGTTAAATTTTTGGGAGTATTATTTTCTCATAATTTATCCTGGGTTAATTATACTAAGCATATAATTAACAAAGCTAACAAAGCTTACAACATTTTAAAGTCTTTGTCTGGATCCTATTGGGGTGCAGACCCAAAAATACTACTAACATTGTACAAATCTTTAGTTCGTAGCCATTTTGAATATGGTTTCTTTTGTTATGCTGCTGATGTAAAAATTGTAAATAGTGTAAACGTCTTTCAAAACAAATGCCTGCGTTTGATTTCAGGGGCATTTAGGAGTACTCCTGTAAATGCAATGCAAATCGAATGCAGACTTTCGCCAATTCATATCCGTTTTAACTATCTAAAAGAAAGATTCGTCTTAAAACTTTTCAGTGTTTCTGGCAATAATCTTTTGGCCAACCTGTCCAGTGCTCAGCCTGGCTCAAAACCATTTTACATGTTAGAGGGCTTCCAAGGCTTTCTAAATTTTCTTCAAAATTTAAACATCTACCAATCAAGTCTTAAGTTACCTTGTTATAAAGGATCCTTTATTAGTAAATTCCCAGCAATTAATATAGTCATCAATAATGATTTGTCAACAAAAGAAGAAGTTTATGCGATGCTCTCCGAGTTTATAGATTACAAATTTGTTTATACAGATGGATCTAAAAATGAGAACGCTGTGTCCTTTGCCTTATTTGAACCGTCCTTGAATATCAGTGTCGGTCACAAAATTGATAAAAACGCCAGTATTTTTACTGCGGAAGCTGTTGCAATTCTGAGTGCTTTAAAGCACATTGGAAATCGTAATTTAGGTCACACAAAATGGGCTGTGGTAAGTGATAGCATGAGTGTTTTAAAAAACTTAAATAATAATAAATTACATGCTAATACTAACTACATCATTTATCTAATAAAACAGCTGTGGGTTGAGCTGGCTGATTCTGGTATTAATGTAAGTTTTGCGTGGGTCCCTTCGCATAAAGGTGTAGAAGGTAACGAGAGGGCGGATTATCTAGCCAACACTATAGTAAAGTTATCAGATACTATAGATTCTAATCTTGAGAGTAGTGATGCAGATGTAGCTTTACCACACACAGACGTTTTAAGTCTTTTAAGACAACGAATGTGTCAATCATGGGGGAGACATTCATATCATTGTGCGCAGGTCGAGAATAAGGGTTCCTGGCATGCTGCTTTGGATGTTCAGATTGATTCTGTACCTTGGTTCTGTAAGAGTAAAATTTTCATGAACAGAAAGTTTTACTCAACCATTTGCCGCTTGCGATTTGGTCATTGTCGTTTGAAATATCATCTCCACCGTCTAAAAATGATAAATTCCCCTTTATGTGATTATTGCCAATCACAAGAAATTTAGTCTGTAAATCATATAATATTCGAGTGTTCATCTTTCAATATTCAGCGCCTTGTATTGATAGATGAACTGCTTCAAACTTATCATGAGCCCGATTTAGTCCCGCGTTGCATTCAGGAATTGCTCAAGGTTGAGTCAAATTTTATTCATTTGTACAATTTTATTATTAGCACTGTAACAGAGATATAACTATATCTCTGTATCAATTCAATCAATTGTAAATAATAATATTTAACAACTATTGTATAAATTATATAGGAAATGTAAATATAATGTATTAATATGTAAATAAGAAACTCCAAATGAACGAAGGGATAATAATAATAATAATAATAAAATATTAAAAAAAAAAAAAAACATTCAGATGTATACCAGCTGTTGGTATAATATTTTCATTCAGATGTATATCAGTAATTGATATATTTTCTATATATAGAAATTAAAAATACGCAAGACAAAAACTGCAAAATTAACTGATGGGAAAAAAAAAAACTACGTTAGACTAGGCAGTATGGTCTTAGACTATAGCCTGCTCTGAAAGGAGCGAAAAAAAAAAAAAAAAATTGAATGAGCCGTTTTCAGTAAAAAAAGAAAAAGAGTTTTCTACTAAACCTAACAGATGGAGCTGGCAAGCGGAGTAAGCAAGTTTGTGATTAATCCTGTCATTGTCGAATTTTGCCGACCAGTAAAAGAAAACTAACGCCATCTATATGGTTCGAGGTAACTATTTTTGAAGTTTTTACTTCTTAATGAAAACGCCTCATTGAACCGAAAACCGGTATATTCTCAGAAAAATGTTTTGCTGTCTTGTGCAGCACCACACTATGACACTGGTGATGATGGTGGTTTTCGGGAACTGTTATTATAGTTTGACATTGGTTCGATAGATTTTCAAGTTTTTTTAATATCTCTTCTCTTTTGCACACGTTCATATTTATAGTATTGCGATCTTTTTCTTTTGCTAAAATTCACGAAACAACGTACGTTTCATAGAAAGAAACAAACATTTCGCGCGCTTATTTTCCCGCTGCCGGTCCGGTCGTTGTCTGTCATCAATTTGCGCGCGAGCGAGGTCAGCAACCGAACAAGAGCGTCTGTCTTGTTTTCTGTGATATTTTAGTGCTAGATCTTGTAATTCTGTTTTATTTTCTTGTAAAAACACTACCGTAAGTGATTAAGCTATACTGTAATATAATTCTTCTTCAAATGTTCTTTAGTTATCGCAGAATAACTGAACTGAAATAGTTGGTTACAATTTGGTACATCAGCTATCTGCGAAGTTAATTTTGAAAGACATGTCAATCAGCATTACAGCATTCTTAGAAATGTGTCGAGTTATTAAATCTAGATAATCGCCTATCCTAAGTTCATGTTGTTTACAGAAAATGTTTGAAGCACGCCTCCTACGAAGCTCCATCCTGAAAAAGGTGCTGGAAGCCATCAAAGATCTGCTAACACAAGCCACATTTGATTGCGATGATAATGGAATCCAGTTGCAGGTAAAATCACTAGCTTTTTACAAAATAATCACCATAGCATCATTATTCTAACCTATATAAATGGTTTCACTACTTGTTATATTACCTATCTAATCTAATATAATCCTGTTTTTATTTTTTTGCAGGCAATGGACAATTCCCATGTATCACTTGTATCCCTCACATTACGAGCAGATGGATTTGATAAGTACAGATGTGACAGAAATATCTCTATGGGCATGAATCTTGGAAGGTTTGTTTATGTTACCTGTAACAGCAGTAAAGCTTACCAAAGAAACAGTCATGAATACAATACATAATCATTGGCTTTCTACCCACTGCCAAGCATAGGCCTCTATTTGTGTAGGCCATTTTCAGAGCCTTAGTCCTGGGCTAGCTATAGCTATGAATTATATCTAGGTATTTATTTACTTTCCAGCATGTCAAAGATCCTGAAGTGTGCTGGCGACAAAGACACGGTTACAATGAAGGCGCAGGACAATGCTGACACGGTCACATTTGTGTTTGAGAGCCCCAACCAAGAGAAAGTCTCCGACTATGAAATGAAGCTCATGAACTTGGATCTTGAACATTTAGGTAATGCTTCATATGAAACTGATGAGTAATACATTTTTTTAAAGCAGAGAAATGCTGATTTTATTAGGATTTTAATGGATTATTGTAAACATACATGTCATGCGGTGCCGGCAGTAGAATGTTGCCCCTTCTTCTCATGCCTGTGGATGCAGAAAGAGCCTGCTAAGGGATCCCTCTGGAAGATGGGCAGCAGCGTCTTTCCATGTATCAACATCCCAAACTGTCCTTGCCAACCTGTCTGCCAAGCGTGGTGATTATGGCAACGACCCCTCATGGAGACCACCGTGAGGGAGGCCTGTATTCAGTAGTGGACATTTTATGGCTAAAATGATGATTGTAAATATAAAGAATTATTTGCACTAGACGATTTCATATTTGTGATATATTTACTACAACTTCACTAACATTTAATTTAGGGAAAAATATTTAACCATTTTTATGAAAAAGGAAAAAATATTTTTGTCATTTTATTTCTGACTTATTTATTTAACATACAAAATATATTTATTTATACATATTTGACTTGTTTCATATATCCTAGTGTTAGCATACAAGTATTATAAAACTGTTTATCTACAGGTATTCCTGAGACTGAATACTGTTGCACAATCAGAATGCCTAGCGGCGAATTCGCGCGAATCTGTCGCGATCTTTCGCAGTTTGGAGAATCCATGGTTATCTCCTGCACAAAAGAAGGTGAGACTGATTGAAATAGTAACAAATATTGGAGGTTTAATTCTAAGGCACAATACCAGCTGGTTTAATTTTCAAATAAACTCTACATACATCATTCAAAAAATGCTTAAACTAACCTTCCTTAGTTCTAACATTCCAAAATTCAAATAAATATCTATGTCGCACACTTAGACGAGATAAATAAGGACAAGCCATATATAAAAAAATATGGACCTTTCCCTGTGTTAATCCTGTATGCAAAAAATTTAACGGGTTTATTAAAACTACTTCAGTAATCTAGTTTCCAGTTACATAATAGCTTTCGCTTTTTTAGATAGGTGCTCCTGAGAAATACCTAGTGCTGATGATGCGTGTAAAAATTAATTGAAAATGACTATGTATTATAATTATTAAAATATGTATAAAGTTTTGGATGTGACTGTTATTCTGATGGAATAATAAACAAAATTAATATATTATAGATGTGTTTCATAATTTGGGATCGCAAAAATTGTTTAATAAATCTTCGATTTTTAACAAAAAAATCGAATCGCCTTTATTATAAAACAAATACATATAGACCATATTTGTACTTGTCACACATAATATTTAGTCATTTTAATTCTACTTCAAAGTGGGATCTCATTAGTATGTTGCTTAGTAAAGGTGGCTTATTAAAGGTTGCATAGTAAAGGTGATGTAAAATATTGCATTTGTCAAAACCTTAAATAAGACAGCATTCAAACAAAATGTTTTATCCAGGTGTGAAGTTCTCAGCAACTGGTGATATTGGCTCTGCTAACATTAAGCTGGCCCAGACTGCCTCCATCGACAAGGAGGAGGAAGCAGTGGTCATTGAGATGGAAGAACCTGTCACCCTCACCTTCGCCTGCCAGTATCTCAACTACTTCACTAAGGCTACATCTTTGAGCCCACAGGTAATATGTCCTTTATAGCTGTCCTGATCAGAACCCATAACATGCTAAATATTTTTGTATAATTTCTTAGTAGCATGTGGTATACATGCGGTGGGGGAGGAGGCAGTGGAATGTTGCCTCTCTTCTCTTGCCCTTGGGTGCACTAAGAATCTGACAAGGGATACCTCTGGAAGATACGAGGAACGCCTCATGATGATTGCAGGTGCCGTGAGGGACCGAGGGGAAGGGAACCACCCCGCGTGTAGGTCCAGGGCCGTACCTTAAGTACTTGGGCCTCACCTTGGATAGTCGCTTCGAAGAGCACTTCAGCCGCTGCATCCCCCTGATCCAGAGGGTAGTGGGTGCTTTGCACAGACTGCTACCCAATCTCAGGGGACCCAGGGAGGGTGTTCGCCGCCTCTATGCGGGCGTCGTGCGGTCGATGACACTACGGAGCGCCCGTCTGGTCCAAAAGACTGACGGGTGTTAGGCGCTGCAGGGATATGTTTAGTAGCCTGCAGCGTTCAGTTTTTTATTGCCATCAGAATCGTTACCGCACGATTTCGCATGAGGCGGCGACATTGTTGGCGACCTCCTGCCGGAGATGGACGCACGAGTTTACGTTCGTTTCGTTTCGGTTACGTTCTGGCACTCAGGATCGGGCAGGATCTCTCTGCCTCCTACCTCCTACTCTCAGCGTAGTAGCGGCTATGCTGGCAGATGAGACGGCGTGGAAGGCGGTGGCCTCTTTCTGTGAGACCGTTATGGTTCGGAAAGAGGCCGCGGAGCGGGATCGCGAGAGGGCTGATCCCGCTCGTAGAAGGCGGCGGCAGGGTGCAGGCGACGGCCACCCCGTGAGGCTACGGCGTCATGAGACTGCGGCATGCCCCCAATAGGGGACCACCTGGGTCCGTGGAGTCAGACTGAGGGCTTGGACTACCTCAGACGGACCCAGGGAGGGCGATGGTGCATTATGGCGATGCACCATCGTTAGTTCCGCGAGGCGTAGGGGGCGTTAGTTGTGGGCGCCATGTGTGTCCTGTGTGCCCTTACGCAGCATGTGTATCTGACGTAGACGATTTCCCCTCGTCACCAAAAAAAAAAAAAGTGCATTGAGGGAGGCCTACGTCCAGCTGTGGATGCCTTAGGGCTAAGATGATGATGACTGACGATATCTAACATTTTCATAGAAACAAGGAAGGTGATTTTAGCAGCAGAAGTGAGTCTTTGTCTTGCTGAACCAAATTTTCATAATATACCAGGATCTAGAATTCTAAAGACTTTCACAAGGTGTTCCGTGAAATAACTTTTAAACTGCTATTATTATTAAAACGGTTATCATTGTGGCTTCCTAAGGACGGAAACCGGCGTCGTGGGCGGCCGAAAGAGTTGGCGGGACGATCTCGTTACCGTCGTCGACAGACATTAGTAGGACGCTGCAAAGGATTGGGACGGTGGAGACATTTGCTCAGCAGTGGGACAAAATAGGTTAACTAAAAACAAATGTTTACATGTAGCTTCTCTGAGGGGGATCATTATGTATCATGTTTAATTACCTGCCATGTACATAATTAGTTCATTTTTTCTTCAGGTACAACTATCAATGTCCGCTGATGTGCCTCTTGTGGTGGAATATCGCATCCCGGACATCGGTCACATTCGCTACTACCTGGCGCCAAAGATCGAGGAGGAAGACAGTTAAACAAAAGCTATCCCTATGAACATAATTCCATGTTACTTGTTAAAATTGTAAGACAACTTCGCAACACACAAAACTACTAAAAATTGATTATTTCATCAGACTAGATTTAGATACCTTTCATTGGGGAACCCTGTTATGTGTAACATTAAGTATTCCTTAAGTATAAGTGTTCCTTTTCGATCATGTTTTTATACACTGTGTGTATCACGAAAATTGTGATAGTATTGATGCAACAAATGAAAAGGCAATAAACGTATTTTTTCCATAAATATTATTTTTATTTACCATTGAAAAATTCTGCTTAGAACACCAATTATTCGAAATCATGTCAAACATGAGCATAGATTAAAATTAATATTCATTAATACTAGGGAATGATAGTATTACGGTACAAATAAATTGGAATGTCGAATTTTAAAATTGTGCCCATATTGGTGTTGATTCTGTCGTTGCACTAAAGCAAATTCAAAATGATATTTAAAACGTCAATCTCTCAATAGTTAAGTCAATTTAATTAGTAGCTCTTAAGTGCAACAACAGTTTAACACCATTGGGTATTCTATAATAATAATTACTGAGCTAGATATAAACACGTGTTCTATCATTATAATGGTATGCAAAACTAGCTTAAGAATAAACATTGATGATCACATTTACTGAATCAAAACACAATGGAATGAATCTTTTTCACAGAAACTGGTTACCTACTTAGCTACGAAATATGACACCGGAATCTACAATACTTGCATCTGCACGTTGCCCGAAATATCTACTAATCATGGGATGCGGACGATGGCAACAATGGCGAAATAATGTATTATCTACATCTAGTCTTCCTCACCTAAGAAGGTTCTGTAACTGCAGGATGATAGTCATCATAAAAATGTTGAAGTGCAAAAGAGAGCAGTTGTCCCATTTTCGCTCATTGACCTTTAAATTATTCTAAAGGTAGAATTCCACTAGTGTGCGGCACAAATGTTTGAATGCTAGAAAACACCAAAATGTGCAGGTACAAAGGTCAAAGATAAATCTTTCAGTTCTCAGAACTAAAGACATACTACAATTGCAGCTCAGTAAGCGCCAAATTTCGAAGAGTGCCTGCACATTTTGGTGTTTTCTTGCATTCAAACATTTGTGCCGCACATTGGTGGAATTCTACCTTAACCTGCTGTCACCAAACTCTTCCTATGTTAAAATAACTTTAACAGGGTGAACATTAGAAACTAACATAGGCGGTCATACAAACAAAGGATTACCTAGTGAAACATACTTCGAAGAGTTGTTCATGGCTTAAAAATAAATGAGAATTACTTTTAAATACTTATCACGTAACAACTAAAATATGACTTCGTTTCCGTTGCACAGCGCTCATTGTGCCTAGACTTACGATACAATAACACAAAAATAAATCTATGAGCGCCGTTTAGCACTGAGTAACCTTAATAATAACACAGACATAACAATTTTCATCAAATAGCTTGATTAAGAGTCCGAAAAGTTAAACCTAGATTTATATAAAAATAACCTACCAAAATAAAAAGGAGGGTGAGGCAAGTGTTGTGAACTTGCGACCGCTACTTTGAAAATTTACAAAATAAGCCGCGGGATTTTTGAGATTGAACTTTTCCTATAACTTCAGTCCTGGCTGGCTTTGTAGGTATCTATCTTTTCAGTTACCTAAAACCATTTAGCTTATAATACGCGTAATTATTTCATCATAACGCAGTATTGAAGGGTGAATGCATATAATTACTGTGAGTAGGTATAAAGGTGCAATTCCACCAAACTGCGACAAAATTCAATAGGTACATAGACACGTCCACTGCGACACTGTACAGTGCAGGTGCGACATTAATTTGCGCTTGGCCTCACGCGAAATAAACACGCGTTTGTACAAATATGCCGAACACGATTTCGACGGAATTGCACCATTAGTCCAAATTTGTCCTGCTATTATCATCTCACATTGTCTCGTCTGAAAAAGGCGATGTTGGCCCAATGCATTTCCACCAATCACGTAGGTAAGACACGAAAAACTGTAACGTTACAAGTTCAATCTCAAAACCCGCGGCACGTAGCGTCGCATCACTGTTTCCACTTCTTAGCTGAGAAGAGCACGGCCCGCTGTTTCAAGAAGAGTGAATAACTCTGCTTGCGGTTACCTGCGAATAAAATAATTCATTGATGCTGGACATTTCACACAGCACAGCAACAAAGTTATAAACCTATAATATACTAGCCGCACTCCGCGGTTTCACCCGCGTAGTTCCCGTTCCCGTGGGAATACGGGGATAAAATATAGCCTATGTTACTTAGGGATAATGTAGCATTCTAACGGTGAAAGTATTTTGAAAATCGGTCCAGTAGTTTTTAGTTAATAAAACTCAAAAACTACTGGACCAAATACGTTACAAACATACAAAATATATTTCTTCTTTATATTATTGAGAGACACATAATATTTTTTTACACAAGCATAGTTCAAAAATCTATTATATGTAATATTTATCCTAGACGATTTTCACAGCGTCAGCAACCGATACTCATAATAGACCTTGAAGTACCTGGGACATTGTTAGATAAGGCTTGCCTAGCACCTAAACCAACCTATCAGCTTAGTCGGTTATGTTCAGAGTAAAGATCAGGTCAGCAAGTCTAAAG
Source organism: Pasiphila rectangulata (assembly GCA_963082625.1). Lineage (NCBI taxonomy): Eukaryota > Metazoa > Arthropoda > Insecta > Lepidoptera > Geometridae > Pasiphila > Pasiphila rectangulata. The sequence continues at coordinate 21,265,021 of OY720240.1, read as the reverse complement.
CACACTAGCGTCGTTTCCTCGTGTTGTTTATAGAAAACAATAGTACACAGATTCATGGCGTATTTTAAGGCCCATAGAGCCCTACACCTTAGATTAGTATGCAATTTTGAAACCTAGTTTGTTTGTTACGCTTTCATGCCTAAACCACTAAACCGATTTAAAAATCTAAAGAAGCGAATGGAAAAACGTTGTGGAGGGTTTTACCGCTAAAGGCGGTCCTTACCAGATTGACTAGTTAATAAATAGTAAAATCCTAGAGTTCATGTTTTTTTAGTTGATATGGAAATAAAGCTCTTTTTATTTATTTATTTAACTTAGCCTATATTTTATCCCCGCATACCCTTAGGTGGCCGCCGGGTGTCGGTAGTAGAATGTTGCCTCTCCTCTCTTCCACGTGGATGCAGTAAGAATCTGCCAAGGGATACCCCCGGAAGATAGGCAGCAGCGTCTTTCCGTGTATCAACATACCGCACTGCGCACGCCAACCCGCCTACCAAGCGTCGTGAGCATAGCAACAACCCTTCATGAATAGTTCTTGAACATCCATATGGGACTGACGTCTGAGGTAGGCCTATGTCCAGCAGTGGACATCCTACGGCTGAGATGAAGATAGCCCTTACAAGTTTTTTTTATTTGATAATAAATAATACAAGTCTTGGTACTTAATACAGTTACATGTACTGGACATTAACTATTTTAACATTTGTATCCATTCGTACCCGAATGGAACGGTAACTGTTAAAAGCTGGGAGAGCTTACCCCTGAGCGCGTCCGCTGGCACCACCAGCGCTCGGCGAGCCGCCGCGCGGGTCCTGTCGCTTCTTACCTGCTAGAGTACCCTGGGCGCTGGTGCCGGCGGACGCGCTCGGCGAGCCGCCGCGCGGGTCCTGTCGCTTCTTACCTGCTAGAGTACCCTGGGCGCTGGTGCCGGCGGACGCGCTCGGCGAGCCGCCGCGCGGGTCCTGTCGCTTCTTACCTGCTAGAGTACCCTGGGCGCTGGTGCCGGCGGACGCGCTCGGCGAGCCGCCGCGCGGGTCCTGTCGCTTCTTACCTGCTAGAGTACCCTGGGCGCTGGTGCCGGCGGACGCGCTCGGCGAGCCGCCGCGCGGGTCCTGTCGCTTCTTACCTGCTAGAGTACCCTGGGCGCTGGTGCCGGCGGACGCGCTCGGCGAGCCGCCGCGCGGGTCCTGTCGCTTCTTACCTGCTAGAGTACCCTGGGCGCTGGTGCCGGCGGACGCGCTCGGCGAGCCGCCGCGCGGGTCCTGTCGCTTCTTACCTGCTAGAGTACCCTGGGCGCTGGTGCCGGCGGACGCGCTCGGCGAGCCGCCGCGCGGGTCCTGTCGCTTCTTACCTGCTAGAGTACCCTGGGCGCTGGTGCCGGCGGACGCGCTCGGCGAGCCGCCGCGCGGGTCCTGTCGCTTCTTACCTGCTAGAGTACCCTGGGCGCTGGTGCCGGCGGACGCGCTCGGCGAGCCGCCGCGCGGGTCCTGTCGCTTCTTACCTGCTAGAGTACCCTGGGCGCTGGTGCCGGCGGACGCGCTCGGCGAGCCGCCGCGCGGGTCCTGTCGCTTCTTACCTGCTAGAGTACCCTGGGCGCTGGTGCCGGCGGACGCGCTCGGCGAGCCGCCGCGCGGGTCCTGTCGCTTCTTACCTGCTAGAGTACCCTGGGCGCTGGTGCCGGCGGACGCGCTCGGCGAGCCGCCGCGCGGGTCCTGTCGCTTCTTACCTGCTAGAGTACCCTGGGCGCTGGTGCCGGCGGACGCGCTCGGCGAGCCGCCGCGCGGGTCCTGTCGCTTCTTACCTGCTAGAGTACCCTGGGCGCTGGTGCCGGCGGACGCGCTCGGCGAGCCGCCGCGCGGGTCCTGTCGCTTCTTACCTGCTAGAGTACCCTGGGCGCTGGTGCCGGCGGACGCGCTCGGCGAGCCGCCGCGCGGGTCCTGTCGCTTCTTACCTGCTAGAGTACCCTGGGCGCTGGTGCCGGCGGACGCGCTCGGCGAGCCGCCGCGCGGGTCCTGTCGCTTCTTACCTGCTAGAGTACCCTGGGCGCTGGTGCCGGCGGACGCGCTCGGCGAGCCGCCGCGCGGGTCCTGTCGCTTCTTACCTGCTAGAGTACCCTGGGCGCTGGTGCCGGCGGACGCGCTCGGCGAGCCGCCGCGCGGGTCCTGTCGCTTCTTACCTGCTAGAGTACCCTGGGCGCTGGTGCCGGCGGACGCGCTCGGCGAGCCGCCGCGCGGGTCCTGTCGCTTCTTACCTGCTAGAGTACCCTGGGCGCTGGTGCCGGCGGACGCGCTCGGCGAGCCGCCGCGCGGGTCCTGTCGCTTCTTACCTGCTAGAGTACCCTGGGCGCTGGTGCCGGCGGACGCGCTCGGCGAGCCGCCGCGCGGGTCCTGTCGCTTCTTACCTGCTAGAGTACCCTGGGCGCTGGTGCCGGCGGACGCGCTCGGCGAGCCGCCGCGCGGGTCCTGTCGCTTCTTACCTGCTAGAGTACCCTGGGCGCTGGTGCCGGCGGACGCGCTCGGCGAGCCGCCGCGCGGGTCCTGTCGCTTCTTCTCGTTGGCGCGTCGGTTCGCGTCCACCATCGCACTCATGTATGGTGTTCGACGCGGGCGCCCTCTACCTGGAGACGGAAATTAAACTGGGTTAATCATCATCCGTGATATGCCGGCATTAGAATGTTGCCTCCCCCCTCTTGCCAGTGGATGCAGTAAGAATCTGTTAAGGTCTGCTATGAGATGAGTACATTGTCCCCCGAAGTTTTCGGTAGTCGTCCTTTTACACCCTGTATATTCGAATCTAAGTCGAGACGAGAAGAGAGTTCTCAAACGGCGGTCACAAACGATGAATTAAGAAGAAACGGCCTACGAAACGGCAGCAAGATGATGATAAAGTTAAGTTCGCGCAAAACTTCTTGAGCCCTGTGAAGTTGGCTTCAACGGCTGCGCAGTGCACAGTTTTTAAGGCGTTGAGGGCAAGGAAACATACAAAAGCGGTGCGAGGGGGGCTCCGTCTGTGAAACTAGAGTTGCCAGCGAGGTTTTTGGCGTGTTTTTAAATATGAACTAACTACAATGTAGCAAATTTAATTATAATCTAGTTGGCAATACTGAACGAAAGAACGTTTTGAGGATTATGAAAAAGTTGCCGCCTGGGGCTTGTCGGAAACAGCGTACATAGTGTACGCAATTTTTGCCTTTTGTTTAAAATACTCAATAATCGAAAGTGATACTGAACTCTAAGTTAATTTTATTTAAGTAAGTTTATTTTGACAACAAAGAAACACCAAATGCGTGCGAAATAAGGAGAAATGGCCGCAAAAGACTACTTACTTACTGGGACCAGACCCCGACGCAACAACGTTATCTTAACGCTCTCAAAGAGGAGCTAAAGAAGAATAAGTCGCTCAGGCGAGAAAGACCTTACGAATAAGTATATAAAAGGTGTCCCGAGAATAATTATTATATTAAAACGTATAATGTCCTCAATACGAAATGATACTATTCCAGATAAAATTCACCATTACACAATTATAAACATAAGACCTTTACATCCGTGATGTTTGAGACTATTATAATGTCAATATGCGCAGCATTCGGAAAGCAGGCAAGTTTGATGAGATTAAATGTATTTTAAAAGCTATTCAGAAGACAACACATTCAATATTATTTACAGAAACCTGGCTAACCGTGATGGCGCGGTCTCTGTATCTACCATGTCACTGTTAGATCGCCTGCCGTTACTAACAGTAGTAAATAGTACGTTACTATGACATCTGTGTGTCTACCATGAGTTGTCACTGTTAGATCGCCTGCCGTTACTACTGTAGTAATAGTACGTTACTATGACATCTGTCAGATTTATAACTCATGGTACCAAATTCTAAGCAAATGAAGCCCAAACTACAGTCGCTGTCGTATAGTTTACTACGTATTTTAGTACCAAACTATCCGCTAGAGGCGCTGTACGAGGTTTCATACATTTTTTTAACTACAGTCGCTAGCGAGTGTAGATTGTTAAAACTCATGGTAGACCTACAGTCGTATTTGTAACTCATGCTACCAAATTCTAAGCAAATGAAACCCAAACTACAGTCGCTGTAGTCAGTTTACTTTATTATTATAATTAAGAGCCTGTACTGTCCCACTGCAGGGCAAAGGCCTCCCTTCCTTCCTTCCACCTTTCTCTGTCTTGAGCTACTGTGGTCCAGTCTTCAGTTTACTTTAGTAACAAAATATCCGCTAGATGCGCTGTACAAGTTTTCATAATTTTTTTAACTAGACTCGCTAGCGAGTATATATTGCAAAAACTCATGGTAGATGTACGGACATTTTGGAGTTTGCTGTGGTTTTTGGCTGTACTGTTTAGTTTGTGTAATCTTTTAACAGTCTCTCATCGGACATTTTGGGATTTGCTGTGGTTTTTCGCTGTACCGTTTCGTCTGGGAAATGTAGCAGTTATTGACAGAGGCACATACCTGCCCCCCCTCCACGCCTTCACATCTCGCTCTTGACGTCGGCGGCGGGCGCCTCGTCGGCGTCGGCGGCCGGCGGGATCAGCTGGTCGTGCAGCGTGCGCAGGTGCCGCAGCAGGTTGGACTTCACGTTGAAGCCTTTGTTGCAGAGGCCACACACGAACGGCCGCTCGCCTGGAACGAAACTACAATTACTACTGTTTCAAGTAAATTGAAAACCCTATTCAAAATTTACGATTCCGGTGGGATCGAACCCAGATCCGTCAAATCGCAAGCCTACCTATATGAAATAAAAAATGCGGTTGAGGACCTCTGTGGCGCAGCGAGTTTGATTGCCGCCTCGGGACAAATAAATAATGAAGAAGAAAAACATTGAGTAAATAGCTGTATAAATTTGAATTTGGAATTCCTAACCAAAGAGGAGTTATTTGAGATCAAAGTGGCCAGTACGACAAAACGCCAATTTCATATGTAACAACGACCTTATAATAGGGATGTTGAAAACATTAGGTACAATAAGGATGTTGAGATTTTAAGGTGGAATCGAAAATACGGCTAGTAAAGGTCAGAGATCAAGGCGGCGACAAAAGTTTTAGGTACGCGTTTCGATGCTCTGCCAGTATACTCTTTATCGTATAGAGTTATAATGTTATATGGTATTATAATATGTAAACAAACCAGAAAGGGTGTTACAGCCCATGAAAACAAGTAGTTTTAAAGGGGAAAAAATTGGAAATTCGTAGTTTTTTTATTTTAATAATAGCCGTAGTACTGTCCCACTGCAAAGTAAATGCCTCCCTTCCTTCCACACCTCTGCCTCGAGCCACTGTAGTAATAATACAATATTATTATTTATAACATTCATCATCATCAGTCAGCTTGTAGTGAGCCACTGCTGGGCATAAGCCTCCTTCCCTAACCGCCAATCAGCACTACTCTGGGCCTATTGCATCCAGGTCCATCCACCTGGCAGGTGGTCTGCCGAGAGTGCTTTATAATCCCCGAGGCCACCGCTCAGTCAAAGCCTTGCTCCACCTGCCATTATTTATAACATTAGTAACAGAGTAATAAACATAAGCCGTGTTGGCCAAGTGGTATGTACCCCCGACTTTCAATCCAAAGGTCGTGGGTTCGATACCGGCCGTGCACCAATGGATTTTTCTTTCTTGAAAAATGTATGTGCACACTTAACACGAGCTTTAACGGTGAAGGAAACATCGTGAGGAAACCCGCGGCTTAGTTAGCTTCAGACGTATTGACCTGTTCTTTCCTCTGAATAATAGCTGACTAAGCTGAGAGGATGGTATAGGTGCTGGGCAAGCCTAATCCATCTAACAATGTCCCAGGCACTGCAGCGTCCCGTACAGCATGATTACCAGTTGCTGACGCTGTATAAATCATCTATAATAGATGCAAAAGGCCTTACTTTTTAGTAACAGACAAACCGACGTACCAGTATGCGTCCGCAGGTGGATCAGCATGCTCGCATGCGACGGGAACGTCTTCCGGCAGTGCGAGCACGTCTTGCTTTGCTCGCCCTCTGTGAAACGATTGTGGCGTTTTGGTGGTGCACTGTTGTTTGACATGGCCAGTTCTAGACAACCGAACACCGTACGTCTTTAGTTCTTTAGTGGGTTAGATAGGTGGTGAGACAATCACGGTACGAGCAACGGTTTGTTTGAGAAATTCTAGCATACGATTGAAACTCTAGCATGCGATGGAAACTAGTATGCGATGGAAACTTTACCATACAATTGAAACTTTTGTACTGTTAAACTTTAAACTTTTAAATTAAACTTTTGCTGTTGAGTCGATTCAATAATCCGAACGGTAACGGCATTGACACTCTCGTATTTAGTTACAGATTAGAACAAAGTTGTTCGTTAGTTTGGCTTTATAAGCTGGTTTTGTTAACATAATAACTCAAGCAGCAAAACACATTTTTTATTATACAGTTTCTGTTTTTATACTATTAGCCAGCATAAAGGTAAAGAATCTCTGTACTTTGTTTTAGTGCAGTTAAAATCTAGCACAAACACTGCAATAACTATAAACTTTGTCGTAGCATTACAAAACTTTGCTAGATTCTAGCAAAATTTTGAAATATTCAAACGCATTCTGGGATTCAAGGTCAAACAAACCGTTGCATTATTAGTACATAACTGAAGTGATTGAGGGTTAGTGTGGGGTTTGGACTAGCGGTGATGCAGTTGCCTAGACGGTTAGATCTTACAGTGATGTTCGTTTGTCAGGAAAAGCCACTTTCACACAATCATTCAGCTATGTGCCAATGTTAGTATGTTATTAATATTACATTTATTTTAAACATTTAATAAAGCAATCGTTGTTTGGTAATCAAAAGCATTTAATCGGTACTACTTTAAGCAAAATCATTATTATCAGTCTTATTTTATATTCATCTTAAACACTTTATAAAGCAATTGGTATTTTGTAATTAAAAGCATTTATTCGGTACTTATTTTAAGCATATCAATTATCATTAGAATCAAGGCATATAGACAACTCTGCGATATTTTTACTGCTGGGCAATTTACCTCATATAAATATAATATTTAAAGAAAGTGCTACATTTTAATATCTGAATGATACTTGCAAGAATTATGTTTTTTAAAAAAAGAATTTATCAACCAAATTATAGTAAGTAATACCAATGATTATCTTGGAAATTTAACTAAAAAATTAAGAAAACACAATGCCTATGGTTATTTAAAGTCTAGTTCTTAAACAGCATAATTCTAGCAAGCTATAATTAATACTTATAAGCATGATATTATTCTAATGTACAGTCGCGTTCATAGTAAAGTATACTTATATACTTGTGACTGGCCGACTAATGTGACCAGCCTTAGTGGTATCCTTCTATGAACACGGCTGTACTTCCAAGTTAATGTAATTCAGGTGTTACCAACCTTCCAAGGAAAATGAAAGACCTTATGAAAAAGAATTACGATTCCGCTGGGATACGAACCCACGTCCGTCAAATCGATCCTATCTATCTAGCTTCCTTAAGCCGGAAGTGTTTTAACAGGTGATATCGGTAGAATTTTAAATTTTTTAATAGGGTCTTTAATTTCCTTGAAATGTTCTATGTAAGTGTGATTGAGCACTATATATATTTTTTTTTTACTATATAAATGACAAGCGCTGTGACCGACCTGTCTCGGTGTGCGTGCTCTGGACGTGGCGCACCCACTCCGCCGGGTTGGGGAAGTGCTTCTGGCAGAGGTCGCAGCGCAGCAGCGCCGTCGTCTCCTCTGTGTCGTCACTCTGGAATATTTAAAAGCTTAATGGTAACTCCAAATAAAACACGGTAATCTCCTAAATTTGTTGTAACAGTCCGACATTATACTTGTCGAGGTTAACTGTTTTGTGCTAGTTCTCACCAGCACAGCATCGAACAGGCATGACGATAGGGAAACCAAGTCTATTCAGTCCATCAGATAGATAGTACAAAAATAATAGTGCTTTTTAAAATTATTGAAACTACACTTAGATAAGGCGAGTTGAAGTTTAGGAGTGGGGGCGCGTGACGTCATAATTCTGTATCGAGGCGCGTCGGCGCGTACCAGCGTGTGACGTCACGCGACATTTCGATATAATAGATTGCGGTTATTTTTGGATTACGTTGAAAAAGAAAAAAATACGTGCCCAGGGTGGTTTTCCATGTTTAATAAATAATATTCATTATAGTATAATGTATAAGTATATCAGTCATCTTCACATGCTCTTCTTAGCTTGGGGCTAGATGATGCTGTGTGAATTGTAAAAAATATAAATAAAAAAGTTCCGCCGCGGCGTTAGGACGCTTCAGCGTGGTAACGCTTTAATATATATACATATATATGTATATATATGTATATTACGCGTAGTATTTGGCGAGGCCTAAAAGGTTATACTAGGACTCCTTAGGCTGAGGCGTCATGGGGCTGCGGTATCCCCTAATAGTTAATTTATTACATATATTGTGTAAAGACGTTTTAAGTTGACATACAACTTTAATGGAAACTGTTTATTTTATTATTTTTAGTGAGTACGTTTATATAAAAGCTTGTTTGTTAAAAAGTTTTTTTTTACTTTAAAGGAAATGTTTCACGAATGTATGGAATCCAGGCTACCTAGGTGTACAAACATGGCTAAATATCTATTAAACATTTTCCCACTATCAGTTTTTTAATATGTTGCTTCATTTGATGCATTTTCCTAAAAATAACTAGCTAAGTCGAGCAACACAAAACTGTACAACAATATGGCGGACCAATACAGTTGGTGACGTCATTTTGACAGCAGTTGACATAATAGTGAAATGAATGATTTACGATAGGGGCTAAATCAAGTCAACCTGAGGTATTTCAATTTTCGAGTACCTAAGTACCTCAGGCTACCTACGTAAACTACATTAAGAGCCTACCTATTGATAAAAAACTTCAAAATGTTCAATTCAAACGCGTAAAACCATCTGTCAAAATCATTAGGCAGTGACAGTTACAAGAATTTATTAGAAACTGTCTTGGCTGCCTGGTAAAAATGTTACCAGTGATAATTATGCCTCGTATTTAAAACATTAATAAAACAATCATTTTAGTTTAAATTAAATAATGAGTATTTTTTCCGAAATCACCGATTTTTGCGCAATTTCTCAGTCTGGGTACATAGACCTAGCCCATTTTGAAACATCTCCTTTATTTTTTACTTTTTAGTTATCACTGGACAGTTGGTTTCTTGTCTGTTCATCTCATGACCGCCATGTTGGATTGAGAGTAATGTCATATAATTTTTCAAGTAACTTTCAGTAAGGCCTTTCATTTGATACCCATATTAAAGGAGTCCATTAAAAATAACTTGTCCGGCCATCTTGGGAGTTCCGCCATGTTGGATTCAGAGTGAAGCCATATAATTTTTTGCATTATTCTCAGCAAGCCCTTTCATTTAATACCTATATTATAGGAGTACATTAAAAAAACAAGTAGTTCGCCAGGACAGTACAGAATAGTACATGACAGTACAGTCCAGTTCAGTGCAGTGCAGTGCAGGCCAGTCGAGTCGAGTCCAGTCCTGGGTGTTCCGCCATGTTGGATTCAGAATGACGTCATTTAATTTTTCTAAATTATTCTCAGCAAGTCCTTTCATTTGATACCTATATTATAGGAGTACCTAGATTAAAAGTAAGTAGTCCGCCATCTTGGGTGGTTCCGCCATGTTGGATTCAGAGTGACGTCATTTCATTTTTGTGGCCCTCCACGTGGCGCACCCAGGCGCCCGGCACCGTGAACACCTCCGCGCACAGCTCGCACGCCAGCGGACTGTACAGCTGGAACACAACTATCATAGCGCACTGACCGCGGAGCGACTCTTGCGCTTGCGCGCGGCGGGCGTGTTGGCGGCGTGGCCCTCCACGTGGCGCACCCAGGCGCCCGGCACCGTGAACACCTCCGCGCACAGCTCGCACGCCAGCGGACTGTACAGCTGGAACAAATCAATCATATCTTTACTATTTTAGATATCATCCAAAGTTAAAGAAAGGAAGCTGTTAGGCTTCTCCGACGAATATAAACCTGCTAACTATAACTAATAACACAATTTCGGCGTGTCCGAAACTGGAGGAACTGATGCCGATATTACATCCCCAATCACCAAAGCAAAAGGCGCCATCGCTTGTCTCCGTCCTATATGACGTTCCAAGCACCTCTCAAGTAGAGTGAAACTCAGAATATTCAATGTCGAATCGATTCTGCTGTACGGATGCGAAACATGGAAGGAAACGATCATGCAACAACTCCAAGTGTTTATTAACCGATGTTTGACCTTGACGATTGATTGACGACCATTGACGAAGATCTTGACGATCTTCTGGCCGGACACTGTCATCTCCAACGTAGACTTGTGGTAACTGTGCCATGAGGATTCCATCGAGCTACAAATCCGACGTCGCAAATGGAGCTGAATTGGTCACACTTTGCGCCGTACCGAAAATCATACGCCGAAACAAGCGATGGAGTGGAATCCACAAGGGAAGCGCAAGCGTGTGGCCGCCCGAAACAGACTTAGCGACGCTCAGTCGCCGAAGCAAAAGCACACGGGCTCACCTGGAATGAAATGAAGTATGCAGCCTCAGACCGAACAAGATGGCGAACAGTTGTATCTGTCCTTTGCCCCGACAGACATAGGAATCAAGAAGAAGAATAACACAATTGCACGGAACCCTCAGTGCGCGGACCGGTATTATTTCTTATTTCATCTATCTTACCAGGCTCTCCTCTTCAATGTCCATCTCGTCGATGGGCTCGGACTTGACGCTCAGCTATCTTACCAGGCTCTCCTCTTCAATGTCCATCTCGTCGATGGGCTCGGACTTGACGCTCAGCTATCTTACCAGGCTCTCCTCTTCAATGTCCATCTCGTCGATGGGCTCGGACTTGACGCTCAGCTATCTTACCAGGCTCTCCTCTTCAATGTCCATCTCGTCGATGGGCTCGGACTTGACGCTCAGCTATCTTACCAGGCTCTCCTCTTCAATGTCCATCTCGTCGATGGGCTCGGACTTGACGCTCATCTCGGCCTGCAGCATCTCGGCTATAGATCGCTCCTCCTCCTCGATGCTGCTGTTGTCCCACTCCGGCTCATCCTTGATCTGTATCTCAGTCGTTGTTTCCGTCTCTTTCTTCTTGGCGTTTGTTTCTTTAGCTTTTTCTAGAAGGACATTAAATTAAATTAAAGTAAGGGTTACCTCCGGAGCATCGGCAGCGTCTTTCCGTGTATCAACATACCGCACTTCGCTCGCCAAACCGCCTGGTGTGTAATGCAAATGCCCCTTATGATCATGTAGTTGACGTCTTACGGCTGAGATGATGATGAAAAAATAAAGGTGCACTTGTGCAATTATGGAATTTAAAATCTCAAAGCAATTTCAAATATCAAACACGGGAATATATCGCGCAGTAGCTAGTCTACCCGGCTTTTTTAACACAGTCGAAACGTCAGGAATCATCATCATCATCTCAGCCATAGGACGTCCACTGCTGGACATAGGCCTCTTGGATGTCCAAGAATTGATTATGAGGGATTGTTGCCATACTCACCATGCTTAGCAGGCGAGTTAGTGAGCACAGTGCGGAATGTTGATACACAGATAGGCGCTTGGTTCGCCTCTCTATTAGTTGTTATTATGTATTATGACGTGAGTAATCACAAATTAAATGAATGATACTTGAATATTGTTAGATAAATAAGTATTCAAATATAGCATTCTTGTCCTTTTTTGTCACAATAATTTTGAAAGTGAGATAACTTACTCTTGTCTGCATCTTCCTTGGCTGTCACTTCAATCTTCTCTTTTTCCTCTACACTAGCCTCAGTCTTTGCTTTCTTCCCATATTTCTTTTCTACAGCATGCCTCCTGAGTACCCTATAATTAAATTATCTACTATCAATAAAATAAAGAAAAATAAATGCTATTAATTACACACAGCATCATCTAACCTCAAGGTAAGTAGTGTGTGTTATGAGTCCCAGTTGAATGATTTGCCTTGTTTTGAGAATTGGACTGGTAACTTTTTGTGAATATCTATTTTAATTTTTAGGAGCTTTAGTTAATGCCCAACTATACACATTTTCTTCAAAATTTTATTGTAAATAATTCTAGCGGTGTCCGAGGTTCCTCAAGAACTGAGTAGATTAAAAACAGTAAATTTACTGTTGCTTAATCAAGTTAAGAGATAAGGAGGAGCTTGAGGTGGCCGCCCAAGATCATCCCAAATGGATGGGCACCATCATCATCAAATTCTTGTTTTTCTCTTTATTTATTTTAAAATTGTCCTATAAGATTTACTATTTTTTAAACTCATGAGGTTTGCCTTTAAGTGGTTGTGCATTCAGCTGTAAAACATACTTTTCATATTATTAGCTTTAATAAATAAGTAAGAATTGATGTGAGAACTGTTGGTTAACCATAATAAATAAATAAATTCAAGTTTCATACCTTGGTGTGGGTGATTCATCTGCATCATCAATCACCATTGTACCCATAGACACACTGCTTGTGGGTGTGGATGACGCCTCCGTGGTGACCGGAGCAGGGGCCACAATAATAGTCTGCCCTTTAGAGCCTATGGGGGTGCCGGGTCGGAGAGCTGCCTGGGTGGTGCCTTCAGCAGTCTTGATGAAGACCAGCTTTGGTGGACCAATGAACATGGGCCTGTAAATTTTTGTTACATGTTGTAAATATTATTTTGTAAATGATAATTGTCTTCCTTCTGAGACTTAGCCTAGCAATCAAAACACTTCAATAGAATATTTAAAGGCATGAGCCAAAGTCACTGAAAAAACTATTCACTTTAACTATATTTTTGTTGGTGCAGGGTCAGAAAGAATAGTGTGACAAAGAGGCCGTAAGTAAATGTGGGCTGATAGATAGATATATATTTTCTTTCATTCATCATCAGCCTATATTATTCCACTGCTGGACATAGACCTTCCCAAATCTATGCACAATTTTCATTAACACACTGCAATGAATACTTGCTGGATTTTAATAAACAGTCATTATCACCTTGTGACCCCACCAGGTCCGGTCGCCACCTGGTTAAGCTTGATGATCTTATTCTGGTCATCCTTCTTCATAGCCAGCTTTGGCAGTATATCCTCAGGTTTCTTCACAAGGGGCTGCTTGTTGACACTGGCAGGTGCGGCCTGAGAGTCACTTTTGTCAGCATCGGAGGCATCATTGTTTTGCTGCCAGAGACCTCGGATCTTGAGCACTTCTCCAGCTCTTAGGACTGTGTCTAGCACCTCATTAGAAACGGTTGTTTCACCTGAAATTTGTAGCGAGTGTAAGAATTAGTATAGTTTCATAGTGTGCTTAATAATAATAGGTAAAAATCTTTACAATTACTTTAATGTAAATTTACTTTAATGCTATTCACTTGCGTCAAAAAGAACCTTAATCTGCACAGGATAAGTTATGTTGAATTAGCTTTCACAGGTGGCCCGAATTCTAGAGTGACAGTCCGGCTCAGCATGCAGTATCATTCTGCATTGGTCTTATGAATTTTCCCCCAGTTACGACCCAACCCTATACAGCCCAACTCCTTGAAACAACGGCGAAAGACTCCATTGCCATAAGCATACTGGTTATGTAGATTCTAGAAGTGGCATTCGAAAGCGCTAACCTTTATACATATACTCGATGAGTATCTTCAGCGCCTTCGTAGAAATCTCCGAAGGCAGCACCACATACAGCATCCCTCCCATTCTCATCACAGAGCGCTGTCCATCGAACAGGCCACTCAGATAAACGCTGCAGGAGCTCAGTATGAACTTGTGCGCGGGTATCTGCGACCCGTCCAGTGTACACAGCACCACATCCGTAAACCGCTCCGAGCGGAGCAAAGCCGCTACGGAGCCATTCAGGTGCGCGCTGTGCGAGTGCCATTTCAACTGGTAAGTGTCCGTTGAAGTCATCTTGCGGCTCGCATTGTTGCTACCTAGGAGTACATAGTTGTTCATGTTAGTCTAGGTCAAGATATCACCATTTTTTACAACAAGCGCTCGCGCAACGCATTCTGAATTGGTACCTATTTCCGTAGCGACGCCGCGCGCCGTTGCTTGCTTTTTGTTTTGTTTGTTTTTTTGGAAATCGAATGTATGCTGTCAGCTGTCACTGTCTTCTATACAATTTACACCTTTGACAATACACAACACAAAATGACATAAGTAAGCTTATGTACCTAACCTAGGTACTCTTTGCAAATGACATATTGTACGAAATTAATAAGATTTGTCACTGATTGATTGGTAACCAACTTGATATGTCAAAGACGCGTCGTGGCCTGGGTGGGATGGGTGTTGGGAACGACCAACACACTCGGTAAATTTATAGTGAAGTGGTAAATATTATCCGTATTTTATTTGTTTACAGGTTTTTTAAAATACTTATAATATCAACATTATTTTTTTTAGTTTTATCTAGACCTACTAGGTCAAACTTAGTTGACGTTAACCAAATGAAAATATAAACTTATGTACCTACATATGTCTTTCGGTTTGAACTCGATAATATTACTTAGTACCTATGTATAACTGGAAGTAACTGTCGTAGGTAGCGTAGGTGCATATATACTCGTAAATGCAAAACGAAAAAGTTACAGAAGTGGACGCGAACTAAAACCTTAATGCAACGGAATAGACTTTACGGTTTCGTTTGCGCATGCTCATCAGTCACCCACCCTACCAAACAGTAGGGTACCAAACACCCCTCTCGCCGCCGCCGCCGCTGCGCCGATCACTGTTTCGTACAAACGAGACGAGGAAAATAATTTTAGAAAATGTACAAAATCAAGGAGTAAATATTTACGATTCAAATTTACAGACAATGGTATAAATAGATACTTTTATTTAAATGACGGAATTAAAAAAAACGGAAGTGTATTTAATATATACTTAGCGCTATAGACAACAAGCATTGGTACGGGGGTACCAGAAAAGGGGGCGAAGGTTTTCGAAAAATGCCATTATTGACTTTTAGTGACATTTTGAGGTCACAATAACTCAAATAACTCCGGTCCCTGTGACCGTGCTAATGCCATGACAGTGCTAACAAAAAAGATTTCATGTAAATCGGTCAACGCGTTGGGTTGTAATCGTGTCATGCACAGACAGACAGACAGCGCTATGCATAATAGGGGGCTTCACCCCCTTATAATATTACAGACATTTAAGGAAGGTATTGATTTTTATTACTATTCCTCACCCTAATAATAGGTCGTAAAACACAGTAATTTATTAGAGCTACATTATTTTTAAGAGCATACTTATGCAATTATAATATCCCAAAGATTTATGCTGAAAGCGATAGGATGCATAACATTAGTTAGATAGAACAAATACTTCCATCTCTAAACACGTATAACTTATATTTTTGGTAAATAATCCTATCAAATCAGTCCTTTGTTAATCGCTAAATCTAATAGGTACCTACGTTTTAGATAAAAATAAGACCTACTAGGTCATAAGAAATTAATTGTATGTTACCTTACCTTATTAAAGTAATTTGTACCGGTAGGTAAAGTTTATTTCATGAACATGCGTCTGTAGCGAAATGCTTCCGAACACAGTACAAAATCAACAATATTTTCGTGTAAAGTAAACATAAGTAGGTTTATATAATAAAAGGTAAGAATAAAACATGGACGTAGGCAACAATGGTACTTACCTTAAGAAATGTAATCGATAAATCGATGTCGCCGATGCGTCGGCTTATTTATCATTTTAAGGCCTTTCACATCAAAAAATACATTAAAATCCCATCCAAGCACTTTATAAACTGGTCGTTAACTAAAAATGTTCAGAATGCAATGTTTAGGGTGTAATACTTGATTAATACAAGCGCGCAACCACCGCGTGCGACCCTCGAATCCTGTGTGCGGCGGCTGCGGCTGCTGAAATCGATGAACTGCTATTGATTTAACTCGAAAAGCGGGGTTGCGTATCTCATCGATCGAAGTGGGCGAGCGTCGTTGTGCGGCGCGGTGGCCGCCAGCGCCCGACGCGCCTGCGTCATATTCCGAGGGGTGCGCTCGGACGCCGTCGGCGGTCGCCCGCCCTGCAGCTCTGTAGGCCACCCTGTTCACGCGCAAATTGCTGGTGTCACGTATGCCTGCTAAAAGTTTAATTTGATTTGTTTTCTTATGAACGCTGAACATAACAATTAACCCTTTAATTTACAAGGTTGATGAAATTGCAGAATATCAAGTTTTTTTCCATGCGCAATTTTTTTACGGATATTTTTTTAGATGAGTAAAACTAAACTTTTATTTGCTTCTCTAATATTAGGCATTAATTGCTACTTATTCAAATTCAATAAGATTAGCAAAATAAAGGGTTTTGATGTCCGAAAATTCGGTCAAAATTTAAGTTAGTAGGTACCTACATAGTTTATGTATTACCTAATAAACAAATATAAGCCTAGAAAAATACTTATGTCGTACTTTTTAATTTTTGTTTGGTTAATATCCATCCAAACGTTGTTGCCTTGGAGAGATTGCTCATAGGCCATTTTATACTCCATCAATCTTTACAAACTTCCACTATGCATTTAGCGTTATCTTTTGAGAAAAAGCCTGTTAACGATTTTGTTGTCATGATATTTACACGTTGAATCCGCGATAGGTAGGTACGAAGTCGGTCGTCGCTGTATATGAGTGTACCTTCTGCAAAACGACTTCTCCCTCCGCCTAGCCCGGGGCGGCCGCTGCCTGTCAATCATTAAGGCCACGATATTCCAAATTACATAGCCATTTTTCTATTTAATTTTAAACGATCAAAAGGTTTATGGTAAAAAATATCCTTTGTTTTAAAAAAAAATATATGTTATAGTTTAATAAATATTTTTGAATATTTAACGGTTCAAAACACGATATTTTTCACTTCACCTGATAATAATAAATTATGAAGGAAGGATATTTTTTGCTCGTTTATGTGGTGGTACTTCAAGTGCATCAATGTTAAAAACATCTCCGAAAATAGGCAACGACGTTTAGAAGAATATTTAACGGCTAGTTTTCTAAAAACCTAGTTAATTTTTTTTTCTAGAATTTTATAGGCTGCCCCGCGCGCCCTTCTTCTGTAGTAACCCGCCGCTGGAATAACCTGGCCTTAACTGGTTTTCCTTTCGAAAGTTAAAGTTTATATGCATATTATTAGTTGGTATAAATTGATGGATGTTATTTATCTATCTATTATAGAGATATAGGTACACACACATTTAACTAAAAACCTTATAATCTAGTTAACCGTTCACGTATAATTAAGTGATTTTTTTTATTTAAGTTTGGATTATGATAACGCCCAACACTAAAAACACATAAAACAAGATAATTAGAACTTTTGCAATCTTTAGATTTCAACAGAATAATTATTAAGTACCTATCTTTTCTGCGACTTAACATCATAGTGATGATGTGAATGAGCATTCAAAAATTTGTCAGAAATCCCAAATCCAAAGATTCCGGATAATTCTCTACATTACCTACTCAACAAGATTTTATGGCCGTAGGTTCACATGTTAATTCACGGAAACGAATTATATTCGGATCTTACAAATGCAACTATGTAAACTTATTAACAAGTTAAAACACTAACTGGTAAATGTAGTTAGTAGGCACCTACATAAAAGTAAGCTCTGATATTCGCACAAACTTCTTTGATAGTGTAGCATCCCTTGCGTCGTCAGAAGGTGACTTTTTACGTTCACACTTAAAACAGTTTGTGTATATATCGCAGGATTTTTTTTTTTAAATCATTTATTATTTATACAGGGTTTTGGTTACATGACACCCTTATAGACGATTTGATAATTCGAATTATCGCGCAAATTCTAGAGATTTTGGGAAAACACGGATAATTAGATAATTGTGATTACATAATCTATTGTCTGTCTATCTCGATTCTGTCACAGGCAGTGTTTTCGATGATTACGTAATACTAATCAATTACAATAAATTATCAAATTATCCGTGTTTTCGAAAAATCTCTATAATTTTCGCGATTATTCGAATTATCAAATAATTCTACGACAAAATACTACTTGTGTAAATCTTCCTACAATTCATTTTTTTCATTGTCATCTTGATGGGCCGGATGTAGGTACAAAGCTTTTTAAGGGACCGATCTGCTGAATCCGTTTTCAAAAGATTTTGGTAGGTACTTTCATTAACATTTGTTGTAGTCGGTATTTAAATGAAATGTTTAAGCATATCAATCACCTCATAGGTACCTGGGACCTAAATCATGGAAATCCCCAGCTTTATAAGGACACCACTACGCACCCGCAGCAATTATGAAGCTGAACTGCGAGCATATAGCCTATCGATAGATTTGTATATGTATATTATAGGAGTAGCTAGGTAACAAGACAGGGTATGACGAAACCGTGGGGTTGCGACGCAAATCGATAATAACTGCGCACGCGATGCGCGCATTCGCCCCCGCTCCCACGCCGCACCGCGCTTTGTCTTCACTCACATCACAACTTTTGCGTCCGAGATATCCCGAAAATATAGAATATATTTTTAAGCTCCACTGCATAGAAGCAGTCATAGTTTTGCAACAAAAAGGGTGGATTTGATGACTTTCGATACAAATTTGTTATAAAAATGACATTTAATTCATTAGGTTCCGCTGTATACATGCTGGACTGTACCTACACTAGACGTTTTAAAACAAAAGGGTTTAGGTGGAACTCTAGATATTTTAACGCATTTATCAACAATAAACACATAGGTTGTATTTACTGCATTCAAATAAGGTAGGTAGATTTTTTTAAAGATAAATTGACAACTTTACATTATGGATTAAAATACAATAATTGCTGAGAAAAATTATCAGATCTTACAGACCTTTGATTAAAGACATTTAAACTTACCTGCTACAATTTATAAACGAATCTGTTCAATAAAATGTTAATTATATATTATCATCATCATTATCATCATCTTCTAGGCCGTAAGAAGTCCACTGCTGGATATAGGCCTCGCGCATGAATCGACAAGTTGTTGCCATACTCACCACGCTTAGCAGGCAAGCGTTGGCGAACACAGTACTGGATGTCGATACACAGAAATATGCTGCTGTCCATATCCCGGAGGTATCCCTTGTCGCTGGATCCAAGATTCCTACGGCATCCAAGAGAGAGAGAGAGAGAGAGACGCTACATTCTACTGCCGGCACCCCACGGCAAATATTAGCCATTGCGGTCCCACTGCTGGGCCTCCCTTCCCTCCTCGCGATTTAACTTAATAAAATGTTAACATTAAATTAATTCATGATCGTTGGCTTAGGCTATTTAATGATTTTTTTTTGGTCAAGAAATTATTATTATTTTTTCAAGAGGTTATCTTTTCGGTTTTCTGAAAACCGGGGTTAACTAAAACGCACGGGCCTAAGCCAAGTGCGCCTCAGTGGAGTTGACTTCATTAGGAAGTTCAGTTTGAAAAAACTTTCTAACGATTCTATAGGTGTTTAAAATTAGCGCTTTTTGTAATAATGTGTAGGTGTACTTCGGCAAATCCAGACATTCCAAAGATTTAAACAGTTGGTGTGGAATAACTCCAGTTCTTGACAAGACTATTGGGATAATCGTTATCTTTTGCAGGCGCCACATGCGTGTTATTTCGTTTTTAAGGTCGATGTATTTGGAAAGCTTCTCTGCAATGGTGGTCTGCAGGTTGTGGGTGTTGGCTACCTACAGCAATGTCTATGAGTAGGGCGGTGTTGTTAGTTTTGTCTAGGAGGGTTAGATCTGGTCTGTTGAAGTGAGTGGTTTTATCGGCACCTAAGAATGGCTCTATCAAAATAAAGTTTGTGAGTAGAGTTTAAAATATAGTTTCGGGGGAGTATTTATAATAAGGTTAAGGTTTTTGATTATAGTGTCTATGAGTTTATATTTGGCTGCTAGGTTTTGGTGGATGATGTTAGCCACCTGGTCGTGTCTGAATTTGTGATCGGTCTGTGCAATGGCCTTGCAAGCTCCCGTGATGCGTTGTTGTTTCTGACTGGCTGTTACATCGTCTGCACATATCCGTTGGTAAATTTATGGTTTTCATTATATGTTTCTAGTAGGTACGAGTTTCAATGACCTGGTCCTGTATAGCGATCATAAATCCTTCGGTCTCAGGAAAGATTTCACCTCGACTGAGCCATTCGTTCGATGCCTTTTTGTCGCCGGTGGGTTGACTCAAGTCATGGTGGTGCCTTCCGTGAAGAGACTTGCGGGTCCATTCGGCTATTAGTGTTTGTTTTTCTGTGATATGTTGGTTGTTTTGTTTATTGATATCATGTAAGTTAAGAGGTGTAAGATGTTTGTCTAACTGAGCTATTGGATTGTGTAGAATTGAGTATACAGATTTAGACTGGAAGTAAGATCTTAGTGTAGTAATTTGGTTATTATGTACATAGGTTTTGTTTAGCAGTACCTACTGCCCCTCCCTCCTTCTGAACGCGGTAGAATCTGCCTTTGTATGCAGGCACGAGGGTGGTGTTTTATGTGCCTCGTCATTGTGACATTAATAAATCGCTGCAGATTTTTAAGTTCGGTTTTTGTCCAATACCCAATGAGTATGTGGGTACGGGTATTGCGAATGAGTTGATGGCTTTGGTCATGTTTCTGGAGTAGAGCTGAGATTTTACAATTGTTCTATGCTTGAAACTTTGTGTTATTTTAGCTTTGGTTTGTTTACAGTTGATTTGTTTTGATTGATGGTATCCTAAATATTGTATGTTTCGTTTTCACTCAAGGGTCTATCTCTTCACCAGATTGCATAAAATAAGTATGTTTATAGGTTATTATTATTAGCCACACTCCCCCCTCCCACTGCTGGGAAAAGGCCTCCCCCAATAAGAAATTATATTTTTTTTTATTTAATTATTGTTCTGAATTATCCATCTACTTGATAGATTTACGACGTACCTAGTTGCCTGCGTACAAGCAGACCTGCACTTTACCGAGACGGATGCATGTATAGTTACCGTGACTTACGTAGCTTGAATTTTAGGGAAATGAATGTAAATGTATAGTGGCTAAGCTCATTTTGGGACACCTAATATCCGTCGAAAAAATCTAAATTCTTAGCTACTGATGTTTATTGATACCTATTTGTCAATGAAGCAAATTTATTTTCAGTCCAGATTTTTCCTACCTAGAGAGACGTCACATAGCTTACCATGCATTGTCATCCAAACAAAACGCGCATACGAAATTTCAGCTCATTTGATGGAAGATATCTGCTTCAAAATTGAGTTGCAAGATTCCGCGAACAAACAGTTACATACATACATACATATATATGTACATATATACATAGGTACATGCATACATACAGGGCAAGCTAAATAAAAGCTTGTAATAATAATAAAATGTGCGAAATCGAACTCACGACCTTCGGATTGAAAGTCAGGGGCTAGTTAGTAGGTAGGTAGAATGCGTTTCATCAAATAGTTCCTATGCCGTCATGTTGGCAGTAGTGCAAATAAGTGTTGTCATTATTACCCATTCTGTGCTACCATAAAATCAGGGAGATCATATTGTATCTGAGTAGTACCCGCGACTTCATACGCGCCTTAGGTAATGACTTTTAAGATATCTTTTTAAAGCATTAAGCTTTTTATTAGAGGTATATCCATCTAAATTATAAACCTGTCCGCTTTCAAAATTTCATCCACATTACAACTTATTACCTGTGTTGTACGAATAGGATACCATTCATGGCCATAACTATAGTATAAGTCGACTATAATGAAAGTCCTATTACAAGACTCGTATGAAGTCGCGGGAACAGCTAGTTTATATCATTAATATATAAGAAAGATAGTAGGGAATTTAAAAATATAGGATCAATGAGTAAAAAAACCTATTTTTTTTTTATTATTTTCGACAGTAACTGTGTTCATCTAAAATGTCAACATCTGACATTTCCTCATCTTCGCTGTCATCAGAAGTATCACTATCATCTCCTACTTCGATTATGAACCTATCCATTTCACTATCTATAGCTGGGACATCGGCGTAGTATTTTTCTTCAATTTTTATTACGTGCTCACATTCTTTCCTCCATTCCTCTTCAGTGATTGTCGCAAATGCTTCTTCAGTAATTTGTACTATCTTACTGGCTTCCTGACCCACGTTTTTTCTGCAATTCGTCTTTTTAATACACTCCATATGAGCTCAATAGGATTCAAATCACAATGATAAGGTGGAAGCCTTACCACTTTATGGCCATTCTCTTCCAGCATCACATCTGCTTCATATACAGGTGGCTGTTTGTGTTCTTTAATAATTTCATACAGCTATGCTTTTATCATCGTAGGCAAATAAGAAAATCCTTTATTTGTGATCCAAGATTGCATTTCTGACTTAGTACTGGACATTGTGGGTGCCTTATCGATCTGCACAGTATGGTAGGAGGCATTATCCATGACAACTATTGACTGTGGAGGTAGATTTGGTATTAATTTTTCTTTAATCCACTTATTAAAGTTGACTTTATTCATATCGTCATGATAATCCCCTGATTTTGATTGTGATCTAAAAATCTGCTGAGCATTGGGTATAAAGCCCATGGTGCCACCTGCGTGAACGATAATCCACCGTGGTCCTTTGGAATCAGAGGATAAAACACCTTCTTCAGTTTCACTTTGCCAACATTTTCCAGCACAATATGTAGAGTGTATGTATGTCTCGTCTAAATACACAACTGGCCGCTGAGTTCCAAGACGATTTTTTCTCAATTCTTCCAAGTATCGATGACGCCAGGCGACGATGTCATATCTCTCCATCAAAACCTTTCTTTTGGATTTACATTTTTTAAAATAAAATCCCATATTTTTTATAACTCTCCACAAAGTGATGCGACTCCCTTTATAACCTATGTCATTTCGCATTTCATTCAATAATTTCGCGAGTGTAGGCAATTCCTTTCTTACGGCATAAAATTCATGTATTTTATGCCTTATGGCACACCGTTCGAAGTCATCCAGTTCGTGAGTTTTTCGTCGAGGACCACTAATTTGCGCGGTGTTGTAATTTTTTTCTAAGTTGAAGCTGCCACCTCACCTTCTTTGGTAATTTTCGATACTGTTTTTTCAGATATTCCTAAAACAAAATTCGTTCTTTATTATTTACTTATTTTCTTCGTTGGTTTGACATCAGTCAAGTGCTTAAATGTGTTTCAGTAGTGTCCAACATTATAAGCAAACCCTTGATTTTTATATCATAAGTATATAGGAAAACGTACAAGAAAACCACTATAAAAATGTATTAACTAAATTTAAACTGAAGTGTTTCTATTTTATTTCTTTTTGGAGAGATAGCTCTAGGGAACACTGTATGTACGTGTACATGTATAATCTATATGGGTATTTCTGAGTCTGGAGATAATATAGGTAAATATAAAAAACTTTTTGCATGTAGTATAAATGATAATAATTATATGATTATGGGCCTAATCCAAACTGATGCTGGTAACCCTATTTTACTAACCTGTAATGGCGGCAACTCGAGCTTGTACACATCTTAATGGGATAAGTGGGCCCTCGTTACGTTTTTCTCTTTCACAAAAGTCCTTCACCTTCAATACCATCACTCTTTCACCACTTTTTAATGTTTTAGGCATGATTTTCTCAAGATATTCCAATAAAACTTTGAAAAACCTGAAATACGTCTTAGTGTGTTGACAATATTGACAGACAGTGGTGCCAACATGACGGCATAGGAACTATTTGATGAAACGCACTCTACATCACACTCCATTTTTTAATTACCTCTTAATTTATTTCGAATATAAGCTGCCATCCGGACTTACGGATTATTTTACTAACCGCAACACTAGTTATAACCTTTGCAAGGCTTAGACGAGATATAACTTGCAAGAAGTTTAGCACAACAAGAACACAACAAACACGTAGGTACCTAAGTAAAATTCTCTCACATTATAATTAGTGAGCAGAAAAGAAAGAGATCCACTGAGCACTTACTGTTTAAATAGGATTTTTTTGTGATCCGATGGAAAACATTTTGGAGTTAAAAAAATATATATTAAAAATGAACAGTTTTCAGTAAAAAAGAAATAATGTTTTCTACTAAACATAACAGATGGCGCTGGCAAGCGGAGAAAGCAAGTTTGTGATTATTCAATAAATCACAATTACTGTCATTGTCAAATTATGTTTCCTACCAGTAAAAGAAAACTAACGCCATCTACCTATGTGGTTCGAGGGAACTATGAAAGTTTTTTGTTTAAAATCCTTGTATTTTAAAGACCATTCCGCTGTCATGTGTCATATCATTATCAATGCAGTAATGTCAATTTTCTATGGCAGCCGGCTCAGATAGCTGTCGTGCGGCTGTTCTGTGCGTTGTTGTTGTCGACTGTCGTTAGTTGTTGTTCTTATTGCTTCAGGTCAGGCAGGAGTAATTTCGTATTGTTTTATTGAGAAAGGAGAATAGATGCATTCATTTATATTATCATGAATCAACAAACGAGTTCAACGGCGCTATCTGCCGATCTCAATAACTTTATCATTGGAGTATCACGGAGAAACTCCCAAAATGCTCCAGAACTCACCAAAATCGGATTAAATCTACTAAAAGTCTTTCCAGCCGCTAGAGATGCAGTCTTGGAATACTTTGGGCTGGTGTTCAATGATGCTGTGAATTTCTCCATCAACCAGAATGAATATGAGGTTAGTTTGTTTACATACAAAGTTGGTTTACAACAAATATTGTTTGGATCTAATCAGGGTCAGTCCATAACTTGACTTATCCGTTATTGTAATTTTTACTACAGCCAAATTTAGAGTATACATTTTAACATGTGCAAGTATTCTCACACCATAGACCACCTCAAGCAGGTATAGGATATCATACTTAGATATAGCAAGAACAATAAAGAAGTTTTGCGATCACAACACACTAAAAACACATAGGTATTTAACCAGGTATTTATCGCATAATTTACCTTCATTCTGAAGCTGTGTTGGCCGAATGTTATGTAGTGTGTGTACCTGACTTTAAATCCGAAGATTGTGGGTTTGATACCGGCCATGAACCAATGGATTTTTATTTCTTAAAAAGTGTATGTTTTATATTTAACACATGCTTAACGGTGAAGGAAACATTGTTAGGAAACCTGCGGCTTAGTTAGCTTCAATGTTTATAACAATCATGAAGATATAACATGAAGAAATTCCTGTCCTGTTAAATGATAAACAAGTTGATTGAATAATTGCAGAGTGACTCAAATGGAAGCGGTTCCCTGGATAGTGTAGGTATGATCGGCCCTGAACTGTGCAGCTTAGGCCAGTCCTGGGCCCCATTCATTGCTCCCTGGTGCATCAATCTGATCATGGATATAGCAACAAAGAAGCAAAATGTGCAAAGTAAGAATTTTACTTATATACTTTTAAGAACAGTGTTGTATTACAAATCAAAACAACCATTGTGGTCCCTGGAAGACTTAAGTCTCATTTTTTAATCTCAACATAATTAACAAGCAAATTATGTTCTTGTTCTGTCTGTTTTTACTTGGAAAACACCGATATATAAGTGATCAGAAATTATCCCTGTCTATAATCTTCAAGTTGTTACTTCTAAGTTCTAAATTCAAATATCAAGCATATTTGAACATTTTAAAAAGCGAAGGGAAATTTAGTACAGCTTTGGTTACAGATACAATATTACAAAATGCTGAGCCAATAAGGGTGCTTCTTGACATCACAACCCAGAATCTTACCCTCCTCAAGCCTGACGAGAGGGCCAAATGCATTGATATGATGCTGGGTATGTATTGTTCAGTGAATACTTTTTATTAAATCTTACAAAATACTAAGAGAGAAGTGGCAGAGGCCTTGTCTCCAAAAAACTGATAAAAAACAATTAATCTTAAAAAAAACGTGTTTATCATCCTCATCCACAAGCTGATTTCACCCCCTGCTAGGTATAGCCTATACCCAGCACAAAAAGGCGCAGGCCTCCACCTTTTGTGCTGCTTGACCATCTTGCACAGCACAGCTCAAACATTTAATATCATTATGTGACAAGTTTTCTTGTGTTGATGTCATACAAGGCAGGCAGCCAATCATAAAACAAAAGAGTCCTCTTCCAACTTAGGAGTATATTGTACTTATTCTAATGTGGCCGTAAAAACTGAGAACCAGTGGTGCAACAGCATTCATGTGGGCACAGAAAATGCTGAGTGGTTGATTTTGTCTATTTTGTTTTTTCATTATTATATTATTTGTTTTCAATCATTTTTAATAATCTATTAAATAAAACCCAAACAAAGTAATTATATATTAAGTGCAGTTATACATACCTAATCCACCTTATGTGCTAGTTAGAAAAGTGTGTTACGGCAAGGTAAGACCTCTCAATCCACACACACATTATATAAAACCACCTTAATTAGGTACCTTAATACCTTATACACAAACAAACGTAAATTTATACAACAAACTAAATTTAGGGAGATTTCTTAATGGCTTCCCTATTACGCCGTTATACGACTCTGCAGGCAAAAATGAGGAGTAAGGAACATGTCTTTGTATTTGGAGGGCACTCACCACGAGTGCCCGCGAATTACAAAGACATGTTACTTCATACGACTTAGAATAGTGCTTTACCGTTCCGGTGGTGGATTTTTCAACCAAAACCAGGCTCCCTCCTTTACGTAACGCCTTCTCGACAGAGGTTTGTTGGAGCGCAACCTCGATAGGAAGAGGGAGACGATCGGCTCCACAGTCCGCAGGGTGACCACCGATGTTATGGGGCAGCTGTACTTCGTCGGTTACGAGATGGATTCGATCGACGTTTTTTTCCCCCTCAACGTCGGCTCTCTTCATTGCAGCCACAACACTCAGCTTAGCTTCAGTGCTACGCACCAAAAGATCAGGCTGATTTGATTGTGGTGAGACTTGTGCGTAACGCTTTTTCTGTTTGATGGCACGTGGAGCAGAAGGCGCAGCTGCCACAGACACCGGTGTCGCCCCGGGGGCTGAAGTCATCGGTGTCGGCCGTTTGTTTGCCTGTGCATCGGTATTTGTCACGTCTGCATTTCTCGACGAATGATGATCGGTGATGTTTTGAAATTACACCGCGTAGCATACACACGTTTTGCGCTGACTGCGGTAAAATCGACGACACTGATTTTTTATACCGCAATGTCGCGAGCTATCCCTAAGTCAGAAATAGTTAGCTCCGAATCATCCATCTTGGTATGAATGCTAGCAACCTCAGTCTTGAGCAGCGAGACATCCTGCATCAAGGCGGTGACGTTGACTTGGTCCAGGGACACGGTGGGAAGTGTCCGTGCGTTTTGTACTTGCCATTTTTAATGACGATTTCAAAACGCAATTCGACTTCGGTCAATCATCGAGTCAGCCACTACGACGGAATTGATCGTGCTGACGGTACGAACGCGAATATATCCATAATATTGTTATTATACAGGGTCTCGTGCTTGCTCGTGGGCCGTGGGCTGGGTGGGCCGCGCGGAGCCTGCACTGGTGGCGCCGCGGGCGCTGGCCCTGGGCGCGGAGGCGGCGCGCGCCGTGCTCGCCCACCTCGCCAACCACCCACCCGCGCTCTTGCACGTCAGAGCCGCGCTGAGGGATCTCTTCCAGGTGTGTAGCTAGTATAGTGTGCCGGGTGGGCCGCGCGGAGCCGGCGCTGGTGGCGCCGCGGGCGCTGGCCCTGGGCGCGGAGGCGGCGCGCGCCGTGCTCGCCCACCTCGCCAACCACCCACCCGCGCTCTTGCACGTCAGAGCCGCGCTGAGGGATCTCTTCCAGGTGTGTAGCTAGTATAGTGTGCCGGGTGGGCCGCGCGGAGCCGGCGCTGGTGGCGCCGCGGGCGCTGGCCCTGGGCGCGGAGGCGGCGCGCGCCGTGCTCGCCCACCTCGCCAACCACCCACCCGCGCTCTTGCACGTCAGAGCCGCGCTGAGGGATCTCTTCCAGGTGTGTAGCTAGTATAGTGGGCTGGGTGGGCCGCGCGGAGCCGGCGCTGGTGGCGCCGCGGGCGCTGGCCCTGGGCGCGGAGGCGGCGCGCGCCGTGCTCGCCCACCTCGCCAACCACCCACCCGCGCTGTTGCACGTCAGAGCCGCGCTGAGGGATCTCTTCCAGGTGTGTAGCTAGTATAGTGGGCTGGGTGGGCCGCGCGGAGCCTGCGCTGGTGGCGCCGCGGGCGCTGGCCCTGGGCGCGGAGGCGGCGCGCGCCGTGCTCGCCCACCTCGCCAACCACCCACCCGCGCTCTTGCACGTCAGAGCCGCGCTGAGGGATCTCTTCCAGGTGTGTAGCTAGTATAGTGTGCCGGGTGGGCCGCGCGGAGCCGGCGCTGGTGGCGCCGCGGGCGCTGGCCCTGGGCGCGGAGGCGGCGCGCGCCGTGCTCGCCCACCTCGCCAACCACCCACCCGCGCTCTTGCACGTCAGAGCCGCGCTGAGGGATCTCTTCCAGGTGTGTAGCTAGTATAGTGGGCTGGGTGGGCTATACTGACCAAAATGTAACAAAATAAACTGATATTTATACTCGTTATAAGCTTTTTAGGTGCACCCTAACTACTGAAAGTCCTGGGAACATCGGCTGCGTACTGATGTACATGGGCACTTAGAAAGTTTTTCGAAAATAAAGTCTTGTATAGGTAAATATTTTTTATTAAATCTCTTTAAACTACTCTCCACCAGCTTCTAGAGTTCTAGACAAAGTTTCATGCGTCTGAACCAGTTTTCGAAACACTTTTTCCAGTCCTCGTTTACAGCCTGCTCAAACGCTGATAGCACATCTTCCGGCGACTTCCTTTGTATTCCTTAAAGCCGATTTGTTATTTTCTGGAATAAAACGAAGTCACACGGTGCTAGTTCAGGGCTGGAAGGAGTACCCAGGAGTTTGACCGGCGTGCTTTCGTTGCGACGTGGCGTCATAGTGGTGCAGTAGCCCAGTAGCCCTGTGTATGGCCGCTTGTTGCTCACAACAAAGAAAACTTCTACCAAGCATCTCCGCTGGTGCTTCTTGAGTTCCGTAAAGGAATTGGTACCAAATAGCCAGTCTGATTGAAAAAGCTCGCGATCAAAATCTTCCTATCCCGCTTCTAGATGGCTTCACTTTGGTAGGCGTTGATTCGTTTTGAAACACCCAAACCGTCGACTGGCGCTTCTTTTCCGGATTGATAAATAATGTATTGATAAATCCAGGACTCATCTGTAATAATGTCGAAAACACGCCAAAATGAGCCTGCTTCAATATCATATCACGGCACTATTCCACGTCACGCGCCCTGGAAACTATTTGATATATCTGTATTTAATCATGTACTTTTATATATACAGGAAGCAATAAGGGTGGACGCTACGATGGAAAACAAACGTGACGTCATACCGTACCTACTCAATCTCGCGTCAAAGTCGGATATTGTGCTCAAAGCTCTCACCGAGGACATTGAACAAGCTTGTAAGTTTTACTTTAACATACTTTCGACATGCTACCTAAGTGATAACCGTTATTTGTGTTGTTTTATGACTTCGAAGTCAATAAGCGTAAATAATTTTTTTAAATAGTCAATTTACAAAAGAAAAACAAAACACAATTGAATAAAGCACATAATTGAATTTGTTCGCTTCAGAAAACTTTTTGCCAAGTGTGAAAAAGAAGCAAAAAGGAAACCTTAGTCTTTAATTTATATTTAGGTACTAAAACATACAAACCTTACATTTGTAACAAAACATAATACACTACGTTCGTTCCAGTGACACCCGAAGTCATAGAACGCCTGACCGTCCTGTGCGTGACGCAGCGCCACTCGGCCGCGTGGGAGGCGGCGGCGCCGGCGGCGCTCGTGGCGCTGCTGACGCGGGCGCACGTGCGCTGCTTCCTGCTCCTGCTCAGGCTCGCTAGGGACACGGTGTTCTGTAGACAGCTGTTGGGTGAGTGGAACTGACAGTCCTGTGCGTGACGCAGCGCCACTCGGCCGCGTGGGAGGCGGCGGCGCCGGCGGCGCTCGTGGCGCTGCTGACGCGGGCGCACGTGCGCTGCTTCCTGCTCCTGCTCAGGCTCGCTAGGGACACGGTGTTCTGTAGACAGCTGTTGGGTGAGTGGAACTGACAGTCCTGTGCGTGACGCAGCGCCACTCGGCCGCGTGGGAGGCGGCGGCGCCGGCGGCGCTCGTGGCGCTGCTGACGCGGGCGCACGTGCGCTGCTTCATGCTCCTGCTCAGGCTCGCTAGGGACACGGTGTTCTGTAGACAGCTGTTGGGTGAGTGGAACTGACATTCCTGTGCGTGACGCAGCGCCACTCGGCCGCGTGGGAGGCGGCGGCGCTCGTGGCGCTGCTGACGTGGGCGCACGTGCGTCCAAAATCGCCGATTCAAACGACGATATGGACACATTATGCGCTCCGCGCTTTGTGTTGACGTTCGCAGAAACCGGAGGTGACACACATACCGATGCGGCAACACGTAGAGAAGCTACCTCGGTACGAAGTTCACTAATAGTGTTCTGCGACTCCTTGGACTTGTTTTTTAGGTCATCCAAATTCACTTTTAATGACGTTATATCTTTGAGTAATCTGGTTATGGAGCTCCTTTACGACGAAGTCAGGAACGTCGTCAGGATCTGTTCCCTTCAGCAGGCAAATTATGTTCTGCAGACTATTTTCGCCTCCGTCTCTTCTCCGAGACGGCATCTGGTCGGTCTTCCCGAGCGATTCGAACAGGAGCGCCTTGCCTCTGCAAACCTCTTCTTTGAAGTTTGATTCGCAGATCTGCAGTATGCTGACCTCGTCCATGGTGTCGATGGCGTGCACTATAAACGCCAACAGCTCGTTGACTATGAGCGGTTTAGAGCCCATAGTGAAACGGGCGGTGACAACTAGTCACGCGAAACGCGAATGACGTAATTCGAAGTTGCAGTGTGTGGCACGTGCATTACCGAACGCTTCGCACTGCGCAATGCTCCCAGAGAGAAACAAAAAGATAACCGAATACTCTGCTTAAGATTTTGGGCTGGTCGGGCTAGCATCACAGGGGACAATGCACAATACACCCCAATGCGGGACGTCAGTGCAGATCTGGTTACCCTCATAAGAATTATAATTAGAGCATGGCCATTTCAAGTTTCCATTCAAAAGTAGCCATTTCAGTTTCACTCTTCCCAATTTTGTAAGCAGTATTTCGATGATAGAAACAATTCCAATAAGGACCAGCTTTATTTTTATTTATCTAAAATCATTGAAAATCATTCCTATTTGTTTTCTAGAGGGTCTTCTACAAAAGCTGGAGTACGAAAGCCTGTACCCCGAGAGGACGATCCCTCTAGTGATGAGCGCGGCCGAAGAAATAAACGAAGTGAGGGAGAAACTGCTCACCGGGACTCAGCTGGAGCAGTATTCCGTGGCTAGGCTACTCATTTTAGTCGGTATGTATTATTTGAAAATTTCCTAGGAAACATAATGCGTATTTTCAACTCCTAGCCATCTAACGTGACCCAGATACTGCAGCGCAGCAGCATAGGTTAACAGCGACGCTGCATAAATATACAAACTTGAAAAAACCTTGAAAGTTAGTGAATCGCTTCAGCGAGTGTCGTCGGTCGTCCCTCCAACAGCCGTTCTAACCATTCGCATCAGATGGTTCACATCGATACTCATAATGTATTAACGAGTCTAATAAATAACTCTAGTTGTTTGTTTCCCCCAGGCTACAATCTCCCCTCCGAGCTGGTGTCCACCATCAGCTACATAGTGCAGTACTCGCGCTGCGACGCGTCGCTCGCGCTGGCGGCGCGGCTGCTGTCCGGCTGTGCCGCGCTGCACGCGCCGCACGCGTCGCACGACCTGCACGCCGACACCGACAGATACCACAACTACGTCAAGACGGGTGAGTCTGTGCTACAGGATAGTATCTATCAGCTACATAGTGCAGTACTCGCGCTGCGACGCGTCGCTCGCGCTGGCGGCGCGGCTGCTGTCCGGCTGTGCCGCGCTGCACGCGCCGCACGCGTCGCACGACCTGCACGCCGACACCGACAGATACCACAACTACGTCAAGACGGGTGAGTCTGTGCTACAGGATAGTATCTATCAGCTACATAGTGCAGTACTCGCGCTGCGACGCGTCGCTCGCGCTGGCGGCGCGGCTGCTGTCCGGCTGTGCCGCGCTGCACGCGCCGCACGCGTCGCACGACCTGCACGCCGACACCGACAGATACCACAACTACGTCAAGACGGGTGAGTCTGTGCTACAGGATAGTATCTATCAGCTACATAGTGCAGTACTCGCGCTGCGACGCGTCGCTCGCGCTGGCGGCGCGGCTGCTGTCCGGCTGTGCCGCGCTGCACGCGCCGCACGCGTCGCACGACCTGCACGCCGACACCGACAGATACCACAACTACGTCAAGACGGGTGAGTCTGTGCTACAGGATAGTATCTATCAGCTACATAGTGCAGTACTCGCGCTGCGACGCGTCGCTCGCGCTGGCGGCGCGGCTGCTGTCCGGCTGTGCCGCGCTGCACGCGCCGCACGCGTCGCACGACCTGCACGCCGACACCGACAGATACCACAACTACGTCAAGACGGGTGAGTCTGTGCTACAGGATAGTATCTATCAGCTACATAGTGCAGTACTCGCGCTGCGACGCGTCGCTCGCGCTGGCGGCGCGGCTGCTGTCCGGCTGTGCCGCGCTGCACGCGCCGCACGCGTCGCACGACCTGCACGCCGACACCGACAGATACCACAACTACGTCAAGACGGGTGAGTCTGTGCTACAGGATAGTATCTATCAGCTACATAGTGCAGTACTCGCGCTGCGACGCGTCGCTCGCGCTGGCGGCGCGGCTGCTGTCCGGCTGTGCCGCGCTGCACGCGCCGCACGCGTCGCACGACCTGCACGCCGACACCGACAGATACCACAACTACGTCAAGACGGGTGAGTCTGTGCTACAGGATAGTATCTATCAGCTACATAGTGCAGTACTCGCGCTGCGACGCGTCGCTCGCGCTGGCGGCGCGGCTGCTGTCCGGCTGTGCCGCGCTGCACGCGCCGCACGCGTCGCACGACCTGCACGCCGACACCGACAGATACCACAACTACGTCAAGACGGGTGAGTCTGTGCTACAGGATAGTATCTATCAGCTACATAGTGCAGTACTCGCGCTGCGACGCGTCGCTCGCGCTGGCGGCGCGGCTGCTGTCCGGCTGTGCCGCGCTGCACGCGCCGCACGCGTCGCACGACCTGCACGCCGACACCGACAGATACCACAACTACGTCAAGACGGGTGAGTCTGTGCTACAGGATAGTATCTATCAGCTACATAGTGCAGTACTCGCGCTGCGACGCGTCGCTCGCGCTGGCGGCGCGGCTGCTGTCCGGCTGTGCCGCGCTGCACGCGCCGCACGCGTCGCACGACCTGCACGCCGACACCGACAGATACCACAACTACGTCAAGACGGGTGAGTCTGTGCTACAGGATAGTATCTATCAGCTACA
Source organism: Pasiphila rectangulata (assembly GCA_963082625.1). Taxonomy (NCBI): domain Eukaryota; kingdom Metazoa; phylum Arthropoda; class Insecta; order Lepidoptera; family Geometridae; genus Pasiphila; species Pasiphila rectangulata. The sequence goes on along the minus strand of OY720240.1, from coordinate 21,231,513 downwards.
TAGTGCAGTACTCGCGCTGCGACGCGTCGCTCGCGCTGGCGGCGCGGCTGCTGTCCGGCTGTGCCGCGCTGCACGCGCCGCACGCGTCGCACGACCTGCACGCCGACACCGACAGATACCACAACTACGTCAAGACGGGTGAGTCTGTGCTACAGGATAGTATCTATCAGCTACATAGTGCAGTACTCGCGCTGCGACGCGTCGCTCGCGCTGGCGGCGCGGCTGCTGTCCGGCTGTGCCGCGCTGCACGCGCCGCACGCGTCGCACGACCTGCACGCCGACACCGACAGATACCACAACTACGTCAAGACGGGTGAGTCTGTGCTACAGGATAGTATCTATCAGCTACATAGTGCAGTACTCGCGCTGCGACGCGTCGCTCGCGCTGGCGGCGCGGCTGCTGTCCGGCTGTGCCGCGCTGCACGCGCCGCACGCGTCGCACGACCTGCACGCCGACACCGACAGATACCACAACTACGTCAAGACGGGTGAGTCTGTGCTACAGGATAGTATCTATCAGCTACATAGTGCAGTACTCGCGCTGCGACGCGTCGCTCGCGCTGGCGGCGCGGCTGCTGTCCGGCTGTGCCGCGCTGCACGCGCCGCACGCGTCGCACGACCTGCACGCCGACACCGACAGATACCACAACTATTTCACTGTTATTGTTAAAGGGAACCATACTATTTAGACAAATGTAAAGTTGTTGTTTTACAGGTGTGGAATACGCACTAAGGGACTCGATGCTAGCTGACATGGAGATTAAAAAGAGCTTTATAGACGGCACGCTGGGAAGCGAACAGAAGACGTACCTGCATCACTTCTGTTTGAACATCATCAAGCTATTGAGGTGAGTGTAGTTGCTAGACAATGATCTACTATGGAATGTATAATGAAGGGGTTAAATTTACCTCCAAATAGTTTGTGCACTATTAAACACCGTTGCGTCGTCGTCGCCCGTTCTCCTAGATTGAACTTGTCTGGATACGCTGCCGCGTGTCTAGATGTGAATTATATGTGATCATCATCATCCTATCAGCCCGTTGGCATCCACTGCTGGGTATAGGAATCCTCTTCAACACGCCAACGAAAACGGTCCTGTGCAAGTCTCATCCACTGTCGTCCGGTAACCCTGACCAGATCGTCCGCCCGTCTGGCAGGTGGTCTGCCTTGAGGCCGTCTCGCTTCCATCGGTTATCGCATTGGTCCATCAGATGTCGTCTCGCCTGGCAACATTTCCTGCCATCATCATCATCGGCTTTTGTGTCTATTTTGGAGGATTGTCTGTGGTTTGGGTGTTGCATTTTTCTGACATCCTGGCTTCTCAGCCAGGATGTCAGAAAAATGCAACACCACTAGAATAAAGGAAAAAATTACAAGAAGGTTAAACACCACGTTCAAACCTGGTTTGTCTCACTAGCGGACAAACGAGTGAGACGGCATCGGCGGGCAGATAATCCAATCCACCAACTGCAATGCACACCCACGTCTGCCAAAACTGCGCTCGCGTGGTGAGGTTAAGGATAGGATATGTGATAATCCAATCTTTCAATCTTTTTTGTTTCAATTGCATATGGGAGAACTCTAACCGCGTCTCGCACCTGCGGACGCGTCCGTTCGGGCGCGCCGTGGAAGCCAACCTCCACAGGATCGGAGGCGCCCTGCAGCAGTACTCCTCCCTGCTGCGGGAGCGGCTCGACTGCACCCTGTCGCGCCTGGACGAGATGGACACGTGCCATGCCTTGGCTGAGGTACTGTCCTCTATTGTAGCAGCCAACTGCACAGGATCGGAGGCGCCCTGCAGCAGTACTCCTCCCTGCTGCGGGAGCGGCTCGACTGCACCCTGTCGCGCCTGGACGAGATGGACACGTGCCATGCCTTGGCTGAGGTACTGTCCTCTATTGTAGCAGCCAACTGCACAGGATCGGAGGCGCCCTGCAGCAGTACTCCTCCCTGCTGCGGGAGCGGCTCGACTGCACCCTGTCGCGCCTGGACGAGATGGACACGTGCCATGCCTTGGCTGAGGTACTGTCCTCTATTGTAGCAGCCAACTGCACAGGATCGGAGGCGCCCTGCAGCAGTACTCCTCCCTGCTGCGGGAGCGGCTCGACTGCACCCTGTCGCGCCTGGACGAGATGGACACGTGCCATGCCTTGGCTGAGGTACTGTCCTCTATTGTAGCAGCCAACTGCACAGGATCGGAGGCGCCCTGCAGCAGTACTCCTCCCTGCTCCGGGAGCGGCTCGACTGCACCCTGTCGCGCCTGGACGAGATGGACACGTGCCATGCCTTGGCTGAGGTACTGTCCTCTATTGTAGCAGCCAACTGCACAGGATCGGAGGCGCCCTGCAGCAGTACTCCTCCCTGCTGCGGGAGCGGCTCGACTGCACCCTGTCGCGCCTGGACGAGATGGACACGTGCCATGCCTTGGCTGAGGTACTGCGCTCTACCCTCATGGAGGTCCACAAGGGAGGCCTGTGCTCAGTAGTGGACGTTCTACGCCTGAAATGATGATTAATGTGTGGTTCTTATGTTTCTCCAGGTCTTGGACCGAGTAGACATGTCTGGCACGAAGGCTTCTCCGCCGAGCGTGGAAGCGATCCTGAAAGTGGTGAAAGCTACTGTCAACTACTTTTTCCGCTGTATGCATTTGAAAGGTAACATTCAAATGATTTAGATGATTTAGTCGTGGATGCCAGCAGTAGAAGCCCTCCTCGTCTTCGAATTTCTAAGGGATACTTCCGGAATACGGGCAGCAGCGTCCTTTCATCTATTGACAGCCTGCCTGCCAAGCGTGGCTAGTATGGCAACAAACCCTCATGATCAGTATGCAGTGATCCATGAGGGAGGCCTTTGTTCAGCAGTGGACGTCCTACGGCGGGGATGATGATGATGGTTCAAATGATTACTTGTATTTATGCTGCACAGGATGTTGTAGTGGCTGGGACACTGATAGGTGGATTAGCGGCGGTACATAGGCACCACTCGGCTATCATATTTCCGCAACACGACGGCGTCATCACGTGTGCCCCTGTATAACAGTAGCTTATATTATGTAGGTTAGTCTGTGAGGCATTTATTATATGGGCCTTTGATATAGTATTTTTCTTCTTGTTACTTATCTATAGTTGCCTGAAATAAACATTAAATAGTATGTGAAATTCCTTTCTACTCGAGCTTTTGACTCGGTTTTACTGAGCGCTCGTCTTGAGACCCTGAAAAGGTTGTTTAGGTTCCAGGTTGATGTTCGTTAGTTCCACCCCGGTTGGCGAAAACTGTATCCCCAAGAACATTGCTTGTGCGTGTGCGCGTCTAATTTGTCACATTACCTGTGTAAACATTATTATTATTATTATCTGCGACTTATATTATAAGTGGTCTCCAGATATAATGGACAAACTCCGCGGCGTGCAAACGGCCTGCCGCCTGCTCCGCAAGCTGTGCGTCCGCAGCGAGCTGGCGCGCGCCGTGGCGCTGCGGGACCTGCTGGAGACGGCCATGTTCCGGGAGGAGGCGCTGTTCGGCAGCCGGGGCGCGGCGCCCGCGGCCCGCGAGTGGGCGGCGGAGGACCTGCTGATCTATGAGAACCAGAAACACGTGAGTTTGGACCTGCTGGAGACGGCCATGTTCCGGGAGGAGGCGCTGTTCGGCAGCCGGGGCGCGGCGCCCGCGGCCCGCGAGTGGGCGGCGGAGGACCTGCTGATCTATGAGAACCAGAAACACGTGAGTTTGGACCTGCTGGAGACGGCCATGTTCCGGGAGGAGGCGCTGTTCGGCAGCCGGGGCGCGGCGCCCGCGGCCCGCGAGTGGGCGGCGGAGGACCTGCTGATCTATGAGAACCAGAAACACGTGAGTTTGGACCTGCTGGAGACGGCCATGTTCCGGGAGGAGGCGCTGTTCGGCAGCCGGGGCGCGGCGCCCGCGGCCCGCGAGTGGGCGGCGGAGGACCTGCTGATCTATGAGAACCAGAAACACGTGAGTTTGGACCTGCTGGAGACGGCCATGTTCCGGGAGGAGGCGCTGTTCGGCAGCCGGGGCGCGGCGCCCGCGGCCCGCGAGTGGGCGGCGGAGGACCTGCTGATCTATGAGAACCAGAAACACGTGAGTTTGGACCTGCTGGAGACGGCCATGTTCCGGGAGGAGGCGCTGTTCGGCAGCCGGGGCGCGGCGCCCGCGGCCCGCGAGTGGGCGGCGGAGGACCTGCTGATCTATGAGAACCAGAAACACGTGAGTTTGGACCTGCTGGAGACGGCCATGTTCCGGGAGGAGGCGCTGTTCGGCAGCCGGGGCGCGGCGCCCGCGGCCCGCGAGTGGGCGGCGGAGGACCTGCTGATCTATGAGAACCAGAAACACGTGAGTTTGGACCTGCTGGAGACGGCCATGTTCCGGGAGGAGGCGCTGTTCGGCAGCCGGGGCGCGGCGCCCGCGGCCCGCGAGTGGGCGGCGGAGGACCTGCTGATCTATGAGAACCAGAAACACGTGAGTTTGGACCTGCTGGAGACGGCCATGTTCCGGGAGGAGGCGCTGTTCGGCAGCCGGGGCGCGGCGCCCGCGGCCCGCGAGTGGGCGGCGGAGGACCTGCTGATCTATGAGAACCAGAAACACGTGAGTTTGGACCGTGTTTTGTCAACAGTAAGGTATAGTTTTATTTGCGCTTTATGGCAATATGAGAAAATCTACTCGGGAGTAATCTATTAGAATCAGAGACTTATTTCCCTTGCGTTTTGTGGCAATATGAGCAGCTATTCGGAAGTAGGAGTGTAGTGTCCGACACAGTACCTGCAGCTATTTTTTATGCCATTTCTCTCCTCAGGGCCCAATAACCCAGCTGACTCAGAGCCACACGTCGGTGTTCCACGCGGGGATCATCGGCAAGGGCGTCCGCAAACAGAGCGACGACTGCACCGACATCCCGCCCATCCTCACCACCAACAACGAGCTGCTGATGGCGGCCCTCATGTCTTGCATGGTGAGTGTACAAACAGAGCGACGACTGCACCGACATCCCGCCCATCCTCACCACCAACAACGAGCTGCTGATGGCGGCCCTCATGTCTTGCATGGTGAGTGTACAAACAGAGCGACGACTGCACCGACATCCCGCCCATCCTCACCACCAACAACGAGCTGCTGATGGCGGCCCTCATGTCTTGCATGGTGAGTGTACAAACAGAGCGACGACTGCACCGACATCCCGCCCATCCTCACCACCAACAACGAGCTGCTGATGGCGGCCCTCATGTCTTGCATGGTGAGTGTACAAACAGAGCGACGACTGCACCGACATCCCGCCCATCCTCACCACCAACAACGAGCTGCTGATGGCGGCCCTCATGTCTTGCATGGTGAGTGTACAAACAGAGCGACGACTGCACCGACATCCCGCCCATCCTCACCACCAACAACGAGCTGCTGATGGCGGCCCTCATGTCTTGCATGGTGAGTGTACAAACAGAGCGACGACTGCACCGACATCCCGCCCATCCTCACCACCAACAACGAGCTGCTGATGGCGGCCCTCATGTCTTGCATGGTGAGTGTACAAACAGAGCGACGACTGCACCGACATCCCGCCCATCCTCACCACCAACAACGAGCTGCTGATGGCGGCCCTCATGTCTTGCATGGTGAGTGTACAAACAGAGCGACGACTGCACCGACATCCCGCCCATCCTCACCACCAACAACGAGCTGCTGATGGCGGCCCTCATGTCTTGCATGGTGAGTGTACAAACAGAGCGACGACTGCACCGACATCCCGCCCATCCTCACCACCAACAACGAGCTGCTGATGGCGGCCCTCATGTCTTGCATGGTGAGTGTACAAACAGAGCGACGACTGCACCGACATCCCGCCCATCCTCACCACCAACAACGAGCTGCTGATGGCGGCCCTCATGTCTTGCATGGTGAGTGTACAAACAGAGCGACGACTGCACCGACATCCCGCCCATCCTCACCACCAACAACGAGCTGCTGATGGCGGCCCTCATGTCTTGCATGGTGAGTGTACAAACAGAGCGACGACTGCACCGACATCCCGCCCATCCTCACCACCAACAACGAGCTGCTGATGGCGGCCCTCATGTCTTGCATGGTGAGTGTACAAACAGAGCGACGACTGCACCGACATCCCGCCCATCCTCACCACCAACAACGAGCTGCTGATGGCGGCCCTCATGTCTTGCATGGTGAGTGTACAAACAGAGCGACGACTGCACCGACATCCCGCCCATCCTCACCACCAACAACGAGCTGCTGATGGCGGCCCTCATGTCTTGCATGGTGAGTGTACAAACAGAGCGACGACTGCACCGACATCCCGCCCATCCTCACCACCAACAACGAGCTGCTGATGGCGGCCCTCATGTCTTGCATGGTGAGTGTACAAACAGAGCGACGACTGCACCGACATCCCGCCCATCCTCACCACCAACAACGAGCTGCTGATGGCGGCCCTCATGTCTTGCATGGTGAGTGTACAAACAGAGCGACGACTGCACCGACATCCCGCCCATCCTCACCACCAACAACGAGCTGCTGATGGCGGCCCTCATGTCTTGCATGGTGAGTACACTCAACGTGCTTATTGTTTCCATGAGGTGATTATACAGGGCTGTGCATACATAGGTGGAGGCAGGTGGGGCAAGGCTCTGACCGAATGGCGGCGGAGGACAGGCCAAAGAAGTGTTTGTCCGATAGATGGCCTAATGGGTCGACGAATTTCGGCAGATGTCAAAGTCAGTAAGTGTATATCCATTAGAGTAAAGAACTTCATACAATAGTAAGTTTACAAAAGAAGAACGAAACACATTTAAATTGAATAAAGCACATAATTATGTCGATCTTTAGCTAAATATGCCAAAATCGCTATATGGTTACCTACAATATATGAGGATTTACCTGGACTCCTCATCATCAACACTGTTTTGAACCTAATCGGAAGCATAATATTCAAACTTAAAACAAATTTTACGGTAACAAAGATAACAAAGGTAACAAAGATTTAAAAAGAACATTGGACTTGAGAAGCTCCTCCTTTTTTTAAAGTCAATTAAAAAAGAGTTTGTTGTACAGGATGGAAACAGCGGCATCGTGGAAGGAGCTACCTCCCTCTCGCTGCTGCTGGTGGAGCTGGTGTCGCCGGACGTCATGTACAACGGCCTGCCGTGGCCCGACGAAGACTTTACTAAGGTACTTACCCCGCTGGCTCAGTGACCCGAAGTGGAAGGAGCTACCTCCCTCTCGCTGCTGCTGGTGGAGCTGGTGTCGCCGGACGTCATGTACAACGGCCTGCCGTGGCCCGACGAAGACTTTACTAAGGTACTTACCCCGCTGGCTCAGTGACCCGAAGTGGAAGGAGCTACCTCCCTCTCGCTGCTGCTGGTGGAGCTGGTGTCGCCGGACGTCATGTACAACGGCCTGCCGTGGCCCGACGAAGACTTTACTAAGGTACTTACCCCGCTGGCTCAGTGACCCGAAGTGGAAGGAGCTACCTCCCTCTCGCTGCTGCTGGTGGAGCTGGTGTCGCCGGACGTCATGTACAACGGCCTGCCGTGGCCCGACGAAGACTTTACTAAGGTACTTACCCCGCTGGCTCAGTGACCCGAAGTGGAAGGAGCTACCTCCCTCTCGCTGCTGCTGGTGGAGCTGGTGTCGCCGGACGTCATGTACAACGGCCTGCCGTGGCCCGACGAAGACTTTACTAAGGTACTTACCCCGCTGGCTCAGTGACCCGAAGTGGGTCTTGGCCTCCGACAGAAGAAGACGCCATTCGCTCCTATCTAGAGCTCGGACGCGCCAGTCCCCGTTGTAGATCTCTTGTAGGTCTCTCTCTACCACATCCCTCCAGCGGTACCGGGGACGTCCAACAGGGCGGCGCCCTATAGGTTTACTAAGGTAAACATTATAATATTAGTAAGGACTTTGCATCCATTATAGATTTTTGCAGCGTCGGCAACTGGTAATCATGCTGTACGGGACGCTACAGTGCATGGGACATTGTTAGATGGATTAATGCTTGTCCAGCACCTATACCATCCTCGCAGCTTCGAAAAAAACCGCGTATGTTTTAAATGATATGAAATGAAAATGAGTTTAACCTGGTATTTATCGCATCTGGTGTTTATACCCAAAGGTATAATACATTATTGCCCGACGTTTCGACGGGATGGAAGACTGTCCTGTCGGAACGCCGGGCATTTTCAACTTTAGACCACATACACACCATCAAACAGATTATCGAAAAATACCTTGAATATGACCTACCATACTACATAGCATTCGTGGACAATAACAAAGCTTTCGATTCTCTGAAACACATAAACATTTGGGAAGCATTGGCAAATTAAGGTGTTCACAAAAAATACATACGAATAATTACAAATATCTACCAACACATGACTGCAAGAATAAGAACAGAAAGCCTAGGAGACCGATTTAATATTAAAAAGGGGGTGAGACAAGGCGACCCATTGACACCCAAACTCTTCTCTGCTACACTAGAACAAGTGTTCCAAAACCTAGACTGGAATGAGTTTGGCATAAATATCAATGGTACATTACTAAACTTTGTAGATGATCTTATACTTATCTCAGACAACCCAAACCAACTTCAAATAATGTTGCAACAACTTGTTAGTGAAAGTGGAAAAGTAGGACTGCATCTGAATGTTTAAAAAATCTAATTAATGACCAACCGGGATGAACATCCGATCCTAATCAACAACAATATCATCGAGTATGTTAACGAATATATAACCTTGGTTCTAAGGAAATACAAACCAGGATAAACGCTTCATGGAAAGGGTACTGGTCTCTCAAATAAATTACAAAAAATCCGGCAATACCACTCAGACTGAAGAGCCATGTATGCAACTCCTGCATAATGACTCCGGCATTGAAATGGCGTTTCTTATTCAAAAAAAGTGTGTGGGGGCCATAAGTGGCGCTAGGAGTACGGATAGCTGTAAGCCCTTGTTTAAAATGTACAATATTCTTCCGCTGCCGTGCATGTACATAAGGGTAATATGGTTGAGAACTCGGCTCTCGAAGTTGTCGACGCGTGTGTATACCTAGGACAAACTGTCCAATTGGGTAGGTCAAACTTCGAGAAAGAGGTCAATCGACGAATCCAACTCGGATGGGCAGCGTTTGGGAAACTACGCAACGTCTTTTCGTCCAAAATTCCTCAGTGCCTTAAGACAAAAGTCTACAATCAGTGTGTTAGTAGTAATGACATATGGAACCGAGACGTGGTCATTCAAGATTGGCCTCATGAATAAGCTCGGAGTAGCTCAACGAGCTATGGAGAGGGATATGCTCGGGGTTTCTTTACGGGATCGAATCAGAAATGAGGAGATACGTAGAAGAACTCGGGTCACCGACATAGCCAAGCGGATTACCACGTTGAAGTGGCAATGGGCAGGCCATGTAGCTCGCAGAACAGATGGCCGATGGGGCCGAGAAGTTCTCGAGTGGAGGCCACGGACCGGCAATCGCAGCGTAGGACGTCCACCAACAAGATGTGCTGACGACCTGGTGAAGACCACAGGTCGACGGTGGATGCAGATCGCTTCCAACCGCAATCACCGGAAATCCATGAGGGAGGCCTAGGTCTTTGGACGTCCTACGGTTGAAATGATGTTTATGAAATAATTAACAGATAAGGTAACAGATAATAAACAACAGGTACTTATAACATTATGTTTAGGTCCATAAACATTGAGTCCTCGTTCTAACTAAGTTAGACTTGTATATATGTAGATACGAGGGATCCATCTTCCGGTCAAAACCTGCTTTTACCGTTTTAAGACTCAAACAAAATAAAACGAGATGCTTCAGATAAATGGTTTAGAAACCATTTATCTGAAGCATCTCGTTTTATTTTGTTTGAGTCTTAAATTATGGGTTCGGTAGCTTAGTGGTCAAAGCACTTCCGGCTTCAGGAAGCGTCAAGGACGGACGTGGGTTCGAATCCCATCGGAATCGTACATTTTTGATAAGGTTTTTAATTTCTTGGAAAAGTTCTACCTAAATGTGGTTAAAACTATAAAAATTAGAAACTATAAAATTTGGAGAGTACAAAACGCTTGTTCTCGCTTTTGTTGCAATATTCCACATCGAAGCCACATAACAACACCATGCTTGAACGACAGGGTTTATGTTCAACATGGAGTCTAGAAGAATGATGCATTTTTGTCTGGTTTTTGTCGTGTTTTAATGTCAAAGACCCGAATACATGCACTTAAAACTCCGTTTTTAGCACGTTATTAAAACTCTACGTTCTATCTACGCTTCTGTACTACGATTACAAGACGGCGACAATTAAGGGTAGTTTTCGATATTTGGAAACACAGTGTTGGAACAATATACCTTCACCGGTTTGAAATGTAAGTAATACATACACGTTCAAAATAAAAGTAAAACAGGTATTATTGCAAAATAGTTTGCCAAAAATAAGACTATCGTACTCATACGAAAGACCATTAACATAACTCAAGCAAATGTAGGTACACTAATACAGGCTATCTTTTTATATATTCATTATCTATAAACAATCACTATCTGTATTACACTTAACACACATTATATACATGAAATAACTTAGGTACACATAAACAAACATAAAGATCGCGTCTCGGCTCGTTCTGCTTGTACTCTAGAGGCTATGGCTAATCATTTCCTTTCCAGCGTTTCCTTCTTGTGCATATAACACGATGAGCTTTGACGTGCTGCGGCATAGGCAGTTGGAACACAGATGTATCATGTTCATGTCAAAGAGTTCTCTTCCAGGCTAGGAGATTAAACCAGGATGTATCGAGAACAACTACTCCGTCTATGGTTTTCCTCCATAAGTCGCGGTCTTGCCTGAATGTACATATATACAATACCGCAGACCTAATCTATCCCTTATATGTCCACAGCAAGTGAGCATAGAACGCGAGCTGTACATGCGCGGTGCCTTAGAGGGCTGCAGCGTGTCCCGCGCCGCCCTGCGCCGCGCCGGCGCCGCGCGCCCCGCTCTCTGCCGCGCCTCCGCCCTGCTGCGCGCGCCCGCCGCCGCCACGCTGCACCGCCACCGCGCCACCAGAGGTACTGCACACATACACACCGCGCCGCGCCGGCGCCGCGCGCCCCGCGCTCTGCCGCGCCTCCGCCCTGCTGCGCGCGCCCGCCGCCGCCACGCTGCACCGCCACCGCGCCACCAGAGGTACTGCACACATACACACCGCGCCGCGCCGGCGCCGCGCGCCCCGCGCTCTGCCGCGCCTCCGCCCTGCTGCGCGCGCCCGCCGCCGCCACGCTGCACCGCCACCGCGCCACCAGAGGTACTGCACACATACACACCGCGCCGCGCCGGCGCCGCGCGCCCCGCGCTCTGCCGCGCCTCCGCCCTGCTGCGCGCGCCCGCCGCCGCCACGCTGCACCGCCACCGCGCCACCAGAGGTACTGCACACATACACACCGCGCCGCGCCGGCGCCGCGCGCCCCGCGCTCTGCCGCGCCTCCGCCCTGCTGCGCGCGCCCGCCGCCGCCACGCTGCACCGCCACCGCGCCACCAGAGGTACTGCACACATACACACCGCGCCGCGCCGGCGCCGCGCGCCCCGCGCTCTGCCGCGCCTCCGCCCTGCTGCGCGCGCCCGCCGCCGCCACGCTGCACCGCCACCGCGCCACCAGAGGTACTGCACACATACACACCGCGCCGCGCCGGCGCCGCGCGCCCCGCGCTCTGCCGCGCCTCCGCCCTGCTGCGCGCGCCCGCCGCCGCCACGCTGCACCGCCACCGCGCCACCAGAGGTACTGCACACATACACACCGCGCCGCGCCGGCGCCGCGCGCCCCGCGCTCTGCCGCGCCTCCGCCCTGCTGCGCGCGCCCGCCGCCGCCACGCTGCACCGCCACCGCGCCACCAGAGGTACTGCACACATACACACCGCGCCGCGCCGGCGCCGCGCGCCCCGCGCTCTGCCGCGCCTCCGCCCTGCTGCGCGCGCCCGCCGCCGCCACGCTGCACCGCCACCGCGCCACCAGAGGTACTGCACACATACACACATAGCTCCAAACACACCGACTCCGCGCCTCTGGAGGCACCGCACACGGAAACATAGCTCTACACGCGCACCGACACCGCGCCCCTAAAGGTACTGCACACACGCACACAGCTCTACACACGTACTGACACCGCGCCACTAGAGGAGTGGGTCTTGTGGCTCTAGGCACAATAGTAACTGAAGTAGGTAAGTGAAGGGGCACATGAGACCTTACCTACGTGTACGATGGGCTGTCGGGGGTTTTAGTGTCTGGTTCAGCCAGTAGACCCTTATGTGCTGAGCTCACGGTAAAAATCATTGGAACCCTTCAACTCTCGCCAGCGGCTCCTCGCAGCTGTCCCGCAAGCAGCGCCACACCCTGGCAACCACGTCGACTCGTGGGCTAAACCTGGTAGAGGGGGGTTTGAGTGCTTCAGCACTTCAAGCCTGAGCGGCCACTCCGCGCTTAGTGCAAAAGTCTATCTCGGCATCATGCAAACTACCTCCGGAGGCGAGACAGCAAAGGCATGGTGGAAGGCCTTAAAGGCGACGATAGGGGTCATATAGTTATTGTTGGCTAGACACTGCACCCTGCTCCTCTCTAGTTGTAGCGGTTCTCCGTTCCACTAGACCAAGGGGAGTACGGGCGAGAGAGTGCATCTGCGACTGCGCGCCCACTTATGCACTTTAAAATATCCTGCGCATCTGATCGGTTTCTGCTTACTGGACACCGACAACACCATAAAGACCTATGGCGATAGGTCGAGAGCTCTGGCCATGATGCATACCGGGGTTTGTCTAATACCTGCACGTGGGCGGTATTGGGAGAGTGGTCGCTTTTGCACTGCAAAGGGGTAACAGTGTGAGCTCGGCAGCACCCTTTACGATGAAGCATCTCTATTTAGAGAGGCACTGCTTCCCCCGCTTAGCCGGGGAGGGGGCTAGAAAAGGTGCCCTAAAGAAATGATTACCCCAACACCATATGGGAGGTAGTAATCGCGGCTGCCTACGCATCCATCAGCTCGTGGTCGAAACAAAGTTAGCATAAATAATAAAACCAAAAAACAAAGACCTAAAGTTTCTGTCCAGAACATGATATTTGGTGCCTGGAACGTACGTACTCTCCTCGCCCGTGCTGAACATCTGTGCCCGGAAAGGAAGACGGCCATTGTCGCTCGTGAACTCGGTCGTTATGATGTTGATATCGCTGCTATTAGGGAAACTCACCTCAGATGAGGGTGAACTAGTAGAACAAGGTGGAGGCTACATGTTTATTGGATAGGCATAGCTGCTACTGAGCCAAGAAGATCCCGCGTAGGGTTTGCATCTAAAAGTAAAATCGTCACAAAACTTGAAAACAACCCTGTTGGCATATCTGATCGAGTCATGTCTCTCCGACTCAACTTGGACGATGGTAACATACTCCACATTATAAGTGACCCGACTCTGGATAAAACTGACGAAATAAAAGATAAGTTCTACGAAGAAATCACTGAGATTCTGATAAAGATTCTCCCCAGCGAGAAGATCTTACTGCTGGGTGATTTTAACGCGCGTGCAGGTCGTGACTTTGACGCATGTGTTGTGAAGACATGGGATAGGTGCCATGAACAGCAATGGCCAGCTTCTTCTTACACTGTGCTCACAATTTAATTTGGCTACCACCAACACCATGTTTAGACTCCTCAAAATACAAAACGACGTGGATGCACCCACGCTCAAAACACTGGCACTTAATTGACTACGCCATTGTGAGACAGAAAGACCTCTCACAAGTTAAAGTGACTCGTGTTATGCGCGGTGGGTGCAAACTGCTGGACAGACCACTTTTTATAACCAAACTGTCTGTGTCTACGACTTCGACCTCCTGTTAGACCTACCAGGGCAAACCCCACTACTTTTCATGTACAAAAACTTGGATGCACGGAAACACAACTACGTTATGCACACACCTTGAACAATGCCGTTACTGGCAAGAAACCTTTTGAATGTACCAGTTTAGAGGAAGGTTAGCAAGTCCTGTCCGCGCTTACGTTTGACACAGCTAAGAATGTTCTTGGCTTGAAACCTCGCATAAATGAAGATTGGTTTGATGTAAATGACAGAATACTTACCGAGGCCATATCAAAACACCGCTCACTACTTCGGCAATATGATGGTGCAAAGAATCGAAACCACTCAGCCAAAGTAAAGAAAAGCTCATCAGAGTTGAGAAAATTGACTAGAACAATTAAAGATGACTGGTGGTTAAATAAGGCTATGTACATGCAATGGCTAGCTGACACGAACCAGCTCGGAGCTTCCTCCCACCCTAGAGGAACTTGACACTAAACGTGAACACCTTAAAAACAAACCGCCTACTAATGTGCAGTACAATTACGTTAACGGTGTTTTAACATGTGCCTTATGTGCACGTACATACGTGTAAAGCCAAAATTGGTTTCGCCAGCCATCTTAGGGCGCACCAACGTAATATAATTTAGCAGAAACAATGTCGCCGTAGCCGAAATCGGCTAGGAGGATCATCATCATCATCATGCCTGAGGGCGCAATGCAATGCAGAGTTGATTACGATATAGAGGTACATATTAGGCTTAGGGCCATTATGTATATATAGATAGATTTTAGATCATGTTAAACTTTCGCGAATTGATTGATTGATTTCGAATAGTAAAAAAGGTACGCGATAAAATCCTGTATTCAAACCATAATTATTGTTTTTATATGCGATATTGACGGGATATTTACCTTGATTTGAGTCTTTTTGAGTTTCCCAATTCACGCGGATCCCGGAAAGACTCAAATCATGGTAAATATCCCAGATTATGTTCGCAATCACAACATTTTACAAGCTTTTATTTAGCTTGCCCTGTATGTACATATGTATGTAACGATGTTTGTTCGCGGAATCTTGCAACTCAATTTTGAAGCAGATTATCATTTCATTCATTTCATTTATTTCCAAAAACAAAGATACTTTGCATGCGGAAGTCTAAATTAATATAATATTTAACATAACAATAATCAAATTACATAACATAAAGAGCATCAATAGTTAATTAATGATTTAAGATTAAAAGAATATAATAAAAAATAATAAATTAATAAAATCGAAAATGTCAAGGATATAAACATAGAAAGACACAGAGAAATTATAAAACAATAAAAATAATAATACATTACAAAACATGTCAGCAAATATAAAATAATTATAATAATAATAAATTGCAATTTAAACTCATAAAACCATAATAACAGTTGTCAACAATATTTGATTAATATTATCAATTATCTTCAACCGATTGAGCTGAAATTTCGTATGTTTACTTTGGATGACAATGCATGGTCAGCTATGTGACGTCACTCTGAATCCAACATAGCGGAACAACTAAGATGGCGGAATACTTATTAAAGTTATATATTATGGTTGCAGATCAAACCGCGCAGTCGCTAGAGATGGGCCGCGAGCAGGCCGCGCTCACGGAGCTGCTTTCCACCATGACCCTCGGCCAGCTGCTGCCGCACCCGCTCAGCCACATGCTGGAGCTGGCGCCTCAGCTCACGGCCCCAGAGGTAACTACCACTATGTACAGCTGCTGTCCACCATGACCCTCGGCCAGCTGCTGCCGCACCCGCTCAGCCACATGCTGGAGCTGGCGCCTCAGCTCACGGCCCCAGAGGTAACTACCACTATGTACAGCTGCTGTCCACCATGACCCTCGGCCAGCTGCTGCCGCACCCGCTCAGCCACATGCTGGAGCTGGCGCCTCAGCTCACGGCCCCAGAGGTAACTACCACTATGTACAGCTGCTGTCCACCATGACCCTCGGCCAGCTGCTGCCGCACCCGCTCAGCCACATGCTGGAGCTGGCGCCTCAGCTCACGGCCCCAGAGGTAACTACCACTATGTACAGCTGCTGTCCACCATGACCCTCGGCCAGCTGCTGCCGCACCCGCTCAGCCACATGCTGGAGCTGGCGCCTCAGCTCACGGCCCCAGAGGTAACTACCACTATGTACAGCTGCTGCCCCACCCGCTTAGCCACATGCTGGAGCTGGCGCCTCAGCTCACGGCCCCAGAGGTAACTACCACTATGTACAGCTGCTGTCCACCATGACCCTCGGCCAGCTGCTGCCGCACCCGCTCAGCCACATGCTGGAGCTGGCGCCTCAGCTCACGGCCCCAGAGGTAACTACCACTATGTACAGCTGCTGCCCCACCCGCTTAGCCACATGCTGGAGCTGGCGCCTCAGCTCACGGCCCCAGAGGTAACTACCACTATGTACAGCTGCTGCCCCACCCGCTTAGCCACATGCTGGAGCTGGCGCCTCAGCTCACGGCCCCAGAGGTAACTACCACTATGTACAGCTGCTGTCCACCATGACCCTCGGCCAGCTGCTGCCGCACCCGCTCAGCCACATGCTGGAGCTGGCGCCTCAGCTCACGGCCCCAGAGGTAACTACCACTATGTACAGCTGCTGCCCCACCCGCTTAGCCACATGCTGGAGCTGGCGCCTCAGCTCACGGCCCCAGAGGTAACTACCACTATGTACAGCTGCTGTCCACCATGACCCTCGGCCAGCTGCTGCCGCACCCGCTCAGCCACATGCTGGAGCTGGCGCCTCAGCTCACGGCCCCAGAGGTAACTACCACTATGTACAGCTGCTGTCCACCATGACCCTCGGCCAGCTGCTGCCGCACCCGCTCAGCCACATGCTGGAGCTGGCGCCTCAGCTCACGGCCCCAGAGGTAACTACCACTATGTACAGCTGCTGCCCCACCCGCTTAGCCACATGCTGGAGCTGGCGCCTCAGCTCACGGCCCCAGAGGTAACTACCACTATGTACAGCTGCTGTCCACCATGACCCTCGGCCAGCTGCTGCCGCACCCGCTCAGCCACATGCTGGAGCTGGCGCCTCAGCTCACGGCCCCAGAGGTAACTACCACTATGTACAGCTGCTGCCCCACCCGCTTAGCCACATGCTGGAGCTGGCGCCTCAGCTCACGGCCCCAGAGGTAACTACCACTATGTACAGCTGCTGTCCACCATGACCCTCGGCCAGCTGCTGCCGCACCCGCTCAGCCACATGCTGGAGCTGGCGCCTCAGCTCACGGCCCCAGAGGTAACTACCACTATGTACAGCTGCTGCCCCACCCGCTTAGCCACATGCTGGAGCTGGCGCCTCAGCTCACGGCCCCAGAGGTAACTACCACTATGTACAGCTGCTGTCCACCATGACCCTCGGCCAGCTGCTGCCGCACCCGCTCAGCCACATGCTGGAGCTGGCGCCTCAGCTCACGGCCCCAGAGGTAACTACCACTATGTACAGCTGCTGTCCACCATGACCCTCGGCCAGCTGCTGCCGCACCCGCTCAGCCACATGCTGGAGCTGGCGCCTCAGCTCACGGCCCCAGAGGTAACTACCACTATGTACAGCTGCTGCCCCACCCGCTTAGCCACATGCTGGAGCTGGCGCCTCAGCTCACGGCCCCAGAGGTAACTACCACTATGTACAGCTGCTGTCCACCATGACCCTCGGCCAGCTGCTGCCGCACCCGCTCAGCCACATGCTGGAGCTGGCGCCTCAGCTCACGGCCCCAGAGGTAACTACCACTATGTACAGCTGCTGCCCCACCCGCTTAGCCACATGCTGGAGCTGGCGCCTCAGCTCACGGCCCCAGAGGTAACTACCACTATGTACAGCTGCTGCCCCACCCGCTTAGCCACATGCTGGAGCTGGCGCCTCAGCTCACGGCCCCAGAGGTAACTACCACTATGTACAGCTGCTGTCCACCATGACCCTCGGCCAGCTGCTGCCGCACCCGCTCAGCCACATGCTGGAGCTGGCGCCTCAGCTCACGGCCCCAGAGGTAACTACCACTATGTACAGCTGCTGCCCCACCCGCTTAGCCACATGCTGGAGCTGGCGCCTCAGCTCACGGCCCCAGAGGTAACTACCACTATGTACAGCTGCTGTCCACCATGACCCTCGGCCAGCTGCTGCCGCACCCGCTCAGCCACATGCTGGAGCTGGCGCCTCAGCTCACGGCCCCAGAGGTAACTACCACTATGTACAGCTGCTGTCCACCATGACCCTCGGCCAGCTGCTGCCGCACCCGCTCAGCCACATGCTGGAGCTGGCGCCTCAGCTCACGGCCCCAGAGGTAACTACCACTATGTACAGCTGCTGCCCCACCCGCTTAGCCACATGCTGGAGCTGGCGCCTCAGCTCACGGCCCCAGAGGTAACTACCACTATGTACAGCTGCTGTCCACCATGACCCTCGGCCAGCTGCTGCCGCACCCGCTCAGCCACATGCTGGAGCTGGCGCCTCAGCTCACGGCCCCAGAGGTAACTACCACTATGTACAGCTGCTGCCCCACCCGCTTAGCCACATGCTGGAGCTGGCGCCTCAGCTCACGGCCCCAGAGGTAACTACCACTATGTACAGCTGCTGTCCACCATGACCCTCGGCCAGCTGCTGCCGCACCCGCTCAGCCACATGCTGGAGCTGGCGCCTCAGCTCACGGCCCCAGAGGTAACTACCACTATGTACAGCTGCTGCCCCACCCGCTTAGCCACATGCTGGAGCTGGCGCCTCAGCTCACGGCCCCAGAGGTAACTACCACTATGTACAGCTGCTGTCCACCATGACCCTCGGCCAGCTGCTGCCGCACCCGCTCAGCCACATGCTGGAGCTGGCGCCTCAGCTCACGGCCCCAGAGGTAACTACCACTATGTACAGCTGCTGCCCCACCCGCTTAGCCACATGCTGGAGCTGGCGCCTCAGCTCACGGCCCCAGAGGTAACTACCACTATGTACAGCTGCTGTCCACCATGACCCTCGGCCAGCTGCTGCCGCACCCGCTCAGCCACATGCTGGAGCTGGCGCCTCAGCTCACGGCCCCAGAGGTAACTACCACTATGTACAGCTGCTGTCCACCATGACCCTCGGCCAGCTGCTGCCGCACCCGCTCAGCCACATGCTGGAGCTGGCGCCTCAGCTCACGGCCCCAGAGGTAACTACCACTATGTACAGCTGCTGCCCCACCCGCTTAGCCACATGCTGGAGCTGGCGCCTCAGCTCACGGCCCCAGAGGTAACTACCACTATGTACAGCTGCTGTCCACCATGACCCTCGGCCAGCTGCTGCCGCACCCGCTCAGCCACATGCTGGAGCTGGCGCCTCAGCTCACGGCCCCAGAGGTAACTACCACTATGTACAGCTGCTGCCCCACCCGCTTAGCCACATGCTGGAGCTGGCGCCTCAGCTCACGGCCCCAGAGGTAACTACCACTATGTACAGCTGCTGTCCACCATGACCCTCGGCCAGCTGCTGCCGCACCCGCTCAGCCACATGCTGGAGCTGGCGCCTCAGCTCACGGCCCCAGAGGTAACTACCACTATGTACAGCTGCTGCCCCACCCGCTTAGCCACATGCTGGAGCTGGCGCCTCAGCTCACGGCCCCAGAGGTAACTACCACTATGTACAGCTGCTTTCCACCATGACCCTCGGCCAGCTGCTGCCGCACCCGCTCAGCCACATGCTGGAGCTGGCGCCTCAGCTCACGGCCCCAGAGGTAACTACCACTATGTACAGCTGCTGTCCACCATGACCCTCGGCCAGCTGCTGCCGCACCCGCTCAGCCACATGCTGGAGCTGGCGCCTCAGCTCACGGCCCCAGAGGTAACTACCACTATGTACAGCTGCTGCCCCACCCGCTTAGCCACATGCTGGAGCTGGCGCCTCAGCTCACGGCCCCAGAGGTAACTACCACTATGTACAGCTGCTGCCCCACCCGCTCAGCCACATGCTGGAGCTGGCGCCTCAGCTCACGGCCCCAGAGGTAACTACCACTATGTACAGCTGCTGCCCCACCCGCTCAGCCACATGCTGGAGCTGGCGCCTCAGCTCACGGCCCCAGAGGTAACTACCACTATGTACAGCTGCTGCCCCACCCGCTCAGCCACATGCTGGAGCTGGCGCCTCAGCTCACGGCCCCAGAGGTAACTACCACTATGTACAGCTGCTGCCCCACCCGCTCAGCCACATGCTGGAGCTGGCGCCTCAGCTCACGGCCCCAGAGGTAACTACCACTATGTACAGCTGCTGCCCCACCCGCTCAGCCACATGCTGGAGCTGGCGCCTCAGCTCACGGCCCCAGAGGTAACTACCACTATGTACAGCTGCTGCCCCACCCGCTCAGCCACATGCTGGAGCTGGCGCCTCAGCTCACGGCCCCAGAGGTAACTACCACTATGTACAGCCGCGATCAGAGAGAAGGACGCCATACTCAATGACATCAACTTTAATTACTTCAAACTGTTTTAAGTTTTTTGATTGATGGCATACTACGCAAGGCGGTCTGGCGGATGTCACACCCGTCTCACAATCCGAAGGTGCCTGGTTCAAATCTCACGATAGCTATTCTCATTTTAGGTTTTGTTTTTTTAGCATAACAACTTAATATTTGAAAACTTATTTTTAGAGGGGTACGTGGTTCGTATCTTGGAATACTTTTGGTTTTATTTGATATTTTTCTTGTGATCTTGGCTTGTGACTAGCCGACTAATGTTTTAAGGCCTAATGTTAAAGGCCTTTACTATAAACGCGACTGTACAGTGAGCGTCGTAGAATTGGGCTAGAGGAAAGGCGCAACTTCAGCTCTTCGAATGCTGTTTGCTCCTTCTCCCCCCAGACCCAAGGTCTGCCCTTCTTCGTTAGATCCGTCAGACAACGAGCTATGTCTGAAAACTGCGGAATAAATTTACGGAACCAGGCACAGGTTTGTAGAAACGTTCTAAGTTCTTTTAAGTTCGTTGGAGGCTTCATGTTCAACACGGCTTCAACCTTCGACGGATCAGCCTCGATACCTCGCGAAGAAATGACGTGTCCCAGGTAAGTAACCCGATCTCTAGCGAAGACACACTTCTTACGATTTGCGGTCAGATTGAAAAGACGAAGACGCTCGAAGACCTGCTGCAGATCCATCAAGTGCTGATCCAGATTCGGCGATATTACAAGTAAATCATCAAGGTAAGCCAGTACACACACATCCTTTAAGCCAGACCGCATCCTGTCAATCAACCTCTGGAAGGTGGAGGGCGCGTTTTTAAGTCCGAAAGGAAGACGTTTAAAGGAGAAATTTCCAAACGGTGAGGTGAAACTAGTTTTATGACGATCTTCCGGCGCAACCAGTATCTGCCAATATCCAGCTTTAAGATCTATAGTGGTCATCACACAACCTGCTTTGGTGCTCTGCAGTAACTCATCAATTACCGGAAGTGGGTACTTATCCGTACGAGTGACACTATTCAATTTCCGGTAATCTACGCAGAATCGTGTTTCACCATTTTTCTTCGGGACTAGAACTACAGGCGCGGCCCACTCGGATTCAGACTCTTCGATTACATCTTCTTCCAACATCTTATCTATTTCTTTTCTTATTATTTCCTTTTTAGCTGGCGTGACTCTGTAAGGTGGACAAGCGATAGGTAAAGCATCACCTGTATCAATGCGATGGATGGCATATTGAGTCGGTCCTCCCCCTGGAATGAAAATGTCCTCGTTGACATTCAGTAGATCGGACAATCGCGCACGTTCCCTCTGACTCAGGTGAGAACCTTCGTCCTCGCGGAGGCCCACAGACGAACAAGCAAGCGATGGCAAAATAGCTTTAGACTCAAAATTAATAGGATGAGGCGTCTTATCGTGCCTCGTAAACCACACATTTTTAGTAAAATCGAGCACCATGCCAGCGTCTTGTATGAAATTCATACCTAATAAACTCTCTGTCGCATTAGGCAACATTACAAAGTCAACGTCTAAACTTATACCTACAAAATTTACTTTAACACACGTTACATCAACTTCTTGGGCACATACGCGCCCATCAGCATATTTAAATTCAGCAAAAATTTGTTTAAAATTATGATTACTCTTAACTAAATGTTTTCTTAAGCTAACACTCCCGACCGAATGCTTAGCACCAGTGTCTATCAGCACATTGCCTACGGCACCATTGATTTCGATACTTAAGACTGGCCTACCGCGCGAATCAACATTGTCGGCACTCGCGGAAATCGATTGGAATGAGCTAGCACTCGCGGCGGCACTCTTCTTTTCCTTACAAACGGAACAATTAGAACGTATAACACCGGGCGCCCCGCACCCGAAACACGTAATCATAGTTGTAGCTGTACGCGGCTCTCCCTCATCAGCACCATCCTTGGTATTCTTCCTAGTAGATTTGTTAACCAGTCGCGGGCACGCATCCTTCGCATGACCGTACTGCTTGCAATAGTTGCAGTAAAGGCGAGGCTTATGATTGCTCGATGATGGTGCCGCTGGTAACGACGGCTTCGCGACTATAGAGGAAGGAATTGACGGCTTGTTCTCCGCAGAAGGGCGGGGTCGTATCTCATCGAGAATGTCCTCGATTCGCCTCGCTTGCGCTAACAACTCTCCAAAATTGTCAAAGGAAGACCGAGATATCTTTTCGCGAATGCGCCAGTGTAGCAGACCATAGCACATATCCATCTGCACCACCTCTGTGAGTGTGAAAGGCGGCAGTTGTGCGAAGAGTGCTCTTAAATGACACACAAATAAATCTGTGGATTCGTCTGCTTGCTGTTCTCTTTCAAAAATGCATCTATAAATTTTGTGCGGCAGCAATCTTGGTCCAAATGTTTGCTTCAATGCATCCATAGCATCGTGCCATGTCAGGGTAGAGTCCTTGACTCCTTGCCACCACGTAGCAGCTAACCCCGTTAGTAACATAGGCAACCCACGTAAAGCAATATGATCATCAACGCCAACACATTCTTTGTAAGTCAAAACAGAGTCTATAAATGCTTGCACATTGCTAGATCTATCTCCGTCAAATCGCGCCGTACATTTAGCAAAATTTCCTGAGTAGGTAGATGTAGGAGTACTCACAGGATCGCAGCGACTTAGCCTGTTAATCAGCAACAGCAGCTGATCGGTCGTCATCACGACCGGGGCGGCCGCGACGTTATCGGCGGCGACAGTGGCGGCGGCGCTGGCGGCGGCGCCGGCAGCATCAGGCTGCGGTGTCAGCGAGGCGTCCACCAATGACGCGAACGCTGCGGCGTCGTCTGTACGGCCAACGCCAAGCGCGCGCTGCGCCAGCGCGGCGGCAGCAGCAGGCGCGGGCGGCGTCACGTCCGCAGACGGATTACCAGCCCCCGAAGCCGGGCTTGCGGCACACGATCTCGTCAACACCATGTTTACACAGCTCCAAAACACGCGAAATGTTTTAAATAGTGTTCAGTGAGTATTGGCGGGAAACAAAACGAAATATTACTAAAATATTCACCGTCCAAACACTATTTACACTACATAGTAACGTTCAGTAGGTATGTAGGGAGCGTAGGTATAATGTCAGTCACACAAAATTGTTCACGAACACGAGAAAATATAACCGTCGTAAGCACAAAACACTGTTCACTTTGTTCGTAACGGTAGGTAGGTAATCTATCCGTGCGCCAGCGTTCTGGAATGTTCCGTCCGCGTGGCAACGGTGGGGTGTTAAGCGAGTAGGTAGGTACGGATTTTACTGTTTTTATGTAGAACTCGCGACAGGACCACACGACGTAAATAGTTACTCACTTATTACGTAGGTATTTCACTATAATTACGATGTCGATAGGCACTGAGTACGAACGCGAATGTTCTGCCAGTAAAACAACGATTCAGCTCCACGTTAGGCTGCCAGTTATAGAGGAGGGATTGAGCGAAAGACGTACGATCGTTTTAACACCCGTATATTAAGAAAATACCGTTACATAGACTCACAATAGCAAAATAAGACAAACAAAGGTAACAATGATTAACGCGCGCGACCGCAACGCGACGTGCGTTCTCTCTGATGACAATTTATGACTGGCGGCGCGGACGCCGCCGGATTCGTGTTGAGCGTCGAGTTCCCGCCGCTTGCGCGGGGGACGGGGCACTAGAGTGGGGACTTAGAGAGTGGCGCGCTATAATACCAAAATTGTTAAACACATGTTTCAGCGTTTCTCATAAATCACCCCCTGAGGTATTAGGGGATGAAAGTTGATTGTTTTGTAAATCAAGTAAAAAAACTTTATTACTTTTAAGGATCTCATCCTTGAAAATTGGTACTAACATTGTCAAATAACAAAATGTGTTTCAACATTTTTCTTAAATCATCCCCTGCCCTGTAGTGCTGACAGTAGAATGTTGCCTCTCCTCTCTTGTCCGTGGATGCAGTAAGAATCTGCTAAAGGATACCTCCGGAAGACGGGCAGCAGCGTCTTTCCGTATATTAGCAGCCCGGTCTGCGCTCGCCAACCCGCCTGCTAAACGTGGCGTGTATGGCAACATAAATAAATAAATAATCCCCTCATGACCTTGGAGATCCTTGAAGGAGGGAGGCCTATGCCCAGTGGTGGACGTGCACAGCATTCCTACGACTGAGATGATATGTACGAACGTTGGGAAATAAAATAGGTAAGTAATAGGTACGTGCTGCAGTGCAGCATATCTCAAAAGCTTATGCTGAATACATATTAACGAATGACGCTTTATTCTTCAAAATATGGTAACCGTAAATAAGCTTGCCTACATAGATAGACTGCAAAGAGTATGTAACACTAATAGACTGCTACATACAATCATGATCGTACGTAACTAATATTAAGGGTGAAACCACGCGTGTACTCTGTGGTCAGCTAGTATGTCAATACAACTTACATGACAGCATCTTGACAGTTTGTTTGTTACAAAATAAAAAGTCAGTATTGGGGCGGCATAATGGCATGTGCGACAAAGCCCTTTCATTTTGAATAAAAAAAAAAAAAGTCAGTATTACCAACTTTTTTTATTTATAGTTGAGAACAACATATTAGGCAATGAGGCGTTTTCATAATAAAGTAAAAACTTCAAAAATAGTTCCCTCGAAACTTATAGATGGCGTTAGTTTTCTTTTACTGAAAGGAAAAACACAGTTTGACAATGACGGCAATTGTGATTAACCACAAACTTGCTTTCTCCGCTTGCCAGCCCCATCTGTTAGGTTTAATAGAAAACACTTTTTTCTTTTTTACTGAAAACGTCTCATTGTTTTCAATCATGAGAATAATCTTATAATGGTAAGTTATACATATATATATACATATATGTATAAAGTTCCTTAATAATTTTATCGAAATAGTTCAAATGTATTTTTTATAATCTAAACAAAGTAAATTATTGTATATTATAAAAGAAGTAAAACTTGGCAATCGGGCAATAGGACACGACACAGTTTAATTATTTTTGGTTGGTAGGTAGTTTACATGCTCTGGTAATTTTAAATATCAAAAAAAATCAAAAAAATGTAGTAACTAGACAATACACCTGTAGAAAAATATTTGACAAACTTGATCTATGTACTCTACAGCTAAAAAGTAATAAAATTAAGTATGAGGCTGAAATCTTGGAGTTGAATTGTGAACTTGGCCGGTTGGAACATTCCCTAAAACATATTACAAGCCTATATGATAAGTCCAGAATTGAGGTAAGGGAATACAACCTGGCCATGGACCAAGTGCTCCAGGGATCTTGGGAGAATGAAAGAGAGCTCCAGTCCCACTTAGCAAGATGCCGGTGTGATGCTGGACTGGATCATGATAACACTGAATCAGTGAGTATTACAACGGCCATGCGCAGTCTGGATGTAAACTCATCATTCTCACAAGAAAAATCAATAATGTACTGCGATGGAATTGGAAAAAATATGGGCCAACTTTTGAGTTTGCATATGGAACATTCAGTTTTAAATAATTGCTTACCAAACTGTAGTTTGCATGATATAATGCAAAAAATTTCTAAAAACTCATCTAATGAGAATACTAATTTAATAATTTGTCTTGGAAATAGGGGTAATGTTAACAAGTCTGATTTGATAAAATATATTGATAAACTTTGTTCATTGAAATTTAAAGAAATTGTAATGTATAGATTCCCCTATAGTAATAGTTTGCCACAGTCAGAAAATAATACTAGATTTAAGCTAAATATGCTTTTGCATACAATATCGTGCAATAATCCTATTCATGTGATTGACACTAACTCTATTGTTAGTAAAAAATATTATTTGACTAAAGGTAATTATTACCTTTCCAATTATTACAAACGACAGATAGCTATGTCGCTATCATATTATTTTTGCATGACAGCCAAAAATTTGGCTAAACAGAATGCTTCTTTTGAGCATTGTCAAATAATTAGGACTCTGGAAGTTATTCCAAGTCATTTAAATTAGATCATAAGACAACAGAGGAAATCTCTAGCCAGAACCAGTCAAATAATATAATGTGTCAAAATAAAGAAATAACTAAAACATGTAAAATAAATACAAAGGTTACCAACTTGGTGCACCAAAACATTCAAGGAATAAATAGTAAATTGTTAGAGTTGGAACTGTACATAAACTTATATAATATTGACATTTTATGTATTACTGAACATTGGTTGAAAAGTCATGAGGTTATGTTCAGTTTCAACAACCATCTTGTTGGTAGCTCCTTTTGTAGATCGCATGCTATTCGTGGAGGTTCTTTAGTGCTACTAAACAAATATCTTAAGTTTAAAGAACGGAAAGACATTGTCTGTCTGTCTGTTGAGAGCCAAATTGAAATAGCATGTGTAGAGTTGGAGCAAGTTATTATCATAAGCGTATACAGCCCACCGTCAGCTTCATTTGAGACGTTTGAAAAAGTCATGGATGAAATATTATTCAAAACATCAAAGTCAAGTAAAAACATCATTACATGTGGAGATTTCAATGTTAATCTCTTAGAAAATTACTCTTTAAGTACTAGATTAACATGCCTTTTTAATTCATATAATCTAAAACCATTGTTTATGGAGCCTACTAGAATAACTGAAACATCCGCTAAATGTATTGACAATATCTTTGTAAATTCTAATATAAAAATTATCCATAAGGGCTTGATTAGTAATATAAAGTCAGACCATTTAGGTCAGCACATTCAAATTAAACAGCAACAAAAACAAAATGTAAAAAGAAAAATTACTTTTATACCTGTGACCATGCATCGATCTGAACAACTGAAATGTAAATTGAATACAAAATTTCCACCTCACTACTCAAATAACAACCCTAATGAGTCATATTGCAATTTTTTCAATGCATTTAGCAATATGTTCAATTCAATATTTACATCAAAGTCGATAATGGTCACAGATAATCTTAACTTTAATGAGTGGGCAACAGTGGGTATACATAGAAGTAGACAAAAATTATATGATCTTTATAGTGAAAAACATTATAATTTTAGTGAAGAATTTAAAGAAAAGGTTAAAAATTACTCAAAAATTTTTAGAAAAGTCTGCCATATTGCTAAGTCTAATTATATAAGTTCAAAAATTAAAAATAGTGATAATAAAATTAAAGCTACTTGGAAAATAATAAACAAAGAAACTGGAAATGTGAGTAACTTTAACAACCAATTTAAAATAAATTATAATAATACAACCTACAAAAGTGATGAAGATGTAGCCCAAGCATTTGAAACTTTTTTTACTGACATTCCAGTTTCTACCACAAAGTCTTTAAACTCTTCTCACCTGATCGCCGAGTCCTTACTTAGCAAAAATGTACCTAAATGTGATAGTATTTATTTATTTATTTATTTATTTATTTATAACCATCTACATCTATCCTAACGGGTACACCCAATTCGATAGAGTACATACAGTAATTTTAATTTCCAATATGTGGACAGCAGCGATATAGTTAAAGCCTTTAAAATGTTAAATGTTAAGAAAACTGCAGATCTCTGGGGTATTTCTGTAAACATTGTAAAACCATTGGTAGACACAATCGCACCTAAGCTGGCTCTTATATATAATGAATGCATTGACTGTGGCGTATTTCCTGATCTAATGAAACACAGTAAAATAATACCTTTATTTAAATCAGGTTCTAAGTCGGACCCCACTAACTTTAGGCCGATATCAGTACTGCCGACATTTAGTAAAATTTTTGAAAAGCTTATTTTAAATCAGCTATCTAAGCACTTTGCCGACAACAAATTGCTTCACTGCAAGCAATTTGGCTTTACCCGCGGCCGTTCCACTACTGATGCTGGTATAGAGTTAGTCTCGCATATCTATGATGCTTGGGAGAGGTCGCAAGACGCTTTAGGTGTTTTTTGCGACCTTTCAAAAGCATTTGACTGTGTACACCATGAAACATTAATCGGAAAATTGCGCCACTATGGTGTTAGAGATATCTCTTTGGATCTACTTATTTCTTATCTCAGTAACAGGATACAAAGAGTTGATGTTAATGGAAAACGTTCTTCGGGATCTGTAGTCACAGTGGGTGTACCGCAGGGATCAATTCTTGGGCCTTTTCTATTTTTAATTTACATTAATGATCTACCTCATCTTGTCAAAAACAATCATGAGATTGTATTGTTTGCTGATGACACTTCACTTTTGTTCAAAATGAAACGACGTACCACCGATTATGACGAGGTGAATAATGCAATCTCAGAGGTTGTTAATTGGTTTAATGTCAATAACTTATTACTTAATGAAAATAAAACAAAATGCATTAGATTTACTCTTCCTAATGTAAAACAGGCTGATGCCAAGATTAAATTAAAAGGTGAAAGTTTAAACCTTGTAGAAAAAACTGTATTTTTAGGCATAACTTTAGACAATAAGCTTCAATGGGGCCCACACATAGAACAACTATCGGGTAGGCTTAGTTCTGCAGCATATGCAGTCAAAAAAATCCGCCTTCTTACAGACGTTGACACCGCTAGACTTGTTTACTTCAGCTATTTCCACAGCATTATGTCTTATGGCTTACTACTGTGGGGATGTGCTGCAGATATAGACACCGTATTTGTGCTGCAGAAGAGGGCTATTCGTTCTATCTACAATATGGGTCCCAGAGAATCACTTCGCACTAAATTTAAAGAAATAAATATAATGACAGTAGCTTGTCAATATATTTATGAGAACCTGTTGTACACCCATAAAAATATTGCTTCGTTTAAGAAAAACAGCGACAATCACAATGTAAATACAAGAAATAAGAATAAACTCGCTGTGCCCACTACAAGGCTCCATAAGACGAGGGACGAGTTCGAGCCGTTGCTAAGATCGGACGTGTACATTGTATTAAAATTAACAAATAATCATATGCTGAATCGTGACCTCGTTTCCGTGACCAACATAAACTGTGTCACAGTGGTTATAGAATGTGTAAAAGTGAATTAAGAAATGGACTGTTATTAGCTATTTCTAAGTTGCAAGAGAAAATGGACAGCAGTCCCTTTAATCGGAGCGGCAGGACTTTGCGCAGTCCTCCGCCTACGCCGGCAGCGCCAACACCGCGCGCCCCGGACCCTCAACAAGTAGGCGAAGCTGAAAGCGTCTCTACATCGGAGATACAAAGCTGGATGACGACCATAGATCACATACTAAATGAAATGAGCACTATCGCAGCAGACAGTAAGATGAATTCAGACCAAAAACTACGAATTAGTGCTCTGTGCAGAAAAGTGTCAAGTGGGACGTCGCAGATGGCGATGCTCTACCAAAGCCTCAAGGTGAAAGCAGTTCGCCTCCACTCCACCATTAATGTCCTTCAAGAGCGACAAGACGTCGCGCAGCGACTACAAGACCTACAGAAAATCATTGAGACCTCAAGACCTGCCGATTCCGCTGGAACTTCTTTTGCAGATATGGTCAAGAAGGGATCCAACAGTTTCATAAGACCTAATCATTTGAGCTCCGTGGCCATTTACCCAAATGACAAAATGAAGTCTAGTGACGAAACCAAATCTCTGGTTCAAAAAATTATCTGCCCCGAAGAAATTAAATTACATGTCAGAGGCCTACGGAAGACAAAAAATGGAGGAGTTATAATAAGCACAGAAAATCGGGACGACATAGAAAAATTGAAAAATTCAGTGCAACTTACAAATTCAGGTCTAAAGGTCGACGAAACCCAAAAACGCAAGCCCAGAGTAGTCATTGTAGGAGTGCCCACGTCAATGCAGGAAACAGAAGTTTTGTCCTGCTTATATAGGCAAAACCTAGCAGAGACTCTTCAGGACGTGACCCTTGAGGAATGTTTAAGTCAAATCAGGTTAAGCCACAAGTCGGGAAAAAGGAACGCCGATTACTGCAACTACGTACTTGAGGTTCCAGCTGTTATCCGCAAAGCCCTTATTACTAAAGAGAGAGTGTTCGTGCACTGGTCGTCATGTCCTGTTCGGGACTTTACCTTAGTTACTAGATGCTACAAGTGCCAACAATATGGACACGCGGCAAAGACCTGCAGAGAGACCAACATCAACTGCAGTCACTGTGGTGGACAAGGACACGCTGTACAGGAATGCACAAGGAAGACTGAAGACCCAAAATGTGCTACCTGCCTGCATTTAAAAAAGCCGAGTAACCACAAAACTGGTTGTTCCGACTGCCCAGCTAAATTAATGGCGGAAAAAAGGTACATTAATTCAATTGATTATGAAGGCGCCTAAGAGCGCCCCATATCAGTTATTTTCTGACCTTTCATTTGGTTTTAGTTAAGATGTTAAATAATTTAATTAATGACTTAGACCACTTTTCTGTATCAGAATCCAAATGCTGTGATACTGAACAATGCAAACAATATGTATCGTCTTACAAAAATCCACTAACAATATTAACACAAAACATACGAAGTGTCATTAAAAATTTTGATAACTTTAGTATTTTTCAGGAAAGGTTAAATATAAATTGTGACGTTATTATTTTAACTGAATGTTGGCTCTCTAAAAAATACAATGTACCACAAATGCCCGGATATAAGTCTTACCAAAGTAATATAAATTACAATCAAAATGATGGGATATTAGTTTTTGTGAAAAATCATCTCGATGTCTCTGTAGAAGAACCAGACATACTCGACTGCAATAGATTATTAATTAAAATCGGTGCAGAGTTTGCATTAATAGCAATATACAGACCTCCTTCTTTTAAAAATGCCAACAACTTTACTAACTCGTTAAATGATGCGTTGCAAAATGTATCTACCTTTAAAAATGTAATTTTAGTTGGTGACATTAATATAAATATCCTTTCCGGATGTAGTGACTCAGTCGGACAGGACTACCTAAATCTATGTTCCTTCCACGGCTTACTCCCGGCGCATACATTCCCTACGCACCAAACTGGTTCGTGCTTAGATCATATTATGCTTAAATCCATTTTTCCATCACTCGCTCTTGTTATAAACTCTTCAATAACCGATCACAGCGCTGCCCTATTAACCTTAAATTGCAAATTACCTAAAGTAAATAACACTCGCACTATTACTAAATTAAATGTGAATAAACTTGAAGATGAATTATGCAACATTGACTTTGCTCCAGTTTATCATTCCGCTGACCTGAATTTTTCCATGTCATTTGTTATTAATAAACTACAACAAGCGATTCAAAAAAGTACGTACGAGGTTGTTCTAAGCAATAAATGTCTCAATTTAAAACCTTGGATTACTGCAGGACTTATTCGTTGTATGAAACACAGAGACAAACTGCATATGAAAGCAAGGTCAAATCCAAATAATTTAGTCTTGCAGTTGTCATATAAACGTTATCGTAATTTTTGTAATAATTTACTGAAAAAAGTTAAAATAGATTATGATAAAAGAGAACTGGAAAAAGCGGGTACGAATAGTAAAAAGATTTGGAAGTTTATAAAAAACGTAACATATTCCAACAAGAAGCATGAGACATCTTCGTGTTTATTGCAAACAAATTCCTCACCGCTTCAATCTGCTAACATTGCAAATAATTACTTTGTTAATGTAGGTAAGTGTCTAGCAGAAAAAATGCAAAGACTCTCACAATTTCCTACGGGTCCATATATTAAAAACAATAGTACTCCAACGTCTTTTGCTTTACTGGACACCGATGAAAGCGAAGTGGAAAGCATAATAATGAGCTTAAAAACCGATTGTGCAGTTGGATGGGATAATATACCAGCCAAAATTATCAAGCAATTCAGGCACATACTAATCCCACCTCTGACTCATATTATTAATCAGTGCTTTTCTACGGGGATTTTTCCCGAGGGCCTGAAAAAAGCTATCGTTTTCCCTGTGTATAAATCGGGATCTAAAGACCAAATTATTAATTATAGACCTATTTCCATACTATCCTTGTTGTCGAAGATATTTGAAAAAATTATAAATAAAAGATTAGTCGAATACCTAGAAGATAAATTAATCTTATCAAATACACAGTTTGGCTTTAGATCTAAGTTATCTTCTTCTGACGCTGTTCATCATCTTACTAACTTTCTCGCACAAGAATTGGATAAAGGTAAGCACACCGTAGGCATTTTCCTGGATCTAGCTAAGGCTTTTGATACTGTTTCATCCCCTATCCTTTTGCGCAAGCTTGAGTCTATTGGAATTAGAGGCACCCAGTTGAATCTCTTCTCAAGTTATTTAGAAGGACGCATGCAATGCCTTAAAATTGGAAATGTTCTCAGTGATGATATGAAAAATACATCCTTTGGGGTTCCCCAAGGAAGTATTTTAGGACCTACTCTGTTTTTGATTTACATAAATGATCTCTGCAATCTTAATCTAGAACAGGGCAAAATCATATCATATGCTGATGATACTGCTCTAATTTTTTCGGCTGATTCGGAAAAAGAAGTCTACGAGTTAGCGCAAAATGGCTTTAATATTGTGACTAAATGGCTTCAGTACAACTTACTGACACTTAACGCAACAAAGACTATCCATATCAAGTTTTCTATGCGCAATCCACCGTCAACCGAAGGATATTTGAAATTATTCGCTCATTATTGCATTCCCTCTCCTGAAACTAAATGTATGTGTCCCGCTATCAATCATTCAAACAAAATAAAATATCTGGGTATCTTGCTAGATGATACTCTTTCTTTCAGACCATACATAGATGTTTTAAGCAATAGAGTTCGTAAGTTGATATTCGTATTCAAAAAGTTACGTTGTATTGCGGATCAGAAATTATTAAGACAAACTTACTTTGCCCTTTGCCAGTCCATTTTGTCATACTGCATTTCTATTTGGGGAGGAGTAGGTAAATCATTATTACTTCCAATCGAGAGAGCTCAAAGAGCCGTACTTAAGGTAGCTACTTTCCGACCTTTTATTTTTTCTACTTACCTTCTATATCAATCCTGCGAAGTGCTAACAGTTCGGCAGTTATTTATATTAAATGTGGTACTAAAACAACACACAGCTCTTCCCTACAGCACAGAGTTTACTAACAAAAGACGTAATTATATTGTTTGCCCCCGGTCAACCTCAACAAAACATGCCTTCTCAACTAAATTTTATAATTTTCTAGGTCCAATTCTCTACAATAGACTTAATGTGATAGCTAGCATTTTCCCAATAAATTATAATAGTTGTAAAATATCTTTAATAAAAACACTTCAGAGCATGTCTTATGATGATACAGAAAAGTTATTAGCAATAACTAAGTAACTAACTGTTACTCTATTATCACTACCATGTATTCCAAGAATGAAATGTTACGCAAGCGTTTTTAACGAACATAGGTGTAAAAATTTAGCTTAGTTTTAGTTTATAAAATCTATATGAAACTGTTCCATTTAAGTCTTCTAATTAAAATGATTGTTATGTTATTTACCTACAATAAGTATATGTAAGTCCCACTAGTCTGAAACACAGGTTTATCCTAGTTCAGACACAGATATTTTAGTACATTTAAATAGTTTATAAATACGGCTTTTGTAATTTATTGTGAATTTATATTGATTTTTGAATAAATTATCTTATCTTATCTTATCTTATAAGGTGAAAATATCTTTTAAAGGGCAATGTATACGCTTCTACAACAAACTCCCAAGTGAGTTGCAGAAGTTATCATTGAATAAATTCAAAAACATTATTAAACGCAATCTGTGCAATAAAGCTTATTATAAAATATCAGATTACCTAGAGGACAAAACCACTTGGGACGGAATCTGCTCCAACTCCGTCAAACGTAACATAAGACAAAATAAAATTGTTAAATGATGACTATAACGACCGAGTTAGGTTCTTCTGTTCACTTCTTTTCCTAACTCGCGTGTCATCTGAAGTGAACAGATTCAATTATGTGCTTTATTCTATTTATTTGTGTTGTTTTATTTTGTAATTTGTGACGCGTCAATAAGGTCCATGCGGCCGCACTGAATAAAGTATTTTTTGATTCTTGATTCTTGAAATATGAATTCATGAAAATGTCTATCTTGAGGTTTCGAACAATGGGTATGAGAATGGTGACGCGCGCGGACTCACTCAACATAACCTAACCAAAACCATCAATCAGTTGGCAGCACTTATGTTATTATTCCAGCCTTCCTTGAAGCCCAGCTGTAAGATTATCTATTGATTGATAGTGTTCTGTCTGTGAAAACTGCGCTGAAAAGATTCAAATCTGTGACTGAAATACTCTCAATATAGAATAGCAATATAGAATATATTGCGAATAGTGAGGTCTCATTGAGTTTAAACAATCAAAAATTTCAAGTAATGGCATCTAATGAAGAAAAACCGGAAGCTAAGGATCAGGAGGCTCGAAAACCAATATGTTTAATAATTTTAGGTTAGGGTCTTGTTTTGATTTTTATTCTACTTGTTTGTGCCTGGTGCCATAACGGGAATTGATGAATAAACCTAAAAACTGCATTTCGTAACACTTACAGGTATGGCGGGAGCCGGTAAGACGTCCTTTACACGTAGACTGTCTGGCAAAGTTGTTGACGGTTCACGACCATATCTCATCAACTTGGATCCGGCTTGTAGAGAAGTTCCATACCCTGCTAATATTGGTAATGTTCTAGAAGAATGGGAAGAATTTTATTAGTTATATCATTTTGTGTATTGTCTGTAGCTGAAACAAATAAATAAGAATAATAGCTCAAATTGTAGTCAACACTATATACATAAACATTATACTCCATGTCGTGACTTTGCTGTACTGGAAACTCAATGGTGCTGAGTTAAATAGTATTATCAAACTCGGTTAAAGCACAGCCCGACCCCAATGTAGTTTGTTTTACTGTTTAACCCAATTTATTAATTGAATAATTTCATTTCTCTATCTTCTACTTACTTACCCATTTTTGTCTTCTACAACAACTTCTACAACTTTTGTTGTCTACGACAACAAAAACATAACTTAATTATATCATGTAACTATGATATAATTAAGTTATGTTTTTGTTGTTCCTATAAATATAATTCCTTGCATTTTCTTAAAAGAACCACACAATTGTAGCATACTATAAAGACAATTGACAGCAGAGATATGAACTAAAATTCTTTAACCTCTATTTCAGATGTCCGAGACACTGTGAATTACAAAGAGGTGATGAAACAATACGGCCTGGGTCCCAATGGTGGGATTGTTACAGCTCTAAATCTCTTCTCGACAAAGTTTGGACAGGTTGTAGAGCTTATTGAGAAGGCGGGGAGTAAACACAAGTATTGTGTTATTGATACACCAGGTATTTTTTTTACAATATTTCTAACTTTACAGAATCTAAATCAACCAATCAATCAATCATTTATTTGCGAGAATACATGTACATAAAAAGATCTTAAAGTTAGGATAGTTACAGTATTCAGCCTGCAAGCAGGCATGCAAATATTTAAGAGTCATATAATAATAATATAAAGGACATGGACAAAAATGACATTCCATGTACACATACATAGTAAATTACATTGTAAAATAAAAATAGAAAAATGAATTATTACGTAGTTTTTAGCTTCTCTGAACTTATCAATTATTATTTCAAAATATTAAGTAATGCAAGATGCATTAAAGCGCCTTATTGTTTTTAATAGCAAATCTATGCACTTATTGCCAGCAATCTGACTAAAGGTTTAGGAAACTGTTTACGTCTATGATGCTCTGTGATTGCAGATTCAACGTCCTATTGTGTTTGTATTTTGTGATTATTTTCTGATATTTTTGACCCCCGCTTATCTTTACGGACTGATACCTTCTACCACACGATTAAAAAAAAAAAAAAGTAAGGCTTTCGCATCTATTATTATTGTTCGATGATTTATACAGCGTCAGCAACTGGTAATCATTAACATTAATTAATATATTAATTAATTAGTAATCATTAATTAACCACACGATTACCTTGCTAATAATACTGGACTCTGATTTGCTTTGCGTTTTGGATTTGTTTTGTGGATTACTATTAGGTGCATCAACTGCGGAATAGCCATACAAAGGCTGCAGAGGCATCTCATATCCCCGCTTTTAGAAAAATACTGTCAAAAATCTGTATTTTTATATATTTTCATGGTATGCGATTTTTTTATTTTTATTAATTTGCATTAAAGCTCCTTATTGTTTTAAATAGCAAAGGACATGGACAAAAATGACATTCCATGTACACATACATAGTAAATACATTGTAAAATAAAAGTAGAAAAATGAATGGTAGTTTTTAGCTTCTCTGAACTTATCAGTTATTATTTCAAAATATTAAGTAATGCAAGATGCATTAAAGCGCCTTATTGTTTTTAATAGCAAATCTATGCACTTATTGCCAGCAATCTGACTAAAGGTTTAGGAAACTGTTTACGTCTAGTCTGTTGTAATGACAAGTTCTTTATGTGTTTTATTTATTGCATTTTAATGTACCAATAATCACGAATATAAAACACCAAAAATCATTGGTGTACATTGAATTCGATAACTATGCCAACGCCCATACAGAAATTGGCCATGTCCTTTACATTATAAAAACAATTTTCAGACAACCAACTATTTAATTTTCTCCTAAATTTAATCTATTCCGTTTATTTTTTTATATGCCTGCATGACGAGAGAATCCAAAGGCCCATTTGATGTTAAGCAGTAACCTCTTTATTACAACTGCAGTACTGTGGTACTACTTTAAGGATTTGGGCTGGCTAGGGTTGGGTTAGCATCACAGGGTACTATGCAGAGCAGATCTAGTAACCCCCCCTAGAATTACTATTTTGTCTGTATGTATATAAAGACAAGCAGCTCTTATGTATAGACAAGCAGCTTGCGCTAATAAACAAGCAGCTCGCGCGTATAGACAAGCAGCTCGCGCGAATAGACAAGCAGCTCGCGCGTATAGCCAAGCAGCTCGCGCGAATAGACAAGCAGCTCGCGCGTATATGCAAGCAGCTCGCGCGTATAGACAAGCAGCTCGCGCGTATAGACAAGCAGCTCGCGCTTATGTGTCTACTATGTCACAGTGTTGAAAAGTCTTGTTTTCTGGCACTACACTGCACTTGATTGTTTTGTGTTGTTTATTATTTCGCAACAGGTTTGTTTTTTAAAATTGTTTGTTGAGAGGCAGTAACAACTTCTTCCAGTAATTAGAAGTAGGTAGGTATTTAGAATTAGAATACCCTGTATTTTATCGTTGAGTCATTTATAAAACCCAAACCACTCACTAGAAAATCTGTTTATTTTCAGGTCAAATAGAAGTGTTCACATGGTCGGCCTCGGGCACAATAGTGACGGAGGCACTAGCCTCGTCCTGCCCCACCATCGTCGTGTACGTGATGGACACCGTCCGCTCTGTGTCGCCCATCACCTTCATGTCCAACATGCTGTATGCATGCTCCATACTGTACAAGACTAGGCTGCCTTTTATTGTGGTTATGAATAAGGTAAGGTTTTCTAGATACATATTCATCATCATTTCAACCGTGATACATCCACTACTGAACACAGGCCTTCCCTCATGCATCTTCATGAGGGATAGTTGTCATACTCACCACGCTTCGCAGGCGGGTTGGCGAGCGTAGTGCGGGTGTTGATACACGGAAAGACGCTGCTGCCCATCTTCTGGAGGTATCCCTTAGCAGGCTCTTACTGCATCCACAGGCATGAGAGGAGGGATAATATTCTACTGCCGGCACCCCACGGCGTGATACATGTCTAATGGGGTTTAATTGATTTGTTGCTTGGTTGATCTTT
This sequence comes from Pasiphila rectangulata, assembly GCA_963082625.1. Taxonomy (NCBI): domain Eukaryota; kingdom Metazoa; phylum Arthropoda; class Insecta; order Lepidoptera; family Geometridae; genus Pasiphila; species Pasiphila rectangulata. The sequence goes on along the minus strand of OY720240.1, from coordinate 21,193,427 downwards.
GTCGGCAGAGTGTATTTATTATGAGAGCATGTCATCCCACTGGTGGCTAAAGGCCTCCTCCCACTTAGATTTTTTTAAACTTTCGCAATCACAACATGTTTTTACTATATTGGATTATCGGCTATTTATCGCGTCATCACCTTTATTTTAATGCGGACGTTTCGACCGAATTTGCACCTGGTCGCGTCGTCTGAACCTTCCCGCGACTACGACCATCAGGTGCAATCCGGTCGTGCCTTTTAAAGGAAATAAGTTTTTCTTGAATGTAAATTTCAGACCGATGTCGTCGATAACGCGTACGCCGTGGAGTGGATGCGGGACTTCGAGGCGTTCCAGGAGGCGCTGGACGCGGAGGGCGCCGGCGAGGCGGAGGGCGGCGCCAGCTACGTCGCCAACCTGACGCGCTCCATGGCGCTGGCGCTCGACACCTTCTACTGCGGGCTCAGGTGCTGCGGCGTCAGCGCGCACTCGGGCCACGTGAGTATCCTCGACATCTGTACAGATGAATCATACAGTGGATGCGGGACTTCGAGGCGTTCCAGGAGGCGCTGGACGCGGAGGGCGCCGGCGAGGCGGAGGGCGGCGCCAGCTACGTCGCCAACCTGACGCGCTCCATGGCGCTGGCGCTCGACACCTTCTACTGCGGGCTCAGGTGCTGCGGCGTCAGCGCGCACTCGGGCCACGTGAGTGTCCTCGACATCTGTACAGATGAATTAGCGTCAGCAACGTTAATTCATACTTTTCACGATGCAATGACTAATCTAGTTAGACACTGGACGTTCCCCATCTAGACACTCGATCTCTTCTAGACACTCGTTCCTTCTAGACACTCGACTATCCATCTTGACTAGACACTCAATCCCTTCTAGACACTCGACCATCCATCTCGACTAGACATTCGATCCCTTCTAGACACTCGACCATCCATCTTGACTAGACACTCGACCCTCCATTTAGACACTCAACCACCCCCATTTAGAAGCCTGACCATCTATCTAGACTAGACATACTACCACCTCTAGACATGCGACCACAAGACGCGGTGGACGCGGAGGCGGCGCGGGCTGCGTCGCGGCGGCCGCCTGACGCGCCATGGCGCTCGCGCTCGACAACTTCTACGACGTGAGGACATCGTCTCGTAGGACGTCCACTGTTGGACAAAGGCCTCCCTCATAGATCATGAGTTGTTTTGTTGCCATACTCACCAATGGTCCGGAAGATGGTGGCTCACAATCTTCCGGACCATTGACGACGAGGAGATAATACTACCGCCGGTACCCACAAAAAAAAACATCATTTATTCAAATAGCGCTCCGCACTTTCACCCGCGTAGTTCCCGTTCCGTGGGTAAAAGGGGATAATATAACCTATGTTACTCAGGTATAATACATTGTACCTGAGTAGGCAGAAGCCTACTATTAGAAAATCGTGAAAGAATTTTGGAAAACGGTCTAGTTGTTTTTGAATTTATTCGTTACATAATTATATTGGTATAGATTTATACAGCATAATTACGGGGCTATATACAATATAATAAGTTGAAAATTAAAGCTTTAATAAACTCTTTTGTTTGATTGATACATGGCTATCTATCTGCAAATGATATTTGTCAAACTCATATGGGGACACATATCATCCTCCACCTCTTGTGGCGGCAGCTATTTTGAAAGAATTAAGTATTGCATGTTGTATTGTTACCGAACTTACATAAGTATGCCAAACAACTCAATTGAATACCAAAAGTGATAAAATTTTAAAGCTGACAATTCACAATTGAATAACTTATATTATGTTTAAGTTTTTATACCTATCGAATCTTACTATATTCTACGCAGTAAATAATCATCAGGCTTAAATAAAAGCAAAAATTGACCTTATCAATTTGCCTCCTGTGAGGATTGAACTCACGACCCCTGGTTTACAAGACCAGTGCTCTGCCACTGAGCTAAAGAGGCGGATGTATGAAGCCTCGAAATTACTGATTATATGGTATGCTACGCATAACTATTTTATCAGTTACCAAACTGTGACGATAAAAATATTGTTTTTATTAGTTTTGGTAATTATTTTGTTATCACTTCATTGTTCTTTAATTATCCTTGTACCTTCTAAAGCAGAACACTTGTACGAATTTTATATGTTTTTAGTTTATAACCTAGGTATTTTTTTTTAGAGATTTTTTATAGTAAGTTCAAATGAAATATTTTTTCAGGGCATTGACGAATTCTTCAAATTGGTGGATCAAGCAGCTGTAGAGTACGAAACGTAAGTTTATAGAAATCCCTTAACGGACTTGAGGAAGTCAATTAAGCTACCGCTGATGTTATGAATGCTTTGATCTTCAGTTAAATAATATGCTTAATTCAATGTCGCCTCAGATGGGAGCGTATTATATAAACGCACAAACTTTCCCATAAATGATTTATTTACAATTTATAAATTGATTGTTGATTTAATTGTCTGCTGAGTGTAGCCAGTTTTGGCTATGAACGTGCGTGCGCAAATAGCGTGAGTCTGAGTACCGTTCACAAAGTGTTAAGACTATGGTCTATCTTTCTATAATATTTTACTTTAGTACCTACTGTAACAATAAACTCCTACTTCCTATTTAAACTTATTTTCCTCATTTAAAGTACATTCTCAGTCTCAGTCCTCAATGTGAAGCAAGTTATGTATATTTTATGATATGGTGATGCATAGTTAAACTACCTATCTTTCTACGTAAGGAAGAAATGTGGAAAGAACTAATTAAAATATCACAACCAAATAAAACAACAAATATTAAAATAATACAACAAATCTCAAATATTCTCTTATCAGCAACACTACCCACTCTTTGAATATGTCCAACAAGCATTGGTACGGGGGTACCAGAAAAGGGGCGAAGGTCACAATAACTCCGATCCCTGTGACCTTACGGTCACTAAAATCAATCAGTACCCTTCTCTCATTAAGACAGTGCTAACAAAAAAGGTTTCATGTAAATTGGTCAATGCGTTCGGTAGTGATCGTCTCATGCACAGACAGACAGACAGCGCATGCATATTATTATTGAAAACACAGGGAAATAAAGCAATTGAATAAAGTACATATTTGAAATAGTCTGTTTCAGGTGACACGCGTATTAGGAAAAGAAACCGCAATAATCTAAAACGTCCGTTGTAGTCACCATTTTACAATTTAAGTCTAATATTCTTTTCCAGCAATCTTTTCTTAAGGCTAGGGTACTTACAGATTTATCACTAAATCTTTGTAATAACTATTACACTTTATTCTAATAACTAAACTTTAAAGCATCTAAATTCAAGAGAACACATAGATAATTTGGGTCTAGGATCATCTAACCTAAATTTAAGGTAGTTCTAAGATTTATAATATTAGTATATTGGCTTATCTTTTCAATCTAGTGGTTTGAAGGCAACTGCCTTTCGCGAATCCTTTGTAAAGGATTTTTGATTTAATTTCTACTATTTATTTCATTTGCTCCAGGGATTACAAAGCCGACTGGTTAAAAATGAGAGCGGAAAAACTTGAGGAGGAAAAGAAGAAAGAAGAGGAACTCAAATCTGGGGTAGCAGGTTCGTTGCTTATAATGCATTTTATGTGTATCAATGTTATATTTAAATAGCTGTATTTTACACAATTAATGAATGAAAATTTACTTGTACACTACAGAAAAGCCTTAAAAGTTAACTTAAATAATAAAAAGTATAAGTACAGGCGACCTCTGTGGCGCAGCGGGCGAAGGCCCGCCTGCGACATAAGAGGTTATCTCCGGTAAGAATCTGCTTAGGGTTATCTCTGGAAGATGAGCAGCAGCGTCTTTCCGTGTATCAATATTCCACACTGCGCTCGCCAACCCGTCTGCCACACGTGGCGAGTATGGCAACAACCCCCATGATAACGTTGCAGAAAACTACCTAATGGTGAATATTATTTATAAACACAACTTTTTACGTTTAAATCACTGGTTTATTCGCGGTAAGAAAAGTACAATTTGGCAGCGAGAGGAACATGCGGGTTACCTGAGGCGCGCTGCAGTGACCGACTGACCTCTAAGTGCATTGTCCATTTGTAGGACGCGAGCCTACGCCGCGCCCCCTCGGTGCCCCCATGTTCAAATAGATAGAATATTCGTTTTCGTCGCTAACACCCCTTATGAAATTTGAGAACCATGAGGGCAGCTCGTGAACTCAATACAACAAAACACATTTAAATTGAATAAAGCACATAAATGAAGTCCTACCTAGATGAATCATCAATCAAGTATAGAACTTTGTGCAGAGTTCATCCGGGGAAATACTATCACAATATCTATTTCTGCCGCCAAGCAGTAATGTCTGCATTGCTGTGTTGCGATTTGAAGGGTAAGGGGGCCGGTGAGATTACGGGCACACGAGACCTTACAACTCTGTCCCAGGGTGACGGGCGCAGTGCAATGCGGTGTTGGTCACGTGCTTGCGAACGTTATCCGTCACCGCGGTATTGCAATTGTAACAGGTAGAGGTTACCACTTTACATCAGGTGGGCCTTCGGCTGTCTCGTCATTGAATCGTACAAATAAAAATAATAATTAGAATTCATCTTAAAATAAATATAGTAATAATAAATAATGCTGGACAATTCACACAGCATCATCTAGCCCCAAGCTAAGCAGAGCTTGTGTTATCGATACTAGATGACTGATATACTTAATAGATTATACTACATAGATAGATATTTTTTACTCATCTACAGATCGTACAGACTTGCCCCGAGGTGGGAATCGAACCCGCAACCTCTTGCATCGCAAGCGCCCAAGCTAAGCAGAGCTTGTGTTAACGGTACTAGATGACTGTTATATACTTAATACAATATAATACATAGATAGATATTTTTTATTGAAAAACACCCAGAACACCCTGAACAAATATCTGCAGATCGTACAGACTTTTGTCCCGAGGCGGGAATCGAACCCGCACCCTCTCGCATGCATCGCAGGCGGACCTTCGCCCGCTGCGCCACAGAGGTCGTCAATATTAGTTAGCGGGAATGTTCACGTAGGTACTTGTTATTGTTGGTGGAGGCACTCATACTCCCTGACGAAGGCCCTCGATAAGGGTCGAAACAGTTGGCTCCTCCACCAACAATAACAAGTACCTAAGTGAACATTCCCGTTAATTAATATGAATGTAATAATAAGTCACGCTCGCTAACCCGCCTGCCAAGCGTGGTGAGTATGGCATCTACCCCTCTCCATGAGGGAGGCCTGTGTTCAGTAGTGGACGTCTTACGGCTGAAATGATGAATGATGAATAAGTCACGAATGTTATTATGATATAGATTGTATCATTCATATAAGGGAGCAAAATAATATTTTTACGGCGAGGGCGCTTTTTTGAATCCAGAGCGAAGTGAGGGACTCTAGTAGAATCCTGAACGTAGCGAGGGATTTAAAGTACGTCGCCCGAGCCAAACATATATTTTGCGCCCGAGTGATACACTCTCACTTCATCAGCCTCTATGAGGAAATAAAAGGCGCCCCATATTTTATTATAATATTATTATTTAATAAAACATAGAGTAACAACTAAATTGAAATTAAATAGTATTCAATTTGTAATGAAACAACTAAAACCTTATATTTCGCTGTCACTTGAAGAACTCATTTTTCAAAACAATACCATTAATTACTAACAATCCGTGAAAATTGACGAAAACGCGGGCTGTAGTTCGCGCGTTTTTAATTTGATTTCTTTGTTTTTTATTCAGCCGGCTGCGCGACTATGGGCGTCGTACCAGCCAGTCTTTATTCAAACAATATTTGCGTTCGACTTCTTTAGCGCTGAACACTAAGATGTTCCAAATTCAAAAAGTGCGCGGCAAAGATAATGGCGGCGCACTAATTCAAATAGCGCGCGGCAAACATAATTACGACGCACTTATAAAGAGGATTAAAAACTCATTGGGCTAAAAGTTTCTTACAGAAAACACCACCTTTGGGTCCACTTCTTAAAGGCGAACCAAGTCGTCCTTTTCGAATAGATGGGATGAAAAATAATTAGAATGTTGAATTCCAGCTGACACACCGAAGCGGAGTCTCATCGACGAAGTGCCGATGGCGCGCGAGCTCAGCGACATGTACCTCAAGCACCCCGCCAACGAGAGCTCCAGCGACGACGAGGGCGCCGAGCAGGACCGGGACCGCGGTGCGTGCTGGTGCGGCTGTGGTGCCGGCAGTAGAATGTTACCCGTACTCTCTTGCCCGTGGTTGCAGTAAGACTGCTTAGGGTTACCTCCGGAAGATGGGCAGGGGCGTCTTTCCGTGTATCAACGACCCGTACTGCGCTCGCCAACCCGCCTGCCAAGCGTGGCGTATGGCGACTACCTCTCCATGGTGAGATCCGTGAAGGCCTGTGTTCAGGAGTGAACGATTTACGGCTGAAATGATGATGACTTTAATGCATCTCAGCAATGTCAGTCTCTAATAATGAAAATACCGTATATATTTTTTTAAACAATTTCAGATGATCGTATTATGAGAAAAGGGCCATGTCTCTTAGATGTTATTCCGGGACTAACCTGTATCAAATGACTAGACTGCCTCCGTGGGTCTTATACCCGACTGATACCCAGGAGGTAGCGGGTTCGATTCCCGCCACGGGACAAATGTTTATACTTGTTCTGCAGATATTATATTGTGCCGGGTCTGAGTATTTTTCTATGTATGATTATTGTATTTACAAATGTATATAAGTATTTCCATAGTACGAGCTCTGCTTTGCTTGGGACTAGATAATGGTCTTGTGTGTAGTGTCCAGCATAACTTATTTATTTAATGATTAGAAAAATTATCTTTTATTATGTAGATATCGCACATGTATGTTGTACATGTATCGCACCTACCAGTGAAAATACTAATAATACTTTTTTTAATCAATTTCAGATGATCCACCGGAAGATGTGGCAGCATTCCAAGATTTTCTTCGAAAACATGTAAAGCCGAATGCCGAGAATCAAACGTAGTTAACTAGTTTTCATGTATTGAGTCTGTAATTGTTTTAGTTATATTTAGGATAAGATCTGTAAATATTTGATATTATAATTTTACCAATAAAACAAAATATTCCGATTTGTAGATTTTATTTAACAAATTAACAATAAAGCAAAGATTTTAATCTTTGCAATTAAGTGTCGAAGCACACGGGCCACCGCCGGCCAAAACCACAAATCGCCGCCGCCGGCATATTTCCTGTAGTTTTCATACATTTTTATGATTGGTGATTGTGGCCAATGGCCCGTCTGCTTCGACACTAAGTACATAAAAAAAGTATAAATTGCATTGTGAAATGAAAATAAATAATTTAGATAAATTATTAAGTTAGGAAACAGATCTAATAATTTAAATTATTAAGTAGATGCACTAAGGCGGCTTTATAAATAAGTCACAATTTAAAAACTAATAACATAAATTTACGATATCCAATTAAGATTTAAATTAATTATTAACAAAAATCAATCAGTTAGATTACGGACGGACAGCTTAGATTAGGAAACTGAAGATATGTTTTTTGCGTACTATTCAGTAACGGAATTCAAAGTTTAAACATTTTATTTATTAACGAAACTAGTTAGCATAAAAAATCATATAATAATTAAACATAATAATAATAGTCTTACTAACCGGTTTCGGTTAAGGCGACTTTAATTCTACCTTTATTGTTTATGAATCGTGTCGATTTTGTAGTTGCACTCAGTAAAGCTAATTATTATCTGAGATTTGACGCTAAATAGTTTCGTAAAATTAGTTCAAATTGGTCCGGCCTCATTAAAACGGCACCAACTCACGGGAATTAATTAATTAATAAGGACAAATAGTGACAAAAAGGCACCCAAAATTTGTAAATTAAAATTTGCAATTAAAACTTAGTTGCAAGAGTGCACCATTAAAACATAGTTAAGAATGTTAACAGTAGGATTAGTACGTCTGGATATTATATTTGATAATGATGCCGCACTGCTGAGCAATGTAAGTAGATTTTTCCGGCGTTTCAAATGCGACTATGTGTTACATCGGATGAATCCGATAAAATCACATCACAATATGTATCAGTATACTCTTATACAACGATTTAAGTACAGAACTGCGGGCTAATTTTTAACGTCGATTTAGACAAATTGCATGGTTAAACAATTCTACGCTTTCGACCACACTTTGAAAACATGTAAAATAAAGATCACAACTCCCGTTTAAGAAACATCGCTGATGAACAGACAACCCCGAACACCTCTCGGTCATCAGCACGAAATATGTCTCTATGTCTTAATATGTAGTTACTTATATATGACGTTATTTTATAAGTACCTACATAAAAAAACACATATTTTTTCGAAAAGTATTTTTTATACAATTCGACTTCATATTACACGTTGACTAAATACAATTTTGATACTATACAAAATACTTTTTACCTGTATGAAATAGTACATAAAATCATCCCGGATTGATGTGGTGTGTCATGAAGAGTCTGCGCGTGATTAGAAACATTAACGTAATAATTAATCGTTCATACTCGTATAAGACTTGACGCGTGTACCAGCCGAACTAAAAAGGTTAGTTATTATTTTCAAGTTCCGGTTAATAGTTAATTTATCGCGTAAATTAACTTCAATATTTCCCCACGTTTCTACTGTATTGCACCATCCGCGTCCGGGGAATCCTGACAAGGCTTGTGGAATCTATTCAATTAGCTTTAAACTACTGTCCTGAATAAATATTTAAATAATATAATAAATATCTCATAGGTACTATTGATCACAATCAAAGAAAAACTATCCGTAAGGTCTTACATACACATAACAAAATAATATCAATTTACGTAGCATTGTATTTACTCTGTTTCGCGAAGGTTCGCTATTGTCTCTCTATTTATTTATTGTCATTGCATTCGCACGCCATGAAGATGAATAGTTTCTAGCTAATTTAATACATTTATTGCAGAGTTCGTTCAGATGTTCATTGGTGGCAATCTGTACAAACAGTGCTGTATCTGTAATCTATACAATAAATTAATGTCAAATACATATAATAAATGTCAATTAATTTGACAGAGGACAAGTTAATTTTGGTGTTTCTAGGGTCACAGGGAAAGGTCACCAAAAAAAATAAGTCTTCAAATGGCCGAAAACGTCCAAAAACCCTTTAACACCTTTGGTGACCTTTTGAGGCCTACGCCCCCTTTTCTGGTAGGTACCCCCAATGCTTGTTTAAAATATTAGAAGGATACTCGAACGTAGCTCTTTAGCAACAACATGATTTTAATAATTACAATTATTACCTAATAAGGCAAACTATTTATCACCGGCGCCTACAGTAATTGTAAATTCAGAGTTGGTTTTACGTTTATTGTAGGTACTATACTTTGCCTACAAGGCCTTTATATCTATTAAAGATTTATCTATAAAACCAATATACATCAATACAGAGCGTTTAACTGCCAATATTAACCTCCAATCCAAATTGCCTAATTAATTCAAATAAAAGACCGGATCGCGTATTAATATTGTCTTTTCTTACACATTATTGTCTGTTGCCGCTTTGTACCTGCTGTGACGACCCTGTTATCACGGGAGCACTAGGCTATCAATTTTTTTAGTCCTTAGAATGAACTTAAACATTTAAGTTCATTCTAAGGACTAAAAAAATTGCCAACCAACAGGGTTACACCTAATGTACCTATATACATATATAGGTACATTAGGTGTAACCCTGTTGGTTGGATGTCCTATCTTAAATAAATAAATAAAGAACAAAAAATACAGCGTTAGCATTATACGTCCCTTTAAAGATTTCACAATTTTTCTATAGAAAATAAGTTACAATTCAATCTAAAAGTTGCCTGATTGGTATTTTCGGTCAGGCCAGGGCGCCTACTCTAGGAAACGATTGCGATATTGTCATCAGAACGGCAATCCTTACGTAATGGCCATACGAGTTAGTTTATTGTAATGTTAACGGGTTTTCTAGTCTCGTTAATTAAAGACATGAGTATATGAAGGTGATATGTTACAAATTCATAATTTTACAGAAATGAGCTTTAAAGTTTTCATTTTTATTTTGAAACTATTTCGTGACTGTTTTATTGTATAGAAATCAATTCTGGTATATCTGACAGATACATTAGTAATTTTCAAGGATGTGGTAATAATTAAAATAACATTATTATTTAAAAGGTTTTATTTAAGAAAAAGTGAACATAACACCTTTTTCGTATGCAAACTGAGGAACATAACACCTTCATTCATATTAAATTATACAAAAATAATTAAAACTGAGCTGAATGCACACGCTGAACATAGCCATTACTATAGTTTTTCGTAAACTTTCGCGATCACAATTCATTATAATATAATAACATAAACACGGGAATTTATCGCGAAATCTCCAGTCAACCCGGGACCACGATTGTTGAAACACAGTCGAAACGTCGGGAATAATCAAAAGGTATTACGCGATAAATAGCCATTACTGCTACAAATCCTTGGTTAAATCTAACTAAGGATGGATTCGTAGAAGTAACGGTATTCAGGCTTAACGAACTTCAGCTGTTCTCTTAAATTTGCTTTTTTTTCTTGTGAAATCGTTCCATACTTTATTCCCACCCGTTGAACTTCAAACTGCTCTGGTCTGGAATTTCTTTTCATTATATTCACCTTTTTAAAGGGTGTCATCTCATCATAGGATTCTTTGAAAGAATAAAAGCCGTATTCTTCCACACGAATCCACCGAATCCCATCTCTGAAGGAAACTTTTTCCTTGTTAACATCTTTTTTCCTATTAATCAACTGTAGCTTTTCTTGGATTTCATCAATTTTTCGAAAGTGCTCCGACATATCAATGACAACATTGTTTCGTGACGCTTTACATATTATTTCTCGGTATTGCTCTGGCACGTATACATTGTCATTTTTACGCAGTTTTTTTTCGATCCTTCCAAAACCTCTATCTGAATCGAGAAATGTGTGGCCGACCTCAGGAAACTTGTGATCGATTACCTTGAAATAGCCCTTTAAGATCATGTATTGGTACAAACCAATCATCGTGAAGTTTTTATTTTGGCCTGCGCATGAATCTGACCATATTATTAGATGGTCCTTGTTACGGCAGGAATTGTCTACCTCCACAAATCTTAATAAGGCGCTTGCAATTTCGTAACTGCCACGATCTGCCACATCCTCAGTCCAGGTGCAACAAACAGCCTTTTCTTTACGAGGTCCTTCCACAACATGAATGCCCAGATTATAAAACCACATCTGCCTTAAATAAAATGCCTTATTGGTAGTTATTTTTGGTAGAGGCATCGTTTGCTGTAAATCAACTGTAATATACAGCTCCTCAGTGCCTTGAGCTGGTTTTTTTCTATCGGTAGCCATTGCTTGAACAGCATTGCGATAGTTTATTATATGTTCCTCAGTTGACCCTCCTGCATCGCATGTAGAGCACGTATCGCTCTTGGGATATCCAAATGATAAATTAAATTTAGTCACAAATATTTTGTTATACGAGCTTTTCGTGATTTTGAAGTGGTCAGACAGTTGCTCTTCTTGACACTCTTCCAAATATAGTTGATGCATTTTTGTAACATTTAAGAGTGGTGACAAATATTGTTTATGCATGTTTTTGTTGCGAGAATAGTGCGATTGCTCGGCAGGAAAGCTTGAAATATGTTGTTCAATACGCTTTTTAACATCCTCGCCCATTTTGTGAGGTCTGTTTTTGTGTGTCCCTCTACGATCGGCAGGTGGAGCAGCTACACCAGACATTATTCGGCTTATAATGACGTCAACCTTTTTCCTCCCAATTTTATACAACCCACACAGACCCAATTTACATACCTCTGTTGTTGCACCATTGTAAGTGACAAAATACTTGTATGATGCCGACTTATGTTTTCTAGCATTATTTCGCTGCCTTTTTACCTCTTGCCTAATGATGCTCTTAAAAATTAAGGCATTTTTGCTGTTCACATCAAGTGTATAGAAAGCTTCCAGTATTTTTTTTCTATCTTCAATACTGATTTTTTCAGAGCAGCCTAGTCTGCATTTATCGTGACATAATATTCCCTCATTTATAGTTTTTTTTGGCACTATTATATTTTTGTATGATAAGTATTCTTGTCCTCTTTCTCGCGCTATGGCAGCGGACTTGCTTTTCCAAGTTTCGGGATTATTAGGTCGTCTCTTTGAACGGTTCTCCTTGAGCGGAAACACTTTACGCTTTCTAGGCAGATTTTGTGATATCTCATTAAAATGTTCTTCGTTTGGATGCCGATTGTTAGGATGATCATCATGCTGGTTGTTAGGTTGATCATCAATAGAGTTCGTGGCTACTGTATGAACAAACAAGTCTGTATCGATATTAGAACTTGTATCATCTGTAGAATATCTTTCTAGAGGGACGTAAACTTCACTACTGCCCGAAGAAAAATCCGGTAAAATATCTTCATCAGTAGGGTAGTTAGAGAAATTTACATTCTCAAGACGTGTGTAATGGCTTCTTTTCGGCAGAAAGTCACTTGAAGTCTCACCATCTGAAGGTTCTATTATATCGGGACTACCATAATTGTGCTCCATCGAGGCCTCAGCATGGAGGGATAATGAAGAATTATGCCGGTGAGGCTGCACCAAAGACATCACATGTATTGAATCTGAAATAAGACATGCAGTATTCAAGCATCGAAAAAGCTTGCTTTCACCCTTAGTGCCAAGGCGGACATTTTACTGATGCTAAGAAGCTCTATGCAGGTGTACAAAAAGTACGAACGAAAGTTTAAAGGGTGGTTCAGATTCGACCATAGAACAAAGGACTTTTTTTTTCTTTTCTTAGAAAATCTACGACAATGATTTTCTTATGTTATAGACTAGACAATGGACTATTGCATGTGCCTATTTGCCATTTATAAATACAAATAAAAAGGCCTACCTACCTACATACGTACATACGTCTACTTCCTTTAATTCCGCGCCAACAACTGATTACGCCGGCGCAGCCGCCGCGGCCGTTGACCCGCAACAGCGCTGAGCGCTTTCGTATCTGAACCACCCTTAAAGTTTTGTTCCCAGTACCAAGTACATATAAAAATTATTATTTTTATTTGCTGTAACGTGTAGTTAATTAGGTAAGTACCTATTACAAAAACATAAACACGTAGGTAATGTAAGGTTACTTACCATAATTTTGGTTTTCGAGATTAGAATTCACTTCACTTTCTGCGTATACATCAGTTTCTCTACAGTTTATAGCTGCTTCCACAAGTCTTTTTGCCCTTGACATTTTCAGTTACTTTTAAGTCTTAACTCAAATGCTTACTCGGAATATTTGAAAAACAAAAAAGCAATGTACAAATTTTAAACTGACGCTCTCGCTAGCAAGCAAATCAAAAGAAACACAGAACGAACACTGTAAAAAATGAATGAAGGAAGTATGTACATGACATAGCTCTTTCATTCACTCATTAAAGCTTGCGCGCGGTTGAGCGCATCATCAGTTCGTGAATGAAAGTGTTATGTTTGTACATAACACCTTCATTCATGACAAGAATTAAATACTTTTACTATTTTGACACTGATAGTAATGCTAAGTGCCCATGACACTATCATTCATTATGATTCTACACAGTAACAGGACATAGCACCTTCATTAACGCTTTATCCTTTAATCTATCTTAAAAAATGCATAGTTTCTTTGAGACAACTATGTAGAATGACAAAACACCTTCATTCAGCTAAAAAAATGCAAAAACAAAAAAATGTTACATAGCACCTTCATTCACTCACGTCTTCAATTATACGTCGACAATAGGTTTCCTAAAAAGGCACTTTGATCAGGTAGTGGAGTCTCTCGCGGCACCATCTCCTCTCACGCGCTCCCGTGTAACATTACAATTAATATGTAACTCATGAGTATTTTGAAAGTGAAAGGGTAAATAGTTAGTTTCTGTAATCTGTGGTAATCAAGCTATGATTACGATTTCGATTTGTCAAACGTCGATTTTTTGCTTTTATATACACAAAATTGACCATTGACAGTGATGATCGCGACATATACGCCTGTTGCAAACCTGTCGCGAGATACGTAATCACCTTGGCGAAGTGAACATGTTCAATTAAGTGCTTTATTCTATTAATTGTATTGTTTTATTTTGTAATTTGTGACGCGTCAATATGGTCCATGCGGCCGCACTGAATAAAGTATTTTGAATTTTGATGAATCGAAATCGTAATCAAGCTATTACCACAGATTACAGATACGTAATCAGCCTGCCGATGACAGATGACTGTTCACATCGCGATTTGCAATCAGGAGTAGGCGTCCTGTTAACTAGATTATTAGCTAAGTACGGCCTTTTGCATCAATTGCAGATGTTTTATACAGCGTCAGCAACTGGTAATCATGCTGTACGGGACGCTGCAGTGCCTGGGACATTGTTAAATGGATTAGGCTTGCCCAGCACCTATACCATCCTCTCAACTTAGTCAACTATTAGTCAGATGCAAGAACAGGTCAATACGTCTGAAGCTAACTAAGCCGCGGGCTTCCTCACGATGTTTCCTTCATCGTTAAAGCTCGTGTTAAGTGTGCACATACATTTTTCAAGAAAGAAAAATCCATTGGTGCACGGCCGGTATCGAACCCACGACCTTCGGATTGAAAGTCGGGGGTACATACCACTCGGCCACACGGCTTTTTGACATTGATATAAAAGCATAGATGAGCCCTCACCGTACTGAGACCGCGCCGTTGTGTTTCCAAACGAGGATGAGTGAGCTCACTTTTTGAATCAGTGCACATCGAAACACTGAAATTATGCACACTGAAAACCAGTGCTGTGTCTAACGCAGCGTACGCTGAGTTGGCGACCGATTTATGTCTATAAATATTTTATTGTAACAGTTCCGTTTGTGTATTTGTAAATGAGACATAAATAAATATTATTTTCTTTCTTTCTTTCTTTCAAACACAGTGTTAGCCGGGCGTGTTGGTCTTTGCATCTAAAATAGATGAAAAGTGCCACAAAATGCCATCTTGTGCATTTCGCAAGTGCAACAATTCCAGAAACACAAATAAAGCCAAAGGTGTAACATTTCACTCGTAAGTATTGCGATTTTGTTAAATAACAATTCGTTTGCTTCCGTTGTCAAAATAACAAATTAAAAAATGACGATTGCAAGAAAGTAGTGTTTGCAAATAATGTGGAAGAAAAGGAGATAACACTATTGTTTCGGTACGCGTGGCGTGTTGCGCATTCGTCGGCAGTATTGTAAACACAATGCCAGATATTTGATGATGTGAGGGCTCATCTATGCTTTTATATCAATGCTTTTTGATATTAGCTAACATCTCCATTTATACAAGCGTATCTACTACAACCGGCCGGCGGCAGCTTCCCGTTGGCGACGGGTTGGTTCCTGCCAGCCCTCTCTAAGGACCCGTCCGCCAGCTTCCAGGCGGGATGGTACGCCAGGCAGCCCCGCTGGTCCTCGTAGCCCAGCGCTGGGTTCGGCCGCGTGTTGGACGTGCTGCCTATCGAGGTGTACCTGTAACGACAATGCAAGTCAGATAAAACGTTTATCTGCGACTGCAGACACACAGTACAAAGAAATTACAACAGAGATAACATTAACAAAGTGGAACATTACAATACATCAGATATACACAAAAATATGAGAACAATTTAACTGTCTAAAATCTTTTCTCTTTTTTGCGTGAAGAGGTAACAAACCTCCATCCAAACAAACTTTCGGCCTTAGAACAAAAACACATTCTAAGCTTTCGGCTTTATAATATTAGTGGGATAGTGGGATAAACAACCCCTCATTATCAGTAAACAACTGTTTTTGACATTGCAAAAAGACACTGCATTTTTTTATGCGTACACAAGGTTACTCCTATATTATATCCTATATTCACTACTATATTAATTAATCATTCGACAATAGTAATCACTCATCGAGCACATATCTAATAATAGAGGGGAAATAAGGTCATAAGAATTCCGAAACACATTAGAGCTTTGCACTAGTGCAAAATGACAACTGTCTCTCGCCTTTGACAGTACAGCCACAGATTATTATTTATTAGAGCCTGCTAAGGGATACCTCCGGAAGACGGGCAGCAGCGTCTATCCGTGTATCAACATCCCATACTGCGCTCACCAACCCGCCTGCCAAGCGTGGTGAGTACGGCAACTACCCCTCATGGATACCCCCCATGAGGGAGGCCTGTGTTCAGTAGTGGACGTGTTATGGCAGGAATGATGATGATGATTAAATACGTGGCACGACGATAACATCGCCGCGATTCCCTCGCTCGTGGAGATGGCCCCTTACAGAAACTAACAATACATTACTTCAATACAAAAGCGTAAATACCTACGCTATAATAATAGCCTATAAAATTGTATTAATAATACCAGCAGTTTACAGCGAGAAAGAGTGTACCATAAAGTACGCAAACAATAGAGTTGAGATTGCTTTGCTCACCCGCACCACCAACGTGCAAGTAATCTGTGACGCGGCATCGAATGAGTGGCTAGGGTTGCTTCTACGATGATTTTGATAATAAAACGAATGTGGTGAAAAAAAACAGTTCTTTTTAATTGGTTGATCAAATATGATTGAGTCTTATAAAATGATGGAAACAATATTTTCCTTGTCTAAAATCATGGTAACTAAATTTTAACGTTGAAAATATGCTAAATCGCGTAAATAATTTAAATAGGTACGCATGAAGAAAACAGGGGCACATCGGTTGCAATAGTGGTTATCAGTGTTCTGTGAAGAAGTGTTCTAGTGTGAATCTGCTGTGACTCTTATTGATGTGATATAAAGAGTTAATTATGTTCTGATTGGACTACGTTATTTAATCCCGAACCCCAGCTTCCTATGTTCTAAGTGGAAAATATGGTGAGAATTCATAAAAGTAGTAGGGATCCATTTCATCATCATTTCAACCGTAGGGGTCCATTTATAATAATAAATAAATAATGCTGGACAAATCACACAGCATCATCTAGCCCCAAGCTAAGCAGAGCTTGTGTTATGGGTACTAGATGACTGATATACTTAATACATTATACTACATAGATAGATATTTTTATTATATATAGAAAAACACCCAGAACACCCTGAACAAATATCTGCAGATTGTACAGACATTTGTCCCGAGGCGGGAATCGAACCCGCAACCCCTTGCGTCGCAGGCGGACCTTCACCCGCTGCGCCACAGAGCTCGTCTAATAATCGTTTTAAACAACTAGTTACGCGAATAATTATTTAAAACAACCGACTTCAATGATAAAATCTAGAATAGTGCTGAAAATATGACTTTGGCATCCATCCACTCGCAATCACATCGCATCCACCCACAAGCAATAGTCAACGCGGTTTCGGCATCTAAAGGAACGCTTTACCGCGCGTGCGCTCAAGCGTGCGTGCGGCAGCCTACTGCCGGCGTAACACCGACGTTACACCAAGCGGTAGGCATTTAACGCGTGGCCTCGAGCGAGCGACGGACGCCTGGTACAGCGCCGACAGCCGACCTGTGTACTTTTCCGTACAATGTTGATATATTTTTGGCGGAATTGTTGTTTATACAAAATAAATGACATTTCCTCTCTATTGTGTATGACCTAGATCTAACCACCGGACGACGGTGACATCCGCAGCGCCGATACTATTCGATATTAGCAGCAGATAGTAGAGCTTACGATTATGAGCAAATAATAATATTCCTAATTAATTACCTAATTACGTACAAAGATTGAAATTGTTAGACATGCCTTTACCGTAATGTGACTGCACCGTTTTGTTTCCACACGAAATAAGTAAGCTCACTCATTTGAAATCAGTGTACCTCTAAACAGTGTTAGCCGGACGTGGTGTGTGTTATTTTTTTCACGAAATTACATGCACCATGACTGCACAATAAATGGTAACAATAACAGTTTGGTTTATTGGCAAAACCAGTGTGCGCGCGTAGGAATTATTGTTAACACACTCACGCATTGTATTTATACTGTAGTATTTGGTGTCAGGGCGCATCTAACGATTGAAATCTTTGGTTACGTACCGATTGTGAGCAAATAATCATATTCCTTATCTGCTAACGTACGTCACGTAGATATGTGACGTCACAATCTATATATGTAATTATAGTTTTTCAAGTATATATGCAAGATAAGTATGGATACAGGCCGCTTCCAACCGCAATAACTGGAAATCCATGAGGGAGGCCTATGTCCAGCAGTGGACGTCCTACGGCTGAAATGATGATGATGATGAAGTACGATATAATATCTTAGTAATATTTTGTAGATTTTTAAAAACAGAACCAAAATACTATGTTAGCAATGTATAATTTTTAACAAAATAAAACTACTTTAAACGGGTAATTAATTTTTAGTTTTTGTTCCCTCGACTATTATCTGGGATGCCATCACCACTCTGGTTCCTTATCATGGCCACCCTTGGGATATCTCCTTCCCAACAAAAAAAAGAATCATCAAAATCTTTTCATAGACGACGAAGTTATCCGCGAACACACAAGAAAAAAAATATACATACAGGGTGTAAAAGGACAACTACCGAAAACTTCGGTGGGTCAATGTACTCATCAATATGTATGTATGTATGTTTATTGACACGTGCTACTCACCCTTGTTCGTACAGCCTGCAGTACGGCACGCGCCTGCGCAGCACGTAGCTCCATATCTGCTGGTACGACCAGTTCAGCAGCGGAGACACGCGCACTAGCTGCGGCCAGCTCGGGTCTGTTTATTGACACGTGCTACTCACCCTTGTTCGTACAGCCTGCAGTACGGCACGCGCCTGCGCAGCACGTAGCTCCATATCTGCTGGTACGACCAGTTCAGCAGCGGAGACACGCGCACTAGCTGCGGCCAGCTCGGGTCTGTTTATTGACACGTGCTACTCACCCTTGTTCGTACAGCCTGCAGTACGGCACGCGCCTGCGCAGCACGTAGCTCCATATCTGCTGGTACGACCAGTTCAGCAGCGGAGACACGCGCACTAGCTGCGGCCAGCTCGGGTCTGTTTATTGACACGTGCTACTCACCCTTGTTCGTACAGCCTGCAGTACGGCACGCGCCTGCGCAGCACGTAGCTCCATATCTGCTGGTACGACCAGTTCAGCAGCGGAGACACGCGCACTAGCTGCGGCCAGCTCGGGTCTGTTTATTGACACGTGCTACTCACCCTTGTTCGTACAGCCTGCAGTACGGCACGCGCCTGCGCAGCACGTAGCTCCATATCTGCTGGTACGACCAGTTCAGCAGCGGAGACACGCGCACTAGCTGCGGCCAGCTCGGGTCTGTTTATTGACACGTGCTACTCACCCTTGTTCGTACAGCCTGCAGTACGGCACGCGCCTGCGCAGCACGTAGCTCCATATCTGCTGGTACGACCAGTTCAGCAGCGGAGACACGCGCACTAGCTGCGGCCAGCTCGGGTCCGTTTTCTGGGAGAATTCAATAATAGTTTAAAGCCAAAAAACATGCCCATATTCTCGTGTGTCCTTGATAACTGCAGTTTCAATTAAAGCGGATGTCTTAAAGGGCTTTGTAACCAGTTTCTAGGGTTCCGTACCCAAAGGGTAAAAACGGGACCCTATTACTAAGACTCCGCTGTCCGTCTGTCTGTCTGTCTCCAGGCTATGATAGCTAGACAGTTGAATTTTTCACAGATGATGTATTTCTGTTGCCGTGATAACAAATATCCCATACAACAAACGTGATTTTTTTGCCGTTTTTGCTCGATCTTAATTACGGCAACCGGTTGAAACTTTTACAGATTTTTTTTTTATTTTTTTTTTGTAATGTGTGATATTTTTACTAGTGGTACGGAACCCTTGTGCGCGAATGTGACTCGCACTTGGCCGATTTTTCTTACTTTAAGCAATTGTCGTTGGTATTCTTACCTGCATAAAGTCCAGATCCGCGCTGTACGGGTCGGTCCGCCGCGTGCCCATGAGGCAGGCCTGCAGCTTGTCGTCTGCCTGCAGCAGCCTCGCCAGGGTGGCCCTCAGCTCGCCTTCCGCCACCGCCAGCCTCACCCCGTAATGCTTCTCCACGTCTTTGACGAACTCCTCGATTTCCGTGAACGGATCTGTGTAAAGAGGAATTCAAAGTCAATAAGTGTTTATATTCAATAGAGCAAAAAGCTATGTATAGAATAGTCAATTTACAAAAGAAGAACAACACACATTTAAATTGAATACAATACAAAATCATTTATTTGACACAATATTTTAACAATAATATATTTTGATCCCAATGGCTCCGAACTAATCATATGATTGTATTTCGGAGGCCAATGGCCTCTCCCCTGATATATTAAAAACAAAAAATAATTTTAGCTAGTTTACACAATTTTTTTTTAAAAAGAACTTTAACATTGTAACATTGGGTGTAGAATAAGAATTGGAAATAATAATTGTAACATAAATATCGTATAATATAACTAATATGTACTTAAATGAATGAGGCACTTAATTGAATTCGTTCGCTTCAGATAACTATTTTTTTCCAAGCAATTGCAGTTTAATACCATACATAGTTAAACTTATAGTGCACTACATACCTATAACCCCCCCTTGTCGTATTTTTACAATCCAATCCATCCCAAGGTTTCCTGGTAGAGATAGCTCTTTAGCGATAAGGCCGCCAATTTTTACTAGTTTTCAGTGTTTCCTTGTTAATATGTTTAGTTTTAAGATGTGCAATTTTCTATCTATTCTATCTATTGTTTTATGATTTTTGTGAAGCGTAGTTGCTAAGCGCAGCACATTTTACATTGAAAGTGTGTTTGAGAACCAGCGCAATCATACCTATAACCTGAGGCTATGCAATCTTCAAAGTGCAAAACACAGAAGGTCACGGAAGGCCGCGCCGACCCCGGCAGCGCCTGTGTGCGAAATCTCTAAACCGCCTCATACGCTGTTAGGTGTCTTGGTTGCGTTTACTTATCGATATGCAACTATGAATTGTGTCGGATATATTATTTTTGATACAACAAAAATAATTTCAATACCTAATTGGCGCTGACATTTCATCCGGCGGCGCGGGCGCCTATTGCCTTGGCGCCTTAGACGAGATATAACAGGACATGGCACGCGCCTATTTCTGAATACAAAAAAATCTGCCATTTTTAGCGGGGGGAGAAGAAACACACACATCGTAACCTACACACATGAAAATTGTTTGTATCTCTATAAACACACGCAGACATATATTCTCAACTCTAGTTTAAAATTTGGGAAAAAATACGCAACGCTACGCACACAGAAGAAGCAAGAGTTCATACATTATGACTATAAAAATATATAAAGATACCTAGGACATAAGAGAATTACCATTCAGACAATTTAAGACAAAGCTGTATAAGTTGCTAGTAGATAAATGTATTTATAAAGTAAATGATTATGTAAATAGTAAATTTTGACATTGTATAGATATGACAATTTGAAATTTGAATTGGATGTAAATCAATTAATATTAGAATCTCCGTTCAATCTTATGTAGGGACTTGTAACTACATACCGGGTGTTAGTGTAAACAGTCTTATCCTTGAAACCACAGGCTAGGTATCAGGAACAGAGCCCAAAATCGATGAAAAAAAATATATTTATTTTTACATAATTTCTGCAAAGAAAATCCTCATAGATCATAAATGCGTTTCACCCTACACACGCTACAATACACGAGAGTAGGTGCAATGCGGCTTCTCTGTGTGTCAAACGCGCCGCCCGCCGCCTTTCGGCAACTCGCCGTTTCTTTGATGCGCCGACAAACACCTGCCCTCGCGAAAATACCTAAAAGCCCCGCACGCGCGCCCGCGCCGCTGCTCACTCGCCAGTCTCGTACAATCTCGTGCGTGAGTTGGACGCATCGCGTCGCGATCCTTATGTGTGCCGATTCGCGATAAAATGTAAACTGTGTAACTTATCTGTGCTGTGACAATGTCGTACACAAGCGAACAGTGGACTGAAATGGTACGGCTTTATGCCATAGCTGGTGACAACTTAACCTTGGCACGTAGGTTGTACGCAGAGCGGTTTCCAGGACATCGTGTGCCAAGCCGGGAAACTATCCTAGCTGCTACACAAAGGCTACGTGACTATGGCCAGTTCATCGTGCCTAGTCATGCACAAGGTCGTGGCAACCAATAGTTGGCGGTCAACCTTCAAGAGCAAATCTTGAATTTTTTCGCGGAAAATCCAGAGGAGAGTACCAGAAGGGCAGCTCGTCTCTTCCATGTTTCGCACTGGACGGTTTGGAAAATCCTTCACATCGATGGCCAACACCCCTATCATTTCCAGCCGGTTCAAGAACTGGAAGACCGCGACTACCTACCGCGGGTGGTTTTCTCTCAATGGCTCTTGATAACCTGGACAACGCTTCCATTCTCTTCACGGATGAAGCTACGTTCACCAGGTCGGGCTTTTACAATGTTCATAATGAACATTACTGGAATAGGCACAATAAATAAAATAAATAAATAATGCTCGACAAATCACACAGCATCATCTAGCCCCAAGCTAAAAATGAACACAGAGTGCGGGAAGACCATTTCCAGCGTAGGTTTTCGGTGAACGTGTGGGCGGGAATCGTGGACGGTATTCTCCTCGGTCCACATTTCATAGATGGAAATTTGAACGGAGATACCTACATGAACATTCTTCGTCGAGTTTTGCATCATATGTTGGAGAATGTGCCTCTCCGTTCATTAAGGAACTTGTGGTACCAGCATGATGGGGCTCCTGCACATTTCCAGTTGCAGGTTCGGGCTATGCTTGATGCGGAGTTACCTGGGCGATGGATTGGTCGCGGAGGGCCAGTCGCGTGGCCAGCGCGTTCACCTGACCTCACGCCTTTGGATTTTTATTTGTGGGGAGACATTAAGCGCAGGGTTTACGCCACTCGTTTTTACAATACAAGACAATTAAAAAGACGTATTCGTAAGGCGTTTAGGGAGGTGAAAAATAACCCATTTGTGCTTTCCCGAGTGCGTGATAACCTAAGAAGACGTGCGGAGGCGTGTGTGGCTGTAAATGGAGCCCATTTTGAAAACTTGTTACGTGTGATGTAGGTGTGTGTACATAAAACTGTAAATTTAAACTGTAATTAATTTGTAAATAAGACTTGTTTGTTAATGAACTTTTTAAATACGCCTAAAATAACTACTTTAGCCATAAAGCTTTTTTGATTCAATTTAATTATTTTACTTGTCTTGAAATAACTTAATAATGTGCTAGAGTAGTTATTTTTGCCTGTCCTAAGCCAGGAAAAGTATGAAGGGAAAGTTCTATGCAAGCATCCATTCGTTTTGATACGTACATCAGCCCGAGCGCAGCGACATTTGCGGGCGACGTACGACAGTAGGTAATTAGGGTGTCCAAAAAATCACGTTCCTTAGATGAGAAATGAATTATCAAAATGTAGCGAAACGAATTGACTATTATTTTTAATTATTACTTGTATCAATTCATTTTAGGGTTATACATTTGTGGTTTAAGTGATAAGTGTGTTCACACTAACATCCTGTATATACATTATTTTGCACGCTGATCAATCAGTGAAGTATGTGAAGCTGACTTACTTATCCTAAAACCTTTGTACCATACTTCTGGCAAATAAACAATTTCATTTCATTTCATTTCACAGTCACGACTGACATAATATACTACATGCAAAAAAAAACTCAAGAGTCTCTCTTGTCTCGTCTCATCGTCGTCATCATTATTCACCCTTATATTTTCTTATTTTTCTCAACCGATTTGGGTCCGTCGGTGAGTAGTCCATATTATATCTCGTCTAAGCGTGGCGCCTGTGTGCGCCGCACACTTCGCACACACGGGCGGGGCGCGGCCCTGGTCACGGGTTCGATCGACAGAGGCAGATCCTGCAGGTATTATCATTACAGTCTGAGGTGTCTTGTTAAATTTTTGGTATTATTTTAGTATAACGTTTATCCGGTTAGGAGCGTGTGAAGTAAATCGAGGTCAAAAACTATTGTCATTACTAATATTATGTGTATGAATGCAAAGATTTAAATCGCTAGATACGACCTTGCCGTAATAACACTGCGCCGTTTTGTTTCCACATGAAATAAGTGAGCTCACCTTGGAATCAGTGTACCTCTATAACAGTGTTAACAGAACGTGGTGTGTGTTCTTTTTTTCACGTAAGTTCTTGCAACATGCTTGCAAAATAAATGGTAACAATAACAGTTTGGTTTATTGGCAAAACCAGTGTGCGTGCGTCGGCATTATTGTTAACACACATAGCTAGCTAGATGGAGTGATGACTTGCCGCAAGTGTACAGTGGTCTAGTAATCTTTATATGTGTGTTAACAATAATGCCGATGCACGCACACTGGTGTACATATATTCGATAGAGCAAAACGCTACTTAGAATGGTCAATTTACAAAAGAAGAACAAGACACATTTAAATTGATTATAGCATATAATTGACTTCGTTCGCTTCAGATAACTTTTTTCCAAGTGAGGAAAAGAAGCGAACAAGAAACCTCACACATATGTATATCTCGTATATCTAATTATCTAAAATATCTTTGTTATTTTGTCGCCCATAATATAACGTTATATACATAGCCACAGTAGTTATATTTCCATAGTTTCAAATAAGCTTAGTCTAATTGATATAAATCGCTAGATACGCCCTCACCGTACTGAGACCGCGCCGTTGTGTTTCCAAACGATATGAGTGAGCTCACTCATACAAGAGAAAGATAAGATAAGAAAATTCTTTATTGCACAAAAACATGTACATATGCGAACTTAATGCTATTTAGCATTTTCTTCCAGCTAACCTTTGTGTAGTGCAGAGTTTTGTGGTGGTGCGAGAAATAAATATGATTTTGAGTTGGTAATTTACAAATAAAAATTAACATAAAGATACATACATACATAAGAAGAAAGCAGTGTTTGCAAATAATGTTGGAGAAAAAGAGATAACACTAGTTTTTCGGTACGCGTGGCGTGCTGCGCATTCGTCAGCAGTATTGTTAACACAATGCCAGAGTTTTTGGTGTGAGGGCTCATCTAACCTTTTATATCAATGCTTAGGCTGTGTAAAGTGTCTGCCATCTTTAATTTCACCTGTGGTCCGTATATAGACAATCTTCAGCTGCTGCGCGACGTCGTCGGTCCTGTGCATCTGCCGCAGCACGCTCAGCACTAAATCCAACAGAACGGTGCAGTCTTTCCCGCCATTGAACGATAGGAACACCTCGTCTATCGCGTACCGGGTGAAGCATTGCCTTATCACCTGTAATTATGTAAAGTTATGGATAGTCGATAATGAAAGAGAAATAGGCAAGTTGTGAGGATATGAAAAACAAAATTCTATTCAGTCCGTCAGTTAGTTAATAAAAAAAATAGTAGACACATATTTTTTGCTGTTTAGGGGGCTAGCGCTGTCTATCTACATATGTATTTGACGATTACAACCGAATTGACCCGCGTTGACCGATTTACATGAAACCTTTTTTGTTAGCACCGTCTTAATGAGAGAAGGGGACTGATAAACCATATACTCAAATCTACAGCCTCTTTAAGCTGTTAATCAATATTCTAAGTTAACCTGAAAAAAAGATACGGCCGTTTATGCCGCAAGAAATGCATCTGTCGACATTCTCAATGGAATCAAAATTCATAGGGTACTCCTCGTAGACCTAGACGTATTAATTTGGCAAAATACTATGGTAAAACACGGGCCGCCTGTATATAAACTGACGCGAAAGGCTAGCTTGTGGCTTAAAACAGTATCTTGTTTAAAATAAATTAGTAGTTTTGTAAAATCCAATTACCATGAAAAGGGTTATAGCAAAGATTACAGCAACTAAGTTATGGACTTATTACCTGTATGAAGAGGCACGGTTTCGTTGTACCTGTAATGTGACAATCTACGTTTGTATAGATCAATCAGTTTTTGGTATTATATTATATTTTGTTGTAATAATACTACTATTGACTAAAGAAGTTGAAAGAACACCACGGATTGGATCCTCCCTACGCCCCCCGGGGACGTGGAAGGCGCAGAATCGCGAAGAGTGGAGGAAATAAGGGAGGCCTTTGCCCTGTAGTGGGACACTAATAGCTACGAAATGAAAATCATACTAATTATATAAACACGAAAGATTGTGAGTATGTTACTCTTTCACACAAAAAGTAGCCTACGGATTGAGCTGAAATTTTGCACACGTTTTTTAAAAGTTATTTTGCAAACGTGCACACGTTTTGCACCTATAGATGTTGACCAGGATTAACACATAATAAGCTACATTTTATCCGGGTACAACGCATGCGAAGCAGCGGGCAGAAATGAGCTAGTAATAAATAAAAACGAACCTGCTCAGTTTCCTCCAACACGTCTGTTATGTCCGATAGCTCCATATCTACGACCTCGCGTTTGGTCTGCATCGCTGTTTTCTACCTGAAATAATTGTAGTTAATTTAACATCAGTACCTATTGTGAATAATTTAGATATGAGTTAACTGTAGAAACGGAAATTAATTATCCGACACTGAACTCCTTTCCACAGTGATAAATTGGAAAGAAGTTCAGTGTTTGGAGTCAACGGAATAATTGTTGCTGTGGGTGGCGAGGAGTTTTAGAATGTAGAGGGTAATTTACTGTGAATTGTTTCTTCTTATATACGAAAACTAGCAGTACCCCGCAGTTTTACCCGCGTAGTTCCCGTTCCCGTGGGAATTTCGAAAAATCCGTCCTTAGTGCCCCTCTAGGCTACTCAAGGTATATGTGTGCCAAATTTCAAGTCTCTAGGTCCAGTGGTTTAGGCTGTGCGTTGTCTGTCAGTCACTCAATAGTAACGGAAGAGTTTTTTATAATAATAAATTGATTGCAGGGCGTCGATGGATGCGACTGGCACAGGATCATGGCTCACACTCAGGGAGGCCTATATACAGGGTGAATTTTTGAGACGGGACAGTAAGGGCAGGTACCTTAACCGTTATAGTTACAGGAAAACGTTTACAAGACTATACTGACTGTATGGATAGTCTTTTACAAGACTATCCATAAATTTTTGAGATATTCTGAACTGCATTTACGAAGTTTGGAAAAAATGTACAGTCAGCAAGAAAATGGTCATTTTACACAAAAACTTTTTTTGATGCCAATCGATCCTCTTTCTTATTAGGATCAAAAGTCTCTACTGGACCGACTGAGGTTTGAGTACTAGAAATGTCAGATATTGCAAAAAACTCTTCCAATACTTACATTTGTACGGAAATACAGGGGGTATAAGATAATTACAGTTTTTGTCAAGCTGGCCTCGTGGCTTACTGTACCAAGAAGCAAAAGCGCCTACCTAAGTAGAAAATCATCATAGGTGCATCGATAATCCTCTGTATTAGAACTAAAAGAAATAATAAAAAATAAATCATATTAATTTGTATGTTAGACACAGACAAAAATAACTTACATTAATATGATCTTCGAAATAAATGGCTCAAAATAACCACCGTTTTCACGAATACATAAGTTCACTCAAAAGGTTTTTAATTACCTTTCTTGATGGTACTTGTCGCAATGGTAAATGTATTAATTCGTGTACCACACCAAGGCAGATTCCGTGTTCCTATTATTTACAAAATACGCTTCAATTAAGTCCAAACGTTTGCGATTTAGAGACATTTTTAACAAGAAGTCTAATCTAGAATTTTCTCAGCACAAACACAAGAATGATCTCAAATAACCCAAGAATTCGAATCGAATTCGAAGTTTGAAATTTAAAACTTTTTTTACTTAAGTACCAACTTTCTTCAGCCAGTCTTCTTAATAGCGAATTATATCGGATCTACCCATAAAAAAAAGTTTGGCTAATTTACCGAAATGTATGGAAAAAGTTTTTCACAATTTCTGACATTTCTAGTACTCAAACCTCAGTCGGTCCGGTAGAGACTTTTGATCCTAATAAGAAAGAGGATCGATTGGCATCAAAAAAAGTTTTTGTGTAAAATGACAATTTTCTTGCTGACTGTACATTTTTTCCAAAATCTGTAAATGCAGTTCAGAATATCTTAAAAATTTATGGATGGTCTTCTAAAAACGTTTTCCTGTAACTATAACGGTTAAGGTACCTGCCCTTACTGTCCCGTCTCAAAAATTCACCCTGTATATACCCAGCAGTGGGTGAAATCGGGCTGTGGACGATGATGATGAAATACAAAAAATCATTTTGATTTAGAAAAAACCCTGAAATGTTCGTACATTTTGGCAATCATGAAACTGAGTTATATACAGTGTATCCCTGGATAAAGTGCAACCCCGAAAGGGGGTGAAACTAGATCAAAAATTATCGACAAAAAAATAGAAAAAAAAAATAAAAAAAATTCGTATATACTTTATTGTTGAATTAAAATTTTTATTACTCACTAATGACTCTATTTAATAAAAAAAATATTTCTTCCAAAGTAGTGGGTCTATTTTGTTAAAATAAAAACCATAATCATGTCAGATATGTGACGATGACGATAAAATAACAAATAACTCACAAACGAGTGGCTATTGTGACTTAAAGTTTAATTTTTGTATTCAAATTACATTTTTTATGCTGTTTTTTTCAAATAATTTCCAAAAATCTTAAAATTAAGCCTATAATACTAGATATTTTTATGACTTTTTATTATTGTCTATCATAATAGCTTTTAAATAAAAAAAAAAACCTACGGTCTAACATAAAAATTGCGCTGGCTAGGAGCTTTTAAAGTTGACCACTGATTACGTCACCACTCAGGTAGAGACACTTTTTTAACTTCTGTTGTTGTAGATTATGGTCGCTGGGCCTGTTCTATGAAAGATGAAGGGTGGGGATCGAAACAGGACTCACAACAAGGCACGCCCGCCCGCCACTCGCCAGTCGCTCCGATATTCTCGCCGCTGCTACCGCCTACCGTACCTTACTGCGCCTTCAAGTTTTTGTTACGTTGTTTTGCTTTTGTTTTGTTATTGACTTTTGTTACGTTTTTGACTGTACTTTGTTGTGTTGTGGAGATGCCGCGATTGACTGAGTTCTCTCCGCGAGAAATCGCTGACATCCATTATTATTATGTTATGTCACGTGGACACACAACAGTCGCTCGTTCTGCATACATAAATGCGTTTCCGAGCAGACTTGTACCGTCAGCACGAAATTTCCAAGAAGTTCACCGATAGTTATCCAACATCGGACTTGGATTAGCAAGAGATCGCCGTGAGCAACAAGCTACCATTATTGACCATTCCATAGAAGAGGCCGTTTTAAACGATTTGTTTGCTGATCCCACAACCAGTATTAGACGCTTAGCTTTGCGTCACGGTATAATTATCAAAAACATCCGTATGGCGAATTTTGAAAAAGAAGGGATTGCATCCATACCATTATCAGCGAGTACAGCATTTGCATGAAAATGTAGACAGTCATGCAAGATGCGTAATGTCTACGTGGATTCAACAAAAAATTAGAAATAAACCACAATTCCTAAAAAAAATTTTATGGACGGATGAAGCGAAATTCACCCGGAATGAAATCACAAATTGCAGAAACTTACATGTATGGTCCGAGAAAAATCCACACCTAAAGAGGGCGTCTACTTTTCAAGTGCAATTTTCAGTTTATGTATGGGCAGCTCTAATAGACGACACGCTGATTGGGCCAGTTATTTTACCCGCAACATTAAATGCCGAAAGTTTTTTAAACTTATTAAGAGACGATCTGCCACTACTGCTGGAAGATGTTCCGCTGGCTACAAGGCAACAGATGTATTTGCAGATGGACGGATGCCCTGCGCACTACGGGCGCAATGTGCGAAGTTTTTTAAACGAAAACTACGCTAATAGGTGGATCGGCCGGGATGGACCAGTCGGGTGGCCGGCACGTTCACCTGACCTGACACCCCTAGACTATTTTCTGTGGGGTGTTATGAAACAAAGAGTCTACAGAACGACCGTAAACACCGAGGCAGAGTTACAAGATCAAATCATGCGATGTGCCGATGAGATAAGAAGTGACCCAGAGATGGTGCTTAGAGCCACACAACAAATCGCTCTTCGTGTGGCAATGTGCCTACAACAACAAGGAAGCCATTTTGAGCATTTAATGCATTAAACAAAACCCTTATTTCATACTTACATGTAATAAGTTAAATAAAAATGTTGTAACTAAAATTTGATTTTTAATACTACCTGAGCAGTAAAAAAGTGTCTCTACCTGAGTGGTGACGTAATCAGTGGTCAACTTTAAAAGCTCCTAGCCAGCGCATTTTTTATGTTAGACCGTAGGTTTTTTTTTTATTTAAAAGCTATTATGATAGACAATAATAAAAAGTCATAAAAATAGATAGATAGATAGATAGAAAATACTTTATTGCACACCTTAAAACTAAACATAATAACAAGAAACACTTAAAAACAAAGTGACAATTGGCGGTAAAAAAATATCTAGTATTATAGGCTTAATTTTAAGATTTTTGGAAATTATTTGAAAAAAACAGCATAAAAAATGTAATTTTAATACAAAAATTAAACTTTAAGTCACGATAGCCACTCGTTTGTGAGTTATTTGTTATTTTATCGTCATCGTCACATATCTGACATGATTATGGTTTTTATTTTAACAAAATAGACCCACTACTTCGGAAGAAATCATTTTTTTATTAATAGAGTCATTAGTGAGTAATAAAAATTTTAATTCATCAATAAAGTATATACGAATTTTTTTTAATTTTTTTTTTCTATTTTTTTGTCGATAATTTTTGATCTAGTTTCACCCCCTTTCGGGGTTGCACTTTATCCAGGGATACACTGTATAAGTTATTACATAGAGGTATACTTACTTATTATATAATATTATTTTGTAACTAGATAAGATATTTAACGATACACAGCAATCTGCCGCACCCTTTCTTATGTAACGCTTCAATAAGCGTTTTAACGGCTTAGTTTTACTAGCGACACCGATAAGAAAGGGTAAACTCGGTGACAGCCCAACTCGAGTTCCGTATTCTGCGCAGAATCGGTTAGAGTTGAATATTGTCTTGGTTTCGCTGAAGCTTGTGATGAATAACAAGCTTCAGCCTGCGCGTCACCGACGCGGGATGCGAGACGCGAGCGGCGAACGCTGCCCGTGATGACGCCATGATGGCGATGGATCTATGCGACCACGAGGGACGATTGCATCAGCAGAGCGGGAGGCACACGTCTAGTCATCATTCCAGCCGTAAAAAGTCCACTACTGAACAGGCCTCCCTCATGGATCTCCATAAGGGGTAGTTGCCATACTCACCACGCTTGGCAGGCGGGTTGGCGAGCGCAGTACGGGATGTTGATACACGGAAAGACGCTGCTGCCCATCTTCCGGAGATATCCCTTAGCAGGCTCTTACTGCATCCACGAGCATGAGAGGAGTTCTACAGCCGGCACCCCACGGCATACACATCTAGTAATTAGTGTAGATTCGCGACATTTGCGCAGGAGTGCTATAACTTTATTGCTTTAACTGCTGATTTTTTTTGTACGATTAACAAGTCAAGCCGAAGGCCCACTTGATGTAAAGTGGTAACCTCTTCCTATTACAATTGCAAGACCGCGGTGATCACGTTCACTAAGCATGTGCATGTGACCAACCGCTGCATTGCATTGCGCCCGTCATACAGAGTTGTAAGGTCTCATGTGCCCGTAATTTCACGGGCCTCCTTACTCTTCCAACCGGAACACAGCAATGCATGCATACATTACTGTTTGGCAGCAGAACTAGATATGTATGTACTTCCCCGGATGAACTCTTTACAAATAGTTCTACTACTCTAGACTGATATGACGCGACTTGCTATTGAGGAAGCTCACAAATGCTGGGCAAATTACTGCCTAGTGTTTTTATTCTAAGTTACTGCCATATTTCCTTACTTTTAATGTCGCGTATACACGTTTTCCGAGTGAAGGTCAACGCGAACGCGTGGATAGCATAATGGCAAGTTATTCTGTCCCACGGCTGGGCAACTGACTGCCATTTATTTGTTTAACACAGCTTTGTTGCCTTCAGGGGGCATTTCTCGAACATCGTGATTTAGCGATAAACACCCAAAATCGATAAATTTGAAAAAACTGTAAAAATCTCTACTAAAAGAACATTCTGCATTCTCGTCATCTCATATCGTCTATTGCAAACAGATCCTGTTACATCGAATGGTAAAGAGAAGATGGTAGACTTTTAGAGTGATGTGACAGGTTCGGTGTAGACACTGAGAAGTGAGATGAGATGAAGTATCACGGAAAATCACGATTCACGAGAATTGGCCTCCTGGGCGGTGGTGGTAGGACTTGCCTTGTAGGTATATTTCTCTACGCTCAGTCAGCGAGCGCGTATTGGCGTCTTAAAACTTCGCCAACTACGGTAAAAAATACACAAATCAAGTAGGTAAGTGATTATCGAAATGCACGATTGTGTTTATATTCCGGAATCTATCCACTAACTTACCCTATCCAGGCGGTCAAAATTGAAACAAAGGTCGCTGGTTTAAAATGTCTTTCTACTACAAACTCTCTGATATCGAGGCAGTCAACTGTACAACTAAGTTTTGGTTGCATTGCATGCATACAAGGCTGAATTCATAGTGAATGTTTGAAAGTACATTGTATTGTGACTTTACTTAGTATTTTGAAACCAGAGTTTGTTTTGCAATAAGTATCTTTGTTACAAACGTGGGAATCAGTTGATTTACAGATCTTGTTACTTCTTTGATAAACTCAATGAATTAGTGCAAAATTTCATGAAGGTAACTTCCTTAACCTATCTGTACTAGGGTAACATGAAATAAGGTATTTCTATTAAACCATACTACATTTTATCACTATTCTAGATTAATGTTCTACTTTCATTTCATCATTATCATTTCAGCCGTAAAACGTCCACTACTGAACACAGGCCTTCCTCATGGGTGAGGGGTAGTTGCCATACTCATCACGCTTGGCAGGCGGGTTGGCAAGCGCAGTACGGGATGTTGATACACGGAGAGACGCTGCTGCCCATCTTCCGGAGGTAGCAGGCTCTTACTGCATCCACGAGGAGGAAACGAGGGGTTACATTCTAATGCCAGGTCCCCACGGCTAGATTGATTTTCTACTTTCACTTACCACTACCTAATTCAAATTATTCTTACTAGTTACTAGTACCTAATAAATAAATCTTAATCTGGTAATCAATTAAGTTTGTAGCTATAATTATTTGATAAGAAATATCTACTGTAGATATGGCTGTCGAAAGTCATGAATGATCTAATAGATACATGGTAAAACAAAAACAACAGGATGATTTGCACACTTTTATTAAGTCAAAACCTTTAAAACTTACAATAATATGAATTTGCTTAAAGCAAACACCTATGGTGTATGTACACTGCAAGTTATGTGAATTCAAAATACTAAATCATACATAAAAAAAATGATATTTCAAAATTTACCAAAACTTGATTAATTAATAATAAACAATTAATAAATACATAGAAGCATGTTAAGGTATTTCACTGTTAGAGGAATGCTACAGATGAGATAATGCAAATGTACTAAGTATTACATGCATCCTGATTACAGAAACTTATAACATCTTAGTTTTTTTTATATCAAAGTGCAGGTAAAATTAATTTGAAAAATGTTATGAAATCAAGTGGTTCTTAAAAGATTTGCCACAAATCCTTAGCTAAGAAATAGTATAAGATACCTACTATTGTAGGTAAATAGGCCTGACAATTTGCCAGACACTGTGGTGTAGTATTATTTACAGTTGCTGAGATGCTGCATAAATAATCTCTATATAAGAAATGCATTGACCCATATTTATGTATTATCACATTATTAACCTTTTGGGTTTCAACAGCCACATCAAATAGCTTACACTGACAGTCTCTGACTCATGTACTAAAACAATATTGAGTATTCATACATATTCGAAATAATTGCTTCTGCAGCCACATACACTAAAATATGTTATTGATAGTTTAGCACCATGCCACATCAAACAGCTTACACTGACAGTCTCTGACTCAAGTCATCATCATCATCATTTCAGCCGTAAACCATCCACTACTGAACAAAGGCCTCCCTCATGGATCTCCATGAGGTAGTTGCCATATGCTTGGCAGGCGAGTTGGTGAGTGCAGTACCGGATGTTGATATACGGAAAGACGCTGCCCCCCATCTACCGTAGGTGTCCCTTCATCATCATCATCATCATCATTTCAGCCGTAGGACGTCCACTGCTGGACATAGGCCTCCCTCATGGATATCCAGTTATTGCGGTTGGAAGCGATCTGCATCCACCGTCGACCTGCGGTCTTCACCAGGTCATCATCCCATCTTGTTGGTGGACGTCCTACGCTGCGCTTGCCGGTCCGTGGCCTCCACTCGAGAACTTTTCGGCCCCATCGGCCATCTGTTCTGCGAGCTACATGGCCTGCCCATTGCCACTTCAACGTGCTAATCCGTTTGGCTATGTCGGTGACCCGAGTTCTTCTACGTATCTCCTCATTTCTGATTCGATCGCGTAGTGAAACCCCGAGCATAGCCCTCTCCATAGCTCGTTGAGCGACTCTGAGCTTATTCATGAGGCCAATCGTGAATGACCAGGTGTCCCTTAGCAGGCTCTTACTGCATCCACAGGTAGGAGAGGAGGGGTAACATTCTACTGCCGGCACCCCACAGCTCAAGTATTGACTCAAGTACTGAAGCTATATTGGCTATGACCAGGCTGTACAGCTACAAGGTACTTAAATATTTTATGTACAAACTTTTTTAGCAGGTGGTTCATCACTTCTCGAAAACAAAATGTCTTTGACTAGTTTAATGGTAACACGCATCATATCTTTCTTCGGGGAGACCTTCCTCACATTAAAAACCTCAAGAATGTGCTCATCCATATCACAACCAAAGTTCTCCGACACTAATTTCTTAGCTGCATTCACCGGATCTTCACCGACAAAACAGTACACATACACAATTATTTGACACTTGAACTTGTCAATAAGTTCCTCATTCCCAATTAATCCTTTAAAGTATTTTAAAAATCCTACTGCCATAGCTGGGAGGTTCATTGTTACATGAATAACAGCATCCTCTTTTAATACTTCAGTTCCATTCAGATATCCAATGATGAAATCTCTGAAGTTGTTGCATATAAAGTCTTTGCCATCTAAGTTATAAGACAGGAAGTTTCCTTTTAGTTTGTTTTTCTTAGCATTGTGATTCAGCCATTTGAATGAATCAGGGTTTAAGTCATTTGCGTAAACTCGACAGCCCTTTTTGGCAGCAGGAACTGAGAACGGCCCCACTCCACAGAACACATCAAACAGGACATCAATTTTGTTCAATTTATGCAATATCCGCTCATGCTCCATCCCAAGACGAGAGTTCCAATACACCTTTGAGAAGTCAAACTCAAAAATGCAGTTGCTTTCTTTAACAGTTACAACATAAGTTTCCTCACCTGCTATGACTTCCATTTTGAAATTCCGGTATGTGTTATCAATGATATTACTTTTATTCACAACTGTCCGACAATTCTTAATCTTGTCCAAAAACACTTGGCCGATGAGAGAACGGTATTGAAGTAAATGGTCTCGTAAGTTGAGATGTATGATGTGGCCGATGTTGGTATAACTGCTCACAATGTCTTCATCGGGAAGGACAGCTTTGAATATTGTGTTGCATGACCAGTTGACATAGCCTAGATCTACTTCCTTGTCCATGTAATTCTCCACAGTGATTCCCAATTCAAACAGGGACAACCGTATATTCTCATCGAGATCTAACCATTGCCTGATTTTGTCCACATCGAGGTAAATATGTTTCTGGTATTCTGTTTCACTATCGTCGGCATCTTGAATGGGCTTGAAGTTCTCTAACTTGAGGTAGATGGGTTTGCACACTTTTGTTGCACCAGCCAAATCCTGCATTTTGACCTTTAGCACTGGTATTTCGACCGTACGCGCGAACTTTTCGCGGTCAAGCACTGTCATGCCGCGCACTCCAACGGGAACCAAAACTTGTTCTTTTGGAAACATTTTACTAAAAAATTTAAAAAAACTTCTAAATTTCATGAGAACGTGAATTCGCGTCGATCAGGATTGACAATAATACATTGCAATACTAACCTATTTCAAGGTCCTGCGTTGATCCGTATTTTTTCTTGAATGCGATTTGTAATACACCGTCAGATTTAAATCGTATGTAATTCGATTTTATTCAGAAAAGTGAAACTAAGCTAGAAATTAGTAATATGTATCCAGAATCCGTAAATTCCATGAATGATTTCTTTTTTCATGAATGATTAGCGAGGCAACCAATCAGATCGAAGATCTCATCCACGCACGAGTTTCACTTGTCAAATTGAATATATGTCAATCGACATTGACATTTTCGATGATGACGCACAAGAGATGCGTTTCGTTCGCACGTGCCCGTGCCGGACGAAAAGTAGGTAGTCATAGGCGAATGCTACACGCTCGATAAGTATCGCGATATTTGGATCGTAATCCAGGATAATAGCGTATACTCTATACTACACACTCGATAAATATCGTGATCCTGGATTACGATCCAAATATCGCGATACATATCGAGCGTGTAGCATTCGCCATAGTCATAATTCATTTTTTGCATGCATGTTCAGCTACATAGTTCAGGGTCTTTTAATAATATAGGAGTAATTTTAAACTGATTACCGGGACTTTATCGCGTAATTACCTTATTTTATTAATGTTATCAGTCCACCCGTGACCACGAGGGCAGCAGGGCACTCGAAACGTCGGTAAATAATAAAATAAGGTAATTACATGTTATAGTCCTGTTAATCAGTTTAAAATTGTCTTCAGATCGCGAAAGTTTACAAAGTACTAATATAGGAGTACCATTATTGCGCCCTGTTAGGGCACAGCAAAATTGGTACCTATATTAAGTGGCAAGCACTTAATACTAGACTGATGAATCTAATTTTATTCAACTTACATAGGTAGCGTCGGTGCGCCTTCCAGAATCGTTATGTGCAATTTTTTATTTTATTTGATAGCTGGCATCATTTTTATGTTCTTAATCTTAATTCTCTATAAAAAAAATATTATGTGTTTAATTTTATAAATTTAAATAGTTAATTCATGAAAATTATAAATGTTAAAGAAAAAACTAGAATTATTTACAGAGTTCGCGCAAAACATCTTGAGCTCTATGAAGTAACTTCAACGACTGCGCAGGTCTGCGCAGTACACAGTTTTTATGGCGTTGAGGGGAAGGAAAAATAAAGGGGTGCAAGAGGGTCTGTGAAACTAGGGTTGTCAGTGCGATTTTTTGTGTTTTCGTTTTATCTAGCACACATTTTACTATGCATTTATTTATTTTTCAATTATTAAAACAAATATATTTAAAATAAATTGTTATATTCAATGAAGGATTCATTAAAACTTTAATGCTAGAGTAAATTCACCTTTACTTATCGCAAGAAGCCAATTTTTTAATATTAAATTTCTACTGTGTAGCAAGTTTATTTATAACCTAGTTGGCAATATTGAATGAACATGTCAACATGCGCAACTTTGCATTTGCCGCAACGTTCACAGAGCTCATAAAGTTTTGCGCGAACTCTACCCTACTTAGAATAATAACACTATAGAAAGATAATCTTCATACAAGCGCTCTGTCAATAATGAGGTACTAAACCGATTCACGCAGGTGTGACGATTACCTACTAGCTTACGCTCGGCGATACGCACACATACACTTGTCTAATGTTGCCAGTGGAGGTGCAATTTCCCAGAAAGCGAGGAAATGATTCTTCACTAATACTTAAATAGCTAAGGGCCTCTTTCATCATCTCCAAGTAAAGTGTTGATTAGTTACTTTCCGATTAGTGCTAATCGGCAAGTAAAACTGCCAAGTATTTTTTTTCAGTTTCACCAACGATAACAAAGCTCCAAGTAACAACTCGACGGTTAACTGAATGAACGAATGAAAACAGTCTACGTTCGTTCCATTTTCGCTGTCAATACTGTCACAAATGTCAAAAAGATTTTCTGACTTTTGACGTAGAAGAAATGTCAAAGCGTGTTATTTTACGAAACAACGGCAGTATGTGTACCCTTTCTCGTTTACTGATTCTAAAAATTTGTTTGGTTGTGGTGTCCTTAGACGAGAAGGTTGTGTCCTAGAGCAATAAAAATATATACCATGGATAAGATAAAATCAGTGGATAATATTAAAAGAGAGAGAAGTGTTAACTTTACTTCACATAACAGTATGCTGAGTTATGGCAGATTTATACAGGGTCAGTAACTGACGTCAGTGCTGGCGCCGAAAACTGACTCGTGTTATTTAGACGCAGTCAGTATTTCGTCAGTAGTCGAGGATATTTCTTTCAGTGTACACACGTTTGTAAAGTCAGTGCGGACAAAAAAATTCTCGAAAACAGCAAAAAATAAAACTAAATAATTTGTTGAGAAAATTTACGTTTGTCATGATGCAAGAAGTAACTAGTATGTTAGGAGAAGAATTATCCAAACAGAAAGAATTTGGGTGAGAGCCTTTTTATAAAAACAAGTAAACAACTACCACATTGTCGAGTCGAACAACTTGTTATCTAGTTGTAATTTTACAAAAATACTACAAAGTATATGTTTAACATAATAAATACAATGAAAATATGTATATAACAAGTTCGATATACATTAATTACTTGTGTAAAACAGAGAACTAACCTTAAATGTAAAACCAGCCTTACTCGTAAAAATATTACATTATTCAAGTGTTAAACCATAGATTTCAGAAGCTTATGCATAAGTTTATGATTTCTTTTATCAAAATTATCCATAAATCTATCACGTGCGACGCAGCGTGGTCACCGTACAACACAGTGGCAGCGACTGACCTCGACAATTTACAGTACATTCACAGTTATTTTACCTCTGACAGATGTTTTCTGAGTGTTGGTAGTACTGTCGAGTTGTCTTGAAGAGCTTTTAGCGTTTTTCTTTATTAGTTGTGATATTTCATGTGATATAATGCCGAAAAGGATTCAAAGTAGCGGAAGAAAGATTGTATTAGCAGTGCGTGATTTTTGTGAAAGAGAAAAAGACAATAATGCTCCTTTAATTCCATTTGGCAATGTTCGTCAACGAGTAGCCGCCATTACAGGTATGTAAAAAAGGGTTACCCGTCTTTAACATTTTACCCAATTAAACTGGAAACTAGAATGTCATACCGTAAGCACCATATTTAGAACATATATTAGGATTGTCAAGGTATTTTTGTGAAATTACTTACACGAGGGCAGCGATTAATCTGTGAAGTTTTATTATTGTTATTATTTAAGATCATGTCGATTTTTTTGTATTCTGTTGCTATTCATTTAGGTATAGTTCATTTTGATGTCATTTCTATTTGTGTTTTAAACATAATATATGATGTTATTCGTTCATACAATAATGTTTGTCAAATAGTGTAAGTTGCCATATGAATAAATAAATAATAAAAAATAGCGATATATTTAGGCTATCAAAATTAAAGTTGTTTGTTATTTCAGGCATATCTGAAAAAACCGTCAGCACCATTACCAAAGAAGGTGAAGTAGCTGCTTCCACATCTCAAAAAATTTCCACGCCAAGAAAGAAACGAATGCAGGAAAAGAAAATTAAATTGGATGATTTTGATTTGTGTGCAATTCGAAATAAAATACATCAAATGTATACCGTCAGAAAGGAGGTACCGACTTTGGGAAAACTCTTAGCAGAATTGAAGATTGACATAAATTTTCGTGGAGGGCGTACTACATTGTGGAAAATTATCCGACAAATTGGATTCCGTTTTAAAAAATGTGGGTCAAAAAGGAAGCTACTGATGGAAAGGCCTGATATTGTGGCTTGGAGATACAGATACCTAACTATTTTGAAGCAAAATCGCGATGAAGGCAGGCCTGTTGTGTTCCTAGACGAGACTTATATTCACGCGTCCTACACAGTAAATAAATGCTGGCAAATAGAAAATGAAGAAGGTGTCCTCAAAAACGATTCTGCTGGTGCACGATGGATAATTGTTCATGCGGGTGGTGAAATGGGGTTTATACCTAATGCTCTGTTAATATTTAAATCGCAGTCGAAATCAGGTGACTACCATGATGACATGAATAAAACAAATTTCATGAAATGGCTTCAGGAAAAACTCATTCCTAACTTGCCGGCTAATAGCTTAGTAGTTATGGATAACGCCCCTTACCACACAGTAAAGATAAACAAGGCACCAACATTAAGCTCTACTAAAGTAGAAATGCAAAACTGGATAACAAATAAGGGCTTATCTTATCTGCCTACCATGGTGAAAGCTCAACTATATGAAATTATAAAAGAGCATAAAGAAGCTTCAGTATATGAAGCTGATCAAATGCTTGAAGCTCATGGTCACAAAGTGGTCAGATTACCGCCATACCACTGTGAGCTAAACGCAATTGAATTTATGTGGAGTCTCGTCAAAAGACGTGTTGCGGATAAAAACGTAGGACAAGAAGCAAATAACATTGTTAATTTAACCAAAGAAGCGTTTCAAACTATAACTGCAGAAGATTGGCAAAAACAATGCGAACATGTGCGCCACATTGAAGACAAGCTTTGTGAAAGAGATGGGTGTATGGACGCTGAAATAGACAGGTTCATAATAGAATTAAATGACGAGTCTGATACAGAATCCGACAGCAGTTCCGACGACGAAGATTCATCTGATTGTGATGATTCATCATTGGCAATCCGCCTGGAACATGCATATTCAAAATAAATATTTTTATTGCAGTTTGATCTGTTGTTTATTATTATTAATGTAATATTATTGGTACCTACATAGTGTTAATCGAATATTGGTACAACTGTACTGATTTTGTATAGAGATAAATATTTTATTAAAAACATTACTTTCAAAATACCTAGGAGACCAAACTTAATTTTTCTTTTGGTATTTCGCGTTTTCTTGGGAAAAGTTCTTATCTAAATGACCTTATAATGGTAAACCCTAAGTACCTATACAATTTCATTCAAACTGTTAAGGCCGTTTCCGATAAAGCCGATATATATGAATAAATAAATATACATATATATATACAAGATTAGCTTGTTTAAATATCGTATTATATGTAACATTATCACACAAAGTGTAATACTAAATCGGCATACTTAGGTAATATTAGCAATACTGTTTTACATTTCGTTTAAGGGAGTCATAGAAGCTAGATATGGCAACATAACGCTCAGATTGCCAACCTAACAGCTAGAGGTAAAATAACTGTGAATGCACTGTACACGGCGTCAGTTGCGCTGGCGCGGGTGGCGGGGGGAGCGGACTGACGCCGAAAATATGAAGCGGGAATATTGAAGTCAGTGCTGACGCGTCAGTACTGTACTGACTTGAAATCAATTTATACGATGGCAGTGCCAGGTCAGCACTGACTCGGCAGTCGACTGACGTCAGTTACTGACCCTGTATAAATCTGCCATTAGGGCCCTTTTGTAACAACCTTATTTTACTACCTCTATACTCTGTATTGTGTTGTTGCAAATAAATATATACTTTACTTTACTTTGGAGGAGCAAAATATTCTAGTTTCCCTTGCTTTTAAATATAAAGACATTATTGAAAACAAACAAATTCTTTGTGGAAGAGAATGTTCTAATTCTTCTAATTGATCTTCAATTAATTCAAACAAATCCATTTTTTATATTAATTAAGTTTTTGCATAATCAGTAGGCAAGTAGATATACACAACACAAGTATCATAACACGTTTGTAAAGCCTTATTCGGCGGTTAACTTCGCTATTGGGCAGATGAAGTAGCAAGTAAGTTACTGGTCAGTTTATGTGACGGTTAGAACTACTCGGACATTATGAAACTGTTATTAAAGTTACTTGCAACTTTAATCGGCGAGTAGCATACTTGCGACTTTACTTGGAGATGATGAAAGAGGCCCTAAGTGTAGTTAAAGTACCTCATAGGTTAAGTGTTAAGTTGTAACATTGCCGGAACGTCTTTATAAATGAAGAAAACAACAACATTTTTCAACAATTTATTTTTTAATTCGAATGAAATATAGTAAATTAAAGTTGAATCTCAATATAAATTATTTAACTACTTACCTATATTAAAATTCAATTTCTGATGGGCGCCTGAATTTTCCGCGTGACGTACTCTGTACAAGGAAAAT
Organism: Pasiphila rectangulata; assembly: GCA_963082625.1. NCBI lineage: Eukaryota > Metazoa > Arthropoda > Insecta > Lepidoptera > Geometridae > Pasiphila > Pasiphila rectangulata. The sequence goes on along the minus strand of OY720240.1, from coordinate 21,151,127 downwards.
TCTTATAAGTTCATGCCACAATATTCACTTCACTTGATTTACATAAATACCAAATTTCATCAAAATTGGTTCAGCGGTTTACCAGTGAAAGCGTAACAGACAAACAGACTTTCGCACTTTTTTTGTTCAAATGACACAATAACTTCCTAAGAACAAAACTTTCTAACTACAAAACAAATGGTACCTAGGGGTAACCTTTTGTTCTTTTCGGGTCCCGGCGAACTTCGTAACGCCTAAGAAGCAACTAACTAATACTACAACTACTACTCCTACTACTACTTCTACTCTACCATAGCTTGCTACATCTACAACACTACTACTAACTACCTGAACTAACCGCAGTTATAATCAGCTTGAGTTTGGACGGATATGTGAGCAGAGGTAGACCAAAGACAAGATGGATGGATTGGATTGTGTGAAAGATGATATGAGCGGTAAAGGAGTGAATATCGAGCTGACGTCTGAAAGAGAAGAATGGAAGAAGAGAACATGCTGTGCCGACCCCACGTTATGTGGGTTATGGGCAGGGAAATGATGATAATACAGCTTGAGTTTAGGTTTAGTAACAAAATAAACTTTCTGACCTTTAATTATTTGACAACCAGAAAACATTCATTTTGTAAAAACGGGAATTACTCACGTAGTATTGTAACGTCGAAGATTATTCCGACACGTTTCGATTTTTCAAGAAAATCATCATATGGGATTAAATGCCCGTCCGCGCGTGGGGCCCCACGTCAATACTACGTGAGTAATTCCCGTTTTTACAAAATGAATAGTATATCTCACGTTAATTTTGAAAGTGAAACCAGAAAACATCATCCATAAAAATGTAGGTATTTTAAAAAAATAAATAATGCTGGACAATACACACAGCATCATCTAGCCCCAAGATAAGCAGAGCTTGTGTTATGGGTAGGTACTAGATGACTGATATACATTTGAATTTATACATAGAAAAACATCCAGAACATCCTGAACAAAGATTTGCAGATGGTACAGACATTTGTCCCGAGGCGGGAATCGAACCCGCAATTCTTGCGTAGCAGGCGGATCTTCGCCCGCTGCACCACAGAGGTCGTCGTAATTTTTCCGAGAAATATAATTGAGGGTGTTGCAACCTACGATGACTGGTTGAACACTTATACAGATAGGATGGTCTATACAGGGTGTAATATGGTGTACTAAGCCGAAAGGGGGTGATTCTTACCATAGAATATGACCATCCCAAGGAACAACTTTTGTTCTACGACTTTTATGGATTCAGATTTTCATCCAAGAAAAGACCACGAAATATTTAACCTCAACAGCTGATTATTCGATAATGACAACCTAAACACTAGCTGATTTTTGACAGGGTCATTGACCTTCGCAGAGTTGCCCAAAATCAGGTTTTTTGATGTAAAACTATTTCTGCCCCCACCCTTTGGGTTAGCACACATTAAAATACATCCTGTATAATGGTAAATAACTACCTACACTAAGCCCAAGATCCCCAGAACATAATACCTAGATAGATACCCAGGTAGCACTAACTGCTACTACCTAGTGTAAGCCATCATTTAAAATAAATTCAGTAAGTAATCCATGTATTCACTATGTCTGAAAGCAAGCTTTGCACCTTTTTGTAACCTAGTCTTCACTATTCTTGTTATTTACTGTCATTAATAGTGACCTTTACAGTATTTTAACCGCAATCTCATGCATTATAATTTATAATTGATATTATCAAATGTAAACAGTTCAAGTACCTACTAATTTGCGAGAATCTTGTAAACATGTATTGACAGTAAAGTGACTTTTGACAGCTGGTATTGACGTTGACATTTCGTTTTAAATCATTCCATGGTATTTGTCACAGTATGGCCACAATTAAAATAATTTATAAGAAACGTTACGAATCGGATACGTTAAGACTAGTGCTGCCATCTGTCGCGAGAGGGCCGGCATGACTAAATAAATTAATTAAAATTAAAATTAATTAAATTAATGATTGATTGATTGATGACGAATGTCGGTAGGCCCGACCAAGTGAGGGGGGTATGAGAACAAGCCTATAAAATAAGAAATAAAGATTGTACAGCTCTCTTTTCCTTTTCGTCCGCTGATGAATAAACTGGTATCGCTGCTGCTTCTGTCTTTTATTCAACACTAGCTACTTCTGTTACATATAATGCCTTTGTTCCCGTAAGTACCAAGTTTAAGGCCGGCGGCAATGTTTTTATTATTTTACAGAAATGATTTATACGGCGTCAGCAACTAGTTATCACGCTATACCATCCTCTCAGCTTAGTCAACTATTACTGCCTGTAATTGGGAGAACACTAGCTCATGATTTTTATTGTTTTTACTTTTGTATTTTTTCTTTGTGTACCTTCTGTTGGTGGCTCAAATAAATAAATGAATGAATAAATAAATAAAATAAATTAGTCAGAGGAAAGAACAGGTCAATGATACGTCTGAAGCTAACTCAGCCGCGGGTTTGCTCACTATGTTTCCTTCACCGTTAGCACGTGTTAAGTGTGCACATACATTTATCAAGAAAAGTTTGGAAAAATCCATTGGTGCACGGCCAGTATCGAACCCGTACCATTCGGCCAACACGGCCTACCCATTTTATGGACTTCAATTTTGCCGGCGACTGTTTTATTATTATTTTACGATGTAGCTTCATAAAATTTCGAGTCCTGTCAGTCACCTTATTCTTAGGAAAGAAGGCAAAGACATCTAAAGAAGGTCAAGGTATTCTTTGCGAAAAGAAATTATGAGAGGATTTATTTTGACTACATTTTCCGACATGAAAAATGTTTCCCTAACTACAAACAGAGACTAGTAATGCTACGAAGGAGGGCGGGTATGTGTATGGTGTTATCGCAATCATTTGATAAAAGATAATGTAATATAATAGATAATGTAATGTATGGTCAGGCAGTCCCCTCTCTAGTTTTCCCGGTGAATGGCGTCAGATGAATTAGATTTTGTAAAATGTATTTACATACGTAATTTATTTAAATAAGTAAGTATCATATTTTATGCATCAACAACTAACTTTTAAACTAGCGTAGGTAGGTTAAAAGTAGTACCTTCCTACCTATTTCATATTTCAAACAGATAGTAGGTACTTATTAGTAAGCAAGCAGATCCTGGGATAAAATGGTTATTTGTCCCAGTTGGTTAACTGTGACAGACAGACAAATGGAGTCACACCTTCAAAACTCAAAATGCAGGTAGTTACGTGAAAACTAGCAAGAGAAATTGCCATGGAAAAACTGGTAGGTATGCTCCGGAAGAGCAGCGTATTTCTGTGTATTAACATCCCGTAATGCGCTCGCCATTCCGCCTGCCAAGCGTGGTGAGTACGGCAACTACCCCTCATGGAGATCCATTAGACAGGCTTGTGTTTAACAGTGGACATTTTACGGCTGCAATGATGCTATAGGATGATATGAGAGTATATACCTACATACAACTAGCCTCCCACAGTTTCTACCTGCTGTTGTAATGCCTCAATGCACAAATCAAAACAGTTCCAACAATGTTGCTATTCTTAAAAGACGAACAAAACCAACGTCAACAAAGCAAATTCTTACAGAGTTTTATTCAAGAGTAAGGAACAACCATTGTGAGAGACGACGGGACGGGCGCTTATGCCGGCGTGTGTCGAACTCATCAAACTTCAACGGAGCTAAAGTTTACAAAGTTTCTGCGAGTTGGAACGGAGCGTCGAAAAATTGCTCTGTTTTTCGCGCGGGAAGCGCGGGATGCGGTGTGTCGGTCGGTCGCCTGATTTTTGGGCTCTGAATAACTTGAACGCAGGGCCGTACTCAGAACGTGGGGTAAGGGGCATCATTTTCTTTCGGGATCAGTGAACATACTCTTCATCATTCCAGCCGTAAAAGTCCACTACTGAACAGGCCTCCCTCATGGATCTCCATGAGAGGTAGTTGCCATACTCACCACGTTTGGCAGGCGGGTTGGCGAGTGCAGTACGGGATATTGATACACGGAAAGACGCTGCTGCCTATCTTCCGGAGGTATCCCTTAGCAGGCTCTTACTGGATCCACGGGCATGAGAGGTGGGGTAACATTCTACTGCCGGCACCCCACGGCTACTCTTACTCATTTATTTTTCCATAGGGACATTTAAAAACACTTGTATATGTCATACACACAATAAATTAAAAACTAAAATACAATTCATTTAAAAGCCAGTCCAAAAACAGACAAGCCAAGCCATAGGCATTCTTTCCTTTCACTTTGGTAATGCTGTGTTAATTAATTATTATATTTTAACATTTTTAAGTATTTTAATTAATGTGATTAATTAGTGTAATTGGTGTAAACCGTGCTAATTAATTAATGAACGTAATAAAAATAAATAGGATCATATCATAATTCTTTTTAATTTATTAAACCTCTATGTAAAAGTAAAACTTAGAACAATGTTCGTAGGTATATGCAGAACCAATACCAGGCGTCCGTCACTCGCTCAAGGGCACGCGTTAAATGCCTACCGCTTTGCGCGCAGTCCGCGATACGCCAGTAGTTAAGGCTGCCACTGACACGCCCGCTTGAGCGCACGCACGTTAAATGTTAAAATGTTTCTTTATATGCCGAAACCGCGTAACTATTGTGCAGTGCCAAAGTAAAAAAACGATTGAAAAATTGACATTTTTTTCTTTATTATCAAAGATATTTTAAATCTTAAGTTTTTAGAATCGTTTTTTCTCTTTCCTCTAAAAATGGTCAGATCGTAGGAAGGTACTATGTAAATATAAAGGAGTTCAGCTATTAAAACAGTATTGTTTGTATAAAAAATAGCTACCTATCACACACAAAATATGCCTGTAAAACTGTGGCTTTAAAAACAACAGTAAACAAAAGTAGTAGGTACCCACCGGAGAACAAAGATTCAAATCTTTGCTGGCGAAGTATTTGAATACCTAGGTTATAGATAAAGTGTGGTGTTATGTCCTAGTTCGTTATGTCAAAGAATATAACTACTACCATAGTACACCTATTACTATACTGCGTACGGAGAGTAGGTAGGTCCTCACCTCCCTATACAAAGGTCGCTGCTTTTCTTAACCGACTTAAAAAAAGAGGAGGTTGTAAAAATAACTGTTTTTTCACCACATTCGTTTTATTATAAAAATATCGTAGAAGCAGCCCTAGCCACACATTCGATGCCGCGTCACAGATTACTTGCAAGTAAGTGAGGCGGGTACACTCTTTCGCTCTGTGAACTGCTGGTATTATTAATACAATTTTGTAGGCTATTATAGCGTAGGGTTTTTCACTTTTGTATTGAAGTGATGTATCTGTTAGTTTCTGTAGTCTGTGCCAATACTACGAAATATAGTTTTTTTAAATAAATAATGAGGTGCCAACGTAATTTATCCGGTAACTTAGTAAAAGTTGGTCGCATTATATTTAAAAATTCAGTTTTTGATTATTGAGGGAACTTTAATCAAATATTGTAGGCAAACAAACCTGACGCAATTTTAGCATCTTCAGCTATAAATTAAGCATTTGCATACAGAAAGTATGATTTGGCGGAGTGAAACTGGTGAGGAAGACCACGAAGAGAGTTCTGAGGTAACAAAGACTAAAAATATAAAAATCACGGATGGCTATTACGAAAAAAGAAATTATAGGTACTCCACATATCGTCATACCTTCTCCACTCATCATCATCATCAGGTCATTAAAGTTAATCAAAGAGAATAAAAATATCGATTTTTTAGAATTAATATATAACCTAGAGACGACTTGAAAACTTCCTCTTCTTTGAAGTCAGTTAAAAAGTAGCTGCTTATCTATGAAGATTCAATAACAAGCAAACATTTTCGAACTACTTAGTCCGTTCCACGTACCTTACTTGAGTTCGGTGACAGCAGGATAGAATTAATTAAAAATCAATAGGCGAAAAAGCTATTACGCTTTTTTTAAAGCTTTTGCACTACTTCTAATACTATAGTACTGAGTTACTTGCTCTGTGCCTGCTGTCACTGTCATCATAAGTAGAGTAAACTTGTCTACCAAATCAAATATATCACAGATGTTTATGTTCAATGGCTTCAACTACATTATAATGTTTAATAAATCTCAACAAAAATGTGAACACAGAGCTTTTCTCGCTGCAAAAAGTTCCAGTATAACCCATAAAATCGATTGGCATCTTGCAACGGAAACAATGTTAAAGTTACATCTATTGTCGCGCCGCGGACACCAACACGACTTTTAATCGCATTACGAGAAGTTCGAGAAACTTGTGCCCGGGGTCCAGATTGTAGCATAGTTAGTAAGAAAGTTTCACAGATTGTGTGATAGTAACAGTTAAGAATACCTACTTGTAAGTAAATAGAGGAAACCTCTTTCAAATTTGATAGATTACCTAATGTTTACTCGTATACTACACAAGGTCACTGAACAGATTATAATATAAAACTATTTTTATACGACTAAATGACGAGACAAGCAGAAGGTCCACTTGATGTTAAGCGGTAACTTATCAGAGAACCCTATGGGAAATTAAGCTTTTAGGCAGGGAGTAAATTAATGGAACGAAATTACTGTAACCGATTGGTATAATACCCACATTACACAACTAAATTGTACCTCACTTAACATAATATTAAGTGAGATAAGTAGGTATTACATTTTTAAATTTTTAAGTAGGTACCTACTTACTTAACTGTATATTTTCGTGCCCAAACCGGGGCCATGTTTGACATGTGAACTATTATTGTGTTATATCATCTGTACAAATTACTACAATGTGGTTGCAATAAACTATTTTAACTTACCTTACATGGACCAAAATATTACCGATTCTGATACAATACGTTTATGGGAAGTCTGCGGTGTGATGGCATTTCCGTTTTATGAATGCCGATGGAATGCTATGAAAGTTATTACCGCCGAAAGTTATAAGTTCATAGGTGACCGTGCAAAATTGTCTCGGTATTTTGTCTATTCACTGGTCAGTTAATTTTATGTTCTTGTTTAGTGTTATTTTATGAGTGGCTTATGTACTCGTATTTTCGATAAGTAAATCGAATAGTTTTACTTAAGAAAAAACAAGATACATTTATACATAATATACTGACTATACCTGAATATTTGTCTACAAATACCTTGGTATGGTACTAACTATGCAGTAAGGAAATTCGAAAAATCGGACCTGAGCAGTTAGGTACCTACTTAAATTAAAAGAAACCAAATTCAAGGATTATTATATTATCACACGCGAAATCTGTTACTCCTCCTGCCAATACACAAGGGATAACCAATAAGAAATTTCCGTTAGACCAAAAAAGGTTGACCCATTTGTTTCCGCGAGGGACGCTTTTTTCCTGACAAATTGCCTGAAAGTAATTTTAAGCCCAAGACCAGTTATTTATGTGTATTACTTTAGCTTTATGTTCGTTGAGCTCCGTGTGTTCATTATCTTTCTTCTGTAATGGCACTTGAGTTGCGTCCGTTTTATACTTTACGGCTAAGATTTAATAAAATTATATCCACTGTCCTCAAAACTGGAATGATGCCTCGTTCTTTAAGATAAAAAATATACGTAAATAAACGTTTTATCTATCTATCTATCTAAGATTTTCCGGCATCCTCCTTTTCAATTTTTAGAGTTTCATAGAGTGAATTTTCCAGAAAAGCTGTGTTCAGTCAAAAGTGTATTTATCAATCCTCTGGTTGTAGAAATCTGCCATCTAACCATTCGATTGGGGTATTATCAAAAGTGGAATTTATAAATTGCCCATCAAATTTCACTCTAAACGAGTTGACGATATCATTATGGTTCGCAAATTAAATGACATCCGTTGCAGAGATGACGACTTGACGCAAATTGGACAGGTGTCAGGAGTTAGGAGTGAGTCGAGTCGAGACGCGATCCTTGGATTCTGCTCATCGTTAGAGTAGTAGAGTGAAGTGAACTAGACTTGGAGAATTTCAATCTCGACAAATAGGGATATAGGGTTGTGTGCATCATGGATGTTTCTAAGTTGGTAGAGCCTTCGCAAAACTTTATGACCTCTGTGAAAGTTGCCGCAAATGCATAGGTACTTCGTTTCAGCCGTAAAACGTCCACTACTGAACACATGCCTCGCTCATAGATCTCCATGAGGGGTAGTTGCCATACTCACCACGCTTGGCAGGCGGGTTGGCGAGCGCAGTCCGGGATGTTGGTAGGTACACGAAAAGACGCTGCGGCCCATCTTCCGGAGGTATCCCTTAGCAGGCTCTTACTGCATCCATAGGTACTTGCGCATAGTAAATTCCCTTTCCAAACTGTGTACTGCCACAGATAATATAATACACTGGTTCTGCGCAGCCATTGAAGCTAACTTCACAGAGTTCAAAAGTTTTGCGCGACCTATAGGTATCTTGGTGTAAAAAATCTAAAAAACACTTAATTACCTGCAGTCTGCAGTGCATAGCACTCATTGCCAGTGCGACGTAATACCTAATATTATTAGATTGAATCAAACTGCATCCATAGCCGTAAATAAAAATTAATAAAATAATGCGACAGGATCTTTTATCAATTCAAGAGCCTTCAGACTGTATGAGCACTGTCTGTGTGAGGTGTATCTTGCGGAAACTAAGATCATAACCTAGACCACCGCCACAAGGTTGCTTGCCTCTCGATCTCATATAGGTCACATTTAGAAGTGTTCTCAGGAACTCCACGATCTGATACAACATCTCCATTCCATTCCAGGACAAGCAGACATACAGCGCAGTACCATCCTTCACTCCAAAGTCAAAGTCAATAAGTGTTTATTCAATAGAGCAAAACTCTACTTAGAATAGTCAGTTTACAAAATAAAAACAAAACACATTTTAATTGAATAAAGCACATAAGTATGTAATGAGGCGTTTTCATTATGAAGTAAAAATTTCAAAAATAGTTTCCTCAAACCTTATAGATGGCGTTAGTTTTCATTTAATGGAAGGAAACACAATTTGACAATGACAGCATTTGTAATCAATCACAAACTTGTTTTCTCCGCTTACCAGCTCCATCTGTTTGGTGTAGTAGAAAACATTTTTTTATTTTTTACTGAAAACGGCTCATTGAATTCGTTCGCTTCAGAAAACTTTTTTCCAAGTGAGGGAAAGAAGAATTAATTAATGTGAAAGGCTACTCTATTATATTAGGTTAAACCTGTAAAAATAGATGTAAGAGGGAAATAAATATATAAATAAATTAATGAAAGATATCAGCGTAAATATTCTTTTATTACATCTATTTAAAATCTCTGTTCAACCCTACACACTTGGTAATGGGATGTCAGTGAACCACCTCCAGAGTAGATTCGACAGCGACCGCTCTCGGTATCGCCTAATAAAGGCCCGCCATATGAGATTTCAATTTGGAAACTCAATCCAGACCTCGTTCAGGTCCATAATGAAAAACCGGATTATGGGCTCGGCTTGGTTTGCGGATTAATTTAATAGAAGGTATAGTATAATACTTATTCAACATAGGTGTGCATGTGGTGTGTTTAAACGTTCAGGTCCATAAAATATATTATATACCTACTATATAATATAATATTATGTATAGATAAAGATATTTTTATTATAAAATTGTGTGCAAACATGTACAGGTCTTAAAAATGATAAGTATCAACAATTTGCATCCTTATTATGACATACAATAATTAAGGTTTTCTATACAACAAACAAAGGTATGACATAATATTTTTTTAGATGTATTATATTATATACTTATGTATGATATACTTACAATTTTTTAAGTATTTAAAAGGTAGTTCTTTAATGAATTTAAAAATGACCAAATTGAAGAGGAATTTCTCTTTCAACAGCGTAACACAACTCCTACGAAAACCAGTCGTTTTGTACTGGGGCATACAAGTCGAATGACGAATCTTACGTGGCGATCCGAGAACTGAAGCTTCTCATACAAATAACGTTTGAAATCTATTTTTGATGTAACACGAGGTTTATAATGTACCTATGTGTAGTATGTTAATCGCAGGTATGTAATCTAATGGCAGACAATAGTCTAAGAAACCAATTTGAATTGAAGCCTTGTTTTCAGTAATTTCAGCATTCCCACGTGAGAATACCTTCCTTCATTCTCCCTGTTCAACACGTCATGAATATTCGCGCTTATGCTTGTAATACATCAAATCGCAGACGCCCGCGGTTCTAATCAACGCGAGATAATGAATCCTGCAGTATAGGAACTATGGGCTAATCTATGTTTGATGTTACACGAGGTACTGCTATTCTGTCACTTGTGTGACGTAATTTATGATCCTAACAACATAACCAACTTGGTCGGTACCCCATCAAAAACCGAGAATGTACCCAGAGGGCACCTCAACAATATTCAATTCACGTCCAATTTCACAGTGGGGTTGGCATTCAACCTTCTGCATGTCATTGTCGGTACCAGAAACGGTAAAGCTGTATCCGAATTGGTTATAATAGATTTCGATTGGTGCTGAAACTCTTTCGGCTCTTCAGCTGGCTTAAAGTCACTGAATAGGAAAGCTGGTGTCTCTAATACGATACTGAAGCATCGATATCTTCATCAGAATTGATCCTAGTCTAGCCTTCCAATTATAGAGAACGCCTTGAGTTGGCTCTTGATCGCCTTACATCTAGATTTGATTCGTTCTAAGTAGACATCACAATCCGTTTACCGTTCGCGACCATTGAATACCTAAATCTCTACAGTGGTAGCAAATTACGTATTAAAAAAAATTAAAACACACTTCATACTTTTATAGTTATAGTTATAATAGTTTATTTTAAAGTAACTGTCCCGGCGAACTGTGTACTGCATCAGAATTAACTACTTAATATTATAACTACTACTCCATTACTTCTCTTCAACTACTTCTCTACCACTGACTACTCTGCAACTACACTCCAACTACAATATAACTACTGACTACTACTTACTACTTCCACTACAACTCAAACTCAAACTCAAAAAATACTTTATTCAGTGCGACGCCGCCTGGACCATAATGACGCGTCACAAATTACAAAATAAAACAACACAAATGAATAGAATAAAGCACATAATTGAATCTGTTAACTTCAGATGACACGCGAGTTAGGATAAGAAGCGAACAGAAGAATCTAACTCGGTCGTTACCTATAGTTATCATTTAACAATTTTATTTTGTCTTATGTTACGTTTGATGGACTACTAACTACTACTACTTACTACTTCGACTACAACTACTACTAGATACTTGCTACATCTACTACTACTCTACTACTACGGCTTTACCTTCATTATCCAAAAATATGAACAGCTTGAGTTAAATATTAGTCACAAAATAAAATATTTGAGTTAAAGATTAGTCACCGACAACCATATTATGTCATCCATTGTATAATATAATGACCCTTCTAAGTTATCTTTTTGTGTTGCCACCCCCTTTTTCACCTGTAAAATATGTGTGCACTGTGGATAGGCCACGGTCGGGTTAATTTGAGCGATATCGCTCGCGCCGCGTACTGCGCTCTGCGGGCGATCGCACGGAAAATTGGTCTCCTTCACTATTCGATTACGTACTAAGATCCCATGCGAGATTCCTGCGCGAAAAATAAATTGGGTATCAGGTAGGAATAGTTTTCTAATGTGGGGCCGATTGGTGGGGGAATATTCACAGGTCTGTTGAAGTAAACTGTAAATTATATTATTTCTAGCATGTTTGTATTTACAGTTGTGGGATACACGTTTTGGTTTGGAATTAAAGTTATTTAGTTAAAAATACTCCATGTTACAAAACTCTACAGGGTGTATTATAATAATGTGTACTAACCCGATAAAAAAGAGGCGGTTTCAGCGCATGAAAACTAGTAGTTTTGAAGGCTTAAGAAAAATAGATAGTTCGTACTTTTTCATATTTTTATTACTGGACATTTATAATACACCCTGTGTATTGAAAAAAATATATTTATAAATAACCCCATTGTTTCAAAGAATATTAACTTTCATTACAAAAACCTACCAACATTAAAAATTAGCTGAACATTATAATCGTGTCATTGTAAACTTGGTACGTTCAAGGGAAAGACGAAGTTGACACAAACTCACCAATATTACTCCCATAAGACCACTCTACTTAGGTAGGTACATAAAGATAACATAAAGCGCCATTAGCACTGAGCTTACCTAAGCCGGAGTAACAATGATGAATTTTATATGATCACTGGATTACATAAGCACATTAGATGCCTAGGATAAGGCGTTCGAACATGAGCGTCGGTGAGCCGGGGGACATTCACACGTTCTGGAGATAATTGAGTTTCCGTAATTAGGCACTACTTGCGGCACAATGGCATCTTGTGTGACTAAGAGCCCTAGTTACGTACCGGTCTGTGGTTATTAAATACTGGATGCGTCTCTTTGTTGACTCTTTTGGCGTTATAAATAATAACTTGTGTGGAAGTGAACATTGACCCATCGTAATTTCAGCCGTAAAAAGACCACTACTGAACACAGGCCTCTCTCATGATCTCCGTGAGGGGTAGTTGCCATACTCATCACGCTTGGCAGGCGGGTTGGCGAGCGCAGCACAGGATGTTGATACACGGAAAGACAAATCAAATCATTTATTTGCAAATAGGGGTTGCATTATCCGATAAATTTTCGTATCCGGATAGTTCGGATAGTAGTGAGCCTTACTATTCGGATATCCGAATATTACGGATAATTCGGATAATTTAAAGATATACATAAAATATCAATTAAAACAAGGAAATTGGTTCTTAAAGTAGGGGTAAAATGGTATTTATTATTTTATACTCAAAAAAGTTAGAATTAGTAAAAAAGGTCTACACAAATAACAATAGTATTCGCATATAAACTGATACAACATAGATAATAAAAGTAAGAGTATCGATCAAATAAGAGTATCGATCGGATTGGTTGCAAACTAAAATATCTATGAAATAAAACGGTTTACTTCTTTCCATCGAACAATGTTTTAACATTATTAAGAATAATTCCTCCATAACGTAAATCAACTTGTTATTTTAATAGGTACTCTAACATGATTATAACAAAGAAACAACACAGTCATGAGATCAAACTTACGAGTAGGTACACACACATTTATGTGTGTGATATATCAATCAAATTAAATAAACATCTCAAAACAATTAACATAATAACAATAACAAACAATTACCCCACTAATTAATTTCTAAAAATAATCAACTTATTGGCGAATGCTACACCCTCGATATGTATCGCGATATTTAACGTGATATTTATGTAGTAAAATTTTTGTACCTACCTATACTACAAATACGATACGAATCGCGTCAGTACGACGGTAAATTTTATTGAGTCGTACGTTTCGTATTTCAATAAATAAAGCTATGATGAGTGACAATTTAAATAAAGCTTGCGTTGATATTATATTAGCGATAGCATTGAAAAGACGTATAAAGTGAAAAAAAATGGGCGAAATATTGGTTTCAAGATAGAGAAAAATATACACATCTGAATTTATTTACTCAGATTCGGGAATACCGAGCAATGGACGACTATGAAAATTATTTTCGCATGCCCGATGCTCGCTTTGAACATCTGCTGGAGTTGATTACACCATACTTGATTAAAAAAGATACATTAATGAGAAAGGCTATTACTGTGAGAGAAAAGAATGAATACTGACGCGATAAATATCGATTAGAGAATAGACGCTCGATATTTATCGACGATACTAGATACAGATCGTGGATTTTTGGATTTCTAGAAATCCAGCGATCCATATCACGATAGGTGATATGCTATACCTACTGCACACTCGATAAATATCGTGATCCTGTGTAGTTCTTACATTTTGAACTGCATAAAATATTGTATGCATAAAATATAATATTTCTAAAATGCTGGACGCTGTAGTGTTGTGAATTAGAAAAATCAACTAGGTATCCGTATTATTCGTATTATCCGGATAAAGGTACTCAAATTATTCGGATATTAAAATTAGCGGATATCCGGATAATTCGAATATCCGGATATCCGGATTGCAATCCCTATTTGCAAACATAGGTCAAAGAGATATTGAGTGTTTATACAGGTTCCAGATATGTTTTACCATAGGGTATGCAAATCTTTAACAGGTCAGTTTTACCTGGCTTAACTTAGAAGCTAATTTTACATTTTAAATTATTTAAAAATTAAATAAAATTGCTTATTTAAATCCGTTTATTATGCATGCATGCTGTGACTGCCTGTAATTCTACGGAACATTAGATTTACTATTAATATTACTAATAAGCTTATAACCTTGTTTTAACATTGGTAATTGATGTTGGCAGAGGCGGCTCTAGCCCTTGTGGCGCCCGTGTGCCACCAGTACCCTGGCGCCCCCTAGTAGGAGCGGGGTCAAAATGGAATACTTACAGTTATATTTTCATACGAAAATTCGGGTGCAAATAGTGCAATTTTAAATGATGTCAAGAAGCTTTTTAGGAAGGAAGGGGTTACCCTGCTCTCCCATCGAGTATTTGAGAGTGGTTTTAGACTTAAAGTTGGCACATCTTTAGCAAGTATTTGCCAACGTAACATAAATAAATAACATATATAACATAAATAGTAACATAAATTTCTTGCACAATTGAAAATAAATTTACTATTTCTAATGAACCTTTAGCAGCGTATTCACTACCAAATTTAGGCTGTGTGTCGCACATGGTACATAAAATGCGCGCGGGTTTATATCTGAAATTAGTTTTTAAAGATCTATATTTTTCCCTTTCATATTTGCACCATTATCGTAACCTTAAACACGCATATCTTGTATGTCAATTTCGTTTGAGATTAAAAAATCTAACAAAAGTTGAGTTAAACCCTGGCCAGTAGTGTCTGTAATAGGAAATAAAACCGGGCAAGAGCGAGTCGGACTCGCGCACCGAGGGTTTCGTGCCATCATACAATAGAAAAAAAAAGACAAAGACAAAGGCGGTTTTATATTTGTTGGAGAACCTTGACAGCGCTATCTCTTGTCTGATAGCGGAACTTATAATATGTAGATTTTTACACTTACGATGATTTCTAAAAAAGTATGCTAAGTAGAGAGTTAGTAATAAACCTATTAAGTTTACATACACATCTATTAGGTATAAAAGTATCACGGGTTTATCTGTGCAAACTTCGGAGATAAGGAACGGTCTTTTTTTCAACATTTTTGTAAATATCTCAAAAACAATACGGCTTAAAGGAAAAATAAAAACTGTTTATTAATGTGCAAGTGAATACCTTTCATATGATACCCCCACATCACCTAGTAACACACAATTTTTTTGAAAACCCCCCTTTCAACCCCCTTGTCTAAAAACTATGCAAATTAGAGAGTTCGCTATAATTTTCCTATAAAGTTTACATACACTTCTATTAGCAATAAAAATATCACGGGTTTATCTCTGCAAACTTAGGAGATAAGGGGGGGGGGGGGAACGGTCGTTTTTTCTACATTTTTGTAAATTACTCAAAAACGATACGGTTTGAAGAATAAATAAAAACTGTTTATTAATGTGCAAATGAATACCTTTCATATGATACCCTACACGGCCTAGTAACTTCACTTAAAAATTTTGAGATCCCCTTTCTGCCCCCCTGCAATCAAAATGAGTATATTTTTTGACATTTTTATATATGCTATCTTAGTAAAAAAGTGTTGTCTTTTACCATTTCAAATTTCAAGTCGATAGCATTAGTAGTTCTCGAGATATCCAGTTGTGACAGACAGACAGACAGACAGAGTGATTCTATAAGGGTTCCTTTTTACCATTTTGGTCCGGAACCCTAAAAATCCAGAAAGTGTTATTTTGCCTTGTTGTTGCTTGCATTTAAAAGAACGTACCGTACCTACGACAACCGATATTTGTTCTTCGTGTGCAATATCTGGAGTGCAATCTAAAATAATTGAAAAATATCTGGATTATGTCAATTGCAAAAGAATAGCTTTTTTTATTCTTTCTCCTAATAATTGTATTACTTATTTCATTCTGAATATTATGGCCAAGATTTGAGTTTTGAGTTTTGGATAAGGGCAATGTGTTCCGCAAGCACATTATCAAAATTAGAGGTATATTCAACCAGCTTTAAAAAGTTACCATTATCAGAATCGTATTTTTTTTCGGATCTTCCCCGAAAAGCCAGACATTGCCTAGCTAAAAAATGAAGAATGTTAATTATTCGTTCGAGTACTGCAACCCAACGTTTTTTTTCCTGTTCATCCGGCACGCGCCGGACCGACACTACGCCAACAATATAATCATTAACCTATAATCTGTTGTGTCGCATTAGAGGGCGCTCGGCGCCCCCTTAGACCCGGCGCCCGTGTGCGCCGCACACCCTGCACTATAGGTAAAGCCGCCTCTGGATGTTGGGAGAGTATACAAAATATTGAATTACTCTCCCAACATGTACAAGTAGGTAGGTATATAATTTGTAGTCCAGATTGTGTGTTTGATAGCATTGTTTGTCAAATTGCGTGGGAAAATAACTGGGAATAGGTTAATTTATACGTAACACATATTTAACCGTATTACTTTTATTACCTATTGCCCAAATGAATAGGTACGTTCGAGTCACGGTCAAAAGTATAGGAAATGTCAAGGTTTGAAGTCTCGTCTGTGTCGAAATTGCTTTCAATCAATTAAGTCACCTAGACTCCCCTAGAAGTCCGTCTGACACATGGCTCTCCCATCTGAACGGCGCCAGGCGATCATGTGTGCAAACTATCGTGATTTTATTTCCACTTGTGTCCTTATTATAAATGCTAGATAGAATGTAATGTTAATATTCTGCCTGTTTAATTGAGAATTTTGCTCCATAAAAAAAACCCTTCTAAAATTCCAGTTGTAAATTTGGTTGATAAAAACTTGGGGCAGTGGTTCAACTAGTTGGGGGGAAACTGTGCCCCAAAGTAAGTTAGTCCCAGTTTTTTTAAGATGCGGGGGCAAAACTTTGCCCCCCATTTGGAACTGAAACCTACGTCCCTAAAACGGTCAGGAAGAGAAGAAAAGTCAAGGTTTTAAAAGTCTCGTCTGTCAGGTGTCAGGCGCTCAGGTGGAAACGGTCGTTATATCAATGCATAAATTTATTTATTTATTCAAATTGCTGAATGGGCTTACAGATGAATCCAAGGCGGGACACTATAGGTACTAATAATATAAATATATCGACCTGTGAATTGATTTTACCAATAAAATGAATTTCTGTATACAATAGAAAAAAAATAGCAAACCTGAAAACTTAAAAATTAACAATAAATAACACATTGATGTCAAAAATTGTTAGCAGATACAAGAACAAAAATTCACTAAAAGATTAGTAACTGTAGCAGATATACCGATTTCAAATTAGATAATAATAAAACCGGGCAAGAGCGAGTCGGACTCGCGCACCGAGGGTTCCGTGCCATCATACAATATAATATATGATAAAGGCGGTTTTATATTTGTTGGAGAATCTTGACAGCGCCATCTCTTGTCTGATAGCGGAACTTATGTAGATTTTTTACACTTTCGATGATTTCTAAAAAAGTATGCTATGTAGAGAGATTGTAATAAATTTCCTCTAATCTTTACATACACTTCTAATAGCAATAAAAGTTTCAGAGGTTTATCTCCGCAAACTTCGGAGATAAGGGGGGGGAACGCTATTTTTTTCAACATTTTTGTAAATAACTCAAAAACTATAAGACTTAAAGAAAAACTAAAAACTGTTTATTAATGTGCAAAAGAATACCTTTTATATGATACCCCACATCACCTAGTAACTTTCCAAAAATTTTGAAAACGCCCCTTCCACCCCTCTTGTCCAAAAAACTATGCAATTTAGAGAGTTCGCTATAATTTTCCTATAAAGTTTACATACACTTCTAGTAGCTTTAAAAATATCACGGGTTTATCTCTGCAATCTTCGGAGATAAGGGGGGGGGGGGGGGGGAAGGTCGTTTTTTCAACATTTTTGTAAATAACTCAAAAACGATTTGGCTTAAAGAATAAATAAAAACTGTTTATTAATGTGCAAATGAATACCTTTCATATGATACCCCACACGGCCTAGTAACTTTACTTAAAAATTTTGAGCCCCCCTATCCGCCCCCCTGCAATCAAAATAAGAATATTTTTTAACATTTTCATATATGCTATATTAGTAAAAAAGTGTTGTCTTTTACCATTTCAAATTTCAAGTCGATAGTATTAGTAGTTCTCGAGATATCCATCTGTGACAGACAGACAGACAGACAGACAGAGTGATTCTATAAGGGTTCCTTTTTTACCATTTTGGTTCGGAACCCTAAAAATAGAACAAAAAAAAATGTCAAGTCATAATAATTAGTCTAGCATCAGGTGCAGTCAAGAAAAGTGTTTAGCAAATGGTATAACTCAGCAATATTGTCGGAGAACACGTCGGCATTGGTTGCGGAGACAAACTGATTTATAAGGTCGAGCGCTCGAGGAGTAGGCGCGGCCGCTCCAGCACGAGTGCGGACTCCTTGTGGACGCGCAAACAGTGCAAGACGACTTTATCATCGTGAGGATCCCAGACTATAGAGCCGAATTCAAGGCGGCTACGAACGTATGCATTGTAAGGCACATGCGCTGCTTGGAGATCTGGGAAATTCCAGGTGACACACATAACAAAGCCCTGCTCTTGAAACAAGAGACACGTAAACGAATGAGCAACAGATGGGGGGTCGTTAATCATTAAAAGAAACAAAGTCGGCCCGAGAGTGCTACCCTGACTTACTCCAGAATGCGTATAATGTGTTCGATACGCATTGCTGTAGAGAAACACACTGGAAACGGTTACTCATATAGCTGGCAAAAAATGTAAGTAGTTTTGGGACGAAGCCCATAGAAGCCATTTTTACCAGAAGGATGTCATTGTCTACGAGATCGAATGCCTTCCTAAAATCAAAGTACGTGACATCAACCTGTAAGCCCGAATCCATAAATGATAACACAAAGACAACATTGATGTGGTTTGTAACTGTAAACCTGGCGGTATGGAAACCATGTTGAGAATCAGCAAGGCGTCCGGCAACCTGGCACCGAATCCCGTAGTCTAACATTGTCTCGAAGATTTTTCCGAACACCGAGGGGATTGCAATCGGTCTGTGTGTGCATGTCGATAGCTACACTCGAACCGCCTTTAGGCACAGGAGTCACCTTAGAGATCTTCCATCGAGCTGGGTAACGGGATACTTGAAGAGATAGATTGCATATAAAGAGAAGAGGTTGCTCGAAAGCTACCCTAGTCCTTCACAAAGTATGCTGGGATCAGGTCTGGGCCTGCCGAGGATCTCGGCTTGTTTTAAGCCGAATGAAGCTTGAATGCTCGCTGTAAGTTCCGTACTTGTTGACTAAGTGGTCAACCAGCATTTTATTTTAAATTCATTATCTTTGCAATTGGGTGGCAAGTATACGACGTAACACAAAAATTTCACATTCTTCCACGAAACACGTACAATTAAAAGTTCCATTTCACTAGTAAGCCCGTCAATATTGGTAATACCTACTTATTATGGTACGTACCTACAATAAATTATCTACTGGAAAATTCTGTTGATTTTTAAGAAATTTGTAGTCTATCATAATCATCTTGTGTCGCATACAGCAGCCGCTAGTGCCTGCTAAAAAGAGTAACCACGGAAGACTAGCGCTGTGGCAGGATGTATTCTGACTCAGCTTACGCTGAGTGGTGGCCATTTTGGTGTCATTAATTTTAACATTTTGTTTGTTTCCATCTTTACAATGTTACAGTAATTATGTTCACGAAATAAACTTAAGTATTTTTATCTATGAATAAATGAATGAACGAATGAATATATCTTTATTGTAAACCAAAACTAAAATTAAATAAAGTACGAAACTTCAAATAAACACAAATGCACAATGGGCGGCCTTATCGCTAAGAGCGATCTCTTTCAAGCAACCTTTGCATGGACAGAAAAGACTAAACAATATAAAGACGGTGGCGTACTTAGAGGTCAATAAATAGGAGAAAGATAAAAGGAGAGATAATATTAAAATATATACAGATATAAGTAATGGAAACAGGAAGTGCGTTCCAGAGTCTAGTGGCTTGAATGGTGAAAGAATCACCATAGAACTCGGAAGTATGGATAAGAGTTTCCAGCTGACGAGTGTCAGAGGACCGAAGGGATCGAGGATGGGAACTATGAAGGAGCTTAAAGCGATCTTTGAGGTAGGATGGAGTAAAAGGGTAGAAAAGTATAGTGTAAAGGAGGTTTAGGATATGAGCATTGCGGCGAAGTCGGATAGCTAACCATTTGAGCATACTACGATCCTCAGATACATGGTCAAACTTACGCAAGCCAAATATGAATCTAATAGAATAGTTCTGAAGACGCTCAAGCTTGTCGAGTTGTTCTTCAGTCAAATCTGGGTAGCTGGCGTCAGCGTAGTCTAGAATATTTAAGATGCAACAAGGTCTATGCTAGCGCAAATTTGGTGGAAGTGGGAAGAAAATTACCGAGCTGCTTCAAAGAGGCACCCGCTCCAAAGGTTTTCCGGCTTAACGCTGTCATTTGTGGCACCCATAAATGACATTTTTCTATCCATGATAACTACTAGAATTTTCACGGTTTCACTTATACCTATATTTACGCCGTCAAACATTACTGGTATCTATCTTACATACCAATCTTTTCCGATAAAATAGTGTGAGTCAAAGGAGAGTGATTTAAAAATAGAGTCCTTCTCACTTCTCTACATTAGTCTGTCTCACTGTCTGACACGTAGTTAGTACGGTTTCCTAAGAAGGGCGCCGGGCTCTTAAATGCAAACGGCTGTGATTTCATTTTCGACTGCAATCCGTATTTGACTGCCTCCATGGTTCTGTTGGCCTAATAGCAGACTGATACGCCTGTGGATACGCCGGAGGTAGCGGGTTCGAAACCTAATGCGGCACAATTTTTTGTTATAAAATATCAATAATCTGCTGCTAAGGGACACCTCAACATAGCCGATACTGCGCTCGCCAATCGTGGTGAGTATGGCATCTACCCCTCATGGAGATCCATGAGGGAGGCCTGTGTTCCGTAGTGGACGTTTTATGATGGTTCAGCATCTGGTACCCGTACCACAAGCTCTGCTTATTTTGGGGCTTTGCTGTGTGAAATGTCCAGTATTATAAGTGGACAAATCAGGTCAACTTGACGAAAATCAATTCGGTAGATGTGCGTGTAAAATAAACTTCAGATTTTAATTAAAAATCGGAAACCCATAAAATTCTCCGACAAAATAATTTCCTGTTGATAAATAACTGAATTCGAGCAAGATTCGTTATTAAAACCAAATAGATGGCCCTCGAGCCGTTGAAACATAAAACACACTGTCAATTCAATATAGGCCAGTGTGCAAATTTAAAATTGATCCACAGTTTTCGGCTCCTCTACTTTTTCGACGGCAACCCTTGTGATCAGGAGGCCTACTCTTGAACGCAAAATGCGATTAATCGCAATTGTAATCAAGCCAAACTAGTGCTTATGGCCATTACGTTAAAGATTGCCGTTCTGACGATAATATCGTAATCGTTTTCAGGGCGGCGAGCCACATCAGGGCGGCGAGCCACATCAGGGCTCATGTTAGAAATACAAACGGTCAGGGTGACTCAGGAAAGGGTCGCCGTCATCGAAATCGATGAGGAGGACTATATATTTATCATTATCACCTAACTATAGGTAATTACCAATTTTCCAGTGAACTGAACGGTAAGACCGAATGATTGACCGCTTTAATCAGACCGTGAGTGAATGAACTGGAAAAAACGCGGGAAAAACTGATTGCATTGAATCAATTCATTTACGACGACTTCTCGGCTTTTTTTGTTGTCACCTTGTGAAACCGAAGTTTTTACCGAGGTCCGGACCCTAATCGCTTCACGCTTCGATTCACGCCCCAACAGACTTTAATTTAGGTAGGAAAAGTGAGGTTAGTAGGTATTTAGGGAATTGAGATGTCATTGAACAAACCAAA
This sequence comes from Pasiphila rectangulata, assembly GCA_963082625.1. Classification (NCBI taxonomy): domain Eukaryota; kingdom Metazoa; phylum Arthropoda; class Insecta; order Lepidoptera; family Geometridae; genus Pasiphila; species Pasiphila rectangulata. Next base: position 21,129,086 of record OY720240.1, on the reverse strand, counting down.
AGGGTCTACGGTCAGCATAAATGTACCTAGTAGGTTTTTATATACATAAACTACTTAATAACGAGATTAAAGCCGAAGGCCCATCTGATGTTTAGCGGTAACAAAGTCAATAAGTGTTTCTTCAATAGAGCAAAGAACTACCTACATGTGGCAGAAACCTAATCTCTCAACTTGTAAATCAAAAAAGTTGCTTGGATGTACTAACGGAGTACCTAGTTTATTTTTCACAAGGGATTAGAATATAATTGCCAATACAAAAAGGGCATACAATCCTGTGAGAAAACCGTTCGTAATGGCGTGCCTAGTGATGTGGCCACTTATCACTCAGTATTTATCAAAAATCACCAGGGATATGCTCACCACACCACCCCTCCCACGGAGACAAACAAACCAGGCCCAAAATAATTGAACCTAAACAATAACACAAAAATAAAACTTATTAAACACATGCAACCCAAATCAATCAAAATTCTTAAATCTAACGCGTCTGCCCAAGCGTGTGGTATAGGTAATATGGCTTTATTACAGGCGTATCAATCTTAACTGGCTGTTGCGGAGTCGAGAGCCTAGGCAAAACAACCGGTCGTGAGTCGTGAAAGCTGAGTAGGTAGAAGGAAGCGGTTCGATTTGTGTAGGTTAAAGATCCGTATGATCAATAAAAGCAGGCTTAAGTCTATCAACACTGACGACATCTTTGTTTCTTTTTACCAAAAAAGTAAACGTCTTACCGTCGCGTGAGCGCTCCGTGACTTTGAATGGTCCGGTGGCTGCAATGACCGCCGGATGGCACCTATCATCCCTTAGAAAAACATGTGGGGTAGTCGAAACATCCTTAAAAATAATTGAAGATTTTACAGGTGCAGGTTACATTAGGTACTTATCTGACAACTTATTGCCGGTACCAAAGCACCAGCTGCACCAAACCCTTGATTCAATTACCTTTTAATTCACACCCACAGTTTCCATTACCCTACTACTATAAGTAAATGTTAATTTGGTGTAAAACTGGCCATTCATTCACTCAGAACGAGCACTTCAAGGGGTGCAGGGGTGTTTGGAAAGCCTTCAATTTGTCCCACGGTAATTAGACAGTGTCTCGAGATGGATGCAAACGCTCTGTAGGTATGTCTACCATGAGTTGTCATGTCACTGTTAGATCGCCTGCCGTTACTACAGTAGGTACCTAGTAATAGCAATAGTACTTTACTTTGCTATGACATCTGTCAGATTTGTAACTCATGGTACCAAATTCTAAGCAAATGAAGTCCAAACTACAGTCGCTGTAATATAGTTTACTGCGTATTTTAGTACCAAATTCTCCGCTAGAGGCGTACAAGTTTTCATAGATTTTTTTAACTACAGTCGCTAGCGAGTAGGTATATATTGTGAAAACTCATGGTAGACCTACGGTACAGCTCTCGTCTGTTTAATTAGAATAATTCTTGGTATCTAACCAACATAGGTAAGACCCTGCCAGGAAGTGAACACCGTAACTATTTATAACCTATTTATTTTTATAAAATATTATTAAGTACCTACTAAGTTACTCAAAGTTCAAGATGTTTATTATAACCATGTAGTAACATAACGATCTTATAACATAAAAGTACCTATCATACATGGACCTAGCTAGGGCACAACAATTTTAGGATGCTCATAAGTATCTAGAAGTATCATCTTCAGCGTCAGCTATCTGTCAGTGATAGTCCCGTCAAAATTGGTCTGGACCAACGGCTGGCCGTTTCAGAGATCAAACAAACAGACAGAAAAATAATTAAAAATTATGTAGGTACATATTGGTTATAGGTATCGTAGGTATTTTATGTATTATGCAAAAAGTAAAAACGCAGTTATTTTAACTGTACAAACAGTAATTTAAAGATAACTCTACGAAACCTACAATCAAGAAGACCCCGTAGTGAGCACCGTAACACCGACTCCTGTTTTGATTCAGGCTCATAATGATGCACCCAAGTTTTGTCTCCAGTAACAATCCGGTTCAAATTTTTGTCCTTATTCCCGCTACAGAGCTCCAAAAACTCGCGTGAGCACTCGACGCGCTGCTGTTTTTGAACCGCCGAGAGCATTCTCGGCACCCATCTTGCGCTGACCTTAGACATGCCAAGATAGTCGTGGAGGATACTCAAAATGGTTGTAGACGATACTCCAACTATTTCTGCAAGTTGTTTTTTTTAATCGAGCATCTTCCAGTACAAGTTTTTCTACTTTTTCGATGATGTTTGAGGAGGTGGCCTCCATCGACCGGGCCGGGCGGTCGTCTTCTTCAATTGACTCCCTGCCTTGCTTTAATAAACCAGTATTGCTTTTCCAGGGCAAGAGTACCCGTAAACAGATAACATTTCTCCCAAAATTATTTGAGGTGTTTTCCTTGCTTGGTAAGGAACTTTATAACAGCACGAAACTCAATTTTAGCTTTAGCGATTTTTTCCCGACTGAACTGCTAATTTAGTAATAACTTTAAGTGTAATGACTCGATCCGGCGGATCGTATACTCACGCGGACTAAAAGTACACGTGGGGTGGAAGTTCCGGGCGTGAGCCCCTTCCTGCTAATATCTTAGGAGATACTATCAGTTTTAAAATAACTCGGCAGCACTAGCAAAGTTGGTGGGTCAGTTAGGTAGGTACTTACCTCCTGTACTTACACATGCCAGGGATATCCCCTGGCAGATTTTTATTGCATCCACGAAGAAGCAACATTCTACTGCCGCGCCGATATACTGTAATCAGAGATGAGTTTGCTGACCGTACCGCACGCACACTAATGACTTTTTTACTAGACTAGTGTGCGTGCGTCGGCAGTATTGTAAACACACATTGAAGACAATGCCCGAGTTTTTGGTGTGAGGGCTCTTATAACGATTTAGGTATATCAATGGTTCTGCAGAATACATTTTTTATTTCCTATTAACGGCAAAATTTTAAGTCAATCACCCAAAACGTGTTTTCCCCTTTGGTTTTCCCATAGAAATTCGCATCCCCTTTTTTACCGGACCTTACGGATGAATAGAATAGAATAGAAAAAGTTTTATTGTTATCACAATCACTTAGGTACATTACAGATACAGTTATTTAATTACATGATAGAGAGGTGAAAACAATAAGGCTACCCCTCAGCATTTGCTGCATCAGCACAAGGGCTGCTGGAGCGCTGGTTTTCAGTGGCCTTCGTCTCCTGTTCACGACCTTCGGGAATAGTGTTAACTTTGGAAACCGAGCGTTTAGTTAGAGACTAGTAGGTAAAAGAATTTGAATAACTTTTGAAATCCAATGAAATAAGTTTTCTAAGGTCCTTAGTTTTGGTCAGACAACTTTTTAAATGGAAACAATTTTTGAAGTTTTTAATGAAAACACCTTTCACTAAAAACTTCAAAAATTGTTCCCTCGAACCTTATAGATGGCATTAGTTTTCTTGTCTTGTATTTTTATTTAATGGCTTTTTGTGTTTAGTTTTACACAATTCCGCCAGTGTCAAGTTTATGAATTTTTATAATAATTGGCTGGCCATTTTTTGTCGATCGTTAAAAAAAATCTATACTTATAGTTTTCTTTTACTGGTAGGAAACACAATTTGACAATGACAGCAATTGTGATTAATCACAAACCTGTTCTCTCCGCTTGCCATGCCAGCTCCATCTGTTAGGTTAAGTAGAAAACACTTTTCTTTTTTATTGAAAACGGCTCATTACTTCATTCTTTTAAAAATTAACAAGCCGTGGGGCGCCGGCAGTAGAATGTTGCCCCTACTCTCATGCCCGTGGATGCAGTAAGAGCCTGCAAGGGATACCTCCGGAAGATGGGCAGCAGGGCAGGCTTTCCGTGTATCAACATCCCGTACTGCGCTCGCCAACCGCGGTGAGTTTGGCAACTACCCCTCATGGAGTCCCTCAGAGAGGCTTTTGTTCATTGGTGGACGTTTTATGTCTGAAATTATGAAATACAAGTTTTATGCGGTTTTTCCCCAGTTGGTACTACTGGCGTTAAACGGATTGGGGAGAGAATTACAGTTAATGATGGGGAGTCCCCATCAGTAACCGGTCTTATGAAAACTTAAAGTCTGGGTTGACATCAGTCTCTGTTAAGAGCTGATTTTATTCGATAGAATAATGAGCGGGAATTTTTAATTGATGCCATTTTAAACTTTTTTATTTTATGGCACAGTCTGGCTTGTATAAAATTAAAGTTACCCTCGCTCGACTTTCGATCCGGTTCGAAACCGTCCGTGCACCAATATTATTTATTTCTTGAAAAGTGTATCGGCATCACCGTCATAGTGGCAAAACTCACGACTTAGGCTGCGTCCCCAGTGGGTAAACTGTTAGCGGCGGCGTATGGGTTTAGTACTTTTTTTTTTAATTTATTTATTGAATTAAGAAAACAAACTGAAAAAGAATTACAAGTTATTACAGCATCAAAAAACCGCTAAGGTTTGTAAAGAGCTATAAGAGTTTACATAGTGGCAATAAAAATAAATAAAGTCTCTAACAGTACAATGCAAGTGCAGGTACTACAAAAAGATATTTGGGTAGTAACAGATAACAACTAATAAAAAAAACGGATCAAAGGTTAGCAATGAAATAAGATTTTAGTTTTACTTTTATGTTCGTCATATTAATAGTATTTATGATATTTATGATTTACTTAGTACGCCCTTCCATATATTTCAGATAGTGTCCACAGTTTGCATCGTTACGTGCGCTGAGACTGTCTCAGTGAGCGGCCGACTCCCAGCAAAACCGGTTCCGGCGGCGGCGATATGGTTGTTCGCCGGCGGTAGTGAGTTCAGTTCAGTATTCAGTTCCGCAAATTTGCGGCGTGTTTGCGTCTCACTTAGTCGGCGGCTAACAGTTAGCCTACTGAGGACGCAGTCTTAGCTTCAGAAGTATATGTTCTTTCCTCTGACTAATAGCCGACTAAGCTGCTGGGCAAGCCTAATCCATCTTACGATGCCTAAGGCGGAGGTTCGTCCCCTACAGCATAAATAAAACTAACTGATGGTGTATAAATAATCTATAATAGATGTCAAAAGCCTTACACCATTCTTTATTACCTAAACTATACGGTTGATTTTACATACTAAGAATAAAACAGGTACTTATTACTTTAAAACTTTAATTAGACCTTCACAATACAAAATCATAAAATACATCGACACCTAAAAATATCAGTCATTAAATAAGAAGCATACTTTAAAATAATATTATTCTAAAACTAAATTGGCAAAACATGTTTTAAAGACGTTAGGTACTACAAGCATTTACAATTATTTCATGCTTAATGAATTTCTAAGTACATATGTAATATTTTTATTAAATAGATGCCTACTTTAGGAAAATTAAACTATTTAAAGCTACTAGTTTTCCAAGATGCTACCTATAAGTATAGTAGTATTTTATTCCACTTAGTGTTTAGACAACAGGTCGCATTGTAGGTCCTTTAAGGTTTAGATAAGTACTAAGATACCTAGATAATTTTCTGAATGTTTAGAATCAAAAGTAAACAAGCTACATAAATTCCTATAAAAATACATCCGTAATGTATAAATATTAAATTATTAATGTATTTTGCTTCGTTACAAAACTATTAATGCTATATGGTACTTAAAAACAATAAAACTCTTTACTGCTAACATAAAATTATTGTAGAAAGACAATTCAGGTAAAAAAATAACACAATTATCACTTATCAAAACTAATTTAAACAATGTCAAAATAGTATAGAATTTAGTACAAAAAAAGTAAGTCAAAGGAACCACCTTCAATAATTAAAATTAAATGTATACCTACTGATGCGGTCTGCATTAGTAGGTATTTACGCCTTGCATAATCGTTCGTTAAGTAGGTACTCTATAGCTATTAAATAGTTCTTACTAAGAGCCTTTTGATAAAAACGAGTGAATGACATCTCAGATATAAAAAAACAGTCATCGAACTTATAAGCATGAAATCATTAACACATATTTACTGGGTATTTATCGCGTTATATAGCTTTTTTCCAACGTTTCGACAAGATTGCATCTACGAGTATCGTGGTGTTCCATTCGCGCAGATAAATATGTGTAAATAATGTGTCGTGATCGTAAAGTTTAAAAAAGTCAATCCGTGATATGTATGTCATCTTCAGTTATATATAACATTTTCGCAAGTTAGCAACCCAAAATATTTAGTATAGATAGCTAATAAGCAGACGCCTGTGATTTCTGATCTCTTTAATATAATTTACAACATTGTTGGTCAAACTCCCTGTGTATGTGTTTAGAAACACAGAATTCAATACAAACTAATGTATAGAACCGTATTCACACACAACAAAATGACAACTCAAACATCGAAGTTACGAAATTCCGATTAAATGTTCATTTAAACATCCCATAACGCAATATTGCCTCGAGTTTACAACGCAGTATAAGGTGCCCCAGAATATGTGTTAATTCGCAGACTAGCAAGGATTATTTAATAAGACTGCCTTGAAGTAGTTCCGCGGTAGATAGACTCGCAACTTGCCACTTGGAATTCTAATGGCATTTTGAAATGTGGGCATGTATAGAACCCGACTCGGATATATCTCTTAGGGTGATGACACCAATAATGGACGTTGAACTAGTCATGGACATTTTTTTCTGTTAGCCAAAATATGAATCGGCCTTTGTTTTAAAATGGTCTCCGAGTGAAATGTAGCTGTCCGGCGTGTTACCACAAAATCCAATTTTATTGCTAAAATCGTTAAGAAGTAAGTATTATGATTTATTGATGTGTTATTTTATCGAAATACAATAGAATAAAAGGGAATTGAGCTAATTCTTATGTCAAGGCTGGGTCGTTTTTTTACGCACCTTGTTCATGACTGGTTTTGATATCTCATGAAATCCTTTAATGGACATGTGTCGAAGGTTAGTTTTTCATGTTTTTTTTTATTTTTAGCTTTAAAGTATTTCTTTTGTGGTTCTAAATAAATGAAATGTTATGATTTTGCAATTGATATTTATTTTCCAATAATGGACAACGTGTCCATGACTGGGTATTTGGAGGTGTCAATAATTGGTGATCTTTATTTTGTTCTAGATATATCTCTAGGGAGAGCATGGGATGAAGTTCGAAAGGGAGAAAAAATTGCAGCAGCTGCGTTAAGGTTTGGTGTTCCCCATATAACCTTGTAAAACAAAGTATTGGGAAAATGTCCAGCTGAGTGTTCGATGACACCTCAACCATACTGATGAAGAGCAGATATTAGTAAAATGGTTGCTGGGAATGAGCCAAAGGTATTTTCCGGTCAATAGAGTACTTTTTACAGAGAGCGTCTAAAAATTATTACTGAGCAAGGAAAGGCAAATCCCTTCACTGATAACAAACCCGGAAAAAAGTGGTTTTCATCTTTTTTAAAACAGCACCCTGACATTACTGAAAAGACAGCACAAAACCTTTCGAAAGCGAGGGACGATGTAACAGAAGAAGACATCCGAAAATGGTTTGAAGAAATAAATACATATTTTCAACAAAAAGGCCTGAGTGAAATTTTGAATGATCCGAGCCGGATTTTTAACACTGATGAAAGTGCATTTTTTTATCCCCGAAAGCTGGCCGAGTACTTTGGCAAAAAAGGTGAAAAACATCTTTATCAATTTTGTGGCAACGAAAAGGAGCATCAATCTTACAGTATAAATAACTGCTAATGCTGCTGGTCAACTGGCACCTCCAATGGTCGTTTTTAAATATGAGAGAGTGCCGGCTCACATATCTGCCACGGTCCCTGATCATTGGGGCATAGGGAAATCCGAATCAGGATGGATGTGCGGAAGCACATTTTATGAGTTTATCACAAATATATTTAATCCCTGGCTAGAGCAATAGGATATTCAAAAACCAGTTCTTTTTTTTGGATTTTGGTTACAAGTCACATTTAACCTTGCTCCTTTCAAATTTTTGTTCCGCTAATAGAATGGAGCTCATTGCTCTGTACACCAACTCAACTCATATACTGAAGATTTAGCAGTGTTTCGTCCATTGAAAGTGGCTCGGAAAAAAGAAGTTTCTAAATGGCAACTGGACCATCTTGGCAAGTTCTGAAAAAAGAACATTTTGCTCCAGTGCTCAAACAAGCAATTTGCTCAATATCTGAAGAATGCGTTCGCAATGGGTTCAGAGCAGGAGGTCTGCACCCTTTTGGGCCGGACTACATTGACATGAACAACATAAAAAAACGCCAAGTTTACGAAGAAGTTGACCCAAAGCAAATCTAATTTGTTAAATACTTGGAAGACATGAGCATGCAATGCATGTGACAATTTACTCTGTCCACCATGGACTGGATAATGGTGATCTAATAATGGTGATGACATGTCAATAAACGGGTGTCCATAATTGGTTATGTCCATGAATGGTGGTCCATTACTGCATTTCTGTTGTACATTACTGGTGTTTTTGGTATTGTTTTTTTTAGTTTTTTTTACAAATTGTTCAAAAAAATGCCGATTAAAAAATGTTTACCAAAACAGCTTCCTTAAAATGTCCATGATTGGTGCCATCACCCTACTACATGTCTATTGACTGAGAGTTAATCCATCCAACGCTGGCTCAGACCCTGCAGTACCCTATGGGGTGAACTAGTTGCTGACGCTGTATAAATCATCTATATAGATGTGCAAGGCCACTTTACTAACCACCTAAAAATAACGCTCTCTTGTAGGTATACGGTTAACACTCTGTATCTTCGTAGATCGTAGGAATTACTCCATAAATAAGCATCTTCGTAATGATTAAACAAGTAAAGAAGATTAGTGTAATTGCATTTCATCGTAATGTTTAGTAATATGGCGATATTAGTAACTTCTTGGGTATCTATAGGTTTAATGAATATATTTCGGCTTTTACCACATACCTAACCTTATCATCATCTTGCTGACGTTTCGTAGACCATTTAGACTTTAGAGGCCTTTTCTTATGAGCACGAGACGAGAACTGATTTATAGGTTTCTATCGTACGACTTTTCGAAAATAATGAATTAGATCTGCGGCACCTTATACATACATTACATCTCTTTATAAATAGGAATGTGAGGGTGGAATCTGATATTACAGTTTTAGAAAAATCTCATATTGAGAAAGACATCACTGAATCTCCTTCAAGAGGTCAATTAATGAGAATTCTAAGAAATATGTGAAGCGTTTTAACTACGTTTTAAGAACATTTTACAGCTTATGCAGGGTGGGGCAAAGTTTTGGCCCCTTGAGGTTAGCTACCGTTTTTATAGTTATAAAATTTTGTTCTAAGGAAACTATAGGTTAATGTTTAATTGTATTTTCAGATTTTCTAAGCAAGTACAGGTAGCCCAACATATTACCTTTATGGAGCCAAAATTTTGCCCGAATCTGTTTAACTTAAGGTATTTCTTTCATCATCATTGAGGCTGTCTGTATCAAGCAAATTTAGGGTAGAATTTTGATCTAAAGGAGGCCCGCACCTATCGGCCTACCACTTCGAATATGGCCTTATGGTACATAAAACGTTTTGGTGTTTAAAACAATATATGGATGGCCGCAAACAAACCACAACTCAAGCAGACACGCCGCCGACATGGTTCTTGTGAAACTTTGCCGCCGAATATCGAAAGCTTAGGTGTGTTATAATACTACATGATACTGTCTTTTGATTGTAGACTAAAGAAAACTCCAATAAGATTGCATCATAATTAATAGCATAGCTAACTCGGAATATCTACAAAAACTGCGGATAAATAATGTCAAACAAACATGGTCCAAGGTCCTAAGACAGATCTTATGAATACAATAAATCAATCACCGAATTACAGCTAATATTTACAGTCACTTAAATAATTATTTCCCGTCTTTGCTTGCATCGCCTGGCAAGTTCTGAGTACCCTCGTATTGTAAGACTTTATTCGAACATGTTATCCAATCAGCTCGGTTTCCGTAGAAAGTTAGTTTAGAAAAATAAACAGCTACAGTATACATTTTGACGGCCAAGAAGGTGTCACATTACAGAGTTGGTTATATACTGTGGCCCACATGCACAGTCATAAAAACTTAAAAGAAGATTTCTGTGTTATTTGTATGACAATGCTTCACTGGTATACTCAATGACTTTAGACGTAGCGCAACCCGAGTCCAGTGCGAACTATCTTCGAGTAACGCCTTGTGTTACAGAACATTACTTAGCACGGTATTACACAACGTTACTTCAGTAGCTCCAAGTGCTCTAAAGTTGAGAATTTTTAAGATATTTCCATTCAGGACTGTCAATAAATCGACACTCAAGCACCAACCCGAAGAGCGATCGCACTGAATAAAGTATTTTTGAGTTAGAGTTTGAATCGCCAGTTTTCTAAAATACCTTAGAATACGGGGATATAATGGTGAAGCTCCATCAGCAAGTCGTCTTCAGGGTGTCACGGGCGACCTCGCGGCGAGTCTCTCCGCGCAGGGAAGGCGGCGGGGCGGGAGTAGGGATGGTTCTGCACGCGCTCTCGCGCCCTCACTGCTTTACAACCGACTGATCTTTGAGATACACCCGTCTTTTGACGCGTAGACTCTGTTATTTTGTTAATGGACGACACGGGACGCACATGAAAACAATGTTAGTAGATTAGACATGTAAATGGCGATTTTACAATGTAAATTCGCAAAACTTTCGTATAATAGGCCTGGGGACGATCTGCAATAGCCGCTGCCCACAATCTGTGGCGTTCAGAAGAATTTTAGGATTTTGTAGACAGAAATGAGTTAGGCCCTTTGTTCAAAAATTTTAATCTAGAGGCAGAGTTTAATTTCATCAAATGGTTAAATTAACCGCATTCGCGGGCGGTCCGCCCGCAAATTTGCAATAGGGATGACGACTGTTTTTTTGATACATGAATAAAGAAATCATTTAGAAAATTTCATGGAATTATTAGCTTTTCATGTCAGCCGATTTTAATACTGCCGACAAAGTTTGTAATTTTGATAGTGTTTAACCACACTTAGGTAGAACATTTCAAGGAAATGAAAAATCTAATCAAAAATGTACGATTCCGGTGGGATTCGAACCCACGTCCGACAAATCGATCCTTGTCGCTACTTTAAAGCCGGAAGTGCTTTAACCACTAAGTTACGGGTTCCCGTGTCAGGTACCGCTGAAATTCTAGATAAGGTAATATCGGTTGAGCACCGATTTTTCATATCCTTGAAAATGCCGACAAAGTGTTGCACAGTTTGGCAAACATTATAAAATGAAATGTGCAATCCATGAAATAAAGAAATAAATACTTATTTTTGCAGTTTGCAAATCGTTCCAGTCAAATTATTTGTATTTTTTAGACAAATCAGTCACTGGTTATTTACCTACTTGCGTCGAACGAACACTGGGTCGATTCTGTTGTTGCACATCCTAAAGCTAACTATGATGAGCAATGCGATGTTTCTAAAATAGAGCTTATAACGAAAAATAAAAAATGTGACCCGTCTTTATTTTAGAATGTCTCTTATTCTGCGTCAACCGAATAACTATCAATTAAATAAGCTTTAGATCACACAAAAACAGAATCGACATCATAATATCATTAAACCATCTCCCAGACAGACACAGACATAGAACATAAAACACCAATAGAGCTTGTTAAACATTCGCGATGTTTTTAACATATTATTAGTTTTTAAAATACAGGATTTTATCGCGTAACTTTTCTAATTATTTTCACGACGATTCGACCGGATTGCACCTGGTCGTGGTCAAAAAAGGTACGCGATAAAATTCTGTATTTTAAAAACTATTAATAAAACACCAAGTGATGTTGACTAAAAATAAAATAAATAAAATAGTTACTAGAGATCTCACACAGCTCATGTTTTGAGTACCAGATGATCAATACAATACTTAAATAAATACTTATCATGATAATATAGAAAAATACTCAGACCCGGGAAGAATACGTCGGTCGGATTCACTACCGGAACATTTCCGAAATCACGTGTTTTCAGATAAGTATGCAGTTTGGTAGGGAATTGAATATACTTTCCAAAGCACTAATAGTACAACTAAAATTTTAAGTGACAGAAGTAAAGTAAAGTAAAGTAAAAAATGTTTTATTGACATAAGAAAACTACTTATTCCGGTAAAGAAAAATAGATTTTAGTAATATCTTTGTAACTTCAACCCTCAATTACACAGAACAGTATAATTTTGAAATGTTCCATTACTGTTTCCGACTGACGAATATCAGTGTGTCTACCATGAGTTGTCACTGTTAGATCGCCTGCCGTTACTACAGTAGTAATAGTACGTTACTATGACATCTGCCAGATTTGTAACTCATGCTACCAAATGAAGCTTATTTGCGTATTTTAGTAACAAACTATCCGCTAGAGAAGCTGAATTTTTATAATTTTTTTTAACACGACTGTGCTAGACTGTGCAGCGACTATAGATTGTGAAAACTCATTATAGACCTACTGTAGAAGAACCAAAAGTTAAGTAGTTATTGATACATAAACATGTAGAAAATTTCAATAAGAATCCAATGGTGTATGATTTATAACATATTATTACGTGGAATTAATTTTTATTGCAATTAAAGCACTAAAATCAAGCCCCAATAAAAAAGTTGACTCACCAGCAGGGCTAGCTAGCATGGGCTGGGGATAAAACTTTTGTCCACCGGTTATTTCCACTGACAAGGGATAAAACTATTTTATCCACCTGCCAAAGCACGGCAACAGGAGGAAAGAGAATTATATCACTTTTTGACATTAGACGTGGATGCCCCCTACGCCTATAATTTCGGGGACAAGCGTTTCCCCTGGTTTTTCCACCGTGAATAGTTTATCCACCCATGGGTGGACAAGCCATGCGCGCCATGCTCGGAGGGTGGACAAGATTGACAGAGGGGAATAGTATTTTGTCCTCTCACCGTGGATAAAATATCTCCGGCCATGCTAGCCCTGCTGAGGGGTAAAAGCACATAATTGAATTCGTTCGCTTCAGATATGTTTTTAGCTCGTGAGGGAAAAGAGCGAGCAATAGATAGTTACCTTGCACCTGCCTCTGCAGCGGCGTGCCGTCGCGCGCCATGCTGGAGCCGAAGCCCGCGGGCGCGCGCCGCTGCGGCGCCGCGCGCCCCACCACCGGCTTCAGCGCGCGCCCTGCACATATTTACATATTTATATATTCGCCTTTATCATATTTATAATATATCGCATCGTCTATTCTATACTCGATGCCATTTAGCGTGCCAATACAGGTTATTCACCTACCTTCACAACGTTATCATAAAATGCAATCAAAGCGTCGCTAATTCTGTCGCTTACCATACAAACCTATCGAAAACGTGCTATGTGGTTTGTATGGCAAGCGACAGAATTAGCGACGCTTTGATTGCATTTTATGATAGCGTAGTGAAGGTAGGTGAATGACCTGTATTGCCACGCTAAATGGCATCGAGTATAATCCCACTAATATTATAAGAGCCTGCTAAGGGATACCTCCGGAAGATGGGCAGCAGCGACTTTCCGTGTATCAACATACCACACTGCGCTCGCCAACCCGCCTGCCAAGCGTGTTAAGTACGGCAACTACCTCTCATGGAGATCTATGTGTTCAGTAGTGGACGTTTTCCGCTGAAATGATGATTATTAAAGTGCTGTTGCAGCTATGCAATCCAAAACAATACAACCAACATTTTCTGAAAAATGTAAATGCTTTTTTGTTGTTCAGGGATTACACACTTTTACGATAGGCTGTGCGAGACATAGCATACGATCCCAAACGTCACGCATTGTCCTACATCTCTAGCGATACAAACTAAAGCTAAGACTCACCCTTGTCACTGTTGAACGTTATCGGCCTCTGATTCATAGTATTAGTCCTGTCCGCTAATTCCCTCTTCAGCTCCTTCACCGGTTCCATTTTAATTGGCTTCTTAAACTCCACCTTGCCAGCCAAAACGAACGTTGAGTTCAAGTCCTTAGGGTCTAAAACCGCGAAGTTCTCAACATCATCGTTTGCCGCGAACTGCCTCTTGGCTTTCTTCGCGGAGTTCAGGTTTCTCGTCTCGTCAAGGTTCTCAAACGAGTCGTTTATGATGATGGTCTCGTTGTTGAGCAGCTTGATCGGCGTGCCCTTGCGCTTCAGCACTGCGGCCGGCGGCCTGCTCCCCGCGTCGGTCAGCTCGTCGCTGTCCGTCGCGGTGTCCACCGCCGCGCCCGCCTCTGGTTGCATAATACTGCACTCGTTCGACTGCTCTATGTCCAAGTTCGAGATGAATTTGAACTGCGAGTCGGTTTCCACATCCTTGTCCGACCACGTGATGCCTTTGGAGGACTTCGCTCTCTTCATCACCTCTAGATACTCGGCTGACAACGCCGGCGGCGCTTTGTCGTACCCTTTGAGGGTGAGGAAGAGTTTTTTCAGCATCGACGTCATCTCGCTCATGTATCCCTCGAACATGTTGATCTCGACTTGTTCTATGGTGAGTAGTTTGTGCCTTAGGTCGTCTCTGGCTTTCGTTTGCCTCAGATCGCTTCTCAGCTGTATGTTGTCGAGTAGGTCGTGCAGCTGCGGGCACTCGGCCCGGGCCCTGCGGCAGAGCGCGCGCAGCGCGGCGCGGGCGGCGGCCCAGCGCGCGCGCGCCGCGCGGGCCTGCGCGTCCAGCTGCGCCGACTGCGCCGCGTAGCTCTCCGCCGCTCGCTCGCGGCGAGGGATGTCCTCGTTGCGCATCTGCAGGCGACAAATGTTGGTGAGCTGAGTCTAGATACTAAATCTTATGAACGCGTATTCGAAATGGGGGTAAGATTGATATACAGGATCGCAGTTCCAACGCGCGCGCGCGCCATGAGGCCGAGCAGGCCGCCTCCTCGCCAGCGGACGTCGTTCCCGCGTCGCTAGGGACGGTGGTGTTACCTGCTCCATCGCCTCAGTGGACGACCTGTGCGCCATCTCCGCCACGTGCTCGAAGGCGCGCGTCCGCAGCCGCTCGCGCAGCGCCAGCACGCGCGCGCGCGCCATGAGGCCGAGCAGGCTGTCTTCCGCGGCGCTGTGGGCCGCCTCCTCCGCTAACAGACGACGGCGCCATTCCACTTTCGCTAGAGAATAATAGAACATTACTACATAGTATGCGTGGAAGCAGCTATTATCTGTGTCTGTTTCACAGCAGATTTTAACATGGTTTGCATATTGTTTTTTTAATCTTTTGCGATCACAACACATTATTAACATACATATAACCGGGTATTTATCGCATAAAGTTCAACAAACGCAGCCTATGAAAGCAAGTAGGTAGTTTTAGAAGGAAAAAAATTACGTTTGACAGCTATGATCGCGAGATATACGCCTGTTGCAAACCTGTCGCGAGACACGTAATCAGCCTGCCGGTTATATTATGTTGACTAGCTTCTGCCCGCCGCTTCGCACGCGCTGTACCCGGATAAAAAGTAGCCTATGTGTTAATCCAGACCTACATCTACTACGTGTGCAAAGTTTTAGTTCAATCCGCAGGGTAGTTTTTTCGTGAAGAGGTAACAAACCTCCACACAAACAAACTCTCGGCTTTATAATATTAGTGGGATAATATCATATTCTTACCTTTCTCCTTAGCCGCATCCGGCTCCACGGGCGCCGCCTTCACGTTGGACAGCGTCAGCTTGGCCTCCAGCTCCTTAACCTTCTTCTTGAGCTCCTCATTGACCTTCACGTACTGCGACAGCCGCATGTCTCCGTCGACGATGTTCTTCTTGATGCTGAGCTGGATCTTGTTGGCGCGCGCCGCGTACTTGAGCGTGTTGTAAGAGTCCTCGTAGCTGGCGCTCGAGGGCGACACGTTCGCGATCATCACGGTCTTGCAGTTACCTCCCAGGCTGTCTTTCAGCAGGCGCGTCAGTTTTGAATCCCTACAATGGGAGATTCAATTTATTTATTGTTGCCGTGGGGTGTCGGCAGTAGAATGTTACCCCAAACCTAATTTATGTTCCCCTAATTTTGCCGGCGTGGTATTTGAGCCCGGTCACCGAACATCAAGTCGTAAACATAATCGGAAAGTGCTGACTTTGACAAATTGTTTATAATACAAAAAAAGTGTATTCAAATACTTATGAACATTAAAAGTCGAGAAAGGTGTAAACCATTACTTATAAATAAACAAATATTAACCCTGTCTTCAATATATATCTTACAACACGCTCACACGCTCGCTCGCACGCTAACCGTCGCGCGCAGTTGCCGATTTATAACTATTGCCGCTAAATAACCTATCGCGAAATGTTTTGCGCCCTCTGTAACGAACAATTCACTGACGGGGTAAAGTGTAGTGTGTAAAAAACACATGGATTTTGGATGTGCTAACATTGCTGAGACCACGTATCGTCGTATGAGAACAGAGAAAAGAGCCGCGTGGCGCTGGTCATCATGGCGAGCAGGGTCGCCTGCGCCGATGAAAGCTGGCCCTCCTTCTACCTCGGCATCGCTGGATTCTATAATGGAGAAGCTGAATTCTATGGAAGCTAAACTTGAAGCTATACCTAAACTTAGTGAAGACCTCAAGGAAATGAAGAATGACTTTACTGAACTCCAATCATCGTGCCAAGGGGCAATTAGAAAAATTGAAGAATTTTCTTCTAAATTTAAGGACATGGAAACACGAGTTGCTTCCGTGGAGGGGTCTTTAAATGACCTACATAGTAGAACTCAAGTCTCAGATTTTGCTATGCCAGCGTAACGATGCCTCACGCGATCAGCATTCCCGCCTCAACAATTTAGAAATCAAAGGAGTACCGCAAAAAAAAACTCAGAACCTCTTTGACATTTTGTATCAACTACAAAGTCGAAAAGCAGCCAATTAACTATGTGAACAGAATTGCCTCTTTTAGCGGAAAAGATAAGTCAATTATTGTATGTTTCATAAACCGATATGTCAAGGAGGACTTGGTCGCCTCGGCTCGCCTACATAAAACATTGTCTTGTTCCGAAATCGGTTTTGCTGGTAATCAAGGAAGAGTATTTGTAAATGACCACTTATCGCCGGATCATAAAAAAACTGCTAACAAGAACGAAGCAAATTACCAGTTAAAAAGGTTATCACTACACCTGGGTCAAATTCTCGAAGATACACGTACGGAAGAACGACCAGTCTCCCGTTATCATCGTAAAATCGGAGGCAGATTTAAACAAAATTATATAAAATGTTGCTTAAAATGCTGTTATTCGTTAAAGTTTCACCATTTTTCACCAATTAAAACTTTTAGTTACGTTTACACTTTTTCTAGACACTATTTTATGTCATTTATCTTTGTTTATCTTGTAAAGTTCAACACACTCACGTTTCCCATTGCTTACATAACAAATTTGCATCGTTGCCTAATCGAATTACTTATTCTATTGCCGTCTATTTTGCTACTAAAAACATTTCAAGTTACATTAATTACTCATGCTTATTATCGGGATACCAATGGCAGGGTCACGCCTTATCTACCTGTTACGCTCACTCCTATAAGAGGTGGCTACGCTTTCTGTTGCACTTGCACTTTGGACTGCTTGGGCATCTATTGTTTTGCTAATACTGATTATTTATTTATTTATTAGGAAAACCAGCAGCACATAAATACAGAAAAAAATAGACTTACAAAACATTAGGCTAATAAAAGGTTTTCACGTATAGAAATAAAAAATTTTACACGTAATAGGTGTGAACAAGCAAAAAATCAACTAACTGACAAACATATTGAAAAAGAAGAAATAAGAGTTTACACAAAATTAGAAATTATTGACATTTACCATACACAAAATATTAACATGAAAAGAAAAACTCTGAGCTAAGCCGCCCCGCCTCACGGAGTTGACACTGGAGCAAAAGAGATCCAGGTCCTTTTGTTTACTCTGAATATTAAAATGATTGCCTACCCGCCACAAGAACGAGTTCTGCCTGTATTTGGTTCCAACTATCGGTAAGTTTATAATTTGGTTGGACCTGACTGTTTTTCGGGGAACGTTTAGCCTTACTTTGACGAGCTCTGTGGCGCAGCGGGCGAAGGTCCGCCTGCGACGCAAGGGGTTGCGGGTTCGATTCCCGCCTCGGGACAAATGTCTGTACGATCTGCAGATATTTGTACAGGGTGTTCTGGGTGTTTTTCTATGTATAATAAAAATATCTATCTATGTACATAGTATAACGTATTAAGTATGTTCGAGTTAATATCGAACACGCAGCAATTGTGCAATATAGCTGCGTTAGCAACTAAGCGCACCTTTCCTCGCGTTTACCTAAATTCGACAGTTCGCGACTTGACATACCACCGAGAGCGCGGGCTCACCATTAACCATTTAGTTTTACCATTAATTCAGTCGGTTTAAGTGATTTCTTAATCATCATCATCATTTCAGCCGTAAAACGTCCACTACTGAACTAAGGCCTCCCTCATGGATCTTCATGAGGGGTAGTTTGCCATACTCACCACGCTTGGCAGGCGGGTTGGTGAGCGCAGTAGGGGATGTTAATATACGGAAAGACGCTGCTGCCCATCTTCCGGAGGTGTCCCTCTTACTGCATCCACGGGTAGGAGAGGAGGGGTAACATTCTACTGCCGGCACCCCACGGCGGATTTCTTAATATATTTCATTTATTCGCGGATTGACTTTTACTTCAACCATAAACTCAAAAGGGTCTTGGATTTGGAGAACCACTCAAGACAAGATCCCTTTACAAAGTATATCAGTCACCATAGTATATAGTATATAGTACCCATAACACAAGCTCTGCCTAGCTTGGGGCTAGATGATGCTGTGTGATTTGTCTAGCATTATTGTTATTAAATTATATTATTATTATTTATTACTTTACCGAGTAGGTCCGGACAATCGATATGATTATTAGCAATTTTTAGTAAAAAAATGAGATCACCAATTTTACGTCTGTTGCTTAGTGGGAGAAGATGGAATTTCCTGCACAAGGTCAAATAATCAGCAGAGTTATAGAGTTGTTAGACTTTTAAACGAAAGCAAATAAATTTTATGAATTTAATCTGAATGCGTAGGATTCTGCTGATGTAGGTATCGTACTGAGGACTCCAGACTTGAGAGGCATATTCAAGTACGCTACGCACATAGGTGCAGTACAAAATTTTAAAAGTTTTAGCTCGGCTAAAGTTGACAGAGCTCCTCATTAAAAATCCCAAAGCTTTAGATGCTTTACCGATGATGGTGTCAATATGCGAGTCAAATAGGAGTTTTGAATCGTGGATAACTCCCAGATCACTGACCACACTGTCAATTACATAATCACAGATATTTCCCTGATCTAGTTATCTACTCTGCACTTCCTTCGTAATATGACATACTTTAACAACGTCTATCTATATAATTTATTTATGTATTGATATATATATATATATGTATCACTACTTATGCACAATGATGATATTGGTGACATCCTTTAAGATACTAAGTGTAATTAGTACTTTTCTTTTCCACTTTCTGCATTTATTGATAACGTTTTATAACTTTCTGTTGCACTGGTTTATTATTAAATACGTCGCTGCTGTACAACCCTCTTTACTCAGGTTTCAGCTGAAAATCAGCGTTGGGCTGTGTCAACGCACCCAACATGAAATGCTGAGCTGAACGCCTTTTTAGCACAAAAGTAAATTTGTTTTTATTAGGTACTTAAATAAGTAATTATTAGTTAAGTGTCTCTGTAGCGCCTAAGTTGATGTTGATATTTTGTGTTAAATAAATGCATTCTTTATCTTTATTTAAATTACTGCAAAGGGTAGATGAAGTCAGATATCTTGGAGTGATCATGGATCATAAGCTAATTTTTGACTCACATATAACATCCATAGTCAAAAAGGCGTCTAGGGCATTAGGATTTATAATGCGTTCTTCGAAAAACTTTAGTAACATTTAAAACTATAAAAATTTTGTATTGCACCTATGTAAGATGCCATCTTGAATATGCTTCCCAGGTATGGAACCCATCTTATCAAATTTATATAGACAGAATAGAACGAATTCAAAGAAAGTTCCTACGTTTTCTTAATTTTAAATTGAAGAAATATGAATCTGACTATCAACTTAACTGTGCCAAACAACATCTCATCCCTCTACGAAGGAATTTTAGCGATATAGCTTACTTGTCCAAAATTATTACTTCTTTGATAGATTGTCCAGCTCTTCTTAGTAAAATAAATTTTAATGCACCAATGCGCACTTTAAGAAAAAATCAACTCTTTCATCTTCCCTCTGTTTCGACTAACTATCGCCAAAATTCTTTTATCTACCGTTCGAGTAAGCAGTTAAATTTGCTAAGTGACGAAAGTGACCTTGACGTTTTTCTCATTAGTAACCAATCTCTTAAAAATAAGCTAAATAATAACTTCTTTAATAAATATTGATATCACACACAATGCAATAATGTTATTAATTGTAAGATTAAAATAACTAATTTAATTTAACTTTACCCCATAACCCATTTTACCCCAACCTACTTTTATAGACAATTTTATTTGGCAACTTAAATACATTGCAACATTATTTATGAATGGATAGTGGTGATCGTGAGTGCTGTTGAACTAATCTGTTTTTTGTTTTATATTTCGCTTTAGTTTGTTAGCAAGTAATATAATAATTCTGTCTTAACCGTTTCTAGCTGTGGAGACCTTTAAATGGCTTCATAAACTGTTTTACCTTGTTACTATTTAAGCATTATTATGCCGATGGTCTTCCTAATATAAATAAATAAAATAAAATAAATAAATAAAAGATGGACAGCAGCGTCTTTCCGTGTATCAACATCCCGTACTGCGCTCGCCAACCCGCCTGCCAAGCATGGTATGGCAACTACCGGTCATGGAAATCCATGAGGGAGGCCTGTTCAGTACTGGTTTTTTTTCGGCTGGAATGATGATGTATGAAAAACGCTTTTAATTTAGATTAAAAAATATTCGGACTCAATGATTTTTAGGACAATCGGAAGCGAATTAAACAATTTTACAGCTTGATACCTAGAGCCATGCCCCACAACATTCAGCCTTGGCTGAAAAGGCCAAGTTTCTTCCTTCTTGTTTTAAGCCTCACAGTCTTTTGTTGTAGTAAGAATTCTTAGGAACTTAGAGCCTTGAGCTACCCGAGTAGATCATAGCTCACCGGTCCGTACGACCGCAAGGTTGGAAGGACCATGGGAAGGTGGAGGCAGTGCATTCCAGAAACAGCGCCATGTCCTCACCTGTAGGGGATGTACCCGCCGCCGTCGGCCAGCCGGTTGATGCAGTTGCCCAGAGACAGCAGGCTCTTGTTGATGTTGGCGCCCTCCTTGAAGCGGTCGCCGACGCAGCCGGTGGCGGAGGCGCGCTCGCTGCCCGCCAGGTCGATCATGGACAGCTTCACGATGCGCCGCTGACTGCTGGTCTTGTAGCGCATCGTTACGTACACCTAGTTAGGCAGGGATAATAAAATAATACATACTGATATTATAATGAGGAGAAATTTAGAATAGAATATAAATATATTTATTCGGTATGCCGTGGGGTGCCGGCAGTAGAATGTTACCCCTCCTCTCCTACCCGTGGATGCAGTAAGAGCCTGCTAAGGGACACCTCCGGAAGATGGGCAGCAGCGTCTATCCATGTATCAACATCCCATACTGCGCTCACCAACCCGCCTGCCAAGCGTGGTGAGTATGGCAATTACCCCTCATGGAGATCCATGATGGGAGGCCTGTGTTCATCAGTGGACGTTTTATGGCAGCAGCGTCTTTCTGTGTATCAACATCGCGTTCTGCGCTCGCCAACCCGCCTGCCAAGAGTGGTGAGTATGGCAACAACCCCTCATGATCACATGGAGATCTATAAGGGATATGTCCAGCAGTGGATATCCTATGGCTGAGATAATGATAATTATGCTATGAATTCCCATGTTGTAATATAAAGTGTTTCATTATGATTGCAAAAGAAAAGGAAAGCTTATGATAGGATTACCTGAAACACAGCATGACTCCGGGAGCTCTCAGCATTAGCGTCGGTGGGATGCTGTGTCCGGTTCCTGTTTCCGTTCTCCAGCAACTCTAAGAGTTTCGGTGAGGTCTTGATGTCTATGATAGTCAGGCCCGCCACGCAGACACCATACTTGCTGTCTTCTCGG
Organism: Pasiphila rectangulata; assembly: GCA_963082625.1. Taxonomy (NCBI): domain Eukaryota; kingdom Metazoa; phylum Arthropoda; class Insecta; order Lepidoptera; family Geometridae; genus Pasiphila; species Pasiphila rectangulata. The sequence continues at coordinate 21,106,956 of OY720240.1, read as the reverse complement.
AGTTGAAGTGGTGTGTTTGATGGTTTGAGGAGGTCATATACATTCTCGTTGTATACCTGAAAAAAATTCAGAAATTCATTTATTTATTTCCATAATTCGCATTTACAAAACATACCTAGACACGTCAACAAAAGGGTTTTAAAAGTTAATGTTTGTTATGTTATGTTTGACTACTTTGACTTTAAAAAGAGGGTGCAATTTATCATACTAGCCACACTGCGCGGTTTCACCCGCGTAGTTCCCGTTCTCGTGGGAATACGGGGATAAAATATAGCCTATGTTACTCAGGGTTAATGTAGCATTGGTAAAAGAATTTTGTAAATCAGTCCAGTAGTTTTTAAGTTTATTCATTACAAACATACAAAATACAACATACAAATATTTCCTCTTTATAATATAAATTACTAGACGCCGACCGCGGTTTCACCCGTGTAGTTCCCGTTTCCGTGGGAATATGGGGATAAAATATAGCCTACGTTACTCAGGGATTCAGGGATATACATTATGGTGAAAGAATTTTGAAAATTAGTAAAGAAAAGCAGGTTGTTATGCATCAACTGGCTTTAGAAAGTTTTGATCTTGGAAGGACTATGATGTTGCCAAGATCATCCCAAGTGCAAACTCTTTCTGAGAGCCCGTATCTATCTGAGGTATAACAAATAAATAATGCTAGACAATTCACACAGCTAGGCAAAGCTTGTGTTATCGGTACTAGATGACTGATATATTAAATATACATATATAGATATTTTTTATTAATATAGAAAAGATTCAGAACACCCTGAACAAATGTCTGCAGATTGTACAGACATTTGTCTCGAGGCGGGATTCAAACCCACAACCTCTTGCATTGCAGGACCTTCGCCCTCTGCACCACAGAGGTTGTCAAGGAACAGGATATCATGTCTAGCAGTGGACTAATAGACCAGTGGTCATGTTGAGAAATTGACTGAATTTGATTACAACAGCAGTTTCTATGTTATAGTGTATTTAAAAAAAAAATTACAGAAATGTTTGGTTTAATGATGTGCTTGTCTTTTATGAAACTAGATTATTAGAAGAATAATAAAACATGCACGTAAAATAATTATGGATTTCTTAATGCTTTAGATTTTGATTTATGTCGCCCAGTTGGTTATGGAACTGATATGCAGGAGGTAGCAGATTTGTTTCCATTGCAGGACAAATGTTTGTAGTTTTTCTGCAGATGTTTGTCTTAGGTCTCGGTATTATTCTTCAGAACAAAACAAAACAATGTGTGAAATGTCCAGCATTATTTATTTGTTTTCTAGTTGGAACAAATAATTAAATAAGGTATTCACATTTTAAAATCTTACCTCAATGTAGGAGACTCCAATGTCGAACTCTCTTTCTTGCTCAAATGAATTGATAGTATAAAACAAGTGCTCCATGGTCAGGTAGGTAATGCCTGGATTCTCTGGATTGCCTATCATTGTAAAGGTCTTGCCGGCTCCAGTCGCTCCATACACAAACACAGAGCAATTGTAGCCCTCCATGAGACAAGCAAGCATGTCTTTAGTTGTTGTCTCAAACACATCTTGGTTGGTAGCATTCTGGCCACAAACATTATCAAACACAAATTTCAGTTCTTTATTGGCGCGCTTCAGAAAGTTCTTATTCGGCTGCTGGACTCCTTGGTAGAAAAACGGCCTGATCTCTTCTTTTGGGTCGAATACAAGCATCTTTTCGTCGACAACGTCCACTACTATACGGGAGTTTTCTCCCAGCTCCCTGTCGTTCAAGGGCCTTACTCTCACTGCTACTTTGATGTTAGAAGACATTTTCTGTGTAGATCCGCACTTAGAAGGCCCCAGGGTCGTCAATTGCTTGATGGGAGCAGGATGCCCCTTCTCAACCCTAACCATTTTTTACAGCACAACACAACACTGTTATCATTGAAATAAAACCCACGCCATCAACAATACTGGATCACTGGTCAATTAATAACGGTCTTCATTCGTCACATTTGTCACAGGACACAATAAATTAATTAAATTAGCACAAATTCCTGGTCGTACGTAAACAGAAACCAAGTTTGAATTTTTGTAACCGTCAATTTTTATTTGAAATTTGAACTGACGTGACAATGACAGACGCTGCTGAAGCGGTGTTTGTTCGTTCGCTGGCTGCGGTTCGCTCGCTTCGCTCTGCTCTTGCGCTTGCTTGCTCGCTTGCTCGTAAGCGTAGCGTCTGGTAGCGTCGTCATCGAAAAACAAGCTAACTATGGCGTACGTTGTGTTGCCAACAAATATAGAAATGGGGGTAAAACGAAAGGCAAACATTAGGAAAAAAATACAAATCGGAGATCTTTAATCAATCCAATGTTACATTGTGTGTAAATAAAGATATAATGAAATGTGATGTAACATTGTACCATGTACTACTTAGGTTTATGCACACTCCAATGGTATTTTGTTTTATTTTATATTTGTAGTTGAAATGTATAAAATTAAAAAATAGTGTATGTACCTACTGAGAACTAGGCGTTTCGGCTGAATGTTTGTATGGTTGTATGGTGTATGATGATGATGAATTAAAAATTAAATTAATTGATTTAATTGCTGTGTGATTTGTCTAGCATTATTTATTTATTTATTTATTTTAAATCAATACGAATCGATTGTAATGGGGAATTTGATTTAGGGGGTAGTTTTTGAGATATGGGGTTTTATCGTTTTTTTTGTCCGAGGATAACTCTTGAACGGATGATCATCGGATTTTGATGAAATTTAAAGCTTAAGCAGAAATTATCAACACAAATCGATTGTCGTAGGGGGGTTTTAAGTAACTTTTGCAGTTCCTTTTTGAGATATGGGGACTTATTAATCAATGTTTTTTTGTCCGAGCTTATCCCTTAAACATGTGCAGATTTTTATTAAATTTTTAGGGAAATTTCACCAACAAACGTTTATTAGCCGATTAAAATGCAGGAGGCAGGTTCTATTCCCGCCACGAGACAAATGTTAGTATTTTTTTAACACACCGATGTAACGGAATCTTCTAACGTTGTTTTAACCCACTATAAAACATCAGATTTCATTGAAACTTTGCATACTTATCAATGACCGATGATAATACAATAATTCGATAAGTTTGTTCGACATAGGTACCTACCTACTTGGATAAAATTAAACAATCGATACCTAATGCATTAGAGTTTACACCACGCGTTACAAGATGGCAATACAGGTGAAATTAGGATGCGTTATCGTCGCGTTTCAAAGTTGATTAGACTTCAGAATAGAATTGAGTTTACTGGATTTCAGTTTTAGTTAACTGTGATATAAATTAACCACAGTTACCATAGTTAAGTGAGAAAAGTCTCGGTAACACTGATATTTAAGATTCTGTGAGGCTCGAAATAAATAAATAATTTAGACCTTAATTTTTTATACCTTAATATGAAAAACACGCTTTTTAACCGGGTCGAACTAAAAAGTTAAAAATAGTTTTCATGTAGATATTGATAAGTTATCCAATAGTGATAGAAACCCAAACAACTCGATAAAATAAATTAATTTTTACATACAATCCAGTCCAAATCCATCCGCGAAGTCAAGTTCAAATGACTTCATCAAAAGAAGTCGCTCGCTCGTTCCAAGCTCGTGGCGAACAGCTATATATTTAATGTTGCAAGTATAGAGTATCGAGTTTTGTTTGCTTGCAACTCGCGCATAGGCCTGTTTGAAAGCACCACAGATCATGACCTTGGACCTTGTCTGAAATAAAGATAAATTATTATTATTATAACGAATCACCTAAATTCAGTTAGATCAGATATAAGAATAAGATTAGAGATAAACGTAGTGATTATTATACTCTTTGGTTAGAGAAGTAGACTTTTAACCACTTTTACGGCTGCGTAAATGTAAATGAAAACTAAGAATAGTGGGCACCTTATTGAATTACGCTAGTCCCTAACACGGCGGCAAATTAAATTTCCACCGAGTCGTGGCCCGTGACAGCTGACGAAGGTCCAAGTTTTTCAGCTCCCCGATGTCCATCGATCAGCGAATGTTTTCAACTAAACTTATGAATTTATGTATTTTCGTCTGTTTATAGATTAAGGTTTGGAGTTAGGAAATGTTTGGTATTGTAGGGACTGCAGGGAGACCTACCTAACTTACTTAACATATAACTTAATATACATACCTACATTTGAATTACTTACCTATTTTTTAGTTCATGGTCCTGTGGTGGTTTAGTACCTTCTACAAGCAGGTACCATAGTTCGTCAATGCTACAAAAAATTAACGACGAGCTCTGTGGCGCAGCGGGCGAAGGTCCGTCTGCGACGCAAGGGGTTGCGGGTTCGATTCCCGCCTCGGGACAAATGTCTGTACGCTCTGCAGATATTTGTTCAGGGTGTTCTGGGTGTTTTTCTATATATAATAAAAATATCTATCTATGTAGTATATTGTATTAAGTATATCAGTCATCTAGTACCCATAACACAAGCTCTGCTTAGCTTGGGGCTAGATGATGCTGTGTGATTTGTCCAGCATTATTTATTTATTTATTATTAAATCTATTGAATCTATACAGGCCGCTGAATCCTACTGCTGGGCCTTCTTGGCTTCCACTTATCCTGGTCCAGGCTTCAGTGCGCCAATCTGTGTAATGCGCGCTGAGTTCATTCTGCCATCTCCGTCAGGGCCGACGACGAGACCTCTTTGCTCTTTGTGGGACAGGCACATGTGTCCAGACCAGTTCCACTTTAATTTGACATATTTGTGGTGGACGTCCTTAATTCTTGTCTTAGAACGTAACCTAGCATGGTGTTTTTATTCGGTCAGCTAATTTAAAACCCAGTATTAGTAGCTTTACTGGGTTTTTCTGGGGGATTGCTCTATAGTGGCCTTTCGTATAAAATATATACAATCGTTATTTTCAGGCAATTAAAGATACGTAACATAAAAACAACACGTAACGTATAAATTCCTAAAATAACAGAGGAGTTAGCACTTCTGACGTTATTAAAATCACTATAATATGTCCTACTAGGTATTAACAATTATGTCCGCCGTAATAATAAATATATAGGTATATATAAAACAAAAACAAGACCTTAGATTATTACTAAATTATACCATCATCTTTTCTTTTCCCTATTTATTTATGTATTGTAGTTATTATTTAGATTAAAGTAGTTAACATAAAATCATTTCTGTTGACAGGGGAAAACTTACTATTCTGTAACACAATGAAAACTAATTCAGAAAAAAGTGTAGGCACAACTTAGTTTGGAAACATAGGTTTTTATGAAATAAAAATATTTGTAAAATATGTGTATTTGTATTAATTGTAACAAGATGTAAAAAACTAAATCGAAGGCTAGTTAGTTGTAGGCCGCGAACTTAGAACGAGCGAGCGACTTCTTTCAATGAAGTCCTATTGTTCCAAACCCCTCCACAACATCACCCGGGAATAGAACCTGCAACCTCGTGCATTTCAATCGGATACTAACCGATTGGTAAAATCTCCCTATGTTTTTTCATAAAAATCCGGGCAAAGGTATGAATTGATAATTATGCTCGGACACAAAACAAATTGATTAGTAAATACACATATTTCAAGAAAATAATAAACCCCTTACAAATCCCCTGCGACAATAGATTTGTATTGATGTAAGTACTAAACTTATGTCTTAAAGGAGATGTTTCACGAATGTATGGAATCCAGGCTAACTAGGTGTACACGTGCACAAACATGGCTAAATATTTATTAAACATTTTGCCACTATCAGTTTTTTAATATGTTGCTTCGTTTGATGCATTTTCCTAAAAATAACTAGCCTAAGTCGAGCAACACAAAACTATAGAACAATATGGCGGACCAATACAGTTGGTGACGTCATTTTGACAGCTATTAACATAATAGTAAAATGAATGATTTATGATAGAAGCTAAATCAAGTCAACCTGAGGTATTTCAATTTTCAAGTACCTAAGTACCTCAGGCTACCTATACGTAAACTACATTAAGAGTCTAGCTACTGTTAAAAAACATCAAAATCTTCAACTCAAACACGTAAAACCATCTGTCAAAATCATTAGGCAGTGACAGTTACAAGAATTTATTAGAAACTGTCTTGGCTGCCTAGTAAAAATGTTACCAGTAATAATTATGCCTCGTATTTAAAACATTAATAAAACAATCATTTTAGTTTAAATTAAATAAAGAGTATTTTTTCCGAAATCACCGATTTTTGCGCAATTTTTCAGTCTGGGTACATAGACCTAGCCCATTTTGAAACATCTCCTTTAATCAAAATCTGATCATCCGTTCAACAGTTATTGTCGGACAAAAAAAACACATAAATCCCTATATCTCAAAAACCACCTTGCCGTGAGGTGCCGGCATTAGAATGTTGCCTCTCCTCTCTTGCCCTTGGATGCAGTAAGAATCTGCTAAGGGTCTGCTCTGCTCCGGATGAAAGGCAGCAGCGTCTTTTCGTGTATCAACACCCCATACCGCCCTCGCCAACCCGCCTGCCAAGCATGGCGAGTATGGCAACCCCACATGATCTTGTAGATGTCTGAGGGAGGTCTTTGTCCAGCAGTGGACGTTGACAGCAGTTCTACGGCTCTGATGATCTTAAAAACTACCTTATAAATCAAAATTCCCCCACGACAATCGATTTGTATTGATGTAATCACCTAAAGTTTTAAATTTTATCAAAATCCAAGACTTAGCCGCGGGCTTCCATCCGAGTCTTTCATCGACAACACTAGTACAAAAAATACATTATCTTAAAACAGCAATTAACTGCAGACACGTTAAGCTCATCTTAATAACAGATCCAACTCGCGGTTAGGGCGGCGACAACCATGAAAGACGGGCCACAGCCACGGCTAATAATAACCAAGATTATTTCTTGGCATCACTGAAGTCCTCGACTGATCCACCTTTTTCAAAATCAGTCCAAGGCAACCTCACGAGGCTCGAAAAACTGGACTCGCGTCATAAAGTGAGCTTGAGCTCATTTACGACGAGAGCGAGATGACCCTATGGCAAGTTTGTGGACCTTCATGATCCCCTAATCTGGCCAAGGGGGGCCACAGCCACGGCTAATAGTGGCCAAGATCATTTCTTGGCAAACCCGGCTAAAGTATGTACGTTTGTAGATGTTGTTACTTAGGTAAGTACTTACTACTAACTCGTATGAAGTGAAGTTCTTAATTTGTTATTGTGTTCAACAACAAAGAAATAGATGTTATGAAAGAACAGGGTCGTGAACTTGGGTACAGATGGCTAGGTAAAACTCTGTTGCTACTGCTAGTGTTGTTGAGTGTTGCCAATGAGTGGTAAGGCAAAGATCACAACAACCGGGCATGACAAAGACTTTTTTCCATTTCTTTTAAATTGCTAGTTTTCACAATGATTATCTGTCTTGGCTACTTAATCCTTGTGATTCGTTCCATTACTGAATTCACCCACCTGATGTTAAGCGGTAACCTCTCCTCTGCCTATAACAACTTTGACACCTTTTCATTTCATGAGATAAGTTGCAAATAATAAATTATAATAAATAATTTTATTTCAAGGCATCATAAGAAAATTACAAAGTATCTTACCTAGGGCTTACAAACCTTTATTCGCACTAACTTTATAATCACCATAAGTTTATTCCTAGTTTTGGCTACTGAATCTTCCGTTGCCACGTCGCCGTCGTTGGTTGAGAGTTGAAAGTTGCCAGGTTCATGGCTACGCTGCCAATTTCTGCATTTACTTGTTATTCTAATTCGTTTCGTGTCGCAGTGGGGTGTATTGTGCATTGTCTCCCGAGATACTGCCCCGACCCTAACCTAACCAGCCTAACTCCTTATGAGTGTGCATTAGGCAATTTTATAGTTCGTAATCGTTATCTATCTCAGAATCTGTGAAAGTTACCACCTTCATATTTAGGGAAATTATACTTTAGGCTTTTATCTTGGATTAAGTGTTTTAAAAACGCGATTAGTGAATTTATTCTTGATAATATATTTTTTTAGAAAAATACATTTTACACTTTGTTTGTTAAGTTTTTGTTTTGTCAAGACACCTCGAAGTATTTTTTTAGTTTTGCCTTTTAATTTTTGTTGTAAGGTAAAAACAGTTTTGGTGTTTACGTCGTTAGAAAATACGGTGCGGTTCTATCGCTCTGTACTTTTCACTCACGAGAAAACCATATCTTGTCATTCCACTCGCCGCCCGCTCTGTTGTCAGTTGGCTATAGCATTGCGAGACGGACGGACCTGTGCTTGACTTCGATACATTTTCTATAGAGATACTTACTAGGTTTCGTAATGAGCTAGGTTAATTAAATTATAGATAATGATATCATATAATAGTTAATAGTACTACACTACCTAACGTACGTAGGTAAGTTAGCCGAGTAAAATACATCAGCAAAGCGAGCGCGATTCGAATTCTCGCACTCGGCCGGATTGGCGGCGGTGTTGCGTATTTTGGTAGAAGGGTGAAGGGAAGTGGGGCACAAAACCCATCTCGAGCGGCGCTATTGCGCTCATAAAATACAGGAGAAGGACTCGGGGCCGCCGGCAGCATTCTATGAGCATCCCCGAAGGGTATGCAGATGTTGTGGAAGAAGAAGAGCATGACTCCATGAGCTCCTGCAGTCCTGTTTCTAATCTAGCTTGTTTTGTGGCACCACAATGCAGCAGCACGTGCTCCACAGTTAGTAGCCATTTCGTTTCTAATGCGCAATAATTATATACTAGCACTAAAGCCACACCTAAAGCTTCCAATCCCACAGATTTGTCTAACATCACAATCAGAAATTCAACAACAGATGAGAACTTGAGTTTCGGCAATTACCATGTTAATTCTCGAAGTTCACGAAATAATTTAACGCGGTGGTCGTTGGATTCCAAACAATTTATATGTTAATTCTGGAGGTATGGACCGGGTAGAGGATGCTGCCAGCATGTTGTCAATTGTCATACAACTAGCGTAAACCATAAGGCACAAACTACATGAACCTCTGACCACTTTCAAGTACAAGTAAAAATAAATAAATAAATATATATATCATAAATAATATTGGACAATTCACACAGCATCATCTAGTCCCAAGCTTAGCAGAGCTTGTGTTATGGCTACTAGATGACTGATATACTCAATACATTATAGATAGATATTTATAATATAGGTACATAGAAAAACATCCAGAACACTCTAAACAAATATTTGCAGATGGTACAGACATTTGTCCCGAGGCGGGAATCGAACCCGCAACCTCTTGCGTAGCAGGCGGACCTTCGCCCGCTGCGCCACAGAGGTTGTCAAATAAATTTTTTTTTGTTGAGGAGTGTTTTTTAGGGTTCCGTACCCAAAGGGTTATAACGGGACCCTATTACTAAGACTCCGCTTTACGTCTGTCTGTCTGTCTGTCTGCCTCCAGGCTGTATCTCATGAACCGTGATAGCTAGACAGTTGAAATTTTTACAGATGATGTAGGCATTTATGTTTCCGCTATAACAACAAATACAAAAACAGAATAAAACAAATATTTAAGGGGGCTATCATACAACAAACGTGATTTTGATTGAATCATTGTACGGAACCCTTCGTGCATGAGTCTGACCCGAACTTGGCCGATTTTTTTATGTAGGTCTGTTATCTCCTCTGTTGGATCCCCTAGGGGAGATATCAGAAAAAAAAACATCCTGATATCTCCCCTCGGCAGGGGAGATATTAGAACTTTTAAAAAGTTTTTTTAGTAAGTACTATTATTCTCTCCCCTCTGGACTTACTTAGGATGTTTCTACATTAATCATAAAGAAGGTCACCAAACCGACTATGGCCATTTTTGTGCTTTATCGAGGCTGATTTTGCAAATGGCATTGCACACGTTTCTACAGGGTGTACTAACCCGTGGTTTCCGCCTATGAAAACAAGTAGTTTTGGAAGGAAAAAAAATCGGAACTAGTTCTATTTTTTATTTAATTTTTTAATATTTTTATTTATAATTTTACTGAATGGTGTTATGTGAAAATAATCCAATTTTTTTACTGTTTAGTAAAAAAAACCTATTTGTGGCTATAGATATTTTTATTTGTAACTGTCCGGCAACTCTTCGCGGAGGTCAATGACTCTGTCATGAATCAGCTAGCGATTAGGTTATCTATTATAGTAAAATGAGCTGTTGAAGTTAACACTTCCGTGGTCGTTTTTTGAATGAAAATCACTGAATCCTGAAAAGTCGAAAAACAAAGAATGTTCCTTGGGATGATCAGAAGCAACCCCTTTCGGCTTTGTACACAGATTATTTTACACCTTGTGTATTGTTAAGCATTCATTACAAGTAGGTATTTAAATTTTGCAGAATTGTTACCGAGAAATTGTCACTCTTAAGAATAAATATGAATTGACTAATACAAAAAAAGCTTTGGCCTATTCGCACCGCGGTGCGAAAGAACCCATTCAAAAGGGGACTTGGGCGATTTACACCGCGGTTCGAATCGCTTGTGGTGCGAAACGACTAAAGACCCAATCTAAAGGCACTCTACCCCATTTGGACCAAAATGTAAACTATACCCTTGGTCGACACATCTTTTGAGATCATTTGTTAAACAAATTATACTTATTCATAAAATATTAAAAATCGTAATGTAATTTGGTAATTGAAAATTGAGTGAAGGACGTCCACCAACTAGATGGGTGGACGACCTGGTTAGGTCTGGTCGGCGGTGGATGCAGGCCGCTTCCAGCCGCAATACCTGGAGGTCCATGAGGGAGGCATATGTTCAGCAGTGGACGTCCTACGGCTGAAATGTTGATGATGATGATTAATTGAAAGTTTTCTAAAATCTTGTAATTACTTGGAACACAAGTAATGCCGTGGGGTGCCGGCAGTAGAATGTCATCCCTCCTCTCCTGCCCGTGGATGCAGTAAGAATCTGCTAAGGGATATCGCCGGAAGATGGGCAGCAGCGTCTTTCCGTGTAAGAACATCCCGAACTGCGCTCACCAACCCGCCTGCCAAGCGTGGTGAGTATGGCAAGGGATATCGCCGGAAGATGGGCAGCAGCGTCTTTCCGTGTAAGAACATCCCGAACTGCGCTCACCAACCCGCCTGCCAAGCGTGGTGAGTATGGCAACAACCCCTCATGCACTTGGATCTCTAGTCAATGAGGGAGGCCTATGTCCAGCAGTGGATTTCTTACGGCTGTAATGATGATGATGATGACTTGGAAAACGAACGCCAAAAATCCTTTTATCGTGCAAAATGTGTTATAGAGCTAACTTGTTCCTTGGGGTTGTCCCAACCACCCCCATTCGGTTTAGTACACATAAATTATAAAAAACACGCAATGCTTAAAAAAAAGCGCAAAATGGCCGCCGCCCCAAGATGGCGGATGATACGTTTCTTGCTTTTTTATACGACTAAATGACGGGACAAGCCCAATGCCCACCTGATGTAAAGCAGTAACCAATTATTATGTAAAACAATGTATTAGGTTAAAACTAAAATTAGTTAAAACAGTCTCTGGTTACGCCACAGGAACAATAAAAAAAAACAAAAAAAATCAGTAACCAGTACCTACCTATTAAAAGTGCAATACCGCGATGATCACGTTGTTAAACGCAACCAGGTACCGAATTAAAGGGTTTTAAAAACTTGATATAACTAATGCTTTTTAAACATAAACTTATTTCATTTGACTGCCTAGTAGAAGGTCCTAGCATTATGGGATTAACCCTGGAGTCTAGGGTTAATCCAATGTGCTTATACATGCATGGCAATACCACAGAATAATTATCTATAATAATTCCACCGTGGCAATACTGACTATAATAATAATATTCGAAAAATATAAGTAAGGGTTGGTAACCCAAGCAAAATCATGAAGATAATATCTATGTTTTCTGAATTCTAAATTTTACATTTAAAACTTAAATCGCTTTGCTTTGTTTTGCTGTTTTGCTCGCTACTTCCGAGTTGTCATTCTATTTTGTCCTATCAATATGACTACCAGGACAAACATGGGCTGGTTGTCATACTGTAATAGAATGCGCTTTTACGTCATTATACCATAACCCAAACACCAGCTTACCCCATTAACATAACTATGGTCCTTCGAGCCATTAGTGGTTTATATCCGGCTCGAATGTGCAATGGGAACATAACGATAGTACTTTAAGTAGGTACAATCGTAATTTCTTTTGAAGGTGCCTTGTGGAGAGGCGAAACACGTGTCGATTTATTTTTGAGCATTTTTGAGTGTTTTTGCAAGCGCTCATTAGATACAAAATAATTTATTGTGAACAAGTACATAGTTTAAAACAGGTTACATATGGAACGAAGAGACCACAAAAGTTAATACTATGGAGCAGCCTCTACGCCCGCCTTCATGATATTACATTGTTCCGTTTATCTTTATTTTATTGCAAGCTTTTATTTAGCTTGCCCTGTATGTATGTATGTATATATGTACATATGTATCTGTATGTATGTATGTAACTGTTTTTTCGCGGAATCTTGCAACTCAATTTTGAAGCAGATATCTTCAACCAATTGAGCTGAAATTTTGTATACATGTTTACTTTGGATGACAATGCATGCTCAGCTACGTGATAGATTAGTTACTAAATACCTATTTGTTGTACTAAGTGCCGTGGGGTGCCGGCAGTAGAATGGTACCCCTCCTCTCATGCCCGTGGATGCTGCTTACAACTTGCTAAGGGATACCTCCGCAAGATGGGCAGCAGCGTCTTTCCGTTTATCAACATCCCGTGTGGTGAGTATGGCAACTACCCCTCATGGAAATCTATGCTCTCATAGATCTCCATGAGGGGTAGTTGCAATACAGCGTCTTTCCGTTTATCAACATCCCGTGTGGTGAGTATGGCAACTACACCTCATGGAAATCTATGCTCTCATAGATCTCCATGAGGGGTAGTTGCAATACTCACCAGTACTCATCACACGGGATTTCAGTAGGCCTGTGTTCAGTAGTGGACTCATACAGCTGAAATGACCTATTTGTTACACATTTAGATATTACAATCGTTATTCTGAAAATAAATAACCAGGCTAGTTGCATACCTACCTGTAACTGTAATCAGAGCCATTCTTATTACTAACTGCGCGGTTAATCTTTATTTATTTATTAGGACCACCAACAAGAGATACACAAATTCAACAGAATTTAAAACTTAGGGACTAAGGGCCTTGTGCTCCTCCAATTATAGGCGGCCACAGCATGCACACAATTGAGTGCAACTCAACAAAAATAGGTACTAAAGGTAGTATTTATTGATCTTTTCACGCACTAAACTAAAATAAGTACCTATTTGTTCTCAGTTTACACTGTATTTGCCCATGTTTGTTTACATACTCACCCGTGGACAACGCGGTTGATTGCGCTTAATAAAGCTTCTACCTAAGTACTATTTCTGTGTTTAGTAATACTTGAGTATAACAATATAATACTTGAGGACTATATACGATTACTTCTTTGTTGTCCTGAATAAATAAAAATAAAATAAAACGGTAGGACTTTAAGTACAATCGTAATTCTCACACTCCACACGAGAATACTACAACACCACACCTCATAGCGAAGTTTTGGCACAAGAAATTTATTATTCGCTCTAATAAAACTTTAATAGTGCAGTTTTCTTGCCAAACGAGCTATGTAACGTGCTTTTGGTTGGTGCTTTCTTGTGCCACGAAAATCGCGATGAAATGAACCTTAATAGAGATACTTACTGCCGTGGGGTGCCGGTAGGAGAATGTTATCCCTCCTCTCATGCCCGTTCATGCAGTAAGAGCCTGCTAAGGGATACCTCCGGAAGATGGGCAGCGGCGTCTTTGAGTGTATCAACATTCCGTACTGCGCTCACCAACCCGCCTGCCAAGCATGGTGAGTGTGGCAACTACCCCCCATGGAGATTATTTGGACATTAGAAGCCTGTGTTCAGTAGTGGACGTTCTACGGCTGAAATGATGATGATGATGATGACGAAGGGGAGGCCTACAGCATTCATGGTTGTCAACTGATTATTGTAATGATGAAACACAACAACCAGTGAGTAAAGCCTGTATTACATTACACGATATTCAGGGACCCTTACCCTAACTAAGAGTAGTGTAATAAGAGTTAGAGCGTAAGGGACCCTAACTAGGGTGACCGCCGGCAAGCCTTGCTCTCTAATCGCCCTAACTACCGGGCCCTGAATATCGTGTAGTGTAATACAGCTTTAAGTAACTTTCAGATCAATAAAACAACTCAAGTAGGTAAGTGCCTACCGATGATGATATTTCCAAGCCGATTTCAGTCATGGCGACTGAGCATGCAGTTAAGAAGCCTCAGTGGGTTTTGGTTTTCTACCCTTTAATTTATGTGCTCAAAGGTGACTTATGAGAGAAGGTACGAGAGCACTTTGGGCACGTTAATACCCCGTTGACAACTTTGTGTCCGCAGATGTGGTGGAATTCTTAGAAGAAAGGCTAGTACCGAGGGTCGAAAAACTGGACTCTCGTCAGAAAGTGAACTTTGGTTCGTTTATAGTGAGAGCCCCTAAGGAAAGTTTGAAGACCTTTATGACCCGACTTCTGGCCAAAGGGGGTGCCCGGCCTGTTACCTCCCGCTCCGCAACACGACGGCGTCATCTCGTGTGCCCTAGTTATAATATAAATCATTTATTTTCAGACAACATAATCCACAGTATTAAATTAACAATAAAATAAAATTAAATAAAATTAAATATTCCATAACCACAAATGTCAAAATACAATACAATACAGAACACAAACTAATTATACCTAGTAGCAGTTGCAGGATGCAGACAAGGATGTCAAACTTTCCCATATATATAGGAAAGCTTGACATCCCTGTACTGCGCATGTATCATGCTACAGTGGTTCACATGCTCGCAATCGAACCTGCTTGCAAACACACTCAGAATACCGTTGGAGCTGGCTCTGATCCGTCGCCCCAGGGATGTGCACCGCTTGCGCAAGGTGCTGTAGAAACAGTCCACTCGCGCCGCGGCGAACATCCCCGATGCGCTGCAAAATCGAGGCAGCCCCATCAACACTCTGAACGCGTTATTGTACTGGACACGTAGGGCGCTATACTGTTTTTGAGTATAGTTAACCCACAGGCTACATGTATAAAAGTTGGTACAATAGGCTCTGAACAGGCAAACTTTTACATTAGCTGAGCATCGAGCAAACCTGCGGGCAATCATGTTCGCTCTGACAGATAGCGCCCTCCGTTCCCTCTCAATATCTACATTGTCCTTCAAATCAGAGGTTAACCAATGTCCAAGGTACTTAAATTGGTAAACTCGCTGAAGCGGTGTACCGTACAATTTGATCGTCAGTATTGTCTCTGGACATTGGCGACCCCTGGCGGGAAAGACTATGCATTCACTCTTTTTTACATTATACCGCAAGCCATGTTGATGCGCATATTTCTCACAAATACCTATCATCTTCGTTAGGCCACAGACAGAGGCGCTCAGCAGGGCCATGTCATCAGCGTAGCTAATGTTGTTAACGGCAACTCCGTCCACATGGCATCCAACACGAGACCTGCTGAGCTCCTCTATCAGTGCGTTTACGTATAGGTTGAAAAGTTTCGGCGAGGTCAAACCCCCCTGCCTCATCCCACACTCCAACCTATACGGCTCCGAGTAGACACCCGACCATCTAACGACATTGACCTGGTGTTGGTACCAAAACTTGACGATATCCAGCACTTCTCCAGGTAGTTTTATGGCTTCTAATTTTTGCCACAGGATGTCGTAACTGACCAGGTCGAATGCCTTCGAGAGGTCAAGGAAGCAGGCAAAGACTGGTGTTTGTCTTGTAGTGTAGTATTTGACAGTTTGCTTTAGACTCAATATAGCTGCTTCTGTTGATAGACCTGATCTGAATCCGAATTGGTTATCATGTATCTCTAGATGCTTATCCAATTGAACACTAAGCAAACTGTCAAACACTTTCGCTATTATGGTGGCTAGTGAAATCGGTCTGTAATTAGATTTGTCACTTAAGTTACCCGTTTTATTTTTCACAATTGGCACCACCACAGTTTTCATCATATTGGCTGGTAAATATGAGTATCCTACACAAAGAGTGTAAAACAAGGCCAGCACACCAGCTAAATGAGGTCCAGCGTTCCTAACGTGTTCAATACTAAGTCCATCGTGTCCTGGAGATTTACCACGGGACATAGATTTTACAGCCTTTCTAACATCTTTAGCTGTAAACCTAGTTAGTAACTTCACTATAAGTTATTTAATATGTATGTTAGTCTGCGGGTAAGGTATTTTTTATATGGGCCTTAGATTTAATATTTTACATCTTGTTACCTATCTATAGTTACCTGAAATAAATATTATATCAAATTATTATTTTTGTTCATGATCAGCTGGTTAACGGGTCTAGCTGATCGCGCTTCCTATGGAGCTCCTTGCGACCTCCGCCAGGAGTATTCTGTGCTCACGATGCTCACTTTCAAAGGCATCATGATCGATGAGACATCCATCTGTGCTGCTTTTGAATCCCTAGTAGATGGCTCAATTTACCTGCATATAATTTTGTAACGACTAATATAAATATAAAACACATTTTTTTGTGAGATTATTCCTTCATAAACATAATTTGAAATTCAAATGTCTTTTTAAGGATCTTTATTGTTTTTATCAGAATTTTTCCCCTTTTCCCGGGTTCCGGGATTCATTCGTGATCGTAAATAATGAAGGGTTGGAATTTGATGGATTTTATTAATTTTAATTTTATTTGCCTGAAGGCCCGGGCTTTTTTTAGTAAAAGCAATTTTCATTTTAAAACTCATAAAAATTCGTTCATGGAAAGAACTACGAATAGCTAACAGGAATGTAATGTGATTGATTTTATTGAGAGATGAAAATCGTTTGGCAAAATAGAGACAAATAGGAAATATTTTGAAATACAGGATTTAATCGCGTACCAGAAAGACCAAAAACATAATAAGGGTTTGCCAAAAAGGAATCGTAAGAAGTTGGGATACAAGCAAATAAAATAACAAAGTGGCAAATCGTTTCAAGAAATTTAATTGGGTTAGCCGTTAAATGAAAATTAACAACATAGCATAAAAAACAAAGATCACAATTCAAATTTATATAACTAGTTAATTTAACTTATTGTTAAGTAGGTTATAAGATTTTTTTATAACCATCCGACACACTGACACTGCCAATGGCAGAACCGAGATGGACAGACAGTAGTAGGTCCCTCATGATCTCCATGAAGGTTTAAATTGTTTAAATGCAATCATAATCACAATAATTGTCTAATTATCCGTGTTTTCGCAAATTCTCTACAATTTTCGCAAATTCTCAAGAATTTTCGCGATAATTCGAAATTATCAAATCACCTACGATATATATATAAAATTGCTTTGCTAAGAACTTAATACTAGAAAATATTATTTTCGGCGTTCTTACTAGGCTAAGCCTGTATCAAAGAAGCTTACATTTAGTAATTGTTGTGCTAGACTAATTACTGAGTTTTTTTTTGCCGCGATTGAGTTGGTAATCTTTTTTGAAGCTAGATTGTGAGCATCGGTGCTTGTCTAGTCATAGACTTCTAGTTGAACCTAGACCAGTTAACTCTATCGATTGGTTCCCTCTAACAAGGTGAAAAAGCTGTAGTTGTCACGAAGAATCTGAAAAATGCTTTCACTAGAGAGAAATAAATGTTTATTGCGAATCTCACAATACAAAACAATTATTATTAGGTCGTTACATATGAAATTGGCGTTATGTCGTACTGGCCACTTTGATCTCAAATAACTCCTCTTTGTTTAGGAATTCCAAATTCAAATTTATACTGCTATTTCCTCATGCATTTGTATTTCGAATAACATTATTCATTTGTTTTTCCTCTTTTGTATTTTTTTTTGCGTCACTCAGTTTAAAAAATGGAAAACTTGAAATATCGAGTTATTTACGAGTACGTGTTCCACCGTGGCACCAGTGCTGCAGAAACGGCTCGAAGGAAAGAAGTGAAGGTTATTGTGGAAGCGGATCCATCGCAAACCACAACAAAGTTAGCTGCAGGCTGCGGTGTTAGTGATAAAACTATTTAAATCCACTTGCAGCAAATTGGGAAGGTGATAAAGCTTGAAAGGTGGGTACCTCACGAATTGAGTGAAGCATCGACAAACGCGCGTCGACTGCTGCGTTACATTACTCAACCGGCACAATAATGAAGGGATTTTAAATCAGACAGACAGACAGAAAGACAGACAGACAAACAGACGGCATATTGACAGCATGGCGGCATATTAGCAGACGGAATATCTATGAAGGCGCCTAGTGTTGGTTGTTTTGTTGATAGTCCACCCCCTATGCGATCGCTCTTTAGCGATAAGGCCGCCAATTGTCACTATGTTCTCAAGTTTCTCTTGTTATTATGTTTAGTTTTAAGGTGTGCAATAAAGTATTTTCTATCTATCTATCTATGCGTGATATCACGTTGTGTAGGGCAGATTCTGTTGATTTATCTTTACTATAGTCGTGTGGTTGCGGGTATAGTGGTTTGTGACGAAGTGTGTTTTCTCTTATTTCTCTGTCACATATTCTTTCCAGAGTTTTGAGAAGAAACGATGTAAATGATTTTGGCAGTGTGTAGTCGCTTCTTCCTGGTTTTGGTATGAATATCACCTTCACTTCCCTCAATTTCCGAGGTATGTACCTGTGGGCGATGCAGGCTTGAAATATAGCTACAAGGTGGTCGGCTAGTATTTCGCTGCACCACCTTAACATACCGGGAAAGATGCCGTCTAGCCCCAGGGCTAACAGCTAACAGCTTGCTTCCCTTCAAATCCCCAGGGATTTGAAGGGAAGGAAGCTGTTGATTGCCCATATTACCTTCTCTCTCGGTTGACAATATTTTGGGCTCTATTCCAGTCTTCACTGGTTGACGCCCGTTCTGTGTTCTCCTCCCAGTCTATGGAGTCGGTAACTTGGCATATTACTCGTTTATTAGTCGAACACTATCATAGAAAAGCCATGCATGGCGCACACGAGCTAGTACCTAGTGAACGAGTTACGCCAGCGCTACTGGATATTGAAGCTGCGACCTACTGTTCGCGCGATCGGAGCGCGCTGCCTGTTCTATCGCTACCTCCGCGCCGCGCCGCAGCCGCAACGCATGGCCGACCTGCCCGCTGCTCGTTTGCAGCACAATCGTCGCCCTTTTACATTCACAGGGTCGATTTCTTCGGTTCGCTGGAGGTCACAATTGGACGAAAGAGATGTAAAAGGTATGTGCTTTTTACTTGCCTCACGATTCGTGCTATTCATTTAGAAATCAGTGAGAGCCTAAGTACAGATTCTACTATTATGGCACTCCGGCGCATGATCGCCCGCCGCGGTACGCCAAGTGTTATCTTTTCAGATAACGGCACAAACCTGCGTAGAGCGGATAATGATTTAAGGCGTAGTATTGCGGAACTCAATTTGAGTAAAATTAGTGAGGACGGTACGGTAAGAGGTAATGAGTGGAGATTCATACCCCCCGGTGCCCCCGAACAGGGTGGTGCATGATACGTACGGTTAAAACTTCATTGAAAGGTTGTTCTAAAAGAACGCGCGCCTCACCCTGAGACACTTGCCACTTTATTTGCGGAGGTAGAAGCCCTAGTGTACAGTCGCCCTATCACGCATGTATCTTGCGACGTTAACTACCCGGAAGCCTTAACACCTAATAATTTTTTGCTAGGTTCGTCATCTAACGGTCCAACTTTCGGTAGGTATGATGATGATGATCTGTGCCTACGCAAACAATTGCGTATAGCACAGCGACTTACTGATATGTTTTGGGTACGGTGGGTCAAAGAATACTTTCCTACTTTAATTCCTAGGCAGAAATGGTGTAAGGAACAGAGAGCGAGAGGGAGATTATGTTCTTATAATGGAACCTAATTTAGACCGCGGTTGTTGGCGGCATGGAGTGGCGAGTGCGGCCTGCGCGGGGAACGATGGACGAGTGCGAGTGGTCGATGTGCGCACACGCACTGAGGTAGTCCGCCGACCGGTGACACGTGTCGCCCTATCTAGTAACTTCACAAAAACATTGAAAAACCCCCCTTCCACCCCTCTTGTCTAAAAAACTGCGAATTAGAGAGTTAGCTATAATTTTCCTATAAACTTTACATATACTTCTATTAGCTATAAAAGTTTTTCGGGTTTATCTGTGAAAACTTCGGAGATAAAGGGGGAACGGTCGTTTTTTCAACATTTTTGTAAATAATTCGGAAACGAAAGATCGAAGGCGAAAAGATAAAAACTGTTTATTAATGTTCAAATGTATGTACCTTTCATATAATTATGATACCCCACACGACCTAGTAACTTCACTTAAAAATTTAGAGATCCAGATAAAAATTTAGAGATATAATCCGCCCCCCTGCAATCATAACAAGAATGTTTTTTAACATTTTCATATATGCTATATTAGTAAAAATGTATAAATCTTTAACCATTTTAAATTTTAAGTTGATAGCATCCGTAGTTCATGAGATATCCATTTGTGACAGACAGACAGACAAAGTGATACCATATGGGTTCCTTTTTACCATTAAGAATTAGAATCAAGTTTCAAAAAATACTTTATTCAGTGCGGCCGCATGGACCCGTCAATACGCGTCACAAATTACAAAATAAAACAACACAAATTAATAGAATAAAGATAAAGATAAAAGCAAAATAATTGAATCTGTTCACTTCAGATGACACGCGAGTTAGGAAAAGAAGCTAACAGAAGAACCTAACTCGGCTATAGTCATCATTTAACAATTTGATTTTGTCTTATATTACGTTTGATGGAGTTGCAGCAGATTCCGCCCCAAGTGGTTTTGTCCTCCATCCAGGTGATAATGTTTTTGAATTTATTCAATGATAACTTCTGCAACTCACTTGGGAGTTTGTTGTAGAAGCGTATACATTGCCCTTTAAAAGATATTTGAACCTCATGGAGCCTAGTAGTGGGCACAGCGAGTTTATTCTTATTTCTTGTATTTACATTGTGATTGTCGCTGTTGTTCTTAAACGAAGCAATATTTTTATGAAGCAACATTTCATTTTGGTTCGGAACCCTAAAAAGCGAGTTTGAGCCGCGACTTCAATGATTTCCGTTCTGCCAAAGCCAGCGAAAGTCCATACACGAAGAAGAAAACCAAGACTGGGGTGGTCTTTGCTTTCTAGATAATGACGTAGCTTCCTCAGAATCGGTAACATTGTTAAGAGCGTAAGTCGACGTCGACGGCTGAATATTTATAAGAACTGGTATAATAAAACGATATCTCGTTTATTAATTGGCGTGAGAATTAATGTGACTAATTGATTATTGAAAAAAAAACTAAATTAATTAGTGAAAACGATTTCTTGTTTATTAATTGGCGTGAGAATTTCCTTTCTAAAATGCAGTTGTTACGAATATTTTGTGGAATAATAACCGGGTAGGATATTGCCGATTGCATTTTAATATTTATTGGAAACGATTAGTGTTATTCCTAGGATTTAAGTGCTATGCTAAACATGTTTCAGAAGGAATTGTTTTTTATTCAAAATGTGAAGTCCTTAAATACAATGAGAAAATATAAAAGATATACATTATTAGAAGATTTTTGTGTAAAAAATAATTATTGAAATATTTTTTTTATACGAAGCGAATTTTAGATAACTTATTTCAATTCTCTGTTTCTAAAAAATCTGAAACCTTAACTAACTCGTCTCTTTCAACAATGCGTAAAAACTGTATGTACCGCGTAGAATCTGAAAAGAAGAAATAATTATAAATATAATATACGTAACATTTGCAACAGTACGATAGTTTTAAAATATTTTATACATAAAATTGAGAGCAATAAAATCGCACACCCGCACGTTTATACTTAAAAGTTTGATATTTTTTATTTTGAGGTTACAGCAAACGAAAATCAAATGAAAGTAAAGTCCATAATTTAGGTTTTCGCAAGACACATAAGGGGTTGACGTTGACCTTCAAAAACAATACAATAACAACAAAACAATAGGCCACCCCATATCGCAGGTATAAAAGGGTGCGTTTTTAGGGAATAGTCATCATACCCCAACCTAACTTTTGCGGCTGGGCACCTTCTGCGCTCGCCATAGTCCGGTAACGTTGTCATGGCCATCTGCGGTCAACAAAATATATTGTCATTTCTAAAAAGAAATAGTCATCATTTGCATACCAACGTACAGTGTAAAAGCTTCTCCATCGATTAAGACTTCAAACAGAACATGAAAATGGATCAGCATGAAAATGGGCACCAGAAGTAGCTGCTCAAGTGGTTGCCCTTATTGAATCGGACCTAAACCAAAGTCAAGTGGCTCGACAGCTGAATTTGAGCCGATACTCCGTTCGTCGTGTGTACCAGAGATACCAAGCAACTGGTGGCTACCAACGACGACAAGGATCTGGCCGTCCTTGTGCTGCAACAGAGCGTGATAACCGCTTTCTAATGACGATGTCTTTCGAAATCGTCGTTTGAACCCAGTCCAACTGGGAAAGCGGCTCCAAGAAGCTCGTAAAGTCGAAGGCAGTCGGTGGGAGAGAAGGCGGCCTCACTGCACACAGACCAGCAACCGGGCCGAAATTGACCCCAGCCCACAGACAACCCTGCCTCAAGACGAGACAGTTCGCTCGGGAGCATTTGAATTGGACCGAGGAGCAATGGAGGACAGTCCTGTTCTGTGACGAGTGCAGAATGTGCTTAAATGGCAACGACGGACGGAAAAGGGTGTACAGAAGATCAGGAGAGCGATTTGCCTAATGTTGCATAACAGAATGTGTCTCGCATGGCGGTGGATCGTGCATGTTCTGAGGAGGCATGTCTATGGAAGCAAAGACTGAGCTTGTGTTCATCACCGGACCGAATACTGGCCGTCAATCGAGAGGATTGACTTCTCGATGCTACATTGAGGAAGTACTCGAGTGCCAGGTCGTGCCTTATGCTGGGTATATTGGCGAAAATTTCCTGTTTATGCAGGATAATGCAAGACCGCATACTGCTGGCATAGTCTACGAATACCTTCAAGAGGTTGATGTGTCCGTTATGGAGTGGCCAGCTCGAAGCCCGGACCTCGACGGGATTCCATTGAACATTTATGGAACGAGCTGAAGAGGAGAGTTCGAGGCCGAGATGCTCCTCCATCGACTCTACAGGAGCTTCAACAGGCGATCGCAGAGGAATGAGAGGCGATACCACAAGATTTGATCAAAACTCTTGTGAAATCAATGAACACCCGGATGGAGTCAGTGAATCAGACTAGGAGAGAAAACACTTCGTATTAATAAAAAAACTTTAAATGACTTTTATCTTTTAATTTTTTATTTTTTTCACCAATTTTGGAGCAACCAAATTCATTAAAAACATGCACTTTGGTTTCTGACCCCCCAAAAAACACTTTTTTGGCATGATTAAAAAACAAATAAGATACTATCGGATAGGTATTGAAATATACTTTAAATTTGCGTTAAAGAAACGTAACTTTATATATTTTTTTTTAATTTTGTGTTAAAAAATCATACATGTGCGATTTTATTGCTCTCAAGTGTATATTTCTAGTGAGATATCCGTAATTAGCGCATTTCCAATTGGTTTTTCGTGAATAATGATCGTAGTTTTTGCACCATAACATATTTTTTTTCTGGCAATCGTGACTAAATGTTTATCTTAAATAATTTCTTAATTATTTACCTGCCAGAAAAACATCAAACGCTAGCTGTTATTATAGTTATAGTGGAAAATATCTAAATTATAATTATAATTGCTTAAAAAAATATTATTTCCGACACTACACTATTAGAAATGAGCTCTTATATGACCCTCTTTAAGGAATGTATCAAAACCGGTCACCCTGTATATGATTTTAATTTTATTTTTAATTCTGCTTCTGACTTAGAATCATGATGTTTTAAACTTAAACTTAGAACAAGTGTTTTTCATGACCTGAATATGACACAGATTGTTTGATCAAAATACTCACAGAGATGAACGTCGCTAGTGTCATCTCGTTAAACGGTCCAGCCCTGAACACCAGTCTCTTGCTCGTGGTAAATGACAACAGAAGCACCTGCCTCTGAAGCCTGGAGTCCACATCCACCCAGTTGCTTTTGAATGTGTTGTAGCTTACGCGTTCACTCTAGGTATAACATATTTTTTTCAGTCATCATCGTCATCAGACCGTGTCAGTACACAGCTGGAGATAACATGACATAGATGCCACATGGACGTGCCATGGGGCATCTATGTCATGCTATCATGCACTGAGATCTAGGCTGAAATAAAGATGGATGGATTGTGGGAACGGATCACTCCGTGCCGAGGTGGAAGCTGGAGAAGAGTAGAAGAGGAGGACATGTTGTATCGACCTCCCTTAAGGGGATAAGGGCAGGCACATGATGAACTCCAGTGTATAGTGTATAGCATACTACTTTTGCACTAGAGCACGAAATACTTTTACTGGTTTTGTTAGACGAGTGCTACCTGCAAAGTGGAAGCGATATGCCTGATAATACCATTTAACAAGCTTTTATTTAGCTTGCCCTGTATTTACGTATGTAGTACATGTAACTATGTTTGTTTGCGGAATCTTACAACTCAATTTCGAAGCAGATATTATCTTCAACCAATTGAGCTGGAATTTTGTATACTTACATGTTTACTTTGGATGACAATTCATGGTCAGCTATGTGACGTCACTCTGAATCCAACATGGCAGAACACCCAAGATGGCAGACTACATAATTTTAATGTACCCCTTGTAGCAAGCCCTTTCATTTGATACCCATATTATGGTATCAAATGAAAGGGCTTGCTGAGAATAACTCAAAAAATGAAATTACGTCACTCTGGCCTGGCCTGGACTGGACTGGAATGGACTGGACTGAACTAGGCTAGGCTGGACTGGACTGGACTGGTCTGGACTGGACTGAACTGGACTGGACTGGACTGAACTGGACTGGACTGGACTGGACTGGACTGTACTGGACTGGACTGTACTGTCATGTACTGGCCTGTACTGTCCTGGCAAACTACTTAATTTTTTAATGTACTCCTATAGTATGAGTATCAAATGAAAGGGCTTGCTGAGAATAAATCGAAAATGAAATGACGATACTCTGAATCCAACATGGTGGAACATCCAAGATGGCGGACTAGTTATTGTTAATGCACTCCTATAATGTGGGTATCAAATGAATGCCTAGCTGAGAGTTACTCGAAAAATTAAATGACTTCACTCTAATTGCAACATGGCGGTATACTCAAGATGGCGGACTAGTTATTCTTAATGCACTCTTACAATATGGGTATCAAATAAAAGGCTTTGCTGAGAGTTTCTTGAAAAATTATATGACATCACTCTTAATCCAACATGGCGGTCATGAGATGAACAGAAAAGAAACCAACTGTCCAGATAACTAAAAAGTAAAAAATAAATAAGAAGTAAAAAAAACTTTTTAACAAACAAGCTTTTATTTAAACGTAACCATTAAAAATAATAAAATAATCATTTCCCATTAAAGTTTAATGTCAACTTAAAACGTCTTTACTCAATATATGTATGTAATAAAAAAGCTTGTCGCGAGATTTAAGCGGGTAGGTACTCGTTACATTATTATATTACGGTACATTGTTTGAAAAAAAAAATCAATTAGATCAAGTTACAGGTACACAGGATAATCTCGCGACAAGCTTTTTAATTACATATATTGTGTAAAGACGTTTTAAGTTGACATTAAACTTTAATGGGAAATGTTTATTTTATTATTTTTAGTGGGTAGGTTTAAATAAAAGCTTGTTTGTTTAAAAGGTTTTTTTTACTATTTATTTATTTATGCATATTTTAATTGTTTTTACGCACGTAGAATACGCACTAAAGCAGCAATGTAGTACAAGCGTAAAATATTAAGCACTCCAAGCGTACCACTTCGTAGTTTGTCAAAAGAAAGTTTGTTTATTTTCTATATGAAAATAGTACCTCCACAGTAACTTCGTTGCTATGCTGGTAAAATAAGAGAAACTTAATCAGTGGACGTCCTACGGCTGAGATGATGATGATGATGATGACTTACTGTAAGCCCCATTTATAACGCAATAGCATTTTTGTATTTGTATATTTTGAATTGATGATGATATAAAAATAGTGTGGTATTTACATGGTAGGTGGGAAGAGATAGAGTTGTTGTGGGTAGAGGTTACCGCTTAACATCAGGTGGGCCTACGGCTTGTCTCATCGTTTACTTTTTTTTTTGTGTTCTAATCTTATCTGCAATCAGTCTTATAACTTTAAGCAGGTTTGTTCGTTTCGATAGTCGAGGTTTTCTGGGGAATGATCCAGCGATAATTTCCTCTTTGTATGCAATCATGTGTCCAGATCCATGATGTGCTGTCTTTTTAGTCGTTTGGGGTAGCTTATTTTACTGAGCTGTGCAGCTAAATGATTTTGGTGGTTGTTTAGCCGCTGTTTAAAATAAAAATAAAAAAAATACGGACATATAATAATAATTATTATAATAATATTTTAGCAAATATCTTGATGTGGCCTACGAGATTGGCAACATTTGGGATGTTGACTCAGCGACTATTGTTCCGATAGTCGATTTCTTTGACGGACTCATAGCGAAGAATCTCAATCAACATCTCGAGAGACTTTCACTAGGCAGTTGGATCAAGAGCCAAATCCAAAAGGCAGGTACTCCTGGACTCGGCACGTATAGTAAGGAGATTCCTATCCCTGCAACCCTAGTCACTGACCGCTTGAGCCTTGCTTCGCGGCCGGTGATTCACCGTTTTGATACATATTTTACAGTAGAGTATTTGTTTTTAGTAAAAAAAATATTTTTGTGAGTTTACAAATAAATAATGCCGAATAATTATAATTAAAAAAAAGTACATTTTAGATTATTTGGTGTGTTTCTTACCTCGACGGTAACTTCATTGGTGTGCCAGTAGACCATAAGAAGTTGTACGAGAATTGCTAATATGTAAACCAATTTGAATATGACAGTAGAAAAGTCTCCAACCTGTAAAATAGAAACTCATAGTCTCCTTCTGACTCAAGTCTTTTGAATCTATATCTACGGAATATTATGTATATTATATGAATAATCGTATATCATCTAGCAAACGAGCAATTAAAATTTAGAAATGCCGGTGGTAAAGAAAATTATCTTATTAGGTGCACCAAATACTTTAAAAGTGAATAAAGCTTAGCTTATAACTTACTTCAGTTATATCTATAATGCACACTCCTAGATTAACCGAAACCAAGACAATATGCAAAAACATCACAGGAGAAATCAAAGAGTGGAACTTCTTCTGACATGAAACCAGTGTTGTATGGAATTCGTAGCAGTCTACAAT
The DNA here is from genome assembly GCA_963082625.1 of Pasiphila rectangulata. Lineage (NCBI taxonomy): Eukaryota > Metazoa > Arthropoda > Insecta > Lepidoptera > Geometridae > Pasiphila > Pasiphila rectangulata. The sequence continues at coordinate 21,079,535 of OY720240.1, read as the reverse complement.
ATTTATCTGGGTTCTTCTTGGACTCTTTAAGTCAATAACACGAGAGCAATACAAGCTGCTTATTCGCAGTTGACCGGCCAAGAAAACCAGTACGGTTACAACCGTCATATCCCAAAGAATGACATACCCGGTCATAGCTTGCCCAATAATCGTCTGGAAAATCATGGTGTAATAATATCCCGGTGGCTCCTTGCTAAATGGCGAGTAGGCTTCAAAAATGTACTTGTAGTTGTAAACTGTACCGTTCTCTGAAATTTTGTTCTTTCCGTACGGCTCGGTGAATATGCCCAAATTAGAAAAGATACAAATGACACAAAATAATATAATCATATTTTGGCTTCTAGTAGTGTACTCATTCAATATTTTGTCTTGTTTTCCATCTTTCTGAGAAATTTGCTTACGCTCGACTGAACTGATGTACGTCACCAGCTCTTGCCATGATTTGGAGTGCTTCAGAAATAAACCACACTTCACTATCCCTAACTGAAACGGTGAGTATTTCATAACCAATATGAGAGCATCAAGGTTTACGTTCATTGAAAATTTTACACTCATTGAGGCGAAGAAAATAGCTGTCAAATAGAAAAAAGCGAGTTTGAGCCGCGACTTCAATGATTTCCGTTCTGGGTGCCAAAGGCCAACGAAAGTCCATACACGAAGAAGAAAACCAAGACTGGGGTGGTCTCTGCTTTCTAGATAATGACGTAGCTTCCTCAGAATCGGTAACATTGTTGAGAGCGTAAGTCGACGTCGACGGCTGAAGATTTATAAGAACTGGCATAAAACGATTTCTCGTTTATTAATTGGCGTGAGAATTTAATTTCTAAAATGCAGTTGTTACGAATATTTTGTGGAATAATAACCGGGTAGGATATTGCCGATTGCATTTTAATATTTATTGGAAACGATTAGTGTTATTCGTAGGATTTAAGTGCTATGCTGAACATGTTTCAAATGGAATTGTTTTTTTATTTTGCTAGGAAATGTGAAATCCTCAAATACAATTAGAGAATATAAAAGATATATTTTATTAGAAGATTTTTATGTAAATAAAACCGGGCAAGAGCGAGTCGGACTCGCGCACCGAGGGTTCCGTGCCATCATACAATATAATATATGACAAAGGCGGTTTTATATTTGTTGGAGAACCTTGACAGCGCCATCTCTTGTCTGATAGCGGAAATTATGTAGAGATTTACACTTTCGATGATTTCTAAAAAAGTATGCTAAGTAGAGAGATTGTAATAAATTTCCTCTAATCTTTACATTTACTTCTAATAGCAATAAAAGTTTCAGAGGTTTATCTCCGCAAACTTCGGAGATAAGGGGGGGGGAACGCTATTTTTTTCAACATTTTTGTAAATAACTCAAAAACGATACGACCTAAAGGAAAACTAAAAACTGTTTATTAATGTACAAATGAATACCTGTCATATGATACCCCACATCACCTATTAATTTCACAAAATTTTTGAAAACCCCACCCCCCTTGTATAAAAAACTATGCAAATTAGGGAGTTCGCTATAATTTTCCTATAAAGTTTACATACACTTTTATTAGCTATAAAAGTATCACGGGTTTATTTCTGCAAACTTCGGAGATAAGGGGGGGGGAACGGTCGTTTTTTCAACATTTTTGTAAATAACTCAAAAACGATACGACTTAAAGGAAAACTAAAAACTTTTTATTAATGTGCAAATAAATACCTTTCATATGATACCCCACACGGCCTAGTAACTTCACTTAAAAATTTTGAGATCCCCTATCCGCCCCCCTGCAGTCAAAATAAGGATATTTATTAACATTTTCATATATGCTATGTTAGTAAAAAAGTGTTGTCTTTTACCATTTCAAATTTCAAGTCGATAGCATCAGTTGTTCTCGAGATATCCAGTTGTGACAGACAGACAGACAGACAGACAGACAGACAGACAGACAGAGTGATTCTATAAGGGTTCCTTTTTACCATTTTGGTCCGGAACCCTAAAAATGATTAAGAATTATTTTTTTTTATTTGTGAGATAACAGTTGGAAGTGACACAAGTCTCTGATTCCCATTGTTTTATACGAAGCAAATTTTTGATTAGGAACTAATTTCAATTCTTGGTTTAAAAAAAATCTGAAACCTTAACTTGATGTTTGTGGCGGAAAATAAAATAAAATGGTGAAGTAAATCTTTACATCGATAGGTAATAGGATAATTTAGCTCCATAGCTTACAGAGCAAAAACGTTTTACCAAACGCTTCTATAGAACCCGTAGGTATCGCTAAAAACCTTTATACAACGTTTACTCAACCTTTTTGTGATATAAACCTAAGTTATAGGTCCAAAATGTTACTTGGGCATGTATACAAAATTTCAGCTCAATTGGTTGAAGATATCTGCTTCAAAATTTAGTTGCATGATTCCGCGATAAAACATAGTTACATACATACATACATAGCTAAATAAAAGCTTGTAAAATTAAAGGAAACCTGCGCTATTGATGAAAACGTCACCTTCACCAATAACGAATTTATTCACGGAGTATTGACTTATGTATCAAACTTTAAATTTTTTGATGTTTAATTTTTATACATTTAGCATTGTTTTTAATGGTAACGTTTTATAAAAATGTGATTTTGAAAACATAAGTATTGATATAGGTATAGCACTTCTAATCTTGTGATTTTTTAGACATAGCATAGTTTTGAATAGTAAGGCTTGTTACAAACATAATTTATAACAAGCCTTAGTCCGTGATTTTTATCAAACTAAATCCACTACTGATCACTAAGACTGTGATTGATATTATTACTAAGTACCTACCTAATAATAAGCCAAATGCTATACACTTGTTGATTACTGTTTTTTTATATTTAGATTTTAATGAGCAATTTCGCTTCACTTACGTTAATTAATAGGTTGATTTTTACTTTTTTAAACTTTCGCGATCACAACACATTATTAAAATATGGGATTATCGGGTGTTTATCGCGTAATTACCTTTATTTTATTCCCGACGTTTCGACCGGATTGCACCTGGTCGTGGTCGCGGGGAGACTGACTGCAATCCGGTCGAAACGTCGGGAATAAAATAAAGGTAATTACGCGATAAACACCCGATAATCCCATATTTTAATAATGATTTTTCTTCGCTTTAGGTAAGACAATGTACATAATAAACCAAATTCTTGAGTCATTGTGATATTGTTGATAATTATTATGAAAATTAGCAGTTTTACATACATATATGTCATGTTTTATTTTTTTTTATTTCTTTTGAATTTGTATTTATGTTTAATATTTTATGTTTTCCCAGAATGTATGTACAATGGTTCTTACTTTCTTATATTATGTCCAAATACAATATTCCTTAGATAGGTGTGCAAAATGTCAATTATTATAATTTATTAATATAAGATTTTAAACATACATATTAAAATTAATAATAATAATTAAAATAAATCAAAAACTGAAATCATTGGTAATTAAAATTTGAATATTCCTTAACGTCATAAAAACTCTCTAAAATTTCTTTAAAAGCCTTTTTTTATATGTACTTTAAACATATTCATTGGTAAATTCTTAAAATGATTAGGTAATTTATTATAAATAGTTATTGCATGGTAGTATGAATTCCATTTTATAAGCTTTAAAAATACATTATGACGTAATATGTTGTATCATATTATGTCGATGTTAGGAGATAGCATAACATAGATGCCCTATGGGACGTCACTGAGATCTAGGCTGAATTATAGATGAATGGAATGTGGGAAGGGAGTGAATGCCGAGGTGGAAGCTGAAGAAGAGTAGAAGAGGAGGACATGTTGTATCGACCTTCCTTAAGGGGATAAGGGCAGGCACATGATGAACTCTAGTGTGTATAGCATACTACTTTTGCACTAGCGCACGAAATACTTTTACTCGTTTTGTTAGACGAGTGCTACTTGCAAAGTGGAAGCGATATGCCTGATAATACCATTTTTATGTTTATTTCAATTGTTTTTACGCACGTAGAATACGCACTAAAGCAGCAATGTAGTACAGGCGTATAATTTAGGCACTCCAAGCATACCACTTCGTAGTTTGTCAATAGCAAGTCTGTTTATTTTCTATATGTAAATAGTACCTCCACAGTAACTTCGTTGCTATGCCAGTAAAACAAGAGAAGTTCAATCAGAAGAGCAGTTGTGTAGACAGAGGCGGCCATAAGCGTAGTCGGGTTACTTTCAAGCTGAAAAAAGAAACAAGCGTTAACATCGCAGCCGTAAGACTGTTGTCCACGTTCGCTGCTATACTCTGTTCACCGAAACAAGCTAATAGGGAAATCATAGACTGCAGGTTATTGGTCGCAGATAACGAACATAGGGCACGTGCACACTGTGCACGCTGTGTGGCCAAAAGTCAGTCTTATCGGTCTCTTGTGCGGTGCGGACGTGTCGTTCGGTGCTCGTTACATGTGTTCTCAGTATACAATAAAACCGGGCAAGAGCGAGTCGGACTCGCGCACCGAGGGTTCCGTGCCATCATACAATATAATATATGACAAAGGCGGTTTTATATTTGTTGGAGAACCTTGACAGCGCCATCTCTTGTCTGATAGCGGAAATTATGTAGAGATTTACACTTTCGATGATTTCTAAAAAAGTATGCTAAGTAGAGAGATTGTAATAAATTTCCTCTAATCTTTACATTTACTTCTAATAGCAATAAAAGTTTCAGAGGTTTATCTCCGCAAACTTCGGAGATAAGGGGGGGGGGAACGCTATTTTTTTCAACATTTTTGTAAATAACTCAAAAACGATACGACCTAAAGGAAAACTAAAAACTGTTTATTAATGTACAAATGAATACCTGTCATATGATACCCCACATCACCTATTAATTTCACAAAATTTTTGAAAACCCCCCTTCCACCCCCCTTGTATAAAAAACTATGCAAATTAGGGAGTTCGCTATAATTTTCCTATAAAGTTTACATACACTTTTATTAGCTATAAAAGTATCACGGGTTTATCTCTGCAAACTTCGGAGATAAGGGGGGGGGAACGGTCGTTTTTTCAACATTTTTGTAAATAACTCAAAAACGATACGACTTAAAGGAAAACTAAAAACTTTTTATTAATGTGCAAATAAATACCTTTCATATGATACCCCACACGGCCTAGTAACTTCACTTAAAAATTTTGAGATCCCCTATCCGCCCCCCTGCAGTCAAAATAAGGATATTTATTAACATTTTCATATATGCTATGTTAGTAAAAAAGTGTTGTCTTTTACCATTTCAAATTTCAAGTCGATAGCATCAGTTGTTCTCGAGATATCCAGTTGTGACAGACAGACAGACAGACAGACAGACAGACAGACAGACAGAGTGATTCTATAAGGGTTCCTTTTTACCATTTTGGTCCGGAACCCTAAAAATGGCAAAAATGTATAAAGCATGTAGTTGATGTAGTAGAGCCTGGTATAGATGTTATGGATAGGAAAGTAGAAAATATGGCAGAAAGTTTTATTATAAACTTGGATTATTCGAAGAATTAGTATAAGAATGTAAACTACCCAAATTAAACAAAATATATATATATTATATATATATAGGTTCTCAGTATCATAATAAGTAGGTCAATTATCAATAACCCATTCATCCACAAAACCCCGGGCGAAAAGCTAGTGAATAATGTAAGTAATAGTTTGAAGTGAGCAATCTAAACATAGCTTTACATTTTAAAATAATGGTCACTCCCACTGACCAATCTTAGTCTCTCACGCTAGTAGTCCCGTCCTTTTCACTTTCGTACAATTGTGCAAGAGAGCGCGCGCTATATTAGCTTGTCTCCGTGAACAGACTATAGACATTGGCCTCCATGGATTTCTAAGAACATGAAGGGGTTGCTGCCATACTCACCACGCTTGGCAGGCGACCCAACACCACCTTGAGACTGTATTAGTCGCCCTCCGGGTGGTATTACTATATTAGTAGGTTACCAGACTTGAGGGATATCGTGCTCTCTCTATGGATTTCTGATACATAATCCCGAAATGTTCCAGTGTATTCTACCAATTTATTCTTCCAGCTTGTTACCTATTGTTACCCAATATAACTTCAATACCTACTAGAAACTACCTTTAGTACCTATTTTTGTTGAGTTGCGCTCAATTGTGTGCATGCTGTGGCTGCCTTTAATTGGGGGAGCACAAGGCCCTTAGTCCCTAAGTTTTAAATTGTGTTGAATTTGTGTATCTTTTGTTGGTGGTCCTAATAAATAAATAAATAAATATTTATTCTTATAGCTCTACTTATTAGTGCGGATGTTGTGTGTTACCAGGGCCAGTGATCGTCATAGGGGTTGGTAGCTGATCATCTCCCGGGGATTCTTAGCACCCCTAGCCCCGTTGTTACCGTGACTGCTACCGTAGCCAGGATTAGCGGGGCCGTCGGGGACTCGGGGCCTGGTTTTAGGTTGTACTAACATTGTTACCATACACGCCACACTTGGCAGGCGAGTTAGCGAACACAAAAAGATGCTGCTGCCCATCTTCCGGAGGTATCCCTTAGCATATTCTTACTGCATCCACGGGCAAGAGAGGAGGGACAACATACTACTGCCGGCGCCCCACGCACGGCAGTATCTAACACTATCCTAATCTACATATATCTATACTAATTTTATAAAGCTGAAGAGTTTGTTTGTTTGGCCGAACGCGCTAATCTCTAGAACTATCAGTTCGAATTGAAAAAACATTAAAACATTGAAATATTAACATATTTCAATGTTTTAATTTTTTTTCAAAAGAGAAAAATGTATTCCTTTCGAGAGCTTCCATTGCGTGCGCTTTTGCTTATGGGACACAGAGCTAGTAATAATTATATACAACAAAATCGGTAAGTTACATATACTAACATATACCTAGGCTATAAAACATAAGCCAACATAGCAAAAGTTCAGAGAAATATAAAAAATTGTAGCGTATATTAATTTCCTCATACATTTTGTGTTTGATAATATTTTGAGAACGACATTTAGAGATAATTTATAATGACATTTTTCTTGTAGTAGAGTTGTAGTTGTAGAGTAGTGGTTAGTAGTAGTAGAAGTAGAGTAGTTAGTTTTTGTAGTAGTAGAGTAGTTAGTTGATTTTGAAGCATTGTCCTGGCTGACTGACTGACTGAAACATCAACGCACAGCCGAAACTACTGAAGATACAAACTTGTTTAGAGTAAAGAGTAAGTTCCTTTTATAACCTAGACAAGCAATATGAAAGGAATTTTTGCAAGTATATAAATTAGGGGATGAATACAATATGTGTGTAAAATCGTAGTTTTTACTTAATATACATTGAGGTTGCCGTGGCGTTCCGTCAGTAGAATGTTACTCCTCCTCTCATGCCCATGGATGCAGTAAGAGCCTGTTAAGGGATACCTCCGAAAAATGGGCAGCAGCGTCTTTCCGCGTAACAGTATCCCGTACTGCGCTCACCAACCCGCCTGCCGGTGAGTATGGCAACTACCCCTCATGAATGCCATGAGGGAGGCCTGTCTTCAGTATTGGACATTTTACGGCTGAAATGATGACATTGAGGTTTGCGAAAATATTGAAGAATAGAAATTAATGAATGAATGACGTGTTTCAGTATTTCCAAAAAATTAAGTTAAAATTGTGAAATTAAGTTAGTATGGAAAATCGTTGTTTTTTACTTCATTTACTTGAAAGTTCAAGTAAATATTGGGGAATAAAAATTATAAGATAAGTGTTTCAGCGTTTTCCTAAAATTATCCCCTAAGTGAAAATATAATGTATGAACTATTTATTGTATGAGGAATATCTTTCTTCACTTGATTTACTTTTAAGCTTACGTGAATATTGGAAAATGAAAATAATCACTTACTGCTGCTATTTGTATGATACACGCTCCAAGGTTCACCGAAATTATCACTACGTACAGAAACATCACTGGGGATATCAAACTATTGAACATCGTCAAACTCATAACGATCATTCTATGAAAGTTATGGCATTCTGCTATATTCCTCACACTGTTCTCCCGACTATTTGTATCTATGACACGGGAACAATATAAGCCGCTAATACGCAACTGCCCAGCCAAATAGATCATTATAGATACTGTAGTCATATCCCAGCAGGCGATGTAGTAACTCATAATTAGCCCAAACACAGTTTGAAAAACCATCGTGAAGTAATACCATGGAGGTTGCCTCGTAAACGGAGAGTAAGTCTCGAAGACGTAATTGTAGACTTCTCCACTCTCTTCTTCGTTCCTTAAATAAGGTTCAATGTACATGGTTATATTAGCCACGCACGCCATTGCGAGAAAGAAGTACGTAACTCTTCTACTCCTACTTAGGTAGTACTTGATCAACTTCAGTTGTTCTTCATCGTTCTCTATAGATTGTTTAAGCTCGACAGAACTGATCATTCTTACTAGTTTCTTCCAATATTTGTAGTCCTTAAAAAAAAACAACCACTTCAAAAGGCCCAAATGGAAAGGCGTATGTTGTAACAACGCATTCATGGATTTCTGGTTGAAGTTCAAAGCAAATTTGACGTACTGAGAGCAGAAGAATGCCAGTGTTGTAAAGAAGCATAAGAGCTTTAGTCGTGCCTTCAGAGACTTGAGTTCGGTATGCCAAAGACCACAAAACCGTAGCATTCGTAGAAGAAGACCGAGGCTTGGATTGCTTGGATCTTCTCGGAACATTTTTTTCAATTCGGGCAGCATTGTTATTTTCAAGTGCCTTTGATGGAGTGAGTCTACGAACTAACTACATTTAAATTGTTTTGTTTGATGTGAAAGTTCACGAGTTAGGTGGCTATTTATTATACATTGATAACAATAACTAACGACATGAAAATGTGTTATTAAAATGAGCAATAAATTGTTAAGAGTTTATATCGATCACGAGAATTAGCTCTGTAATAACGTGCAATGTACCTAGAATTAGTGGTATCAACAAACTACTAGGTTGTATGTACCCACTCTAACCTAATACTTATACTTTACTATAATTGTACCTCATGCGTAAAATATGTAAAATATTTTCTATCAAACGCTTTATGTACCATATTTATTTTAATAAAAGGTCAAGAAGCGTATGTGGTGTTCCTAAGAGTTACTGTTGTTGTGTTTCTTGACGAATTCAGTTATTTTATTTATGCTGGAGGGCTGACGATGCATACAAATTTTAAAATAATGATCTTTTAATTGCCGTGGGGTGCCGGCAGTAGAATGTTGCCCCTCCTCTCTTGCCCGTGGATGCAGTAAGAGCTACCTCCGTAAGATGGGCAGCAGCGTTATTCCGTGTATCAACATCCCATACTGCGCTCGCCAACCCGCCTGCCGAGCGTGGTGAGTATGGTGACTGCCCCTTATGGAGATCCATGAGGGAGGCCTGTGTTCAGTAGTGACGTTTTACGGATGAAACGAATGAATGAATGAATGATCTTTTAACTTTAAGCATCGTCCTCCGCATAGACATTGAATTTTACTTACGTGTCTTTTCCACACCACTATTACTATGGCTAGGCCATGCATGACGCTAAGTTTATTTAGTTTGTGATATTTTATATTTTATATATTGGGACAAATGTCTGTACGATCTGCAGATATTTGTTCAGGGTGTTCTGGGTGTTTTTCTATATATAATAAAAATATCTATCTATGTAGTATAATGTATTAAGTATATCAGTCATCTAGTACCCATAACACAAGCTCTGCTTAGCTTGGGGCTAGATGATGCTGTGTAATCTGTCCAGCATTATTTATTTATTTATTTATTTATTGTCTTCGTCTTCAACCAATTTCAGTTTTTTTTATACAAGTAACTGATGGCTTTTAAAATAGGGTCTAAGAAAAAAATAATTGGAAAGAAGGATTTGGGAAAGGCCAATCAAAATTAAATTACTACACGTAATAAGTACTACGTAAATGTTGCCTACCCTTCAATAATCTAAGGATATAATTAAATTCAGCGCAAGTAGGTACTTTCCACATTTTCGGCTCTAGCCGGTGCCGTCTAGCTAAGCCGTCATTGTCCAGATAAAATCTGACGGAAATTAGCAGGAAATTGTATTTGCTTCTTATAGCGACAGGTCCACAATAAGGCGAGGATTGTTATAAATGATAATTTTATTGCAATGTTCTAGGGACTGGAAAACTAGGAGAGTTCACGATGTCGCTTATTTGAACCGTAAGGTAGCCTAGTAGAGGCCGTTTCCGACGGGCAAACAGATCTGCAGAATCTTGGCAAGAAATAACAGAATAACATTTTTTAGGTATCGAAATATCTAAATGAACAATAAATCATCATCATCATCATTTCAGCCGTAAAACGTCCACTACTGAACTAAGGTCTCCCTCATGGATCTCCATGAGGGGCAGTTGCCATACTCGCCACGCTTGGCAGGCGGGTTGGTGAGCGCAGTACGGGATGTTCATATACGGAAAGACGCTGCTGCCCATCTTCCGGAGGTGTCCCTTAGCAGGCTCTTACTGCATCCACGGGTAGGAGAGGAGGGGTAACATTCTACTGCCGGCACCCCGCGGCTGAACAATAAATAACAATACCTAAAGTAACAAAAATTTAAAATAAATATACCTAAGGAAAAAATATGAATAAAATTTGATATGTAAAAAGTGTTGGTTTTAATACATCATCGTAACCACCCTGAGACCGTAGGTACCCAACGCTGGGTGAGGTCCCTTTGTGTACTCCACATAAGCTGGTCTTGCTGTGCTCAGCCAGGAATTACCCGCGACCTGGCGATTGTCGTCGACCCATCGCGCCACCAGACGACCACGACTTTTCTGGCCACCATTCTCTCAAATTTTGCTCCATCTGCCGTCACCTATTATAGCCAACTGTCTAGCAGAATTCCTTTTATAATTCGTAAAGGGTTACGAATAAAGGGTTAGTCCAAGCCATCGGAATTTCCTAATTCCGATGGCTTGGACTTCAGTCTGCCGCCGGATCTTTGTGTTACAAATGGGTATGATTTTATCAATTACCTTATTAATAAATGAGTATATTTGATCCTTAATTAGTAGATCTGTCACCAAAATTACCAATGCCTAATAAATAAATTTGCGCCCAAAGTAGACCTGTCACTATATTCAGTTAAGGTGACAGGTCTACTGTTTAGGTACAAATATAATAAATAGGGCATTGCAGACGGAACTAAACTGAGGTGACTAAAAATATAGTTGCTGTTACGAAAAAATAAGAAGAAGTCCATCCGTGACCACGAGGGCAGCAGGGCACTCGAAACGTCGGGAAATAATAAAATGAGGTAATTACGCGATAAAAAAACTGAAAAAAAACGGGACGTTAATCAGTTTAAAATTATGTCTATAGATCGCGAAAGTTTACAAAGTACTTATAAGAAGAAGAAGAAAAACATTTATTTACCACACGCACAATACTACCACCACAAATAAAATAAAAATGATAATTACAAATATAAACAAAGAACACAAAAATACAAAAAGACTTAATAAAACATTACAATACGGACGGGAAGAACATGATGTAAATTAGTCCTCAACTCAGGATTGTGTAGCACCTGGCCGAGCTCAGATGCTACGCTGGTTGAAAAATAAATTTGTGTGACAGTCATTAAAGGTTTTGACTGTCACACAAATTTCATATTTTTTTCGTAAAGCAACGAATTGAAAAAATGGCTGCCAACATGGCTAGCCAAATAAATTACGAATTTATAAATTAACTTGACACTGGCGTAATCGTGTTAAACCAAACACAAAAAGCCATAAAATAAAAAGACAAAGACAAGACAGTGATTTTAACCTATTTAGCTAATAATCAAGTATGTGCGTTCAGAAAGTATGATTTGATGAAATGGAACTGATGAAGAAGACCAGAGATGATTATCGAAACGCTTTAGTATTGGTGAAGTGGAACTGATGAAGAAGACCAGAGATGGTTATCGAAACGCTTTGTAAAACATATTTGACTTCGTGTATACTATTGCTGTTATTGATTAAGAACTTAGTCCATACCATTTATTAACTTCAGTAAAGCATTGCTGCAAATAGTAACCTTCTTGTTAGGGAGAGGAGATGAGATCGTACCGATCCCGCTTCAATTGAGCGCCTCTTAGACCCGGAACTAGGAACAGTTTACGACGTCCGTAGTTCAAGTGGTTCAAGGGTCTGTTGTTTTGTTAGTTATAACCAGAATGGGGTTGCCGTGATGTGCCGGCAGTAGAATGTTGCCCCACCTCGGATGCAGTAAGAATCTGCCAAGGGATACCTCCGTAAAATGGGCAGCAGCGTCTTCACGCGTATCAACATCCTCTACTGTGATAGGCAACCCTGCCAAGCGTGGCAAGTATGGCAACAACCCCCTCGTTATCTAGGAGGTACATGAGGGTGGCCTAGATGATGATGGTGACGATGATCTAGACCAGAGGTCTCCGAACTACGGCCCGCGGGCCAACTCCGGCCCGCCACTGCCATCAATCCGGCCCGTTACGTGTCATAATACACTATCAATAGTAATTGAAATGCAATAAGCCTATGTTTCTTTAGGTGGGCAAAAAAAATAAAATTGTTATGGCCCTTGCAACATACCGAAAAAGTTATTATGGCCCTAAGGCTTCAAAGTTTGGACACCTCTGATCTAGACTAACAGAAGCTTTGACAGCTATAGACAAGAGTTCAGTCGAAATTAAGGATTGAGAACCTCGTTAAAAGAACGAAGGTGTCTACTGCGATAAGCAACCCTGCCAAGCGTGGCGAGTATGGCAACGACACCCTCGTGATCTGGCAGATCCATGAAGGCGGCCTGTGTCCAGTCGTCGACGTGGACAGCAGTCCTTCTAAATTGTATGTTTTTTTTTTTATATTTTAATTGTATGTTATAGTTTTTTTTTATTTTACTTTATTATTTTTGATTAATCTGTATACTGTTTTATGATTGTTTGTTTACCGTCTATATATTCCTATTCATTTACTATGTTCCTCTCCTGTCTCCTTCTCTCTTTTGTGGTCGTGAAGTCACCCGGGGCCCCAACTGAAAACCAGCGTAGCATCTGAGCCTAGCCAGGTGCTACACAATGCTGAGTTGGGGACCCATTTACCCACGCCACATCTGCTTCTTCTTGTTTATTTGTGATATTTTATTTTTAATGTTATTTTTATGTGGATGTATGTATGTTTTGTGATTTGTGCGTGTGGTAAATAAATGTTTTTCTTCTTCTTCTTCTTCTATAGCTGAGATGATGATGATGACGATGATCTAGACTAGACAAACACAAGCTATAGACAAGAGTTCAGTAGAAATTAAGGATCGAGAACCTCGTTAAAATAACGAAGGTGTTCTAAAAGATAATAATGGATAGACAAGATAATATCTTCATTTGTAACGACAAGCATATAAACCTACATACAAGTCATTACTTCAAAGCGCGCCTAGTACTGGGTTCAGCTTTACCGGCTCGAGTAGAGGGGCCTCTATATACAGCCCTCATTTTGTCCTGGGATGTGCCCGAAGACTTCTTGTCCGGTTCGCTCTGAAGGGAACTAAGTAGAAGCGGCTTCAGTACCCGCGTCGCGTTGATCCTACGGCGTTGACTGTCAGGCAGCAGAATAACTATTCGGTCCCCGGACGTCCAGCAGCGCATCCTCCCGAAGTGTTTCCGTGCGCAGTGAAAACACCATGCCTTGTTTTTGTAAAAATTATACATTTAGGAGTTCAATCCCAAGGTCGTGGATTCGATACCGGCTGTGCACCATTGGATTTTTCACACTTAACACGTGCTTTAACGGTGATGGAAACATCGTGAGGAAACCCGCGGCTTAGTTAGCTGTTTGTTATTTTTATAGGGTTTAACCACACTGAGGTAGAAAATTTCCAAATAAATTAATAACCATATCAAAACTTAACCTTTGTGACCTGTTCTTTCCTCTGACTAATAGTTGACTAAGCTGAGAAGATGGTATAGCTGGGCAAGCCTAATCCATCAAAAAATGTCCCAGGCACTGCAGCGTCCCGTAAATCACGATTACCAGCTGCTGACCCAGTATAAATCATCTATAATAGATGTAAAAGGCCTTACTTACATCCTATAATTACCCAAGTTGCCTGTCACAGCCATAATCACTGCTACCTTGCCACCCTTAATTGAGAAACTTACTCCTTACAGAATAGTTAACAAACTCATTGTTTTGTTTACTCGCTTGTGTTGAACGTGCAATCTCGAAGTTTCAATTGTAACGAAGTGGGTTGAGTGACAAAGTATTGAATTGAACTACGATTCGGAACGGGGCAGGCTGATTACGTAACTCGCGACAGTTTGCAACAGGCAATCGTTGAATCGATCGCGCATGCGAGAAGGTTGCCCTTTGTACTACTGTATTGTTTTATTATAATTTCTGGTTATAATAAAACAATACTATAAATTATGGTATATTCTGTCCTATTTCACAAGTTTTTTTTAATAAATTTAGCTTACCTACTCTGTATGTAACAATGGTTGTTCGCGGAATCTTGCAACTAAATTTTGAAGCAGATAATATTCAACCAATTGAGCTGAAATTTTGTATAAATGTTTTCTTTGCATGACAATGCATGGTCAGCTATGTGACGTCACAAAGAAAACATTTATACAAAATTTCAGCTTTACTGAATCCAATATGGCGGAATATCCAAGATGGCGGACTAGTTATTCTATAAACACTCCCTTAGTATGGGTATCAAATGAAAGGCCTTGCTGAGAGTTACTCAAAAAATTAAATGACATCACTCTAAATCCAACATGGCGGTATACTCAAGATGGCGGGCTAGTTATTCTCAATGCACTCTTGCAATATGTTATTTTATTAATGCACTTTTAAAATATGGATATCAAATAAAAAGGCTTGCTGAGAGTTAAATTGTATGACATCACTCTAAATCCAACATGGCGGGTATGAGATGAACAGACAAGAAACTAACTGTCCAGTGATAACTAAAAAGTAAGAAATAAACTAAAAGTAAAAAAAAACTTTTTAACAAACAAGCTTTTATTTAAACGTACTAAAAATAATAAACATTTTTCATTAAAGTTTAATGTCAACTTAAAACGTCTTTACACATTTAAATTGCTTGAAAAAAAATTCATGAAGATCCATGAGGCCTGTGTTCAGTAGTGGATGTTTTACAGCTGAAATGATGAATGATGATGGGAAGTACCCATCACCACATAAATTGTGTAAAGACGTTTTAAGTTGACATTAAACTTGAATGGAAAATGTTTATTTTATAATTTTTAGTACGTTTGTATAAAAGCTTGTTTGTTAAAAAGTTTTTTTTTACTTATAATTTATTTAATGTGGCGTGTACAATAAACGCAGGCACCAGCCTCTCTGTGGTCCTATGCTGTGGTCCTATGCAGATAAAGTGGAAGTACCCATCATCATTCATCATTTCAGCTGTAAAACATCCACTACTGAACACAGGCCTCATGGATCTTCATGAAGTACATGACAACAAATATATTGAGTATATAATAAAATAATAATAAATAATGCTGGACAAATCACACAGCATCATCTAGCCCCAAGGTAAACTGAGCTTGTGTTATGGGTATGGGATGACTAATATACTTAATACATTATACCACATAGATAGATATTTTTATTATATATAGAAAAACACCCAGAACACCCTGAACAAATATCTGCAGATCGTACAGACATTTGTCCCGAGGCGGGAATCGAATGGTTGATTATTGATTGTATGAACGGATTTTAAGGTAATAAGAGCACCACACTTACACCATATCGTTTCACTGGGATAGCTAAGATAAAAAAAATGCTAGACAATTCACACAGCATCATTTAGCCCCAAGCTAAGCAGAGCTTGTGTTATGGTACTAGACGACTGATTTAAAATATTATATACTTAATACACTACATAGATAAATATTTTTATGATATGTAGAAAAACATCCAGAACCCTGACTAAATGTCTGTAGATCATACAGACATTTGTCCCAAAACGGGAATAGAACTCGCAACCTCTTGCGTCGCAGGCGGACCTTTTTTATTTTTATACCAGTTTTGTTATAAAAATCTATAAAGGAAATTTCAGTGCCCCAATACTCCAATTTGTAATTGAAATAAGACGAAGTACATCATTATTTTCATGACAATTTTTTTTATTGTAAAGTTAAGGCTATAATTATTTTAATGACTAATTTTCTAATTATCTTGCATGATACCTACCTTCTTATACCTACATTTAGATTGCAGTGCCCATCAGGGTTCCATTCTGTACTATTTACTTATGTTTAAGACCGATGTTTACAATGGAAAGCAATAAACAACTGAATACTGAATACTGAAATACCTTCGCCCGCTGCGTCACATAGGTCGTCAAAGTGATCGTCAAGAATGATGATAATGATCGCTGCATTGTATAACGTGCTCGATAAATCCTCCATAGGGGCAGTTAGCGTCCCCGCCACGGTCGACTTGGTCGGGACAGCCGTAACTTCGGTTGTTTCAAACTTTGCACTCTTCCAGTTCAGTCCTTGTTCTTTGATAGGAACTGGAAACTATCGCTGGATATCGGCACATACGCTGTAGGTTAGTTTGAATAAAAAGGACAGTCTTTATTGACATACTGCTAACTTTCGCTGCGTAATTTATCCTATTTGAAGTCCCGAACGAAATGTCGGCTTATAAAATAGTAATGGCCATGTGTCAATATGTAACCTACGAACTTAGAGGATTTTACAGGTGCTGGGCAAGCCTTATCTATCTAACAATGTCCCAGGCACTATAGATATAAACCACTCTGTATCATCATCATCATCATTTTAGCCGTAAAACGTCCACTACTAAACACAGGCCTCCCTCATGAATCTCCATGAGGGGCAGTTGACATACTCAACACGCTTGGCAGGCGGGTTCGCGAGCACAGTACGGGATATTGATACACGGAAAGATGCTGCTGCCCATCTTCCGGATCCCTTAGCAGGCTCTGACTGCATCCACGGGCATGAGAGAAGGGGTAACATTCTGCAGCCGGTATAAATTTTACGATTTATAACACCTATTCTGAAACAAAAATGCATATTTAAAGTTGCTAAGACAGTGGGTAACTCAGGGAGCAAGTAACTCAGGGAGGCCTATACCCAGCAGTGGGTGATTCCGGGCTGATGAGAAGAAGAAGAAGAAGGAGACAGTAGGAAAGTCATCATTAAGAACTCCTCAGTTTACTCAGCTTCACTAGCTGGAGGGATATGAAGATTTAGCTGCTAGAAGAGCCTATTCAGGCACTGACGCGATCCTCCTTTTGCATTGTCAGGTTTATAACAGGGTTTCTCTTCCCATGGGGGATCCGTGGCAGGTGTGCACGTGGTCCGTAGAATGTTAGGTAAATAATATGAATCAAACCTATCAGATGTAGCAGGCCTAAGTAAGTAGACGATTTTTGCTTCCGTTTCATAATTTCATAGGGGCATGGGGGCAACCCTACATTCGATTGTTTGAGGGCGGCGATCCAGCACTCTTCTAGTTTTACACGCGGTTTGTTTACTTACTAACGGATACGGGCGCGTTGTAGATTTATCCTTACCTATATATATAAAATTCAAAGTCCTGACTGACTGATAACACAGTCTAATCCACTGGACCTAAAGACTTGAAATTTGGCACACATATATGTACCTTGAGTATCCTAGAGGTGCACTAAGAGGGATTTTTCTAAACTCCTACGGGATAGTCTTTTTTAAACATTCGCGATCACGACACATTATTAACACATATTTAAACGGGTATTTATCGCGCTATCCTGTCGAAACGTCGGGCAATAATAAAGGTAAATAATCCTACGGGATAGGGATTGATATTTTCGAATCAAAGTGGCTCGGTGTGAAAAAGGGGATTTTACGTTTTATGACTTCCACGCGGACGAAGTCGCGAGAAAAAGCTAGTTTATAAGCGTGATTCCGAGGCACCATCATCATGTATGAGCCTGCTCCTGGAAATCCCAATTTCTATTGTTTCAATTCGCCTGTTTTTAGGGTTCCGGATCTAAATGGTAAAACTGAACCCTTATTGTGTGACTTTGTCTGTCGGTCTGTGACAAATGGATATTCTTGAGAACTACTTATGACTGAAATTTGAAATGATATAAGATAACGCTTTTTCACTAATATGGAATATATAAAAATGTTGAAAAATATTGTTATTATGATTACAAGGGGGGCGGAAAGAGGGTCTCAAAGTGAGGTTATTAGGTCATATGAAAGGTCTTCATTTGAACATTAATAAACAGTTTGTAGTTTTCCTTTAAAGCGTATAATTTTCGACATTTTTACAAACATTTTGAAAAAATACCGCTCCTTATCTCCGAAGTTTGCAGAGATAAACCCTCAAACTTCTATAGCTACTATATATAGAGGTATATACTAAAGCTACTATAGTATGTAAAGATTACAGGAACGTTATAACAAACTCTCGCATTTGCTTAGTTTTTAAAACAAGGTATCACTTTGTTTATAAAAGGGCTTCATTTGCACATAAACAGATTCTAGTTTTCCTTTAAGCCGTATAGTTTTCACCATTTTTACAAAAACGTTGACGCGATTGGGACGCCGGCGTCCCGTTCCGCCATAAGATATCATGGGTACCGTCTGCCACGCAGGCCCGGATTAGCCCTTAGGCCCACGAGGCCCGGGCCTTCAGGGGCTCTCCAAGCCTAGGGGCCTTTATAGCTAAACATTCATAAATAAATAAATAAAATCATGGTGCACGTAGAAAATTATGTAAGGCAGAGGGCCCTCAAACACCAATTCTTTATTCTTTATTGAACACTTAGTAAATATATGCAAAAAAAACTTAACTAAATGGCATGTACAAAGGCGAGCTTAACCCTAAGAAGAGTTTTCTTCCAGCAAACCTTTAAGGATAGGGAAAGCTGATAAGTGTAGTTAGTACGTGTACACAAAACAAAAGGGTGGTATATTAATAATCTAAATACTTAAGTAATAAAATATTATACCTACTTTCTTATTACTCAAATAATAATAAGAAATGAATGGATTAAACTATGATAATTTACATAAACTACATATATATAAATATATATGTTATATATAAATACTTACATACAAACCAAGTAAGATAAAAAAGAGAGATAATGCTCTTTTACTTTTTTTACCAAGTGCCTTGGGGCTCTGCATCCGGGCCTGCTGCCACGCGGCTGCCGCTCCCGCTTCGCATCCCACATCCCGCATCGCTGACTCGCATGCTTGGCTGCAGCTATACCCTATATCAAGTATTCTTCTCAATGTATCGCTTAACCTAGTTTATAAATAACGACATTGGATTGTTGAAACTCTTAATAGGTACCTACCTACATTCGTTAACTGATACAAAGCTTCTTATTTAGTTCCTAGCGTACCTGCATTCGCACTGTCTTGTTCTTCTTTTGTAAATTGACTATTCTATGTATTTTTGCTCTATTGAATAAACACTATTGACTTTGACTTTGACCTCGACTCCCCCAAGCCGAAGACAAAGTGAGCTAGAGAAAAACCACATCAAAAATACTAGCAGGAGGTCAGGCAACCTAAACGCCAGCTGATTCTTGTCAGGGTCATTGAAATCTGCGTGTGCTGTGGTCGTCCAAAAGCGCGATGGGTCGACGACATTATCCCTATCTTACCATACCATACGTATGTCAATAAATGATTTTCTATTTCTATTGCTAAAAACGGTAGTTTGCGATTCAATTTCATGAATTATTTTACTTACCCTTAACGATTGAACATACCTACGTATACTACGATTATTATCGTGTTGAAATAGAATTACTTTTAGTGGTGACCATCTGAAGCACAGGCAATTTTTTATCTACAGATACTTCGTTTGCATACTTGGACAAATTTTACAGTCGACAGAATATCATTCGATATTGCCAATGTGCATTGTGCAGTGAGACAAAGCAAAGGGCGCTCGACAAAGGCGCCCGGCTTATCGACCGTCGATGTTGTACTGGGAATATGCGGCGCTTTGAGTATATGCTTGCATATATGCTGATGAAGGCAAAGATTCAAATCGTTTCATATGCCCTGACACCATAAACTGTGGCATTATCTTTAAAATGTGTGTTACCAAAAATACCGACGCACGCACACTGGTTTTGCCAATAAACCAAACTCTTTTGTTACCATTTATTGTGCAAACATATTGCATATTCCTGGGTTCGTACTGGTACGGAATGATCGAACTGGTTGTGTTGGTGGGGGTGTGGACATTTTCATTCGTGACCATTTTTCTTTATCTGTTGTTGATATGTCCGCACGACCACCTCCATCCAGTGCAGGTGAACATCTTTTTGTCCGGGTCGTCATCTCTCACCGTAAAATCCTGCTTGGTGCCGATACTCCTTTCTTACATGTTATTTTTTTCTTTCCTTCGAAATCCTTCTAGACAAGCTTACTCCGTTGTATGATCACACCATCATAATGACTTCAACAAATGCCTGTTGAAAAACCACTTTCGATCGTTCACGCGTCGTATCTCCTCTCATGCGCGTGAATGCAGTTAGAGCATGCTAAGGGATACCTCCGGAAGATGTGATGCAGCGTCTTTCTGTGTATCAACATCCCGTACTGCACTCGCTGACCTGCCTGCCAAGCGTGGTAAGTATGGCAACTACCCCTCATGGAGGTCCATGAGGGATGTTCAGTAGTGGACGGTTTACGGCTGAAATTATGAAATGACACTACACTGGCGCTTCTAGCGGTGAATTCACGCAATATCATTGTGTATAGTTCGACATTGACAGTCGACAAAATATCATTCGCTATTGATACCTGGAGATTGTTGATACGCCACAGTGCATTTTGCAGTGAGACAAAGGGCGCTCGACAAAGGCGCCCGGCTTATCGACCGCCGATGTTGTACTGGGAATATGCGGCGCTGTGCAAATGAGCTTCATCAGCTCCTCTGTTATTGTCTTCGTGCTCCTCATATTATTTTTGCACGAGGATTATATTCTTATCATTTCATATTTTATCTAACAGCCAAGTAAGACATCCTCTGCTGGACAAAGGCTTCCTCATGAGGGGTTGTTGCTATACTCACCACGCTTGGCAGGCGGGTTGGTGAGCGCAGTACGGGATGTTGATACACGGAAAGACGCTGCTGCCCATCTTCCGAAGGTATCCCTTGGCAGAGGTGCAACCTTCAGCGTCTCAGCCAACTACTAAACCAAGTGAGCTACGGAGGTAGTCAAATGATGATGATGAATAAGTGATGTTTAGTTCGCAAATGATGGTTTAGTTCGGCGTTAGCGATAATGTCGATCATTATTTGAACGGCAGTTGATGCTTACAATTTACACAAGCTAAAATGTTTTACTTATAACTACACTTTCCTATTGTTATTTAAACAAAAACAGCTCGAGCGAAAACAAACCAGCGAACATCTAACGAATATTTGCAAACTTGAAAAACATTTCTAAGAACAGATGTCGTGTCAATATTGAACAATAAATTGGGTGCGACTGTTCGTTTTCCACCCGAGCGGATTCGGAATCGTCCAAATATTGTTCGGAGTCAGTGAAACAAAATACATGTAAATAAACATACCTACACGCGCGCACACCCCGAGCATTCGGGACGAATTTCTCTATATTTTCACTACACCGGAATTTTAAAGACTACCTCATTCTCTTGGATTATTCAGGAGAATTATTGTTTAATTTAATGAAAACTATGTATTATTTTATGTATTATTGAACACAATATAAAGGATTTCATCCAGACATGTGATTTGCATAGCAGAACTTCGTTAATATATTGACAGAGAACTGTTATTATATTAATTTATGAAACATTAAATGTAATTAGTTTTCCGAAGCGACCGAATTCAATTATTTGCTTTATTCAATATAAATGTGTTTTGTTTTCATTTTGTTAATTGGTTATATGTAGCTTTTTGCTCTATTTAATAAATGCTTATTAACTTTGGTAGACCCGATCTATTCTGCCGGCTCTCAGATGCTGGACGAAGTAGACGTTATAAACATAAAGTGGATACAATAAAAAAATCAGTGATTTTGTAAACGATAAAAATATACAGTAGGCAACGTAACACAAATTAAAATTTGACTTTAATATCAGCTGAAATCATTATTTGTGACCGTAATCTGTAATAATTTTATATATCACATGTGTTTTTTAATTCTATCAATAAATCAGGGTATATTAGTTATTGTATTAAGACGTAGCACGCCAATCTAGCCAGAATACAGTGTAACCAATGATAGATAAATATTATATAACCTTTTTTACATGTATTTCAGCAATAAAGATACTTTTACTTTGACTTTTTTTGACTAATCACGAACTTGATTTCTCCGCTTGATCCATCTGTTAGGTTTGGTAGAAAGCACTTTTTCATTTTTTATCATACCGCCCTCCCGCCCGCTAATCATGCACGTGCAGGGGGAACCAGGCCGTTAGTGCAACATGCATACCCAAACCCACACGTCGACACGTGTTTCGCCTCTCCGCGAGGCATCTTCAGGTGAAACGCCGAGATGTTGACTGGTCTGCATGAGGTGCAGCACAGGCTGAATTTACACCCTTTGCTTTTTAGATCTAATATAATTTATATAAACGTGTACCTTCTTATAATATTGTAATGTAATGTTTATCTTAAAGCAATAAATGATTTTTTATTTTATTCTTTAATAGTTTATTTTTATTTTTATAGTGTTTAACCACACTTTGGTAGAAAATCCCACTGGAACCGTAAAATTTTTGATAAGGTTATTTATTTCTTATTCTATAATGTTTGTAATATTTGTCCGTTCTGTACGTAGACGTGCTCTGTACCTAGATGTCGATAAGTCTCGCTTGATCGATACCCAGTGGCCCGAAAGAAGCGCTAAATCGTAAAGTTTCGTGTATTTTCCTATTATCGTATATTTTCTTTTCATTTTTGCGGATATTTAAAAAAAATTACCAGTTTTTATTTTTACTGACAGAATTCTCTTCAATTAGACATAATTATATTATAAATAATGATGGATTCACCCAACATCATAATTTTCTTAATTTGAATTGACAAATGATAAAATTTGCATGCTTTATGTAGTTATTGGCTGGTTTTATTTTAGTATTTACCATCTTTTGTATTTACCCATTTTCGCAAAATAAATGATATTTGATTTGATCATCTAGCCCCTAACTAAGCAGAGCTCGTGTTAAGGGTACTAGATGACATAAACACTTAATATGTTATACTACATAGATTTTTTAATATATATATAGAAAAACATCGTTGTTTATCTGTTTATCTTTTGTTTGGGAATTTAGATACTTACGTTCACAGTTTACAGTTCCGCTTTTCAAATGCTCTATAAGCTCTATAAGTGCGACATGAATACGTGGGCATGTTTGCCAAGCGGACAATATCCGAGTGACTTCAAAGTGAGTACAAGTGCTACAGTGGTGAACAGTGAAGTGTGTACAAGTGGGATAGTGTTGAACAGTGTTCTGTGAAAAAGTGTTCTAGTGAGAATCTGCTGTGAAATTTTTATTGGTGTGATCTGTTATTAAAGTGTTAATTTTGGAGGTCGAATTAGACTACATTATCTAATCCCGAACCCCAGCTGGTAACAGTATTTATAGAGGTGGACTGGTCTCTCATAGGCTGGTGGACAAGTCAAACGTCCTTTTCTCGTTGGCCTTCTATTAATGTTCAAGATTATTGTACCTGTTAGCGACCTTATTTTTAACTATGTGCTTGCTACGAACTTAGAACGAGCGTGCGAACTTCTTTCAATTTAGTTCCATTGCATTTGAACATAATTTTGTTGGATTTGGACTGCATTGCATTTGTTTTCTTCTGTGTGATTTCGTTACATTGTTGAGATACGTTAAAATACTAACATATGTATGTCCTGTGGCGAGAATAGAACCCGAAACCTCCTGTGTTTCTATCGGCTACTAACCGTGTGCTGGTAAAGTTCAAGAGTTATCCTTGGACAAAAAACTGAAGTGGCGTCTTTCCTACCTGGCGCTTCTTTCCGCCATCAAAGGAGCCAGTTATCGACAAAACGTTTGAGAAATCAAGGCTTAATTAGTAAACTGGATCTACCTAATCCTGCAGGAGGCTTAATTAGCTCTACAGATGTGGAGATAGATTATATTCATAGTACCTTTAAACGTAACTCTGAGTTTTATATTATTAAATAAATCATTGTTTAAAGATCTCACCTACACCTATATAATTAATGTATGACATGTTTATTATTTGCTACATCTGTGAATTATTTATAGTTAATTTAATTTAATTTATATCTGTGTATAGACATAATCATAAGTTTAAAACAATGAACGAAAGAATTAAAACAATCGGTTTAGTAGTTTTTGAGTTTATTCGTTTCCAACATACAATATACAAATATTTCCTCATTATTATATTAGGTCATATGAAATTGGCGTTTTGTCGTAGTGGCCTCTTTTATCTCAAATAACTCCCCTTTGTTAGGAATTCCAAATTCAAATTTATACAGCTTTTACTCATGCATTTATGTTTCGAAAAGCATAATTCATTTGTTTTTCCTTTTTTGTATTTTTTCTTTGCGTCACTCAGTTTACAAAATGGGAAACTTGAAATATCGCGTTATTTACGAGTACGAGTTACACTGTGGCACCAGTGCTGCAGAAATGGCTCGAAGGATTAATTATGAGTATGGCGGCTGTGTCGCAAAAGAAAACACAGTGCATTTTTGGTTCCAACGTTTTCGTTCTGGAAATTTCGACCTGCAGAACAAGCCCCGTGGACGACCGGAGACCGAAGTTGATAATTAAGAATTGAAGGCTATTGTGGAAGCGGATCCATCACAAACCACGTCCGAGTTAGCTGAAGGCTGCGGTGTTAGTGATAGTTTGAAATCTCAGTATTTTAATCCACTTGAGAAGCAAATTGGGAAGGTGAAAAAGCTTGAAAGGTGGGTACCTCACGAATTGAGTGAAGCAAATCGACAAACGTGCGTCGACTGATGCGTTACATTACTCAACCGGCACAATAATGAAGGGATTTTAATCTGTGATGAATAGTGGATCCTATACGATAATCGGAAGCGCTCATCGCAATGGCTGAAACCTGGCGAACCAGCCAAATCACGCTCCAAGCGAAAACTGACTCAAAAAAAAGTTACTTGTGAGCGTTTGGTGGACCAGTGCCGGTGTCGTCCACTACAGCTTTCTTAAATCTGGCCAGACGATTACGGCAGATGTCTATTGTCAGCAACTGCAAACCATAATAGAAAAGCTAGCTGCTAAACAACCGAGGCTGGTCAATCGCTCTAGGCCACTGCTGCTTCAGGACAACGCTAGACCACACGCTGCTCAACAGACGGCTACCAAATTAGAGGAGCTTCAATTGGAATGTCTAAGACATCCACCGTACTCTCCGGACCTTGTTCCAACAGAATACCATTTTTTTCGAAATTTGGATAACTTCTTGCAAGGGAAAAAAATCAACTCCGATTGGGTAGTCCAATCCGCCTTCAAAGATTTTATTGATTCCCGTCCGAATGGTTTTTTAGTAAAGGGATCAGTGAACTACCTATGAGATGGCAAGATTGCATAGCTACTCGTAGCAATGTTACAAACTTTGATTAATTAAATATTTTATATAAAAAAAAATCGACTTTATGTTCCTCTCATACAAAACGCCAATTTATGGTATATGCAACGACCTAATATTATAATATTTTTGAAAGCACATTCGCACATTTTTTCAGGTTCACTAGAATAATTAGAGTCTACCCGTGACCACGAGGGCTGCAAGGCATTAGTTTCAGGGCCATTGATGTTGGTTGTTTTTGTTAAATAAATATTACAAAGTTTTTTTTTTCAAAGAATCTGATGCCTTTGGTGAAAGCTAGTCTTGATTGTTGTAGAATAGGTTTAAATACAGTGTTACCTTTGAACTACGGCGTCGGTATCAGGGTGACGCGTCCGCGCCATAATTGGTTTTATGTAAATATAGAATGAGCCGCGATACCAAGAGGCTGCAAAAGTGCGGTTTTATAAGCTGAAGCGATTTTAACAGGTCTCAACACTGGCACGATCAGCGATTATGAAGTAAGGGGGTTTATAGGGGGGGGGGGGGGGGAGGGGTCATAGGTATAGGGGTTTATTTAAAATGTCAGTATGACCACCAGGACTCCTCCTTAGTTTATAAGGAATATATCCTACTAGCTGTGCCCGCGACTTCGTCCGCGTGGACTTAGATCTAGTAAGCCCGCTAAGACCGTAAATAAGACGCATAATACTCTTAATAATGAGTAGAGATATCAGAAAGAGCGAGAGTCAAGTAAGTATCTTAGTTCGTTAATTTCCGAAAGTACATTCGTGGGATACTTAGAACATTTTGAAAAATAAAGTGCTCTACTTATAGGTAAATATATTTATCTATCCTTACTACATTCATCACAACAGAACTCAAATCGAACGGATTCAAAAGTAAATCTCTCCGCAATTGAATTCCGGATCGGATCTCTTGGCCCAACCAAAACTTCAATTCCACAAGTAATATTTGAATTAAAGCGACGATTCTGCCCCGGGCGCCATCCCCGACACCGCAGTGGGTCGCCCAACACGGACCGCCTTGTTCCTCTTAATTGATTTACGTCGCCTCCCGTAGGCTTAGGTTAATAGATTTGTTGCCTAAATAATAATCCGTGATGAATTTACAATTGCCAATCCAAGTTTGTAGACTTTGATATTGGAATGGATTGTATAATTTTATTTACTGGTAGTGATTGCTTATTATGAGAAAGTTATGACTGGTTGTCAGATTCATAATCATCACCACCATAAAATTGTTGTTGTGCTGTTACTCCCTCCAAGAGTTCCAAGACTACGTGGGCAGCTGATTCGACCTCCTTCAGACATCCTCTGCAGAAGGGGCTGCCTGTAGCTTTAGTGTAAAAGAGGTGTTTGTTAAGGGTGCAGCAACACGTTAGTGTCCCCACCACTGTTCTTAAGTTCGCTTTATGTAACTTATAGTAAGCATCGGGAGAGCCTTGGTGATAGCGTCGGAAGCGCTGCTCTTGCTTGTCGGCAGTTTGGCAAGCCTACCCAACGTGTGTTGTGTAAGTATCTGGCTTGGAGCCTGATCCGTTGTGTTTGTATGAAAGAAAATTTTGAACCTCCTTTATTTAATATACCTGGTACTTTTTAATATGAATTTTCTTAAAGACTGTACTTACCTATTTTGCGTGGATATCCACAAATGAATGATCCCGCCGATCATTAATTTGTGGATGCCGTGGTATCCAGGCTATCCAGGATCGGAGTTGTGAGAAGGGTAAAGGGAGGAGCGGTTCGGGGCCTTCAGTAACCGTTTCCGATCCCCTTAAAGTACATATAAAGAAGTTTAAATTTATTTGCAACAACGAAAGGCAGAATATAATAATAGAGATAGGAAGATATGGTTGTTATAAAAGGGCCCTTACTCATCATACTACTGGCTATGTATAGATAGACAGCGCTGGTCTTCCTTCCTTCGGGCCAGTGCGTCCGCCAGTACGCTCAGTGCCTCGGAGATTGAAAGCTATATTAGGCTTGCCCAGCCTATATTCCATTCCCTCAGCTTAGGCGGCTATATTTACTGGAAAGAACATGTCAACACGTATAAAGCTGACTGAGCCACAGGATTTGTTCCCTCGGATTGTCACGTGGAAAGCTCTTGTAAAATGAGCACATAAATTTATCCAATGTTGCCTCTCTTACGTGTAGATTTAGTAAAAATCTGCCGAAGGGATACCTCCGAAGATGTATCCCTTCGCAGACTCTTAGTTATGGTAGCATGAAGGAAATAAGGAGCGCGAGCATGGAGAAAATGGGCGAAGGCGTTTGCCAGCTGTGTGACCCAAACGGCTCCTTACAATCAATCTCAGCCGTAAAACTGCACTTCACGTCCACTGCTGGACACAAGCATCTCACATGGATCTCTTAGATCATGAGGGGGTTGTTGCCATACTCACCACGCTTGGCACGCGGGTTGGCACACGCAGCACGGGATGTTGAATCACGGAAAGATTCTTAATGGCTCTCGGGTAAGAGAGTAGAGGCAAACTACTGCCACCTCACGGCACGGTTTCAATAAGGTAATTAAAACATGCTTGATTATTTAATTCACCCGTAATCTCTGATTGTAAAACTAGTCACACAACCCATAAACACGGGTACAAAAGAATTAATGCAAGACCTCCCGATAAAAATCAACGTTTATTCTAAAAGGAATTTACTTCAATTACTTTTGTGAATTAAGCAATGAAAGGGCGAAAGCGGTACGTGAGACGGCTGTTAAAGTTCACGAGTTGTCTATTCTACGTATTTTACAACATTCAACTCTACCTTGTCTACCATGAGTTTTCATAATCTATACTCGCTAGCGACTGTAGTTAAAACATGTATGAAAACTTGTACAGCGCCTCTAGAAGATAGTATGGTACTAAAATACGCAGTAAATTATACTATAGTGACTGTAGTTTGGGCTTCGTTTGCTTAGAATTAAGTACCATGACGATCGAGCACATAGCCAATAGAGGGGAAATAAGGTCATAAGAATTCCGAAACACATTAGTGCTTTGCACTAATGCAATGACAATTGTTTCTCGCCTTTGACAGTACAGCGCCAACAGCCGACCTGTGTACTTTTCCGCACAATTATGAAATATTTTTGGCGGAAAAATATTTCATGAAAATATTGTTGTTTAGACATAATAAATGACATTTCCTCTCTATTGGGTAGTCCTCGATGACCATTAGTAACAAATCTGACAGATGTCATAGCAACGAACTATTACTACTGTAGTGACGGCAGGCGATCAGTGTTTTTACCATGAGTTGTCACTGTTAGATAGCCTTTCGTTACTACACTAGTAATAATAGTACGTTACTATGACATCTATCAGATTTGTAACTCATGGTACCAAATTCTAAGCAAATGAAGCCCTAACTACAAGTCGCTGTAGTGTAGTTTACTGCTTACTTTAGTATTAAACTATCCGCTAGAGGCGCTGTACAAGTTTTCATATTTTTTTAAGTACAGTCGCTAGCGAGTATATATTGTGAAAACTCATGGTAGAGCTACAGTGACAATTCATGGTAGAGCTACAGTGACAACTCATGGTAGAGCTACAGTGACAACTCATGGTAGAGCTACAGTGACAACTCATTGTAGAGCTACAGTGACAACTCATGGTAGAGCTACAGTGACAACTCATGGTAGAGCTACAGTGACAATTCATGGTAAAGCTACAGTGACAATTCATGGTAAAGCTACAGTGACAATTCATGGTAGAGCTACAGTGACAACTCATGGCAGAGCTACAGTGATACCTTTTTGTAGAGATACAGTGACAACTCATGGTAGAGCTACAGTGACAACTCATGGTAGAGCTACAGTGACAACTCATGGTGGAGCTACAGTGACAAGTCATGGTAGAGCTACAGTGATAACTCATGGTAGACACACAGTTGTAACGAGTGTTGCTGCAAATGTTGCAGGTACGATGAGATTTCATTGTCTTACATGGCAAGTACACTGAAGAATATACAAGCACTCGTGAAATACAGGTACGAGTATATGTACATTAGACCAGGTGCGTGTAGGGTAACGCGCTATGTAGGGTTCCGTAGTTACTCTATTTATTTATTATAACACACATAACTGGGCTTACAGCTTGCGCTGAAGCGCCCGAATATTAACTAAGTACATTAATTTACTAAACAATATAAAAAAAATAAAACTGGAAATTAAAAACAGTGAAGGCTATTATTCAATTAATTTAACAATTATTTTAAGACAATCAGATACAAAAAAAATATGGCAATGGTTTAAAATAAAATGTCAAGTAAACCTAGTACCCTAGACAAAAAACACACACAAGCTGTTCTTAGTAAGTTGTGTGTTTTTTACGTATACTGAAACATATTAACAGGTAGTTTTCGCTTTAAATAATTTCGGATGTTTAGTAAACTGCATCACTTATTTGAGCGACAATTTCTCCAAACTAATACTAAAGCTCGCTCTAACCGATAAAGTTTTCCTAGAAAGTTCACGGTTACAACTTCTTCATTGGTTTGTTTCAGATTTATACAGCTGATAGTTGTACTACGTTTCTTGTAGTATTACGGAACTTACGGAAAAAAACCGACTTGAATAAGAAAGTCTTAAATGTTGCTGAAATTCTTATTTAATATTTACATTATTTAATACCCAAAACGCTTAATGTAACTTGTAATTTTGTTAAATGGAATGTCTATGATAAGAGTTAATACATTTAGATATTTAGGACATATAATTGTTTTATACGTTAAGAGACGAAGAGGATTTAGAGAGGGAGCGAAGAGCGTTGACGGTGAGAGCCAACATGCTGATCCGCAGGTTTACTCGTTGTTCTTCGGACGTAAAAGTCTGTATTTTCAAGTCATTCTGTCAGTCATTCTACAAGAGCAGCCTGCGGCTCACATACACCTGTAAAGCCATAAACGCTCTTCGCGTCCAGTACAACAATGCCTTCAGGATGTTATTGGGGCTCCCGCGTTTCTGCAGCGCATCCGGTAGGTTTTCTGAGGCGCGTACGGACACATTTGCTGCCTGTATGCGCAAAAAAACAGCCTCACTACTAGGCAGAGTTCGTCGGAGCACCAACACCGTCCTGAC
The DNA here is from genome assembly GCA_963082625.1 of Pasiphila rectangulata. NCBI lineage: Eukaryota > Metazoa > Arthropoda > Insecta > Lepidoptera > Geometridae > Pasiphila > Pasiphila rectangulata. The sequence continues at coordinate 21,048,813 of OY720240.1, read as the reverse complement.
GATGATAGCGGACAGATTAGATGGTCCGCTATTCAAACAGCATTGCTGTACTTATGAATGAAGCCTAACACATGTTTGATTATACTATTTTATAATAGATGTAGAAGTAATATAATTTTAAGAACAATACTAATAATTTGTATGGATTTCTATTATCTGAAATAAATGACATTCTATTCTATTATAGGAAAACTAAAACCTGTTTATTAATGTGCAAATGAATACCTTTCATACCCATATGACCTAGTAACTTCACAAAAAAATTGAAAACCCCTCTTCCACCCCCCTTGTCTAAAAAACTATGCAAATTAGAGAGTTCGCTATAATTTTCCTTTAAACTTTACATACACTTCTATTAGCTATAAAAGTTTCACGGGTTTGTCTCTGCAAACTTAGGGGGGGAACGGTCGTTTTTTTATTTTTTTTTGTAAATAACTAAAACACGTCCAGCTGTGGGTGTCCTACGGCTGAAATGATGAACTAAAAAACGATACGACTTAAAGGAAAAGTAAGACCTATTTACTAATGTGAACATGATTACCTTTCATATTATGATACCCCACATGACCTAGTAACTTCACAAACCCCTATCCGGCCCCCAGCAATCATAATAATAATGTTTTTAACATTTTAATATTATGCTATATTAGTAAAAAAGTGTAATCTTTAATCATTTCAAATTTCAAGTCCATAGTATCAGTAGTTCCCGAGATAACCATTTGTGAACCCTAAAAACGGTCTGTCAAGACAGACCTTTATCTCGAGAACGTGTAGAGGTATCGAGTTGAAATTAAAACCATATACTCAAATCTACAGCTTCTTTAAGCTGTGTGAAAAACAATATTCTAAGTGAATCCCATCTCCATCCCAAGCAAATCCTAAGCAATATCCCGTAGACCTAGAACTATGAAATTTGGCAATGTATATTTTCTTTTACTGTAAATACAGAGAAAAGTAAAAAAACTATACATTTGCAATTTAATCATAAAAAAAATCACGCGGTTATAAATTGGATGGGTGACCGAATATTTTTGTGAATTTTTAAAACTGTTACTAAATCAAATCAGCTAATTTATAATAATTATTATGTTCCTATTTTCCTGCGGAACCCTCGGTGGGCGAGAGCAGCTCGCACTTGTCCGGTTTTTTATACCGTATACAATATACTCGTAGCTTTCAGCGATATAAAAAGTAAAACAGAATTGCCTTAAAAACAACCGATGATACATGAAACATATCAAATTCAGTTATTCCAGCGAGTGGGCGCTACAAAGGTTCGTTTGTTTTTGCAAAGCGAGACGACATGTGGCAAATGGGCGCACATTTCAAACAATTATTAAAGCCTGTATTACATTACACTGTATTCAGGGACCCTTACCCTAACTAAGAGTGGTGTAAAGAGTTAGAGCGTAAGGGACCCTAACTAGCGCGACCGCGGCAAGCCTTGCTCCCTAATCGCCCTAACTACCGGCCCTAAATACCGTGTAGTGTAATACAGCTTGAAATCGAGAACCACTGGTCCCATCTTAGGCTGCGTCCCCAGTAGGCAAACTGTTAGTAGCCGGCCGAGTTAGCGGCGTACGCCCTTCCATTTTGAAATGGAGTGTCCACAGTTTGCTAGTTTTGCGCTCACTCTACGCAGTTAGCTTTTGTTTTTTCTGTGCATTTTCTATTTTTGTTACATTACATTATACATTATTTTATTTATAAAGAGCGGTTTCTAATAATACAAGCAAATACTTGCCCCTTCCTATTAAGTGCACTTTATGTAACTGAAAATTAATATTTTTCAATAAAAATATTTTCATTTTCGCGGCTTTGGACTCGGGTACGAGCCAATGTTTTTTCTCCTGATATGCACCTTCATCATCATCATCATCATCATCTTAGCCGTAGGACGTCCACTGCTGGGCATTGTCATACCCTCACGGATCTTTAATTGCTGAGGGGTTGCTGCCATACTCACCACGCTAAGCAGGCGGGTGGCCAAGTGCAGTACGGGATTTTGATCATCTTCCGGAGGTATCCCAGAGGAGATTCTTACTGCATCCACGGGCAAGAGTTCATGAGTTCAAGAGGCAACAATCTACTGCCGGCACCACACGGCAAACATCAATAAGACCGAAACTGATTTCACTTTCTGCTTCATAATAATTACTATTAGAGCCTTCCTGAAGGTTCACACATATGTAGGATGTATGTTTAGGGACTGTTTTTACCGTGGGTTGCCGGCATTAGAATGTTGCCCCTCCTCTCTCGCCTCTGGATGCAGTAAAAATCTGCCAAGGGAACCTCCGGATGGTGCCCAACATCCCGTACTGCGCTTGCTTTTGTCCTTCCTTTCTTTTGATTATTATATATTTTCTTTTGATTATTAGCCCTATTGCAAGTACAAGTGTAATCATCATCATCATCATCTCAGACTGCTTTCCACGTCCATACTCAGACTCACCACGCTATGGGTAATCATCATCATCATCATTTTAGCCGTAAAACGTCTTCTACTGAACTAAGGCTCATGGAACTCCATGAGGGGTAGTTGCCATACTCACCACGCTTGGCAAGCGGGTTGGTGAGCGCAGTACGGGATGTTGATATACGAAAAGACGCTGCTGCCCATCTTCCGGAGGTGTCCCTTAGCAGGCTCTTACTGCATCCACGGGTAGGAGAGGAGGGGTAACATTCTACTGCCGGCAGCCCACGGAGATGGGTAATATTACACGTGAATTATGTACGTTTTAAGTAAAAAGTACGGCCTTTGGATCTATTATAGATGATTTATACAGCGTCAGCAACTGGTAATCGTGCTGTACGGGACGCTGCAGTGCCTGGGACATTGTTAGATGGATTAGGCTTGCCCAGCACCTATACCATCCTCTCAGCTTAGCTATTATTCAGAGGAAATAACAGGTCAATACGTCTGAAGCTAACTAAGCCGCGGGTTTCCTCGCGATGTTTCCGTCACCGTTAAAGCGCGTGTTGAGTGTGCCCATACATTTTTCAAGAAAGAAAAATCCATTAGTGCACGGCACGGTCGAACTCACGACCTTCGGATCGAAAGTCGGGGGTACATACCACTCGGCCAACACGGCTTAAGTACATCATATTTAAGTTATAATCGATCGGTATTTACTATGGCGGCTCCGCTGCACAGTAGGACGTTTAAACGAGTCCTAAGCAAATACCAATATTTTAACATATCCAACTTATTTGCGATAACAAATCTACAAAGTATTCCCTGAAGAGCAAAGAAAAATGATATAAGCCATCTGTCATACAGTAGGAGATTGATGCTCAGTGAATACCTTTCGTGAATACCCTCTGGGTACGGGCTTTGGCTCATGTTTTTAGAACCCCAGGGAGAAAAGTTCTATAGTACTAACTTGCAAAAAGTGCAAGTCGAACTCGAGCACTAAGGGTTCCGTACAATTAAATTCCGACGGTTCATCGGACGCCTGCAAGCAGACACCGTGAATCGTCGCTGTGAGACAAGCATGCGTCATACGTCGCCGTCCTAAACGTGTGTTAGTAATAAGTTTATACTATATATGTATATGTTAGATTTAAGGTATAATCTATGGGCCGTAGAATAATTTATTTAAGATCTGTGTACTTTTCTGTTGTTGCCTGAGAATAAAGATATTATTATTATTAGTCTGTGAATATTTCAACCTGTTGCTGTCATTAAGATCGAGCAAAAATCAACAAATAAATCACGTTGGTTGTATAGGAGCCCCTCTTAAATATTTATTTTATTCTGTAGTTGTTCTTATAGCGGCTACAGAAATACATCATCTATGAAAATTTCAACTGTCTATCTATCACGGTTCATGAGATATAGCCTGGTGACGGATAGACAGACAGACTGACGAACAGAAAGCAGCGGAGTCTTATTAATAGGGTCCTGTTTTTATCCTTCGTGTACGGAACCCTAAAAACATGTAGGTATCATACTTAGCTAAACTTATTATGAAATCATAATATATCATTGGTTTCCCTGGAGTCTGATTATATGCAATCATCATCATCATCAACTAAGCCTGGACCAGGACTGCTGTTCACATCCACTGCTGGGCATATGCCTCCCTCATGGATCTTTAAGATCACGAGAGGGGTTGTTGCCTTGCTAGCCACGCTTGGCAGGTGCGTTGGCGAGCACAGTAGAGGTGGTTGGTGCACGTAAAGAAGCTGCTGCCCATCTTAGGGGCCGTCTCCACGAGCGAGGGAATCGCGGCGATGTTATCGTCCGTGCCACGTATTTCTATACACTCTCTTAGAGGCCGTCTCCACGAGCGAGAGAATCGCGACGAGTCCGCGCTATAGAATCGCCGCGATTCACTCGCTCGTGGAGACGGCCCCTTTAAGGAGGTATCCCTTGGCAGATTCTTACTGCATCCACGGGTAAGGCGGAAGGACAAAATTCTGCTGCCGGCACCCCACGGCAACATAACAAATAAAGGTAATATTAAATAGGTCTTTAAATATGTTGTAGCTGAAGATAAATAAATAAATAAATAATGCTGGCCAATCCACGCAGCATCATTTAGCCCAAACTAGTGTTATGGGTACTAGATGACTGATATATGTACTTATTATATTGTTTATACTACATAGATATATATTTTTATTATATATAGGAAACATTCCAAAACACCCTGAACAAATTATATACAGATTTGTCCCGTGTAGCTAGCATAGCCAGCCGAACTCCGACCAGAAGCGCATAATCTTCCTGGGAGCTTCACAGGCTTCACGGAGTGACCTCGGTTGTTTGAGGATTTGTTGTCGTTGTACTGTTACTCCCTCGCATTCCAGGACTACGTGGGCAGCTGATTCGACCTCCTTCAGACATCCTCTGCAGAGGAGGCTGACTGTGGCTCCGATGTTGAAGAGGTAATTGTTAAGGATGAACGAGTCGCTCATCTTTCCATACAAACGTGGAAGGGTACTCTACTGTTTGACGTTAACCATCCGACACTAAGATTATATCAATTTATCAAGGACGTTTTATTTATTTGCATAAACAAATAAAACGTCCTTGCAATTTATCTCGTCATAATCTATGTTTGTCACACCCCAAACCGTAAAAAAAGTATTTATTTCAAAAATACAAGCTTCTAAACTTTCGTATTTCGACACTGATTTTAGCCCAACTTTGGACGAAACTAAATAATATAAGGAGAAAGAAAACTCAAAAATAAATCGTTCCGACATAGTTTAATTATTCAAAAGTTGAAATAAATGTTATTTTGAAAAGATTACACTCAAGTTTTTCTATAATAACCCTTGTGCTAAAAGTCTATTCACATATTTTTGCCCGGTCGGTTTAGGAATGAATCATTGTGCATTTCATTCAAGCGCGCGGGTAAACACACTATGTCAGGTGAGATAGCATAAATTTAGGCCGCGCTCACTGACGACTTTGCCTCCGCGACTAGTTATACCTTAGGATGCAGTGGCCGAAGCACTTAGTCTGGCACAGTACCTATACCATCCTCCCAGCTTAGTAGATAGGTTCAGCCCTTGGTACGCAACCAAATTAGCCTAAGCTAAAGCTTAGCAAATATTATAAAACGGACCCTTTTTGGACTAACCTTCCAAACAAGGTCAAGAACATAATGAAGCCCAAAATGTTATACAATATCTTGAAATCGGCTTATGACTTCAGGCTTAAGCCAAGTTAGTGTACTAACTAAGTTACTAAGAATTTTTCCATAGTTAGGTCTAGTGATTATTTTGTTATAGCTGATACTAGCTGTCCCGGCGAAATTCGTACCGCCATACTACTACAACTACTTACTACTACAAAAAAGAAAGAATTTATTGGCACACAAGAGATAAAGGTAAACAAAAAAATCAAAAATGAACAACATCAAATGGAGGGGAGAAGCAAATTATTACCTACTAGAGTTTTACTACTTCTACTCTACTACTTTACTACAACAACTCAAAAATATAACCAGCTTGAGTTTTAAGTTTAGTCACAATATAAACTTTCTGAACGAACATTTAAATATTTGACAATCAAAAAATGGCCCCACATCATCCGTATGAAATGTTTGAGAAAATGAACTTACCATATAATTATTTTTCTTTGAACTTTTACAATATTATCCTGTTATGCAGGGCCAGACGAATCCAAAAAAAATATCATTGAAATTAGTCCAGCTGTTCTCGAGTGATGTAACTAACCCGACTTTGTTTTATATACAAGATGTATTTATATACATGTGTACTAAGTCGAATGGAGGTGGTTTTGATCATCCCAAGGATCAACTTTTGTTCTACGACTTTTCAGGATTCAGTGATTTTCATTCAAGAAAAGACTATGAAAGTTTTAACTTTAACAGCTGATAAGCACCGTTCGTGGCCGCCTCCGAGGGCCGCGAGCCGAGAACAATTCAGTGATTTATTCTTATTGAGCTGATTAAGAAAAATTGGTTTTCTTTATCTTCTCTAAGTTACATGTTCAAAAGATTTAAATTGTGAAATGCGGATTTAAAATGTAGCTTTACAATCTGCTCTTACTCGTTGATACAAAGTTAAGACGTTAAGTAAACACTTAGCTAATTACTAAGTAATTTGTAAGTACGATTTGGCAGAAAGCCCGAACCAAGCGCAGCCTGTATTTGTGAGTTAACTCCTTGCTACTTGAGTTACACAAGCTTAGCTTCCGCCCGTGGTTTTGGTCTAGGTGCCTATCATCATCATCATCATCATGTCAGCCATAGGATTGCTATAACAGTCCACTGCTGGACATAGGCCTCCCTCGTTGATCTCCAAGTACTGATAATGAGAGGTTGTTGCCGTACTCACCACGCTTGCCAGGCGGGTTGGCGAGCGCAGTATGGGATGTTGATACACGGAAATATCATCATTTCAGCCATAAAAAACGTCCAGTGATGAACACAGGCCTTCCTCATGGATCTCAATGAGGGGTAGTTGCCATTCTCACCACGCTTGGCAGGCGGGTTGGTGAGCGCAGTATGGGATGTTGATACACGGATAGACGCTGCTGCCCATCTTCCGGAGGTATCCCTTAGCAGGCTCTTACTGCATCCATGGGCATAAGAGGAGGGGTATCATTCTACTGCCGGCACCCCACGGCGGAAATATCAACTGACCATAAAACGGAGAAGGTTCTCAAGTCGACGCGTATTTTTATTATGTTGATCATTAATCACGTATAACTTTTTTACAGTTGTTCGAGAGAAATAATTTTTAAATTCTTCTTTTCAAGCTTTTATTTCGTTTCACCTGTGCATGCATTATGTAAATCGGATGACATGCAAAATTAATATGACATGGAGCTGATCTATTAATTGAACCGGAAGGTGGCTATAGGAACTCAGTAATTAAGCGATTTTTAACTTTTTAGTTCTCATATAAACAAGTAATAAAAACTTTTTTTTAAAACTTAACCTGTTATCTTTATAATACTAATATTATATTATTATAGAAATTTTGATTTATGGGATAGTTTTTAAGATATGAGAGGGGATATGGAGGGGGGTTTCATGGTTTTTCGTCTGAGGATAACTCTTGGACGGATGATCCAATTTTAATCAAATTTTATATATAAGATAACATAAATACAATGTCATAAATCCATCGTCATCGGGGATTTTTTGTAAGTGCCTGGTGTAGTTTTTGAGATATGGGGGATTTATTAATGGAAAGGGTTACTCCGAAGTTGGTCCCATATAAATTTGGAAAAAAATTGCTAGCCTTAGGGGCAGGAAAACAGGAGATGATTGATTGTTCACTCACTGATTGTAATTTATGACCACGCACAACTTTACATAGTAGTTTTCTTTTTATTGGAAACAGTTAATAGCTAAAGTAATAGCTATTTTAGTAGTAATCAAAAATTAAGCATGTAGTAATTAGAAGATTTTGACCACAAAAAAAAAAAAAAATAATAAAAAATTAAACCGCCGAAAAACTGAAATGCAAAAAATAAAAAACCTTTTTTATTTAAATAAGGAAAAATTAACTAAGTTCATAAACTCATATAAGTATGTATATCTCAGTAATTTTGAGTCGGCGCCAAACAATCAATGAACAAAGCTGCGCCGCCGCCGCGCATCACGCTTTTCTTGCGTTTTTTTTACGACAGAGAATTACTGAGGTATTTTTTATTTAACCTTAATAATTAAGCTCTTAAACTTACATTAGTTTAAGAGCTCAGTTATTAAGGTTAAATAAAAAAGGTTGACAATTTTTTTTGTTAAAACGTTTTATAAAATGATATGCATGATGACAGGGATGTTTATTTTTATGTGTTTTTTTGTTTTTTTTATCTTTATGTTTTGTTTTTTGCATGTTTATGCAAAGATAAAGATAAGATAACAGATAAAAAATGTTTATTTTGTTTCACACATTACAAATGATACAACAAAATTAAAAATATACAGACATGGAAACAAAAAAGGAAATCGCTCAGCATGTGCACAGTAGCGATGGCGATACGTGCGCTGGTTTTCTGCGACACCTAGAGTGTGTAGGGTAGCGGTGCGACACACGTTACAAATGAGAGAATGTTATAATCAAGAATGTTGGGTTACATAAATATTAAATTTAGGAAGCAATAACTACAACCCAATCAGAAAATATAACAGGTGAATAGAAAAAAAGTAAACAAGATATTGAAAATATAACACAAAAGTTATGTACAGATAATACCAAATTTATAGACAGGTATTTTTTGCTGTTCTAATGAATAATACAATACTACGATAAAGCGAGTTGAAGTTTAGGAGTGAGTGGGGGTCGTGACGTATGTAATACTGTACCGAGCTCGTCGGCGCCTGCAGCGTATGACTTAACGCGACGTTTCGGATCACTCTCAGTAGATCCAGTCTGGATCTAGTGAGTGTTTCGATAGAATGTAACGCGGTTATTTTTAAATTAATTAAAAAATAATAGGTGTCCATAGATTTTGTTATTCTACATGACAAACTAACAATAAAATTTTAGTCATCTAGCCTATTCTGTATCAAAAAACATATATAGCTATGTTCTATAAGTAATGCACTTATCGCCACACTCGTTATCACCATTTAGACATTGAATTCTTTTATCTATATATTATCTTTTTAGGGTTCCGCACCCAAAGGGTAAAAAAGGGACCCATAATACTCTGCTGTCCGCCTTTCTGTCCGTCAGTCTGTCTGTCTATCCGTCACCAGGCTATCTCATGAACCGTGATAGCTAGACAGTTGAAATTTTCACAGATGATGGTATTTCTGTTGCCGCTATAACAACAAATACTAAAAGCAGAATAAAGTAGATACTGAAGGGGGACTCCCATACAACAAACGTGATTTTAGAGCCGTTTTTTGCTCGATATTAATAACGGCAACAGGAAGACGCTTGGTATATTCACAGAATATTTAGTTATACATATGTTTATAGTATAGTAGTTGTTTTTCTGTGGGGTACCGGCAGTAGAATGTTATCCCTCCTCTCATGCCCATGGATGCAGTAAGAGCCTGCTAAGGGATACCGCTGGAAGATGGGCAGCAGCGTCTTTCCGTGTATCAATATCTCATACTGCGCTCGCCAACCCGCCTGCCAAGCGTGGTGAGTATGACAACTACCCCTCATGGAGATCCATGAGGGAGGCCTGTATTCAGCAGTGGATGTTTTACGGCTGAAATGATTAATGATGAGTTGTTTTGCCAAATAACGTTACGGAACCCTTCGTCCGCGAAACCGACTCGCACTTTGTCTATTTTATTAATGATACTACTATTACTACTAGTAGCCAGATATAGCGGGACGCCTTACAAAGTTCGCACGTTGCATTATTTACCGAACGTTCGTCCAAGCACTGCTCTGCTTATTTCATGAGCTTTCTCGTTTGTATTGTTACGAGCATTCAAATAGCCAATAAAAACTCGAATTGTTTCACCTTGATACGTTCAAAACGTTTCACGGAGCCAATATCTATAAAGTTTAAAATGGAGGTCGGACGCGGCGTTTTACGACGTTTCCAGGTGATGTCGAGGCATAAAGTAAATCTAGATCTAGGTATTACTGTCCTAAAACTATTTGCTGGCTTAGGTGAAAGTAGGCTCACGTTGCAACGTGAGCCGTAGAGTGAGTAGAGTTAAATCTACGGACTTCGTTTTTTTCTAAGTATATTTGTGACAAGGGAAACGTCCTTAGTTTAGTCCTGTTTTATCATCATCATCATCATCATTTAAGCCGTAAAACGTCCACTACTGAACTAAGGGCTCCCTCATGGATCTCCATGAGGGGTAGTTACCATACTCACTACGCTTGGCAGGCGGGTTGGCGAGCGCAGTACGGGATGTTGATATACGGAAAGACGCTGCTGCCCATCTTCCGGAGGTGTCCCTTAGCAGGCTCTTACTGCATCCACGGGTAGGAGAGGAGGGGTAACATTCTACTACCGGCACCGCACGGCTAATTTTAATTTTTTGCCCCTGTTTTATACGAGTTCAAAAAAGGGAAAGTCCTCAAGTCGCCTGTCTCTCATCTCTCAATATTATAAAGAGGAAAATATTGTATGTTGTATTTTGTTGTCGTTGTTTGTAACGAATAAACTTAAAAACTTCTGGACCGATTTTCAAAACTCTTTCACCATTAGAACGCTATATTATCCGAGAGTAACATAAACTATATTTTATCCCTGTATTCCCACGGGAACGGGAACTACGCGGGTGAAACCGCAGAGTGCGGCTAGCATTTTATATCTGTACTAAAAAAATATAAAGAGGCATAAATTGTATTTTGTATGTTTGTAACGAATAAACTCAAAAACTACTAGACCGATTTTCAAAACTCTTTCACCATTAGAATGCTACATTATACTTGAGTAAAATAAGCTATATTTTATCTCCATATTACTACGTTAACGGGAACTACGCTCGTTAAGCTGCGAAGTGCGGTTAGTATTTTAATAATTTTGTTACCTCTGTACTCCGTCGCTAATGAACCGATCTGGAAAAATCTTTCTAGCTCCTGTGGGCTTGACTATAATACACTTCGGGATTGATCCCATTTCTATCTAAGCATTTACATTCAAATTGTATGATTTTGCAAACTCTCTTCTCTGTTAAATCTTGTTGTTAAAAAGAATCACGGGTGGCGATAGGTGTACGTCATATCCATTTACCGCTAGGTAATGACTACTTTGGTGACGTCTGAGAAACAGCGTTGCGTACCGCTTCTGAGTTCCAAAAGGTGACGTCGCAGCATTATGCTGAGACGTCACCTTGGTGACCTCTTGTAGTCACAATAACTCCGGTCTCTGTGAACCTAGGGTCACCAAAATCAATCAGTCACTTTCACTTATTAAGGCGGTGCTAACAAAAAAAAATTCATGTAAATCGGTCTACGCGTTCGTTTGTAATCGTCAAATACACAGACAGACAGACAACTCGACAGCGTTATGCATATTAGAGGGATTCGCCCCATAATAAGATATATATTGTATGCAATTGAGCTATCGACTCTTAACGGATTTAAGATCAGTTAACTCAATTTCTTTTGAACTACGAAGGCTAAGTTGGACACGAAAAATAATAAAACACTAGAAACAATTTGAAAAACTCCACAAACAACTAATAATTGCTTATAGTTCCAATAAGTCCGATAAGTTTTGCAAAAACACTGAAGACTCTTCAGAAGTTGAACAAGAATTTTTATAAGAGGTCGTAAAAATTCAACAAGAATTAGTTTACCAATTTACCGATTGTTCGGAATAAAGTTGAAGAACTATTCAGTTGAGCCGAATTCTTGCAGGAAGACGCCGGGTACTGCGGGAGATGATCTGAACAAATCTACTTCATCACGGGCAAATTGTTTATTTAACAAAACACAGATATTGGCAAAAGATCTCTGTTTGCCAATTTATGTTTTTATTACTAAATCAGTGTATTGGTACGTTGGTTCATTGAAAGTTATTCTGTAATGTGATTTTATGTATTCTATATGTGTTCAAATAATTACTTAAATTAGTTAAAAAATGTGCTCAGCCATAAAAACCATTATTTAATAGATATAAAACTCTTTATTGCACACCACATTAAACAATTTAGAAATAAGGCTAAAACAACACAGACAGGAAGGTTATCGCTATGAGCGATCTCTTCCAGACAACCCTGGGATGGACAGGAAAATAAAAGTCGCTATAACGTGGCGCAAGATTTAAGAGAGTAAAGAAATAATACTAACATGAATAAATACATAAATAGTCATAGATTTGGTACAAAGGTATTTTACCCGAAAATATAATACATAAATATCAAATTATAGAATAATTTTCTATATTATAAAATTTATTATGGTGATATATAATAAAGATATAGAAGATTTTTTTTAAATAGGCAGAGATTTTACACTTCTGATATTCAGGAGGAGAGCGTTCCACAGACGAATAGCTTGCACAGTAAAGGAATTCGGCTGCATCGCAAATATGCTTGAGATGCAGTGGCGTTTCAATGGTTCATGGCTTACGAATTTACGAGTATTATGTCACAGTTGTCACAGTTTTATTTTGATGTCAATAGGGAAAATGGCCGCCTACATGGCCATCCAAATAACATAATAATTTATAAATTAACTTGACATTGGCAGAATTGTGTAAAACCAAATACAAAAAGCCATAAAATAAGAAGGCAAGACATAATATAGGGTACGGCGTGCCTCCTTAGAAGGAACTTTGTCTTGAACAAACCTCTTTAGAGATAATCATGGAGACTAGACGTCAAATTCATAATAAATTATGGCTGTGCTTGATGTTACCACGTATGAAACCGACCGCCGCCTCCCCCTCTATCCACAGGTGCCAGGATATCAGTTAAAAGGCGTGGCAGTTTTAATTACGGCAGTCTATCGGCATTCCGCCGGCGGAATCCATCTATTAGTCGGCTAACTTGCCGGATTCTTCGGCTCCGTACACCGAGGATTCTGCAGATTTCCCGCGTAATTGGAATCCGCTTTTGATTTAGGTAGCACGTGACTGTCGGGTTGACATAGGTTGAGGTAACTTTGAATTCTTACACGATTTGTTTGTTAAAGTTTTACAGAAAGTTAACTTGAAGATGGTAAGATAGATATAGGTTACAGTTATTCTGGTTACAGTTATTTTGTGAAGAAATTAGTTAGTTTTCAGAGGGCTCCACGCTTTCTGAAAGAGCCCGGCGGCGCGCAGTTAGTTAATATCAATGGCGATAGTAATTAATTTTCAAATTATTTAAAATATTTTATTATATTGCCGTGAGGTGCCGGCAAAAGAATGTTGCCCCTTCTTATTTTTTAATACCACTTAATGACGAGACAAGCCGCCACCTGATGTTAACCTCTACCTATAACAATTGCAATGCCACGGTGATCACATTCACTAAGCACGTGACAAACGCTACATTGCAGAGCGCCCGTCACCCTAAGACAGAGTTGTAAGGTCTCATGTGCCCGTAATTTCACCGGCCCCCTTACCCTTCAAATCGGAACACAGCAATGAAGACATTACTGCTTGGCGGCAGAAATAGGTATGGTGGTAGTACTTCCCCGGAAGAACCTTTCGCAAAAAGATCTACTAGTACTAAACCTTCCCTCTCACCCGTGGATGCACTAAGAACAAACCAAGGGATACCTCCGGAAGATAAGCGACAGCCTCTTTCCATGTATTATGCTCCTTGGCGCCAGCGTGAAGACCATGATCCTAGAGCCACCCTGACACGTCACTACACCGACGAACTAGCGGATATTGACCGAGACGAGATCGTGCTGGCTCTGAGACAGCTTAAAATGGGAAAGCCATAATAAATAAATAGACGGAAATATAGGGTCTTGGGTATTTTCAGCAACAAGTCAAGGATTATAACATTAAAGTCGGTTGTTTTTGTTGAAAAATTAAAGTTTTATTTGATTTCTTTCTTTCGTCTTTTTAATAAAGTTTAAAACTGCTAGCGCCATTTAGTACTAATTTAATACGAAGTAGTAGAAACATTTTTTTTATAAGTGTTGCTGAACATAAGATATACCAGCAAATGGAGTAAGATGGCTGAACGTCCTACTGATTAGCATAGATATTTCATCAATCATTATATCATCTTCTAATAAACGGAACCCTTAGGGCGCAAGAATCGCTCGCACTTGTCCGCTTTATTCAAAATTTGATTTACAAAAAGTTAACTTATGCTATTATAGGTGAATACCTAATCAAAGCAAAGAATTCCTGTAAGAATCCAGACTTATCCATATAATTTTCGATAACTTTTCCAGATTATTCTGGATTCTAATACTATTTTTATTTTTTTAGGCCGCCCATTGCACCTATGTTTACTTTTAATAACTCTTCGTTTTCCTGTAACTCTCTTGATTTTGGTGTACAATAAAGTGATTCATTCATTTATTCATTTGTTTGCTTTTTAAGAGACTTCAAAAAGATGAGGTTCTCAAGTCGTCGGTGTTTTTTTTTAACTTAAGTAGGGTTGGTACTTTCACTACCTACCTACTTTAGGCTTGATCTCAGGGATATTTTGAATAGAAGAGAACTGTCCGATCTGCAGATATTTGTTCAGGGTGTTCTGGATGTTTTTCTATATATAATAAAAATAACTATCTATGTAATAGAATGTATTAAGTATATTATTCAGCTAGTACCCATAACACAAGCTCTGCTTAGCTTTGGGCTAGATGATGCTGTGTGAATTGTCCAGTATTATTTATTTATTTAATTGTTTATCAATACGTCGCCTCAAGTTTTGTGGATCTTCTGAATCTCTTACAAAAGTTACAGATGAATCTGCATCAGAGCTGACGCTTTAAAACAGAATAACTTTAAAATTGACTCGTAAAGATCGTAAGACAAATAAGAGAGAGCGTTGCGATTCAACTTGCAACTGCTTTGAATTCTTACTGTGTTTTGGCAGCTAGTACAAACAGGTAGTTTTATAATTTTAAGCTGATTAACGGGACTTTATCGCGTATTTACCTTATTTTATTATTTCCCGACGTTTCGAGTGCCTGCTGCCCTCGTGGTCACGGGTGGACTGATGTACTGGAGCTACCGTCGCAAGTTGAGAGTAGAATCCGCGACTACCCTCAATTCGTCATCTATATCAGGAATAGATAGTCGACGACCCACAACGCTGACAGTATCTTCATGCGGCAATACCAAAATGCCTTGTTTACATGACTGCTTGATTTTAACCAAGTACCTATGATGAATATTAGAAGAAACTTATCGAATTATTGTATTGTCATCAGTCCTTGATAAGAATGCAAAGTTTCAATTAAATCAGATGTCTCAAAGTGGGTTAAAACAACGTTCGAAGATTCTGTTACATACATATGTTAAAATATACTAACACAATAATACTGCCCGAAGAAAACTCTTGAACGTTGATGGAATTTAAAACTACATGAATAAAAATCGATCGTCGTGGGGGAATTTTGATTTATTGGGTAGTTTTTGAGATATGGGGGTTTAATCGTTTTTTTCCGAGGACAACAACTATTGAACGGATGACCCGTTTTTTTTAAATATGGGAATTTATTAATCGATGTTTTTTGTCTGAGCATAACTATTGAACATATGCCCGGGTTTTCATGAAATTTCAACAAAGGGAGATTTTAATAACAGACGGTTAGTAGCCGATTGAAACGCAGGAGGTTGCAGGTTCTATTCCCGCCATTAATCACGTTCAAATTCATTGGGACATCATTAAAAGAAGTCGCTCGCACGTTCAAGTTCGTGGCGAACACTAGATATTTATCAATACGTCGCCTTAATGCGCAGTTGCTTTGGTTTTTAAAAACAATCGCAATTGGAACCCGTTGTAAGCGGGTTTTTCCTCCATTTTGCCGGACGTGACGTTTCAACAGAATTACAAAGCAGCGGCGCGAGAAGACAAATAAGAGTATTAGAAGTACCCCGGCAAGGCAAAGAAGCTTTCCTCATTCATCATCATGCATCACCGTAAAACGTCCTCTACTGAATACAGGCCATGGATCATGGATATCATGGATCTCCATGAGGCGTAGTTGCCATACTCACCACGCTTGACAGGCGGGTTGGCGAGCGCACTACGGGATGTTGATATACGGGAAGACGCTGCTGCCCATCTTCCGGAGGTATCCCTTAGCAGGCTCATGCCGCATACGACGCAGTAACAGCCTGCTAAGGGATACCTGTACAAGGAACATAGTTTATTTCTAATTTGTACAAGGAAGATAAAATATTTCTTATTTTTTGAGTCGCCAGGATGTAAAAGGTACATATTATCACGTATAATTTCTACGTGATAAATCTTAATATTATAAGAAGTCACGATTATGCGTGTATAGCAATAAGCTTCCTATATAATTATGTAAGTATTGTTTAATAAATCAGTTGTGATCAGAATTTAACTGGAGTATCATTATATAACTCCAACATTTCTTCGAACCGGATATAACGGCCGAGGTCACGCTCACCCATTGTCTATCGAAGGACAAATTGACAATATAGTAAGTCGGATCTAAGTGAAATCCGCAGCATTTTTATTTTATTTTAAAGAGCTACGTTGCATACAACACGTAGTATCTTTGTGTTAATTAATATTAGCTTCAGTGTCGGTCGTCAATCAAGTCGGCAGCTTCAGTGGAACGAGAAAGTATCCTGTATCTAGTAAGATCTTTCTATTATTTTTACCATGGAGGCTGTGTTGCATAAACTGAGTGGACTTCTTGACGAAATGAAGAAGCTTGAGATAAACATTGGCAAGGATTCAGCGAGTCGTAGGACATCGGAGTACATTGAGAAACGTTTGGATAGGTTAGATAACTTATGGGCAGATTTTAAGGTGCTAAATGAAAAGTTGTCTGAGTATGGACAGCCAGACCATCAATATTATGTTGAGGATCAATTCGGGAAGACGCGGAGCTATTATGAAAAGGTTAGGAGGCATATCATATCTCTTGCAGAGCAGATTAAGCCAACGGGTACTATGACCGCACCCACCACCGTCTCTCTGAGCCCCTCAGAAAAGGCCGCTGACATGTTGGAAATGCAACGCACATTGTTTAAGGAATTTGAGCGATTCATCGGTGGTTTCAGGGCTGAGGATATTAACGTAAAGTGGGAGCTCGAATATAAGTTAAATTGTTTGACTAAGAGATGGTCGGAGATAAACTCTTATCATATAGGCATAGAGAAGATTCTGAAGGGATCGGATGCTGAGTACCAGGACGAGTTTATCTTCTATGAAGAGCACTTTGAAAATACGAATAGAGCGTTGAACGAAAAGCTAGCATCCACTTCTCATCTCCAGCATTCCACGCCAAGGTTAGAAGTACCAACATTCTCGGGTAGTTTTTTGCAATGGCCAGCATTTCTGGATTTATTCTCAGAGAGCATCCATAATAATCATCTGTTGACAAATTGCCAAAAGATGCAGCATTTGAAGAGTAAGTTGAAGGGAGAACCAGAACGTCTCATACAGCATCTTCATATTTCCTCGGAGAACTACAATACCGCGTGGGACATCTTGAATCACAGGTACAATAACCCTCAACTTTTATTTTCGAAGCATTTGGATTTATTTTTGAATCAATCTAGCGCTACCAGACAATCTGCTAAAGATTTAAAACGTATTTACGATATCTCTAAGGAGAATATTCACGCCATACAGAATCTCGGGATTGATACGAGTACATGGAGCCCCATATTGGCTCATCTTATTTGTAAAAAGTTAGACCCGGAGACGGTCATAAGTTTCAGAGAGAATCGCAGGGCTCCACGAGAGATACCCATGTATCAAGAGCTTATGGATTTCATTGAAAATAAATTTATTTCATTGGAACCAATTTCAAACAAGGATAAATCTACAGGGACGCAGTCAGAATCTACAACGTCACCATCCTCTCAATTAAATAGTAAATTCAAGCCGTTTTATAACAGAAAATTTTCGCCTAAAGGCAAATCAAGCGAACGCGGATTCGGGTCGGCAGCCTGTACTTTTAATTGTTCGTTCTGTAAAAAGAATCATATTATTTATAAATGTAAAGAGTTTTTAAAACTCAGCTCAAAGGAAAAGTTTAGCGAAGTGTCAAGGTTAGAATTGTGTCAAATATGCCTGCATCAGCATGAAGTAGGTCAGTGTCTTTCAAAGCGTAAATGCAGCGTATGCAATGGTCAGCATAGTTATTTATTACACGATGCTATTTTGTTTATGAATTTTGAAAGCCAGTCCAGTCCTGCAACGATAAATTCGTTACCGAAGCTTATACAATCTACGAATAAGGATCTTAGAGCAAATCACGTTGCTAGCGATAGTGAGGAAATTTTACTTACCACGTTAGCTCTTAGAGTGAAGGCAGTTGACGGGACGTATGTAACATTAAGGGCCTTGCTAGATCAAGGTTCTCAGATTTCGCTCATATCTGAAAATGCAGTCCAGATGTTGGGACTGCCTCGGAGATACTATAATGCTTCTGTTACTGGGATCGGCGAAGGATCAAAACAGAGTAGGGGTATCGTTTCAATTGATATAGAGTCGATTTATGGTAATTATAAATTTACCACGCGTGCATTAATAATTCCACGGTTAGTTAATAATTTGCCGAATGTGTCTTTCCCGAAGCAATCGTGGGAACACCTTGGACATATTCAGCTAGGAGATCCGGATTATAACATATCAAAGCCGATTGATCTTCTGCTGGACGCCAGCGTGTATTCCGAAATTTTGATGGGTGGTTTAATTAAGGGACCAGTAGGAGGCCCCATAGCCCAGCAAACGCGCTTAGGATGGGTATTATCGGGTAGTGTTAGAAATTTTAAATGCAATGTTGTTATAAATGACATGGCAGATCTTTCGCAATACTGGGAATTAGAAGAAATTTGTGATATGGATACTAGTCTTAGTGCGTCGGATAAATATTGTGAGGATCTATACCAAGCAACGACAAAACGGCTAGGTAATGGTAGTTACGAGGTAGCAATACCCATGAAACCTTATTTTGAACGGGACTTAGGCTTATCTAAAGATAGGGCTCTTGCGCAGTTTTATAGTACTGAAAATAGATTTACAAATAATAAGGAATTTTCAGAGAGTTATAAGAAGTTTATGAGAGATTATGAGGAATTTGGACATATGAAACGTGTGCAAAGTCACGGTAATAATTTATGTTTTCTTAGACATCACGGGATTTGTAAGGATAAGAAAATACGCGTTGTATTTAATGCTTCCGCGAAAACGTCTTCTGGGAAAAGCTTGAATGACCTTATGGAACGTGGTCCGAATTTGCAAAAGGATCTGCAAAGTCTTATCCTTACGTGGCGTCACCACAAGTTTGTGGTCACAGCTGATATAGAAAAGATGTTTAGAACCATTTTTGTAAGAGAGTCTGATCAATCGTTGCAGAGTATTGTCTGGAGGTCTTCTCCTCAGGAACCCATGGGGGTGTACTCCCTAACAACTCTTACTTACGGGACGAAATCTGCACCATACCTTGCTATGAGGACTCTGAAGCAAATCGCTATGGATTATTCTGATACGAATAAATATCCTTTAGCAGTAAAGGCGCTACAAGAGTCGTTTTATATGGATGATTTATTGGAAGGAGCTGAGACAATAGAGGAAACAAAGGACTTACAGCAACAAATGATCGGGATCCTTAGTGAAGTTGGCATGAATATACGCAAGTGGTCTAGTAATACCCCGGAGCTCACCAAGGATTTGCCTACGGAAAGTTTAGATTCTCCTCTAAACTTCAAAGGTGATTCCAGGAAAACGCTCGGTATCAGCTGGAGGCCAAGTACAGACACGTTCACATATCAGGATAAGTTCAAGGAAATAGTTGATGATAATAAGCTAACTAAACGAGAGCTATTATCTCATATATCTAAGATATTTGATCCCCTAGGTTGGATCTCCCCGCTGACGATAAGGGCTAAGCTACTATTTCAGAAGACATGGTTGGAAGGTAAAGATGCTTGGGATAAACCATTGAGTGAAGAACTCACCAAAGAATGGAATTTTTTAAAAGCAGATTTTCAGAATATACATCAATTAAAGATACCTAGATATTTGGGAAATAAAAATAATGGTTTTCAAATACACGGATTTTGTGATGCGTCAGAGAAAGCCTACGCTTGCGTTGTTTATATAGTAACAGAAAATGATAAAGGGGAATACACATCGAGGTTGATTGCCGCAAAGACGAAGCTGGCCCCAGTTAAGACTTTACTTAGTTTACCAAGGAAGGAGCTGGTTGGTGCAGTACTTTTGTGTCGTTTGATGGAAAAGGTTTTAAATACTTTTTTTGAAAAGGATATAGTCATGTACGCCTGGACCGATTCGATGATTGTTCTAGGATGGATACATGGTGGGGTTAATAGATGGAAGCAGTTTGTAGCCAATAGGGTCGAGTCTATCCTTAGAGTTATTCCTGCAGCAAGATGGCGACATGTGCGTTCAGAAGATAACGCCGCCGACTGTGCGACAAGAGGACTGAGCGTTACCCAGTTATCTGAACACTCCTTGTGGTGGGAAGGCCCTCGATGGCTTCATAACTTTGATCAAAAACAACAGAATTCAGTAATATATGAACCTCCCTCTATTGACGCGAAAAGGATAATTGTAAACGCAGCTTTACTTGATACAAAGCATAATCTAATATTCAGGCTTTTAAATGATTGTCAGTCATTAGAGCGCGTGGCAACAAAGGTCGGCTGGCTCTTGCGTTTTACAAAATGGTTACGCAATAAGTTGGTTGAAGATAAGGAGACAGTTCAATTATTCGCGGAAGAGGGTACGCAGGATAAAACCGCAACGACGTCAACACAGCGACCAGTGCGACAAGCAAGACTTCGGGCTAGTTCGGCCATCACCGCTGCGAGCCTGAAGACTAAAGCGGGACGGAAACTATCTCCGCTCGCTTCCACTGCGCTTGCATCGGTGACAGTTGACGCGACTACGTCATCAAGCCGAAGCGCATCGATCACACCGCAACCACTCATAGTCGAGAGCGATCTAACGTCAGCCAATGCGGATAAACCAGTGAAAAGCGACGCGGCGAGTTGGACCGAAGTAAAGTCACGGCGCACTCGCCGACCAATCGAAAATGTGACCCGGGGTATTGCTGTGCCAGGATCAACTGCGTTATTAGCCGCTGAACGAAAAACATTTCTACACTTGTTTTATGTCAAAACAGGAACGACGGAAGACCAAGTGGCTGAATATATGCGTAGTATTTGCCCTGACGATAGGTGTTCAGTCGAGGCGCTCAAGCCCAGGGGAGATTACGCTTCGTTTAAATTATCCGTGCTTACAAAATACGTCCATAAATATCTGTCACCTGAGCACTGGGCTGAAGATGTGCTTATCAAACCTTGGCGGAATGGGTTTCGCAAGCCATCACAGCAAGCCGAATAATAATGTATCGAAGTTTAAATCGTTCTCACTATTCTACCAGAATGTACGAGGCCTACGATCAAAGCTAGACGAATGCAGAAAAGGAATTTATAATGAGTCATCCGACATTTATGCATTAACTGAAACGTTTTTGGTCAGCAGTATCGGTGATGGGGAGGTGTTCCCCCCAGGATTCACTGTATTACGCCAAGATCGTCCCTATGACTCGGGATGGGGCGGTGTATTGCTGGCTGTCAGAGATCGGTATAAAGTTCAGCAAATATCAGATATTGAAGGATATTCTCAAGACATCGAAATAGTTATGGCTATAGTGACGCTTAGATATAAGAAAGTGCTGTGCTGTGTTGTGTATGTGCCATCGGGCGCAAATGATGAGAAATATTTGAATACTTTTGTAGTGTTAGAAAACGTAGTAACTAAATATCCAAAATTGGATGTACTTATTGTGGGTGACTTCAATCTAAATATATATACTAGTCAAAATGTGAATATGCTTTACCAATGTATGCTAACATTCTGTAAACTGAAGCAGTTTAGTCATGTGTCAAATAAGCACGGTAATATGTTAGACCTGGTTCTGAGCAATATGAGTACTGAGTGTGTGAGTGTGTGCGGTGATGTGGATCCCGTGGTGAAGGAAGACGGGCATCATCCAGCGCTCCGCGTGAACCTAAAGATCCCGCGACCGCCCCCGCCAGCGGCGGCAGTGCAGCGCGCGCCGCCGCCAACTCCCGACGGCGACGCCCCCATGCAATGGAACTTCCGTAAGGCAAATTTTCACCATCTTTACTCTTCTATATATGAGATAGATTGGCATGAAATGTTCCTATGCAATAATGTAGACGAGGCCGTCGACCTATTTTATGATAAATTAAATATTTGCTTTAATAATTATGTCCCAATAAAACAGATTAAGTCTAAGGCGCATTGCCAGTACCCTATTTGGTTTACGTCAGAAATTAAAACTAACTTACAAAATAAGTATTACCATTTGAGAATATTTAAAAAACAAGGAAATTACTTTAATCGTGAAATGTTTAAATACTACAGAGGTCGTTCAAAGCAGCTCATAGATTGTGCCTATAATAACTACATAAAATTAACTGAAAATAATATATGTCAAGACCCAAATAGTTTCTGGAAGTTTGTAAAGGAGCAGCAATCGTCCAGAAAATCTTGTGACGAGTTTGATTTTGAAGGGAAACTGGTTACAGGAGGCGATGCTGCTAACGCATTTGCAACCTACTTCGAATCTGTTTTTTCCACTGAAGTGCCAACCTTATCGTCTGAATCCGCTGAGCAAGCTGCCGCAAGCCCGTTCTGCTCATCACGCATAGCCCTCGATAGCATTGCTCCTACTGACGTGTTCCTATCAGTGAAACGCCTAAAGGCCCGTTCATCAAATGGGCCCGATGGAATACCACCTTTTGTTATAAAGGACTGTTACCGCGCTATGGAATCACCATTGTTATATATTTTTAATCTTGCGCTGAAAACAGCAACTTATCCGGCCGCCTGGAAAGTATCTCGAGTTACACCTGTACCCAAGGGTGGGGTCAAGTCGAAGGTTGAGAACTATAGGCCCATAGCCGTTCTCTCAGCATTTGGTAAAGTATATGAAGCTACTCTAAATCGCCGAATCACGAATCAAATCCGACCATTCTTAAATGACAACCAACATGGTTTTTTGGCTGGCAAGTCGACCGCCACAAATCATGTCAATTTTGTTGACTACGCTGTAGCCGAGATGGACCGGAAGAGACAAGTAGATGCGGCATATTTTGACTTTCAAAAAGCTTTTGATCGGGTACATAATGACGTTTTACTAAAAAAGTTTGCAGCTATAGGATTTACTCCTAGCCTGCTCCAGTTTTTTTCCAACTATTTTTCCGATCGTTATCAGTATGTCCAACTTTCTGGCTATAGATCTGACCTATATTTGACGTTGTCTGGAGTGAGTCAAGGAAGTACACTGGGACCGACCCAGTTTTTAATCATGATCAATGACCTACCAAATGTTGTTAAGACGGCTGAGTGCCTGTTGTTCGCCGACGACTTGAAACTATTCATGGGTATAGACAGTGACGCAGACTGCCAGGCGCTCCAGCGTGATATTGATAATGTTGTGGCGTGGAGTGAACGGAACCTATTACAATTTAATACTTCCAAATGTAAAACCATAACATTTACGAGATCCCGTTCACCCCACGTATACCCTTACCGCATATTCGGCGTCCCTGTAGAGCGCGTCACACAAATCCGTGATCTGGGCCTGACTTTGGATCGTGAACTTACTTTTAATACACATATAACTAATACTTGCACTTGTGCCTTCAAGTCCTTGGGTTTCGTGATGAGGCAGTCGGCCCGGTTTCGTGACAGGACCGCTATCGTGACACTTTTCTATGCTTTTGTAAGATCTAGACTTGAATATAATGCTATCATATGGGATCCTCACGAGGAAAAGTATAAGTTGATGCTAGAACGGGTGCAAAGGAAATTTGCAAGATACCTTTATAAAAAACTTTATGGATATTATCCCTACTTATACCCATCCCTATTTGTTAGTGGTATGGTCGACCTCTATACGCTGGAATTCCGACGTAAGTGCTCACTGATGATACACTACCTGGCCATTCTACAAGGTAGAATAGATAACCCTACTGCCCTGTCAGCATGCACGCTATACGTGCCCGACCAGTACCTGCGCGCGCGGTCGCGGCGTCTGTTCGCGCCAGCCCTGCACCGCACCGACACCGCGCGGTATGCGCCTACTGCGAACGCACTCACATTACTTAATGCCATAATTGCTCAGAAACCTGAAGTAGATGTGTTTCACATGAAGCTTCAGGTATTTTTTAAATTATGTATAGATTTTTTATCTTAATAATTTGTTGTATGTTCACTAGCTCTAAAACGTTTTGGCTTATGCTGTAAGTTTGTGAGACTGTTTATTAAATAAATAAATAAATAAATAAATAAATAAATAAATAAGCAAATAAATAAACAAAGCTATCTGACGCTAAGCGAAATGACTCATTCGTATAACTTAATAATCAGAACGGTGCAAGATATTGAGTTTGCGGAAGAAATAAAGCGATTAAAGGAAAACAGGCCGCTGAAACGCGGGAGTAAACTTTTATGTTTGAATCCATTTCTAGATGAAATGGATGGATTATTAAAGGTTGGTGGGCGACTTAATAATTCACTTTTACAGCAATCGGTTAAAAATCCTATCATATTATCAAGTCACAGCCGTCTTACTGAGTTAGTCATAGACCAAGCGCATCGAGTCACGCTTCATGGAGGTCCTAGTCTCACTCTAGCATATATTAGAGATAAATTTTGGATAGTAAGTGGACTTCGGACTGTCAAACGTGAGCTCAACAAGTGCGTTAGGTGTAGAAGACACAGTGACCGCTGCAAACCACAGCTCTTAGCAGACCTACCTAAGTCAAGGGTAACACCTTCCTCACGAGCCTTCTCGCGTGTTGGAATAGACTTTACGGGACATTTTGACATAAAGGCGAACAAAGGACGGGGGGTAAAGACTCTGAAGGGATACGTGTGTGTCTTTGTGTGCATGTCGACGAAAGCGGTGCATTTGGAACTGGTGTCGGACCTTAGTACTCCTGGGTTCCTAGCTGCGCTTTCTAGATTCTGCTCACGCCGTGGTACACCAAATCATATTTATAGTGATAATGGAACGAATTTCGTAGGAGCAGACAGAGTCCTCAGAAAGCAGTATGACGCAATCATAAAGAGCATCAACCCAGATATCATTTACAGAGAGAGCAAGATGCAAATACAGTGGCATTTTAACGCCATATCCTTCCGCGGGCGGTTTATGGGAAGCCGCAGTTAGACGGATGAAGTATCATTTAAGGAGGGTTGTGGGGGAGCAAAAACTGACTTATGAGGAATTTATAACCGTGCTATATCAAATAGAGGCTTGCCTTAACCATAGACCTCTTATCGCTCTTACGGAAAACCCTGATGACATTTATCTCACTCCCGGTCATTTTTTGATCGGAGGTTCTTTATTGGCAAGACCTCCATTGGATTCCGAAAACGTCAGTCTGACCACCAGATGGCAAATGGTGCAAGCCATTAATAAGGACATATGGAAGGCTTGGTCGACTGATTATTTGCATCAATTGCAAGTCCGGTCCAAGTGGAGAACACCATCAAAGAATCTTGAGGTTGATGACGTCGTAATAATTAAGGATGATAATTTACCCCCAGGGAAATGGTTAATGGGGAGAATTATAGACGTTCACCCTGGGAAGGATGGACGCGTCCGAGTAGCTTCTATTAAAACAAAAAACGGTATTATTAAAAGGCCTTGCTTAAAACTTTCCGTCTTGCCAGTGGATAAATATGTAGATAAAGGTAACAATGATGATATTGATGTCCAGGAACACAATTTACCGAGACGAATGCGTACAAGGTCTAGCTTTTCACATCTTCTCATGATGACTCTTATGTTGTTTATGGCAGTGCTATCTCCAGCATTAGGCTCGTACAATATTACACATTTGGAGCAAAATCAAAACTTTTACTTTGAAAGGATAGGAGATTTGAACCTTATTCGAGGTGAGTGGAAGCTTGTAGTTTATTATAATATGTCAGCTTACTGGACTGGATTGAAAAATATTGATAACTACGTTTCGCATTTGAATAAGTACATGGCTTCGGCACCGACACCGCTTCCGATGCAATACAATGGTATCATTTCCCAGCTAGAGCATGAGATAAAGGAAATTAAACATTATAATGAAATTCTTACATCACGTCATATTGGTAATCGGCAAAAGAGAGGTCTGGTGAACGGCGTGGGTTATTTGGCTAATGCGTTGTTTGGTGTCCTTGATGATACATTTGCGAAGCAATATGAGAAAGACATTGAAAAAATATCTCAGAACGAAGGCCATTTAAACCTACTAATTAAGAATCAAACTACCATCATAGAGGCTCAATATAATATCATGAAGAGAAATGAAGACATCATGAACAGTAATTTTAAATCAATAACACGGCAGATGGAGGATATGCGTGAGCATATGAGTCAGATAGAAATGGAGCAAGTCAGTGAACTTAATATTTTATCGTTATCAATGACAGCGAATATCATCGTGAATAGCTTAAGGCGCATACAAGACGGTTTAATAGATGTTCTAGCCGATATAACGCACGGTCATATCAATATGAATATACTGCCACCAGAACAGCTCGAGAAACAAATAAGCATCATATCCAGTCATTTACAAGGAGAACTGACGCTTGCTTTAGATAAACAAAGCCTATATGATCTCTATAAACAAATGAAAGTATGCGCTAGAGTTGGTGAAAACTCTTTAATTATACAAATCAAAATTCCACTTATAAGCAAAGATGCTTTAGAATTAGACAATATTGTCAGTCTACCACATCAAAATCATGTAGTCCGTTTCGTTACACCATATATAGCATTTAATATACAAAAGGATATTTTTATTTTAATGACGACAGAGGATCTTCATGCATGTATGCATATTTCTACCGATCGAATGTTATGTCCTTACGACAAACCTATTTATGAGCTATCACTTGCAAAGGAAATTTGTAATACAAGCATAACCAGCAAACAAAAATTATGTAAGACGGAGGCCGTAACCTGTACAGAACAATGGCTTAAGTTACAGAGCAATAATCTGTGGCTATTTTCGTGTTGTGATGACACATGCTCTGTGCGCATTTTTTGTGCTGACGCTGACATAAAAATGGAGACAATGACCAACAACGGATTGCTGAGTCTAGGTCAAGGTTGCATCGTAAAGAGTAATGACATTTCTATATACGGTCACAATAATTTTTTGAGTAAAGTTCAAATAGAAGGAAATCTGCAAGTATTGCCTGAGTTTTCGATCCTCAACAAAATCATTAACTCGTCCATAATAGCAGAATATACTATAGTAAACCATACGGAAGAGTGGTCAAAAATTAAAGGTCAAATAGATGACATAAAAGCCCAATCAAACGTTTCTCTCGATGTACATGACATCCACCAATACACGCTGATGTACTCAGTAATATGTATACTCGTACTGGCAAGTGTGTGTTATTACATTGTACGACGGAGAAGGTACGCGCGGCGAGCAGCGGACCAACAGGTGACACGGCAGCGAGAACTGGCGTGCACTTCTGCGCCCCCGGGAGGCCAGCCAGCCTCACAGCAAGAGATGGATGCAGGGCAGAGTGTTATCTCAGTGTGTGATTTAAAAATGCAGTATAGAAACGGGCTGGATGTCCCTAATTAAGTGCTTAAATGCTTAATATAAATTCAAAGAGTGATCTCAGTGTGCAAAAAAAAAACGTGGTATAAAAATAAGCTGGATGAAAGGTTGGACGTTAAGTTCCATTTGTTTTTGTAATTAACTTTTTACATTTAACTTGTACCTAGTATTAATAGTTAGTTTTTATAATTTGTTTATTGCTTTATTATTAGATTGATCTTTCTTATTTTTAAGTCGCCAGGATGTACAAGGAACATAGTTTATTTCTAATTTGTACAAGGAAGATAAAATATTTCTTATTTTTTGAGTCGCCAGGATGTAAAAGGTACATATTATCACGTATAATTTCTACGTGATAAATCTTAATATTATAAGAAGTCACGATTATGCGTGTATAGCAATAAGCTTCCTATATAATTATGTAAGTATTGTTTAATAAATCAGTTGTGATCAGAATTTAACTGGAGTATCATTATATAACTCCAACAATACCTCCGGTATGAGAGGAGGGCTAACATTCTACTGCCGGCACCCCACGGCTAATCCTCATTAGATTTTCTTTATTATAATAGACCACGAACTGGACACAGAAGTGAGAGCAGACAGACAGCAAGATAGACTTAACAAAGAGTTGATACAAACAGGAAAAGATTGGGTGCGCAAACGTAGAGACCGTACAATTTGGAGATCTCTTGAGAGAGGAGATAGTTTGGCGGCACATTTAACACGTGCTTTAACGGTGAAGGAAAACATAAGCCCGCGGCTTAGTTAGCTTCAGACGTACCTGTTCTTTTCTCTGACTAATAGCTGACGTTGCCTAAAGGATGGTATAGTGCTTAGCAAGCCTAATCCATCAAACATTGTCCCAGGCCCTGCAGCGTCCCATATAGCATGAATACCAGTTGCTAACGCTGTATAAATCATTTTATAGTAGATGAAAAGGCCTTACCGTCACGATCTTTTTATAGTTACTTACATTAACTACATGGCGTAGATACATTAAGTAGATAATTATAAAACGATCCTTGTAACGATCCTAGTTTGATGTGTTTGGGGATGAATGGAAGTCGATTGAACGTATTTCTTTACATTTTTGTGAGTGTCTAATAATAGTTACTGTGCTATGTTTAATTTACTAATTTTATTTACTATTTAAGCTATGTTATTTTATTTTTTATATGCAACTAGTGCATAGTTTCTCAGTTTATATAGATGTATCGAATTGAATAATTCTGTTATGCTGTAGCCTTTTTATAAATAAATGAATTGAATTGAAAACCCTGTTTGATAACAGTAGCTCAAAGTATGATGACCATTCGAAGTATGGTATCTATACCATGTTTCGAATGGTCAGAAGAGGTCATGTTCAGCAGATCAACTTTTAAAATCTGTTGGAAATGACGATCATGAGACGTACTCACTATTGAAGACGCTTTAACAATTTTGAAGATTTTCACCGAAAGATTTTGCCCTAAACGGAATGTCTAGGCTGACTAGTTGTCGAGTTATGGCCATTTGAAGTTTGAGAGCTTCCATCTATCATATTTTTAAATTATGTCACTTTTGACATTTGTAATTTTTGACATCTGTACTTTTTAAAATCGATTTGAAACTTGAAGATTAATTCTTGTTATAATCCAATTTACAGTTAAATGTTTTGTAAACTTCGAAACTGGATCTATTGAGAGTAAAAACTCTTACTAGATCCATAATGAATTTCTGTCTAAAAACTGGAACGACTGAGAGTAAAATCAGGTAAAAACTCTCACTAGATCCATAATTTATTGTTGTCTAAAAACTGGACATAATTACTGAGAGTTTCCTAACAGAAAAACTCTCACTAGATCCGTTCTGGACTTCATCTACTGAGAGTGATACGGATCACTCTTCACCAGTAGGCACGGGCCTACTGGTGCAAAAATCTACTTCGAGTAAAATAAGTGGACTCGCTGAAGTGAACAAAATAGTGAACTCTCTTAAGACTGAATGTAAATTCAAAATGGCGGAGGTGAAGGAATTCCCGCCTTTCCAGATTTTACTCAGATAACTTTAGCCAATTTTAGTTACAGTTAAGTTTATGTATATCCATTATAATTAACGTCGTCATTTTAATACATTCGTAGGTCTTTGTCGCGATATTTAGTTTCTTTCATTATTATTTATATAAATCCGTGGGGTGCCGGCAGTAGAACGTTACCCAACTCATGCCCGTGGAAGCAGTAAGAGCCTGCTAAGGGTTACCTCCGGATAATGGACAGCAGCGCCTATTCTGTGTATCAACATCCTGTACTGCGCTCGCCAACCTGCCAAGCGTGGTGAGTATGGCAACTACACCTCATGGAGACCCATGAGTTCACCCACAGTTCACCCATGAGGGACCCATGAGTGAGTGGTTCAGTAGTGGACGTTTTACAACGGAAATGATTATTACTTACTTTACTTTGTAGACTTTACTGGGTAGATCAAGAGCAGCAACGATAAAATAAATATTAACTCTACGGTACTAACTGATCAATAAAATACCTTTTCGCTATACATTTTATTTGATAGGTCTAAGAGGCATTTGCGACGGTTTGGTAAATATTTAGAACACTTTGGGTTGTTAATATTTGCGGAGCTAAGTTTGAACACTTCAGAACCCAAAAAAAACCTATTTGAGACGCCCTCGTATGATATACGAAATAATTTCTACTTTGTGACACGCTTGCTCAGCCAACTTTTGTCAGAAAATAACATAACATAAAAGTAACTCGCTACTCTGCACTATTTTTGACGCAAGCGTGTATTGACTAGCTTATGACTAGTATATTCAAAAACTATGCCTTGGACTCCAGTGTCTACTATTACTATTATTTGACTCCTCATATATCCCATTATCAGAATCGAGTTTTGAAACCACCACTGAAATAAAAAAAGTCCTAAATATCCATTCATAAATGGCATAACAAACATACAAAAGAATAACAAAGTCGAATTGAGAACCTTTTTGAAGTCGGGTTTAAAGTCACCTATGTGCTTATCCTAGTCTACATTTATAAAGGTGGAAAATTTGTAATTGATCTACAGTTTGTAATGTTTAGGGTACCGTACTTCAAAAGGAAAACGGAACCCTTTTTGGATAACTTTGTTGTCCGTCTGTCTGGATGTCTGTCCGTATGTCGGTCTGTCAAGACCCTTTAACTCGAGAACGCGTAAAAGTATCGAGTTGAAATTAAAACCATTATACCCAAATACCTACTCCGCCAGTTAAGAGTGGATTTTGATTATTTTTAGGGTTCCGTACGTTAAAAAGAAAAATACGGAACCCTCATAGGACCACTTGGTTGTCCGTCTGTCTATCTGTCAAGACCTTTTATCTCGAGAATGTGTAGAGGTATTGAGTTGAAATTGAAACCGTATACTCAAATCTACAGTCTCTATAAGCTGTAAATGAAAGAAAAAATAATATTCTAAGTTAAACTGAAATAAACATACGACCTGCATTTTCAAAGGAAACAAAATTCATAGGGTATTTCCCGTAGACCTAGAACTATGAAATTTTACAAGATATATCGTCCTATGAATATAAAAATGTACAAAATCAATCATCGAGGTTAAGCAACCCTACGCGCGGTCATTAGTTGGATGGGTGACAGAATCTCTTTGTGCATTTTTAAAACTTTTACTAAATCAGATCAGCTAGTTTATAATAAATATTATGTTTCTACATAACTACAGAACCCTCGGTGGGCGAGTCCAGCTCGCACTTTTATGTAAAACAATTAAAGGAATTTAAATGTACCCTTCCGGGTCATGGCTGTTCGTTTGACTGATTGTCCAAATGGTTCGAATGTGTAGGTGTCAAAATGTACAAAGTTTATTGGTTAGAATGCTGCGGTGACAAAATGACAAAAGTTCACATTGTATTTATGATTCCGGTGAGGCTGTCAATTCACTCATGTTCCACCATTCAAAAGTGGTATCTCATTTTTATTGGATTTTGTACTCGAAAATCCGTATCATATAATAAATGTTGCCTGATAACCCGGTAAGTTGGATTGGCCCCTATTAATGAAGCAGTTTAGTATAATGGCCACACAGTTAATAAAACACGACGATTGAAAGGCTAAATGATGCTTAGTCAGATAGAAACATTTAGCAGAACGGCTCAGTGTGGCTTGGCCGTGTAGTTGATTCACCATATCAGCCGCTAGACCACTTTTATAAATAAGTCTCCCTGATGGATATACAAATACTGATTATGAGGGGTTGTTGCCATACTTACCACGCTTGGCAGGCGGGTTGGCGAGCGAAGAACGGGATGATACACAAATAGATGCTGCTGCCCATCTTCCGGAGGTATCAGAACAGATGAGATCTTATCCGTCACCGTCACTTGCTTAAATTCCTACTAAAAGGAATTGGAAACTTTTTGTGACATAAACACAAAAAGTTTCCAATTATATCAACATACCTTCAAGACTACCTAGAAAAAAAGCGTTTAACCTATTCTTTGTACCATTTTCCCATAGCAACTTGGGACAAAATGCTGTTTTGTCCAGGATTTGTAAAGCTTATTTATTTATTTATTTTATTTATTTATTTATTAACACTTTATCGAAAATAAGCGACCTAGATTTAGGAGAACCTCTACTTAAATATAAAAAAGCCTTGTATCTCTCTGTGCATAGTCTTCTGACACTAAGTCATAGTTTCTTTACTAGTTTACTTTAATTTAATTAATTAATTTGTAAGATGTAGCTGCCTGTAATTGGGAGAAGACTTGAGGGATAGCTCATGATTTTTATTGCTTTTACTTTTGTAATTTTTTACTTGTGTATCTTCTGTTGGTGGCTCAAATAAATAAATAAAATAAAAATAAAATTCCTTTTTAGTTTAAAAAAAACGTTTTTATTCTCAATTGCAATAAGTGTTTTTTTATTTATCCAATAAAATTGAGAATAAACCTTCCCTCAAGCTCATGATTTTTATTGCTTTTACTTTTGTAATTTTTTACTTGTGTATCTTCTGTTGGTGGCTCAAATAAATAAATAAAATAAAAATAAAATTCCTTTTTAGTTTAAAAAAAACGTATTTATTCTCAATTGCAATAAGTGTTTTTTTATTTATCCAATAAAATTGAGAATAAACCTTCCCTCAAAGAAATGTTCCTATTGCGTGCCTCAGAGATAACAACACTACGTGTATAATTTATAAGTATTTGCATGGAATGCAATTAACTTTATTGCCTGAGGTTCAGTTCTCAGAGAGCGATTTGGTTAGCTTCGATGAGTTATTCTTTCGCGTTAAGTTGTGCGTTCCAATGCACAGTACCAAAATGGCGGACGTTCCACCATGCGGTCACGTAGACACGAAAGATAAAAATGACGACATTCAACCACGTTTGCCGAAATTTGCCCGAATTGTTCACATTTGATGGGAATATTGAGAATTTCACCACGTTTTATGAAACATTTTGCTCTTTGGTGCACAATCATACGGGTATTTCAAGCATAGATAAATTTCATTATTTGTTGTCATGTACAAAAGCGTCCGCAGTTAGCATTGTAAAAAGTATGCCGATTACTTCAAGTAACTACGACGTAGTGTGGCAGTCCTTGGTTGATAAATATCAAGACAATAGGGTGCTTGTGGATAAATGCTTAGATAAGAAGCTCAGCTTGCCCGCGCTCGAATCGGAATCTCCAGTCAACTTAAATAATTTTATTGAGACTTTCGATCATTCATATCGCGCTATAAATGTTTTAAAAATCGAGCATTTATCTAGCTATGTACTGTGTCATATTATCATCATTGAGGGGATTGAACCCCAACACAAGAAAAACATTCAAACAAGGTATCGATCAAAAGACCGTACCTATCTATGATCAGTTAATGTCCCACATACATAATAATATACAGATATTGGAACATACGCAATCTCATTCTAGTTCTACTGTTCCGCAAGGCAGGAATCCTATTCCGAACACATTCAATAAAAAGTCGAGTAAAACATTAAATAAGAAGTCATTTTTTTCACAGACGCAATCTTACAATAAGCCGAGGGATTTTAAATGTTTACATAGTGGTCAAAATCATATGATTTTTCGTTGCTTTCAATTCCGTGTATTGACACCTGCGCAAAGAGAGCCGTTCTGACCATTTGAAATTGTGCCCAACTGTCTCAAGCGAAACCACTCCTCTTCTGACTGCCAAAGTGAATTTAGATGTTTCATATGTAATCAGAGTCATCATGCATTATTGCACCTTGATTCTAAAGGCAGCCCTGCTACGCGATCTGTTTCCGCGCATATTAGCAGCGCAGAGCCGATAGCTATAGGTACTCACACATTGCACGCTAAATCATCGCACTCGCCGTCCAGCGGTAACAACATGAAGAGCTAATAGTCTTACTAAGTACGGCTATAGGTAGTCAATGTTGTAGATTCGTTTGGAAATCCGCAAGCTTGTCGCGTTCTTATCGACTCAGGCGCTCAATCGAATTTTATGACTTTGAATTGTTTAGAATGGCTAGGGTTGTCACGTAGAAAATGTCCGTTTAATATTTTTGGTTTAGTCGGAAGTAATGTCAAAAACTTTGGAATGACTTCGTGCACGATTAGGCCGAGACATTTTGATAATCCATCGTTTAATATCGATGCTATAATTTTACAACGGATCACTTCCGATTTGCCTACGGTGGAAATTTCTGAAGAAGTTTCCATGCATTACAAGAACCTTTTGTTAGCAGAACCGTACTCTTACAAAAAATCTTCTGTAAACATTATTCTTGCAGGTGACATATTCCCTGACATTTATGACGGTAGTAAAATTTTCGTTAGCCCTAAACTACCCACTGCACTCAGTAGTGTTACCGGGATGATGTCACTAACGTTGCAAAGTCTTCAATTTGGTGTCGTACACCAGTCATAGTGATACCATCAACAATCAACTTAAATCACTTTGGGAAATAGAAGAATCACCGTGGGACAACCCTATCAGCCCAGGTGATAAGCTTGCCGAGGAGATATTCTCCGAGCGTCACTATAGGGACGAGAGGTATGTTTCGCCTATTCTAACGGACCCGAAGTGCGCCGCCCTCGGCGAGTCTTATAGCCACGCCGTGCGTAGGTTACACCACCTGGAGCGACGTTTCGCTCGATTGCCCGACTTACGTTCGCTGGAGGTTTTAGGTCTTAAGGTGTCTGAATCTGTCAAAGATTTTATGTCTTTAACGTGTTGCTGCATACTAGTAGGTACTGTAAATAATGATGTCGTCCATATATACAAGGCAATGTAACAGACTTGAGGGATATCGTGTCCACGCCATCTCTACGGTCTTCTGATAACCCTAAAATGTCTCAGTGTAATCTAATAATGTCTTCTTCCAGCTCAACAATCTTTTCGTCTGTCCCCAAAGTGCGGATGTTGTGTGTTGCCAGGGGGTGCCCATTTTGTCTACGAAAAACAATTGTCCGAAAACCACAATCAATAACAAGTATCTCCGAAACATCAACATCCATAATATTATGGTCCCATAAATATCATTTGCAATAAGATATTGTTCATTCTAATGCTCCTTACGCATAAAATTATCTTACCTAATATATACTATCTGAAAACACTGTCTGGGATAGAACCGAGATGGAGAGACAGTAGATTATTAGGTTCTTTTTTAAAACCATCCGAAAAGCCTGCCTATGACAGAACCGAGATGGAGAGACAGTAGGTTATTAGGTTTTTTTATAACCATCCGAAAACCCTGCCTGTGATAGAACCGAGATAGAGAGACAGTAGGTTATTAGTTTTTTTATAACCATCAGAAAACACTGCCTGTGGCAGAACCGAGATGTAGAGACAGTAGGTTATAAGGTTTTTTTATAATTATCTGAAAACACTGCCTATTACGGAACCGAGATGGAGAGACAGTAGGTTATTAGGTTTTTTTTATAACCATCGGAAAACACTGCCTGTAGCAGAACCGAGATGGAGAGACAGTAGGTTATTAGGTTTTTTTATAACCATCGGAAAACACTGCCTGTGACAGAACCGAGATGGAAAGACAGTAGGATAGGCCGCGTTGTCTCCTACCTTCTAAAGGCAATTTGACAGTTAAAATATCTTTGTCTTCAGC
Organism: Pasiphila rectangulata; assembly: GCA_963082625.1. Lineage (NCBI taxonomy): Eukaryota > Metazoa > Arthropoda > Insecta > Lepidoptera > Geometridae > Pasiphila > Pasiphila rectangulata. The sequence goes on along the minus strand of OY720240.1, from coordinate 21,013,030 downwards.
TTTCAGTTATTGTTAGGCTTAGAAACAGTTCGCCTTGGAATCTTTATTACACAATATTTATAGAAGTAAGTAGTATAAGTGAAAGAGTGAGGTTTCTTATTCGCTTCTTTCCGTCACTTGGACAAAAAGTTATCTGAAGCGAACAAGTTCCATTATGTGCTTTAATCAATTTAAATGTGTCTTGTTCTTCTTTTGTAAATTGACTATTTTGTGTAGCTTTTTGCTCTATTGAATGAACACTTTTTGACTTTGATAGACACTCTACTACTAGCCTACTACAAGTACTATACTACTGCTCTACAACTACCTACTCTACATCGACATACTCTTTAACTACTACTACTCTGCGACCTTAATTTCCCAGGGTAAACCCAAATGTATGAGAAAATGAGAAAATGCATTTTCCCATAGGTTGATGACAGCGCTTTAGGCGGGCGTGCGTGCGTCGCGGTCCTCATCGATGACGTCATCATCAGGGGCTACACCATGCCAGAGAAGACGTACTTAGCGGCTAGACATAATGCAGGCAGAGAAGGCAGGTTTACGGCTCAACGGCAATAAATATAAGTTTGCTAAGGAGAATTCAATTTTCTGTAAACTTTGATGATATTTAAAATGCTACTAATATTGTAAAGCCGAAAGTTTGTTATTATGAATGAAAAACTCCGACGAATCTCGGGTATTGTCACTGGCCACTGTTCACTTAACAAGCACCTTTATACACTAGGTATTACAAGCCCCCTTTGTAGGGGGTGCATGACAGCAGACGAGACAGCCGCACACGTACTCCTGGAGTGCAGCAGCGTGGCGTCTCAAAGAAAGCTATACCTCGGGGAGACCAGGGAGGCCTGCGCCGACACTGCAAAGCTGCTGGCTTTCCTGGAGGACATCGGGTGGCTGGACTAAGCAAACGCCGTCCGACACGCAAAAAGGGCCCATCAGCGGCCTAGTTGCGGAAACCAGTCCGCTCACCGAGTACCAAGTAAGTTGAGCTGAAACTATGCACACGTATTGATGTTGACCAGGATTAATACATAGGCTACTTTTTATTCGGGTACAACGCAAGCAGCGGGCAGTAGACTATACGTTGTTCAGGGTGCAGACAAATCTAAAATCATTGAAATCGGTCCAGCCGTTCTCGAGTTATAAGTGGTGTAACTAACTCGACTTATATTTTTCATATAGAGGTATATATATATAGATATTCATCATCATTATCATTATCTTAGCCGTAGGGCTGGTGTCCACACCCACTGCTGGACATACTCAAAGGCTCTCACTCGTGGATTTTCAAGATCATGAGGTGGTGGCTGCCATACTTGCCACGCTTGGCAGGCGGGTTGGCGAGCGCAGAACGGTATGTTGATACACGGATAGATGCTGCTGCCGATCTTCCGAAGGTATCCTTTGGCATATTCTTACTGCATCCACGGGTTGGAGAGAAGAGGAAACATTGTACTGCTAGTACCCCAACGGCAATTATATTAACTAAAAATATTATTTTCTAAATTAAAAATGCTAAATTGAAATTTAGCATTGCTTTTTGCGCGCTCTTAAGCTAATAAATTAAGCCGGAAAGCCGGCTTAAACGTTCATCCAGATATTTAAGTGCTAGAGTGCCTCCTACGCGACGAGATATTCTTTGTGACTGCAAGTGCATTCATTATTAGGGATTGAATGTTTTAATGTTTGTGAAACTCAGGACAAAGTAAAATTGAAATTCTGCATTATACTTTGGACTATCAGAAAAACATTTTACGCAACACATATAAATTTTTCAAATATAAACAACTTTCCAGGATTCGGTGATTTTAATTCAAGAAAAGACCCCGAATGTTTTAAATTTAACAGCTGATTATACGATACTGGTGTCGATTCTGTTTTACACTTCCTAAAACTAATTATAATAAGAGATAAGACGTTCCTAAATTAAAATCTGTCAGCGTAATAGCGGGTCTATGTGTTCCGTTTTAATTTTAGAACACCGAATAGCTGTATGTCATTTTAATCCGTTTTACGTCAATTTAATACGCTTTAGTTAGTTAGTGCAACAACATAATCGCCACTACTAACAACCGACATACCAGCTGATTTTTGACAAGTTCATTGTCCACCGCAAAGAGTTACCGTAGAGTTACAAATAAAATAAAAAATAAAATAAACAATGGAAATAAATTATTAACATACATATAACCGGGTATTTATCGCGTAAATTACCTTTATTATTTCCCGACGTTTCGCTTTGATTGCACCAAGCATGGTCCCGGGAAGACTGATGTGATGGAGGTACCGCAGCAAAGCGAAGGCGTTTGTTGAACTACCCTCACTTGATCTTCATAAAAATTATTAGGGCCGGTTCCCACTGGGACAGCACACTACACTGACTGTATCCACATACTGAGTTGATTTTTCACGCCGAGTACACTTTGCTATCACTGGATTCCATGAGGCAGAGAGTCTGAAACCGTCTTCACGATTGAAATTAGGATGCTTCTTAATCTCAATCGCTTCCCGAACCATTCTCTTATAGTAGTGCCTCTCGTTGGCTAGGATTTTTGGGTTGTGTAATTCAGTCCAGTGATTAGGTCCTGAGTCTACTATATGCTCTGCTATAGCAGACTTGTTTATTTGTCGATTTTAATAATGTGTTGTGATCGCGAAAGTTTAAAAAAGACAATGGAAATAAAAATTTAATATTACGCAAAAGGAACCCTAAATCTAAATATCGACGGTAAAAAGTAAGTAGGGCATAAGCGACATTTAGGTCAAAAATCTGTTATAAATGCCATCCTAGGTAAAATTTTCCGTTCATTCGAATGCGCTTACTCCCATGGCTTTACGATGACTTTTTTGGCGTTTATGTCCTAGCAAAAAATAAACTCATTTACCTAGTATTATTTTTCGTAACCGACGAATATTCAGGTTATTTTTGCTATAAAGGTGCTTGCACCCCTACAAAAATGATTTATTTTGCGTTTGTTGTCGGTAATACTTTTTTTACTATAAATGAATGGGTGTCGTGCTTACGGTTGTTTATGCCTTTTAAGATTTTCCCTCAAAAAGTACAAACTTAGCCTACTCCCATTTCGTAATTTAACATAGCTATGGCGCTCTAGGTACCCTATAAACAAAATTCATTTTCATATTACTTTGTCGGTTATATCCTATAATATATTTTATGGTTGCTATGTAGGTTATACCCTCTTACCTAAATTTATTTTAATATCACATTGTTGGTTATACCTTACTTACGTTTACATTATAAATACAGGTTTTTCGCTAATACCTCATTACTTAAATTAAATTAAATACCATGGTGTCGATTATAACCTACATCCACGTTCTACAATCATACTTTTACGTCTCTTATACTTTTTTTTTAGGTGTGGAAATCATCTAATGACTCCTCCCGCTCTGGGTGGAGCGGGAGGGCGTGTCAGACTTTTACTGACTAAAACCACACTTGTGTCCTTCAGTTGCCCCTGGCGTTCTAGGACTACGGGTTTCCTTTTCAGAAATTCCCCGCGGTCCTAGCTTGCGGGCATCGGCCTTGCTGGGCCCCTACGGTTTGTAGCATCTCTTTGAGGAGCGCGTGGAACACTACGCGCTGTTTACGACTGGGCTTGGTCTGGTAAATTACCAGACAGCCGGACGGCGAGCTACCCATTGCTCGGCCTCCGCAAGCCCGCGTCTACCGTGGCTGGTAGTCGGGGTCGGAATCTCGGCGGCTGGGGCGTGAGGACGTTCGCTCCCTCACCCAAGCGGCCTTCTCCTTCGCTAGCATTACTGCTTCGCAGAAGGAGGCGACCGCCTGCCACTCCTCCTCACTCCGGACCATAGCCTGAACCAGGGCCCGGCGCACGTCTCTTATACTGCAAGACCCAATATGGATTTAATTACGAGTCGGTGCTTATGCCATTTGATATCACAAAGGTAGGTTTTAAGCGCGTCGTTTGTGCGAAAAACACTCTGCCACGTGCTGTGACGGCGAGAGCACGCGCAACTTGTGCGCCCATTTTTTCAATAACAACGGAACCTATAACAGGACTGGATAATATTATGGATACATGCCAAGTTTTCGTAATTGATTCTTAAGTTACCTACCCACTAGCTTAAGTATTATTGTTTCCAAAAAAGATAAGTGGGTTGATACCACTCTTTTTAAGTAGCTTTGATTTTTCTTGATTAAAATATATTAGCAAAAATACTTTTTTTTTAAAAACATCCCACTATTTCCCTGGCGTATGTATGTTCGTTAGGTAGGATATCTGCTGTCGTCGGTTAAACAACAGGAGGCAAAACCCGTATCTTTGCTTGTCTGTATAGGTCTCACAGTGGTGATACCAAGACTGACCGACTTCTTGAACATATCCAGTCTTCGACCGACCTAGTTTCCCAGCAGTTTCCTTCGGCGGAGGTAGTGATCCTAGGTGACTTCAACGCACGTTGAGTGGTTAGGATTTTGAATAACCGACCACGCTGGAAGAGCTGTTCACGACTTTGTTTTGGCGTATGGCTTCACTCAATTTGATCATCACCAACTAGAGTACCTGATGTTGAAGTCCATACAGCCTCGCTTTTAGATCTTTTGCTGACTTCTAACCCGGGCGATTACAGGATATCCGTCGTGGCCCCATTAAGGGCCTCTGACCATTCTCTTGTTCGCTCGGAAGCGCCGATTAAGCACTTGGATCGTCCACGTCCCCCTGAGAGGCGCCAAGTCTGGCACTACAAGTCAGCAGATTGAGATGGACTGCGAAAGTTCTATGCATCCTACCCTTGGAAGCAGCTATGTTTCTCTTCGGATGACTCGAATTCCTGCGCTGTGTCTATCACTAAAGTTATACTACAGGGCATGGAATTCAGACCTTGCGTGTCACTAATGTCCTATAGCCGTGGGGTGCCGGCAGTAGAATGATACCCCTCCTCTCATGCCCATGGATGCAGTAAGAGCCTGCTAAGGGATACCTCCGGAAGATGGGCAGCAGCGTCTATTCGTGTATCAACATCCCATACTGCGCTCACCAACCCGCCTGCCAAGCGTGGTGAGAATGGCAACTACCCCTCATGGAGATCCATGAGGGAGGCCTGTGTTCATCAGTGGACGTTTTATGGCTGAAATGATGATGAATGTCTTATATCCTGGTATTGTGTTGAAAGCCGACTGTTTTTTATGCTCTTTTATTTTTTCTACAACCACTGTGAAAAGTACCTTATCCTTCTTTTCCAATAACACTTATTGAACTATCTTGTCTCTGATGCTCTTTTACCTTGTGATGTGCGAAATCGGTATGTCGCTTAGGCTTCTTATCCTTTAATATTTTATTTTGTCGTTATGTATATTATGCCATATTTCCTCATTAGAAAATTAAAAGCTATTGTTATAAGCGACAAAAATCACTTTAAATAGCATTAAATAATTAAAACTAAAAATACAGGTAACTGCTCCATTTTTTTCTGAATTTATAGGTAACTGTTTTAGTTTTCACGATATTTTAATAAATAACAAATATACGTCAGTTTCTCTAAAATTTAAGCTTTGAACGGCTCTCCTGAACTATTGTCGATATTGTCTTCTTACCAAATGGTTTAGAAATAACTATTCAAAAATACCCTACACGATGGGAAAATCAAGAAAATAAGTTAATCTCCACCTTACGTATAAGGAAGGTTCCCCAAATTAATTATTTTGACGACTTCTGTGGCTCTAAGGTCCACCTGCGACGCAAGAAGTTGCGGGTTCGATTCCCGCCTTGGAAGAAATGTCTGTACGATCTGCAGATGTTTGTTAAGGTGTTCTGGATGATTTTCTATATTATAATAAAAATATCCAACTTTGTAGTAATTATTAATTATAACAGTAATCTAGGGTACCCTATCTACATATGTATATCTATCTAGATGATGCTGTGTATTATTTAATAAGAAAAAAAAATAACAGTGTTTTTTGAGCTATGTTGTTGGTGACAATGTTGGAAAATTATGATTAATCTATTTATCTCTCTCGTAATTACTCTTAAAAACTGTGTGGTAACGCAATTAAAGTCAACCTTTCACAAAAGGTACCTACTTCAATCTTTTAATAATTATAATTCCAATAGGACGGACAGAGAGAAGGCGTAAGCTTATAATAGTAGTCTCGTTAGCACCGTCAGGGTATGAAATAAATCGGCCAAGTGCGAGTCACTCGCGTACGAAGGGTTCCGTATTATTATTTGACAAAAAAATATGTTCAAAGCATATCGTCATCATCATAATTTCAGCAGTAAAACGTCCACTACTGAACACAGGCCTCCCTCGTGGGTATATTCTGTAAATAATCAGCCCGTTGCTGTTATTATTATCAAGCAAAAAATCGTTTGTTATTAACATACATATAACCGGGTATTTATCGCGTTAATTTACCTTTATTATTTCCCGACGTTTCGCTTGGATTTCACCAAGCATGTATGTATTAATGTTAATAATGTGTTGTGATCGCGAAAGTTTAAAAAAGACAATCACGTTTTTGTATGGGAGCCCCCCTTAGATATATATTTTATTCTGTTTTTAGTATTTGTTGTTATAGCGGCAACAGAAATACATCATTTGTGAAAATTTCAACTGTCTAGCTATCACTGTTTGGGAGATACAGCCTGGTGACAGACAGACAGACGAACAGCGGAGTCTTAGTAATACGGTCCAATTTTTACCCTTTGGGTACGGAACCCTAAAAACTACCTTACACCCCTGAAGCCGTTACGAGTAACAAATTCCATCGAAACCCCGTGGATTACCCAGAAGGGGGGAATATAGGGGAGAGGGGGATGGGTGATCCATCAATCAGTAAGACGTCTATAGTTGTTTCTTATCCACTTTCACAGACTGAATGGATTTAGGTACCAACTTAGTTTTATTGATTGCTGCCTGAAATATTTGATAGCAATCGGCTTAGACCAGATTATCTGTTTGGAAGAATACAATAGTAAATAAATACCGAATGTACTGGTAATTTTCTTTGGGCGAACGAGGTATGAAATACTCGTTGAGCCGTTACGAATTTCGTAAAAACCTTTCCTAAGTGAGCACCTAGAAGCCGAAAGGAACATTCAGGCCCACATTCATGTCTCTTACTTTAAAAACATAGGACTTTCATACAAAATTTGACACGCCTTTTTAACCCCTTGGGGTGCAAATTTAAAAAAAATCCTTTCTTAGTACGCGCCTGCACCCCATAGAGAGTGCTTGCGCCAAATTTTAAACTTCTCGGCCCAGTAGGTTCCGAGATTTCGTGATGAGTGGTCAGTGAGTGGACTTCTCCTTTATTTATTTATTTATTTGAGCCACCAACAGAAAATACACAAACAAAAACTACAAAAGTAAAAACAATAAAAATCATGAGCTATAAGTGTTCTCCCAATTACAGGCAGCTACATCTAGGTTACAAATTAAGTTGTCATAGCAAAAGTTAACATATTATGAATTAGAATTTTTAAACAAAACAAATATCTACGTTCTACGTAAGGTTGAATAAAATAAAAAGAAACTAGAGATATAACAAAAACTAGAGTTAGTGAGTAGGTACGATACTTAACGGATAAGATAAGATATAGATACTTAACGGTTTGTATGGTGCGAATAAAATAATATTATTATAATAATATTTATATATACGAGTATAGATAGGCTTAATTGTATGTTATATTTGTCTGTGTTTCTCTTTGTGAAATTTATGTTATATGGTGAATGTACAATAAAGAGTTTATCTATCTATCTATCTTTCTTAATAAGTGGGAAGGGAGGCCTTTGCCCTGATGTGGGACAGTGAAGGCTAAATAAGAATACTACTTGCTGCGCGGCTGGTGATTCACCGTTGCGATATATTTTTTGCTTTCGAATATTTTGTTTTTACTTTTGTTTATACCGTGGGGTACCGGCAATAGAATTTTGCCTCTTCTCTCTTGCCCGCGGTAGCATTAAGAATCTGCTAAGGGATACCTCTTGAAATGTTTAAACTTTCGCGATCACGACACATTACTAACAAATATTTAACCGGGTATTTGCCGTGTGGTGCCGGCAGTAGAATGTTGCTCCTTATTAAAACTCGTTGGATATTCGCAACAGACTATTTATTTAGAACGAACGAACGACTGACATACATTCATTGTGTTAGTGACTATTTTATTCACTAGATGGCGTTAGCCGTAACTAAAAGAGAGGTGTACACGGATTAGTATAATTCTATTTTGATATAATTACTAACACCCCCACTTATCAAAATAAACAACATTATGCACTTACAATACCTAACATGTGCATGAACTTATAATGTTTTAAATGACACAAACCCTTAGTCAGAATGTCTGCAGGCATTTCACCAGTAGGCACATATTTAATCTTAATAATCATATCATTAATTACATCTCTAATATAATGATAGCGTACATCAATGTGTTTGGACCTGTTATGACATTGTTGACTAGAGGCCAATTTCATGGCACTTTGATTATCACAATGTAAATCAACTACATATAAATTCCCAGTTATCTCATGGATTAAATTCCTTAAATAGACAGCTTCTCTAGAAGCTTCGGACATAGCCACATATTCAGATTCAGTACTGGACAGACTAACTGACTTCTGTTTACGGCTTTGCCAGGAAACTGCTGACCCGGACATCATAAAACAGAATCCCGTATAGGACTTCCTATCTAAGGCATCAGATGCCCAATCACTGTCTACAAAACCTTGTAAATCCATATCATTACTGGTATACTTTAAACAATAATTTTTAGTACATTGTATATATCTCAATATTCTTTTTGTATAATTATAACAGCTTATATTATAACAAGTATTAAACTGGCTGAGATAGCTTACAGCATAGGCAATGTCTGGCCTATAACGTATATAGTATATAGTACTGGCTTATAGTTAATACTGCCAAATACATTAAACTGCCAATTAGTTTTTGATAAGGAACATTAGGTAAACATTCTGTAGATTTTTCTAAATTCAATTTTGGTTCAATAGGAGTACTTTGTGGTTTACAATCAGACATCTGAAATTTTTCAACTAACTGTTCAATGTATTGTGTTTGATCAATAGTTATAACATTTTTATCTTTGTTTACATTTATTCTCATTCCTAGATACTGTCTTACATGACCCAAATCCTTTAACTTAAATTCTGAAGCCAAACATTTTTTTTAATTTTTCAGTTTCTCTGTCATTGTTTGAAAAAATTAAGAAATCATCTACATACAACCCAATGATTATTTTTACATTTCCCTTAGTTTTTGCAAACAAACATGGTTCATATTGACTGTTATTAAAACCTAATTTACAAAGACAATCTTTTACCTTCTCATACCATGCTAGGGACGACTGCTTTAAACCGTAAATAGCGCGTTTTAATCTTAACACATTTCCCCCACTTTTGTTTGCAAAGCCTTCAGGAATTGACATGAAAATTTTCTCTTTCAAAACACCATTTAGAAAAGCGGTAGTTACATCTAAATGAGTTATGTTCATTTCCATCTTAACACTAAGAGCAAATAGTAATCTTAGAGTGGAATGACGAATTACAGGTGCAAAAGTACAAGTATAATCTACACCTGGTTTCTGTGTAAAGCCTTTGGCTACAAGCCTAGCCCGATACCGCACATTATTGTCCACATCAAACTTTTTTACTAACACCCAACGACACTTCACTATAGATACATCACCTGGGTTTTTGACAAGCTCCCATGCATCATTGTCTTGCATGCCTCCACTGCTCCTTCTCAGGCCCCTCCAGAGCCTCTGATATTGTGATCTCCTCAGATGCTGGAACAGTACTGGATACACACATGTTGTTTATAGCCATATCGCTCTGGCTGTTTCTTTTGTCGCTTTGTATTTAAAGTGTCTGGATCTGGAACCGATGTTGTCTGGACCTGCTGCAACTGCACTTTTCCTGGTAGCAATTCATGCAATGTTTCTTCACCATCAGTGTATACTGAAGAATCTGAAGAGCTGTCACTTTCATCCTGTACTCCTGGAACACATGATGCCCCCACTGAATTGCTGCTCTCCTCCTCCACACTGACCTCTGGTGTTTCCACACTGTGCTGTGCTGTCCCATCATCTGGTATCCATATAGCCTCATCGCTTTCACTCACAACAAATGGTACATTCTGATTTTGTTATATCAAACGAACCATTATATGACAAGCCATCTACGATGCCATTTTTCATTTTGTTCATATCTTGACTGTTGATATGAGCCAGCCTTCTGTGCCATAATCTTCCAGTTACTGCAGGAGCTGCCAATACGTAACTCGGCGACTGCAACCTCAATTTATAAACACCATCAGTTAAATCAGCGATCGCAACCAAAGCATTATTTCTGTCAGAAATATAACAATGCTTTTCTTCAAATACAACATGGTTGCCATTCCGAATTAGCTCGCTAACTGATAACAAGTTTGTTGTCAAAGTAGGCACGCATAGCACATTCTTCACAGTTATGTGACATTCCAAATCCGAAACGATGTCCACATCTCCGGAACAATCAACTGACACCTTTGATTCGTTAGCAACGATGATTTCTGGTAAACACGGCGATAAGTTCATGTTTTTCAACCAATCTTTGTTTACAGTCATATGCGCACTCGCACCACTGTCGACGTACCATTCCGTCTTGTTAAACTTTCCGTTTATAAAAACAACGTTAAAAACGCATTCATTAGCGGTTTTCTTCAATAATGGGCACTGGTTTCGATAATGTCCGCTGCTTTTACATTTATAACAAACAATTTCTTTTTTTTGTGTCTCTGACTTCTTGCTAGACGTATTTGCACCGCCATTTTTTATTGGTTTAGTGTTGCCAGAATAATATTTATTTTTCGCTATGAATGCAGCGCCATTATTTACTTACATTATTACCTGACTCATTGGAAACTTCCATATCCAGCAACTTTGACTTAATGACATCAGCAGTAATCGAAATACCAGAATGTTCTATGGCCATAATCATCGGAGAATAATGATCTGACAAACCTGCTAATAACAATGATCCCACCCATTCGTCGGTTATTGTAAATCCTGTGCCATTTAACCTTTGAGCTGTTTCGACGATTTGTGTGATGTAGGTAGCCATCGAATCACAATTATCCAATCTTATTGAAATCAAATGTCGAAGCAAGGTTATCTTCCTCGAGAAACCGGAGTCGTCAAACATGGTCTTCAACTTAGTCCATAATGCCGCTGAACTTTCCGTGTTTCTGATATGCACGTACAAACTGGGGTCAATTGTCAATATTAGCTTTGCCTTCGTTTTGGCGTCTTCTGGTGGCTTGACTTCGAATCCGGCCGGTGGTTTGATGTAATTGTCCATGCCATCCAAGACCAGTAAGTTTTCAGCCGCAAAACACCACTCATCATAGTTCTCCCTGCCTTTTAACTTTGGCACACTAGCAATATAGTTCGAGTTCATGTTTCCGCGAATCAACAAGCACAAAATTATCTATTTTTCACCAAAATAACTGATAAATTCGGGAGTGGCCCATAACCTATTAAAACTCGTTGGATATTCGCAACAGACTATTTATTTATTTAGAACGAACGAACGACTGACATACATTCATTGTGTTAGTGACTATTTTATTCACTAGATGGCGTTAGCCGTAACTAAAAGAGAGGTGTATAATTCTATTTTGATATAATTACTAACACTCCTCCTTTTATGCCCGTGGATGCAGTAAGAGCCTGCTAAGGGATACCTCCGGAAGATGGGCAGTGCTAAATAATAGACGACGTGCGCTCTGTAACCCGTTTATTAGGAGACTGCTTTGACACTGGTACTTATTGTCTATGCATACACAACACCTCCACCTCTATTTAACTATGTACTATTAACAATGAAAACATATATACCAATTAATTAAGTTGTATGATAAACATGCACCTATACGTGCCATCAAAATCAAACATCTCCCAGCGCCATGGCTTACTGATGAAATACGTTTAGCGATGCATAGGAAGGCTTTGGCGAAGGTTAGAATGAGGTGCAAACCTACTGATGACAACAAAGCGAAATATTACGAACGACGAAATCACTGCAACAGGTTGTGTAGGGACGCACAACGCCGTTATATTCATGACTCTGTTAATAACATCAATGATCCATCTAAGGTATGGAGATTTCTTAAAACACTGGGAGTTGGCAAATCTAAGCAAGGACATATTCCAAAAAATCTAGACATTAATCTTCTTAATCAACACTTCACAAATTCTTCCAATATTGACGGAACTACTAAATCTAATACTCTAACTTATCTTTTTTCTCAGCCTGCCCCAGATTTCCCTTCTTTTCATTTTAGTCAATTTGCCGATTGTGATGTTAAGAAGAGCATTACATACATCACTTCAAATGCTATCGGTAGTGACTGCGTCAGCCGAAACATGATCATGCCGATCCTTGATGAAATCCTTCCTATCGTCACGTACATTCTGAATTCATCAATTGATTCTGGCACATTTCCTGATGTCTGGAAGGAAGCTCAAATCATACCCTTACCCAAAAAGTCGAATCCATCATCCTTCTCCGAATACCGTCCTATATCTATCCTACCTTTCTTCTCAAAAGTCCTTGAACGCCTTATTCACCAACAATTAAGTACATTCCTTTCCAAAAACATCCTTTTGAACCCTAACCAATCTGGTTTCCGCCCAGGCCACAGCACCGTGACTGCACTTGTTAAGATCACAGATGATATTCGATTTGGAATGGACAGTAGGAAGCTGACCGTGCTATCGCTGCTTGATTTTAGCAACGCTTTTAACAATGTTGATTTTGATATACTGCTGGCTGTATTACACTCTCTTAACATATCTCCAATGGCTATTGACTGGTTTCGTAGTTACTTGACTGGGCGCCGGCAGCGAATTCGTGTTGAAGATTCTTATTCTTCATGGTGCGACCTCTATGCTGGTGTCCCTCAAGGCGGCGTCTTATCTCCTCTTCTGTTTTCTGCATTTATTCATTCTATATCTTACAATTTATCTTCATCCTACCACCTGTATGCAGATGATTTGCAAATTTACTTTCAATCAAGTATCGATGATATCAACAGTGCAATTACTACTATCAATAATGATTTAGACCGCATATGTGAGTGGAGCAAATCCTATGGCCTAACCGTAAATCCAAATAAGACTCAGGTAATCATTATAGGTAGCTCAAAGTTGATTTCCAAAATAGATTACGCACAGCTCCCCCGCATATTCTTTGATGGCACACCGATAGCTATCAGTCAAACGGTGAAAAACTTAGGCATTATCATGGACACCAGTCTGTCCTGGGATCCATGTGTTGCCGAGATCAGCCGTAAAATGTTTGCATCCTCAGCCTCGTTACGTAGACTTAGTAACTTTTTGCCTACTGCCACTAAAGTTACGCTTGCACAATCATTGCTGCTCCCTATATTAGACTATGCTGACGCCAGCTATCTTGACCTAACCGAAGCCCAATTGAATAAACTTGAGCGCCTTCAAAACCTCTGCATTCGCTTCATATTTGGCTTACGCAAATACGACCATGTCTCTGAATTTCGCGCAAAACTCAAGTGGCTCCCCATCCGTCTTCGCCGGAATGCACATATTCTGTCCCTACTTTATAATATTCTATTTTCTCCTACTGCTCCCTTCTATCTCAAGGAGCGTTTTCAGTATCTGCATGAGTCACATGCTCGAAATCTCCGGTCCTCTGAAACTCTGCAGCTTATCACACCAGAACACGCCTCTCAATTCTATAGCAACTCATTTAGTGTACAAGCTGTGCGATTATGGAATGGACTCCCTTTCTCTATTAGATCTTCAAAATCTCTAGCTATTTTTAAATCTAAGGTACACTGTCATTACTTATCCTTGTCGTAAAACTGTTTTTTTTTCCAAATATTAGGTACTTGTATAATTTAATTATGTTTTCATCTTTAGGACATAATACTTATATCGTTACCTATTTATGATTGTAGTATTTAGAGGTATATATTTATGTAGTGATAAGTATGTTTATCATATAAGTATTTAGGTTGTTATGTATGTAGGTATATTTTTATCTATCTATTTTTGCGTATGTATTATTCGTACACCGCCGTTTTTTATTATCTTATATCCTGTCCATCCAAAGGTTGTCTGGAAGAAATCGCTTTTAGCGATAAGACCGCCCATTGTATGTTATATTTGTCTGTGTTTCTCTTTGTGAAATTTATGTTATATGGTGAATGTACAATAAAGAGTTTATCTATCTATCTATCTATCTATCTATCTATCTATCTATATAAACTAAGTTAAATGTATGTATATATTATATCATGGACAATCTTACACTATGAACTTTACTAACTTATAAAATATCATCAATATGCTAAAGAAATTAAAACTAAACTAAAAAACCGATAAGTACCTACATATTTAATGTTAATCTATTTCGAAACCAAACCGGATGGGTGGTCTACGATCTCTCTTAGGGTGTGAGGGTTCACTTCTTATTGCTGCTTTGCTTGATGACTCATTGGAAGGCGGTGGCACGGAAAAGGATTCTGTTTCTTGAGCCTCTGTAACTATTCGAGTGGTCGGCTCTGGTGCTGAATCTACCCCTATACTACCCTCTCCCAAACTTTGCACACTGCGGACTGGGTCTACGTCTCCGGCCACAGGTACGGCTAAAGATTTCCGGGAATGTTTATTTAACTGCAATGTTTGTGCTACTGAATCTACCCCTACACTTGTTGCAGGAATATCTTTAGACGAGCTAACAATCTCTTTTGTACCCCTTGGTCTTAGCTGATCGATATGCCTATGAATATCGGTTTTCTCGTTAGAGTGTATTAGATAATCCGTAGTTCCTAGCTGTTTAAGAATAGTCCCCGGAAGCCACCTATCTCTGCTCGCGCCGCTATAGGCCCTGTACCAGACGTGCGCGCCCGGCTGCAGACGGCGTTGCGAACCGCCCGAGAGCTGTTCACTGCGTGCTTGCCTGCTGATTACACGAGCTTCTCTGTCTGGTTTAAGGTTGTCTAATCTCATGCGAAGATTGCGGCCTTGTAAAATATTGGCAGGACTATCCCCGGTTGTAGCATGGCTTGTGTTTCTGTATGCTAAAAGGAAACGACAAAGGGCGGTATCTACATTAAGATTTTGTTTGAATGCCTTTTTTATCACGCGTTTGCATATTTTTACAGCATTCTCGGCGGCGCCGTTTGAAGCTGGATGATACGGAGCCGAAAATATATGTTTTACACCATTATGGTCCAAAAAGTTTTGAAATTCTGAACTTGAGAAGGGTGGTCCGTTATCGCTAACCGTTTGCTTGGGTAGACCAAATTTAGACCATAAATCACGGAGGACAGATATAACAGCGTGTGCAGTTGTTCGTTCCATTCGAATGGCTTCAATCCATTTAGAACATGAATCGACTATCACCAGATACGTTAATCCCCCTATTGGCCCCAAAAAATCTAAATGAAGTCTGGACCAGGGCTGCGTAGGCCAAGGCCAGGAAGTGGGCACGTGCGCGGGCGGCGCGTCGGCCACCGCGGCGCACACGGCGCACGCGCGGCACCGCGCCTCCACGGCCTTGTCGACCCCCGGCCACCACACGTAGCTGCGGGCCAATGCCTTCGTTTTAACCATTCCCATGTGTGCGTCATGGAGTTCTGCAATAATTTTATTTCTACATGAGGCTGGTATTATTACGCGATGACCCCACATTAGACATCCTAACTCCGTGTATATTTCATTTTTTCTATTAAAATATGGTTTTAATTCCTTAATATCAATTTCTTTGGGCCATCCGTCCATGAGAAAGCTTAATATCCTGCTAAGGATAGGATCACGACTCGTTTCTTTTTTTAGTACATTATAATCTATCATTAACGCTTCTGTTGAAAAATGCAAATATGTTTGCTCAGGTAATTCTACTTCATCTTTAGCAACATCATTTTTCTGTGAATTGATTAAGCGTGACAATGCGTCTGCCGTATTTTTATCTGTTTTAACGTATTCTATATCAAAGTCATAAGCTGCTAGTTTTATAGCCCAACGTTGTAGTCGACTAGCCGCAGCGGTAGGAATTCCTATATTCGGCCCGAAAATGCTAACTAAAGGTTTGTGATCTGTTCGTAGTACAAATCTTCTACCATACAGGTATTTATGAAATTTTTCAACCGCAAATATTATCGCTAAGGCTTCTTTATGTATTTGACTGTAATGCAACTCGTGAGAGGATAAGGCGCGCGAGGCGTATGCGACGACGCGCTCGTCGCCGCCCTGGGAGCCGCGCGGCCGCTGCGCCAGCACCGCGCCCAGCCCGCGCGAGCTCGCATCCACCGTCAGCACAGATTCGCAAGCCATGTCAAAATGCGCTAAGCTCTCAGTGTTACTCAGCAAACGTTTCAGCTCACAAAAAGATTTCGCATGTTCCTTACCCCACCTCCAATGTTTCCCTTTCTTTAAGAGATCATACAGAGGTGTCAAATATACGCTTAGATTACCAATGAACTTGCCATAAAAGTTAACCATGCCTATAAAAGATTTTAATTCTGTCACATTAGTAGGAGGAGGCATGATTGTGATGGCCTTGACTTTCTCCGGGTCGACCTGAACCCCGTTTCTATTTATTATGTAGCCTAAGTATTTTATTTCCTTGGCAAAAAAATCACATTTGTTTTCTTTTATTTTTAGTCCATTTTTCTCTAAAATACTTAAAACTTGTTTGATCGATTTTACATGGGCTTCAAAACTTTTATTTTTAATTAAAATATCATCATAGAAAACTACAACATTAGGAACATTTTTAAATAAATCCACCATAATTTTTTGAAAAATTCCAGGGCTCGAAGCTAATCCGTAAACAAGACGTGAATATTTAAATAAACCCCTATGCGTATTTATAACCGTATACTTCCGGGAACTATCCGTTAACTCTATTTGATTATAGGCTTGAGATAAGTCTAATTTCGTAAAATATATATTCCCACTAATATCGCTAAATAAATCCTCCATTTTCGGAACCGGATATCTATCGATCGCTAAGACCTTGTTAAGGGTTACCTTGTAGTCGGCGCATATTCTCAACCCCCCATCCGCCTTACGCACTACCACCAGAGGCGTGGCCCAGTCCGAGTGCGCGACCGGCTGGATGACGCCGGCGCGCAGCATCGCGTCCAGCTCCTCGTCCACGCGCCCGCGCAGCGCGAAGGGCAGCGGCCGCGCGCGGCTAAATATCGGTTCCGCGCCCTCTCGCACACAGAGCTCCGCCTGACCGCCGCTGTACTTTCCCAATGAACCATCAAACAGCGATCTATGCCTGGAAATTATTTCATTTGTTACATTTTTTATTTCACTATGAGAAACATTCATGTAGTTAGTAGGTATTTTAACAGGAATATTTAACTCTGCTAACCACTGTCTGCCTATTAAATTAGTTGTACCTCTATTCATAACATACAAATCCAAAGTTTTGCTAACTCCTCTATAATCAACAACAGTTTCTACGAAACCTAAAGGCTGAATCACCGACCCGTCATAGAATCTCAATTGTAATAAACAAGGGTTTAATTTCAAATGACTAAAGTAGTTTTCGTACACAGATTTGTTTATGCAAGATAAGGCAGACCCCGTATCAACTTCCATACGAAGTAAACAATGATCGACTCTTATTGAAACACACACCGGTTTATAGTTCCGTAATGACATTTGATACATAGGCTCCTCCGTCGACTCCTCCGTCGACTCCTCCTGTTCCCCATAATTGTGCAAATACTGTCCACCCTCGTAATGTTCGTTAACTTCCTCGTCCATCAAGTGTACGGAAGTGGGGTCGTGGCCGCCCCGCCACGTCGCCGCTCCGCGCCGTCCGCGCCACGCTCGCCCGGCGTTGCTGCTTGCGCCGCGGCCGCTCCCGCCGCGTCCGAAACCGCGCCCTCCGCGCGTCCCACGTCGACCTGAGTGTTCCTCTAGTCCTCCCCGTCTCCCTGGGTATTGATTAGGAATATAGTTCCTTTTTGGGCACATTCGTCTTAGGTGACCGATTTCTTTACACCAGCTACATTGAAAACTTTTATATGAACAATTCACATCCTGATGCCTTTGGTCTCCGCATCTTGAACAGCTGACGCTCAGCTTATGCAACCCTTCCTCCACTGAGCACGCTGCGCCAGCCTGCACCGCCCCCGCGTCCCGCTCAGCAACTTCCAAAGACAATGCTAGTGTGACTGCCCGATTATAATTCAAATTTTCTTCAGAAAATAATCTTTGCCGTATTACTTCACTTTTCAGTCCACATACCAGTTGGTCGCGAATATTTTCGTCTAATGTTCTTCCAAAATCACAATACTTGGAAAGTTTTTTTAATTCCGACACATATTCCGCTATTGTTTCATTAACTTGCCGACGTTGACGAAATTTATAACGTTCCGCCAAGATTGATGGTTTTGGTTGGAGGTGTGCCGCTAACAATTCTATAGCCCGATTATATGATAATTGCGATGGTTGTGTTGGACTCGCTATCGTCGATAATAAGTCGTAGGCATCTTCACCCATTACCGAAATTAATGTGGGTAACTTTAACTCATCTGTAACTTTGTTCACTAAAAAGTACATTTCCAATCTTTCCACATAACACGACCAATTTCCAGTCTTTACCACAAATTCTTTCATTATTCCCACTGACATTATAAATGCTATTGTCCACAAAACTTTCCGAAATACACGACTGAGTTTTTATCTTCGTTCGCCACTGCTAAATAATAGACGACGTGCGCTCTGTAACCCGTTTATTAGGAGACTGCTTTGACACTGGTACTTATTGTCTATGCATACACAACAGGCAGCAGCGTCTTCCCGTGTATCAACATCTGTACTGCGCTCGCCAACCCGCCTGCCAAGCGTGGTGAGTATGGCAACTACCCCACGACATGGAGATCCATGAGGGAGGCCTGTGTTCAGTAGTGGACGTATTACGGCCGAAATGAACCGGGTATTTATCACATCATTTAGGTTTATTATTCCGACACGACATTCCGACAGGATTGCACCCATCGTGTTCCCGGAAAGACTGGCGTTTTGGAGGTAATCAGGTCGGTTGGAGGTTTAAATACCCGGTTAAATAGGTGGTTAAAACTCTAGAAAGATTCGCATGACGTCACTCTTTGAAGTCAAATTTAAAAGCTTGACTCCAACTATTTAATATTGTCCCAGTAGTTCATAATGAGCTCCGGCAAAGAGTTTTCATGGACAATGTTTGAACCTCTTTAATTTCCGCCACTTTTGTCACTTTTGATGTCGAGATTGTGGCTTTTTCAATATCCGCTTTTTCCTTGTTTTGCTAAAACTATGCAAATAAGGAATGCTCGAGACGTTGTTCGGAAAAAAATAGATGTCAAGGATAACAACGAAAGATGGAAAAAAATAATACAAAGTTAAGCCTATTATGATTATTTCATATCATTTAATTCTAAACTTATACAAATACATGTATTACTATCAAGAAATATAAAAACAAAATCATCATCATAATCTCAGTCGTTGGACTACTGTCGACGTCCACTGCTGGACTAAGGCCTCTTTGTTGGATCCAAAGATCATGAGGGGCTGTTGCCATACTCACCACGCTTGCCAAGCGTGTTGGCGAGCGCAGTAAAGGATATATAGATAAATCAATTATTTAAACCACTGAAATACATAATATATTAAGAAGGTAAGTAAGTACCTGTTATTGGTACGGAATACAATAGCATCAGCTTGTGCGACACACTTTCGGCAAATTTATTTAAATTACCTCTAAACTTAATTTTTTCGTACAAACACTGCCCTAGTATACAAATGTTGTATTAAAAATATTCGAAATACCTTGCAACTCAATTCGGATCCCATCTTTAAATCCCAGGCCGGGGGACACGATATCTGGAGATGACTGTACGTGTTTTGGTTTAGAATTCCAACATTCACGTTTAATGTGCGTTCCACTGTTAAAGAAAATATTAACTACCAGGGCAGTGAACTGCTACTTCAATCTCTTTATCACCAGAGGACGTATATTTTATCACGCATTCACCACTGCTAATAAAAGGGTACAAAGCCGTTGATCTCGCCGAAATCTCCAAGATCACCTTCCAAAGAAGATAAACACATAAAAAGTTACAACCACACTCATACAACACTAACATAAATGCGAAATGGAAGTTAGCGCGAAAGATTTTTCGACAGAAGAATAAATTAACCTCTCCCACGCCGCCCGCCCGGGCTTTTTAATTCCCCCGGCTCGTCACATCCAGCCGGAAATTTTCGTGACATTTTATTTGCATTTTCGTGACAATAAACTCGCAAATATTGGCTCAGCGAGACGAAAAAACTCACCTGCATGAGAAACAACAAAATACTTTGAACGCTCGCATGAGGATATTTAAAATTCCAAAGAACCGAGCCGCGCGGGTGAAAATGCTCAGCTTAATCAAAAATAACGCACGAGATTTCAATAAGAGCGCTCATAAAACACGTTAAATGAAAAATATTAAATTCCAGAGACAAAAATAATATTTTATTCGGCGGAGCGCGGGGAGGGCATAAATAATTTAATTTTAAGCGAGCGAAAGTTTGCAAGGCAAGTCGTCGTGGCTTTGGAATGGCGAGTGTGTGCAAAAACTGGAATAAATCACTTCTTTAGCTAAATTATTCCGGCCTCGTCGTGCTAAGCTCAATTTACTGTCAAAAGGGTTTTAACTACACACGTTTGATTGAAATATATTGCGTGTATTTTGACGGCACGTGACAGCGATATCGTGATTGCTTTCTTAGTATTGGCAGAGACTAGTCCCTGGGTATTAGAAAGAGTAGTAAAAACAGCATATCAACCCGAAAATCAAACAAGTTCCACAGTTTTTTCTAAGAAATGAAATTCATGTCAAGATTATTATTTCTTTTTGTGGTACGGCTCTCAATATTTGGATAAAGTAAACAGCTAAGCATAATTTATCTATAAAAGTACGAGTATAACTTATAAGTAAATACTTTTATTCACCTGCAATAATTGTTTATTATTTGCGCTAGTATTCTTCGTGAATTGCTTAGCTGTAAATTGAAAAGGAGACATGATGAGTGTAAGTAGGTACTCTTACAGGCAGGCCTTTGCCCTGAAATGAGAAAATAATGACTGAAAAATTAAAAAAATAAAAATAAAATGGGTTGAGATAGGAGGCACACTAAAGCTTTAAATCGGTCTTTGCCTTGCAGTGAGAAAATAATGGCTGAAAAATAAATATTTAAATAAAATGGGTTAGGGGCATACCATCCATTATGCGTTATGCCGCCATAGATTTAAATAAGCTTGTGGTACCTACCCCTTTCGCAGATGTGTCGTAAAAGGCATCTAATGTTTTATGTAGAAGACCGCCGCGCCGTAGACAAGGCTATGCAGTGTTTTGCGTCAGGAATTTACATCGTCTGTTGCATTTGAAAATTGGAAAATTAAACTATAAAATTAATTCGCCTTCAAGACCAGCGCTGCGATACGACCCGTTCGGCCGCAGCACATGCTAAATAGGACCATTTTTACAAGCTTTTATTTAGCTTGCCCTGTATGTATCTATGTATGTATGTAACTATGTTTGTTCGCGGAATCACGTAACTAAATTTTGAAGCAGATATTCTTCAACCAATTGAGCTGAAATTTGGTATACATGTTTACTTTGGATGACATTGCATGGTCAGCTATGTATCGACTCACAAGGAAGCTTATTTGAGGTTTAATTATAGATGTTTAAAAGATAAAATGAATACAAAACGTATTCCTTCTATACCTACATCTGCATAAACAAACTAAAAACCAAAGTTCAAACATCTAACTCAGAAACAGTAAGAAAACAACATTTAGATAATGTCAGAACATTATCTAAAGCACCTGAAGAAATGTCGAAAGGAAAGTCAGTTCAGCAAAAAGAGTCGGGTAACTTTTAATGAAGCGATGGCCCAGCTAATTATCGAAGTTCGCAGGTAGACTGGAGTTGAGGCACTGGTTCTATTAATGTACTATGCTTTGGTATCGTTTTGTAACTGTTGGTTTAGGTACACAAGTAAGTTTCGAGGTTTTTTATGGTAACGGATTGTAAACGGAGCCTATGAGTTAAAACTATAATAATTCATAATAAAAAAAATTATACAGTTGAATTTGTCGAGTTTAAAAGATTATTATCATCATTATCATCTCAGCCGTAGGACACCCACTGTTGGACATAGGTCTCCTTCATGGATTTCCAAGTACTGATCACGAGGGGCTATTACTATACTTGGCAGGCGGGTTGGCGAGCGCAGTATGGGATGTTGATACACGGAAAGACGCTGCTGCCCATCTTCCGGAGGTATCCCTAACCAGGCTCTTACAGCAGCTTACTGCATCCACCGGCATGAGAGGAGGGGCAACACTACCGCCCCGGCACCCACAGCATATTTTCATTATTTTTATTAACCCCTAAGCTCACACTGTCATGGCGGCGCCACCTGATATAAGCAGACTTTTACAAGAATGACGATAATACTTGAAACTAACAAGATTTTTTACTTGAAATAAAAAGTAAACTATTCTATGATAATACCGTTCTAAATTGCAACTATGTTTACCGTTATAAATTTGATATGATTTATTGTTACAAATGTTTGTCCTGCGTTAATCGAACCCACGGACTCCTGCCTCTCAGCCTGCTATGAACTAGACTATGAACCAACTAAGCCACGGGGGTGGTCATATTGGCATCTCCGTTTGATTGGTTTTATTTAGTCTGTGGGTATGTCAAGCTATCAGAATAAGGTGTGTGTGTGTTTGTTTTCTTGATTTTTGAGAACTATGCTTCAACATTTCCGCGGACTGACAAGTGTTATCGGAATTGTTAACAAATTTGGAAAGTTCAAGAGTCAAGATTTAAGTATGTATGATATGATGTAAGATATATTTCGTTGATGTTCAACAACAATCATAGTGAATCTAATCGCCATAGTCGACGACGCAGAAGATTATTTTGAGCCTGAAATTTATTTTTTTGTAAAATATTAAGCTATGTCTTAAATAATTAAGCTTTATATCGTTATCAAAGGTAACGAATTACGAGACAGTCAGAAAACTGCCATTTTCTTGGCGAAAATATGATCGTAACTTAGTATTAACGTACTATTGTAGAGTCGCATATGCATTAGCCATATTCTCATTCATCATTTCAGCCGCAAAACGTCCACTACTGAACATACTGCGCTCGCCAACCCGCCTGCCAAGCATGGTGAGTATGGCAACTATCCCTCATGGAGATCCATGAGGAAAGGCCTTCCTCATGGAGATCCATGAGGAAGGCCTTTCCTCATGGATCTCCATGAGGGATAGTTGCCATACTCACCATGCTTGGCAGGCGGGTTGGCGAGCGCAGTATGGGATGTTGATACACGGAAAGACGCTGCTGCCCATCTTCTGGAGGTATCCATTTCTCGCCTCTGGACAAAAAATGTTTTTTTTATTTCGTATAGGCTTGCGTTTGACCACATCTTGCCTGATGTTAAGCAATGATATGGTCTAGGATGGGACACGCTTGCCTAGAAGGTAATCATAATCATAATCATTTATTTATTTGACACATAATATTACAATTGTATTATTGATTCCTTGGGATCTTGAACTAGCCTAGGCTGAACATCAATAAAACTATACCCTCTTATTATCTGAAACTTATCAATTTAACTAACAGAACTAAATCAATCTTAGTAGTTGAAATGATATAGGATTAAGTCCATTTGGGTGACATCTCGGTAGTTAGCCTGTCCGGGGCGGAACCGGCGGGCCGGGGCGGAAGCGGGGCGGTTAATCAAGAACCGACACATTAACGGGGGTGGATAGGTTCCTCGCTCAGCTTAGTGGGGCCATTGAACCAGCGGTAACCATAGCTCTACTGATTTTGCTGATTCATCATGATCTCAGCCGTAGGACGTCCACTGCTGGACATAAGCCTCCCTCTTATCTCCAAGTACTGATTATGAGAGAGTTGTTGCCATACTCGCCTTGCTTTGTACTCACAAAGAGCGCAAGTGGCGAGCGCAGTGAGGGATGTTATACAAGGAAAGATGCTGCAGCCAACCTTCCAAAGGTATCCCTTGGGAGATTATTATCCGTCGCCGGGCCCTTAGGTGCCAGTTATATCTGTTATAATATACCTGTTCTAATAACCAAAACATATTTCAATCATTCATTTATTAGAGGGGGTACCGCACCAAAGCGAAGGCGTCTGTTGAATTACCCTCACTTGATCTACTTAAAAATTATAAGGGCCGGTTCCCACTGGGACAGTACACTACACTGAATGTATCCGCATACTGAGTTGATTTTTCACGCCGAGTACAAATCCAGTGATAGCAAAGTGGCTATCACTGGCACGAGGCAGAGAGTCTAAAACCGTCCTCACTACTGAAATCAGGATGCTTGATAATCTCAATCGCTTCCCGCACCATTATTATAAAGTAGTCAAATAATAAAGATAATTTACGCGATAGATACCCAGATATATGTACGTATACCCCACTAATTATTATAAAGCCGAAAGTTTGTTTGTATGGAGGTTTGTTACCTCTTCACGCAAATTCCACCCCCCGGATTGAGCTGAAACCATGCACACATATAGATGTAGGTCTGGATTAACACATAGGCTACTTTTATCCGGGTACAACGCGTGCGAAGCGGCGGGCAGAAGCTAGTTTATTATGATTCAGTACAATAAAATCCGTTGTAATGTAAAATATAGTGTTCAAACATTCGTTCATTCAATGTCACTCGTTTCGTCTTACAAACTTATTGTGCGTATGTCTAACAGGAGCAGAGACTGTACGTGTGAGAGACACAACCAGAGGTCAACATTGCTCATTGGAACTTTAAATAATATGTGGATTTAGTCAAATTAACATTCACGGACCACTTGTCTGTGTATTCTGGTGTATACCCCAAGACAGATTTTTTTTTTATAAAATACTCTACTTTGTTTACGATCTCTCTCTCTCTCTAGCCTAAACTTAAACGGGTCCAGCGACGGATGAATTTCCCAAAAAACAGGTTTGGGACTTTGGGAGGTTTGTTTGTATCAGAATCATAATCATGAGAAATTCATCTGTCGCTGGGCTAAGGTTTAATAATACCGTTTGTCATGTACAATACAGTGTTCAATAAGCGATCTCGCTTGTTTCGTAGCGCCCAAGTGATGCGTCTTACAAACTTAATGTGCGTATGTCTAACAGGAGAAGACGCCCGACGTGTCTCTCCCAACCAGAGGTCAACCTGGCTAATTGGGGCTTCAAATAATATGTGGACTTAGTCGAATTAAACGGACACAGGACCCCTTGTTTGTGCATATATCCTTTAAGACAGGTTACGGGATTTGTTGTTGCTCGTCTTGTTAAGATTTGAAGGTAGGTAATGCATCTTTAAATCTGTATAGGTAAGGTTCAATTTTCTTAGAGCGTAAGATACAGACCGATATTCGTGCTGCTGTATAGATTTCGGGAGAGTGAGGGTAAACTAATCTTTAGATCTTTGGGAAGATTCAATTGTGAATTTTGGGTACAACTACTTGTGACAGTGCATATATCAATATATGAAATAAATAATGCTGGACATATCACACAGCATCATCTAGCCCCAAGCTAAGCAGAGCTTGTGTTATAGGTACTAGATGACTGATATACTTAGTACTTTATACTATAAGTATTATTGTTACATCGTGGTTACATCGATCTACGCCTATTGCAAACCTGTCGTGAGATACGTAATCAGACTGCCGGTTTCCTCACTTTTAAAATACGCTGCACAACTTCGTAAATTCACTTAACTTGTGACTCAACTCATAACAATGTCGCAGGAGCACAAACACGACGTCACCTGCTCGAGAAACCTAATTTGTAAGAATTAACTCTGATAATTGTATGACTGAGACTGTGTGACTAAGTGGATCACAGCTTCCAAATTAATTAAGGCTGTATCTCTAAACTTTAGATAGAATTTACTCAAGTTAACTAGATATCTTAGAAAACTTGAAAATGGCAGTGTTGTATGGGACCAAAATTCAAAATCGCCAGTACTTTACAGCAAGCTGCGCAATGTCAATGTCAATTGTCATTTATCAATGATATTAGTTGTTTTTTGTATGCATCAATAGTATAAGCCTAAAAGAATAAAATATACATACGCTATTCTAACAATTATTTAGAGATAAACCATAGTTACAACAATATTTACCTTTTGTTTGCTCCTGACGTGTTGCCTCGGCGCCATTTTGCAAAAAATCGGCCAAGTGCAAGTCAGACTCGCGCACGAAGGGTTCCGTCCCATTATTCGGCAAAACAACTATTTCATCATCATCATCATTTAAGCCGTAAAACGTCCACTACTTCAGTAGTGGACGTTTTACGGCCTCCCTCATGGATCTCCATGAGGGGCAGTAGCCATACTCACCACGCTTGGCAGGCGGGTTGATGACAAAGAGTGATATACGGAAAGACGCTGCTGCCCATCTTCCGGAGGTGTCCCTTAGCAGGCTCTTACAGCATCCACGGGTAAGAAAGGAGGGGTAACATTCTACTGCCGGCACCCCACGGCTACCTAAACAACTATTTACTATACTTTAAATTTACAAGTAAATATTCTGTGAATATTTCAAGTGTCTACATGTTGCCGTTATTAATATCGAGCAAAAAACGGCTCTAAAATCACGTTTTTTGTATGGGCGCCCCCCTTAACATTTATAATGATTTAATTATTCATTTTTAAAATGAATATACAACTTAATTTTCTGTGAATATTACAAGCGTCTACCTGTTGCCGTTATCAATATCGACCAAAAGAAGGAAAAAAATCACGTTTGATCTATGGGATATTTTACCCTTAAATTTATCTGTTTTTTATTTGTTGTTATAGCGGCAACAGAAATACATCATCTGGGAAAATTTCAATTTATCACAATTCATGAGATACAGCCTGGAGACAGACAGACAGAAAGACAGCGGAGTCTTGGTAATAGGGTCCTGTTTTTACCCTAAAAATTACGTAAAATGTTGCCACTCTTTTTTTGTTATAGCTATGAGGTTATAAAATAAAAAATTATAACTGTACATAAAAACAAATGATCACAATTTATTTGTTTACCATGTCGTTAATATACAACATATCGAATTAAAGGGAGTTCCTCCTTCTCTAGTCGTTAGCTTACTGGTGAGCGTCGTGGTGCCCCCAGCTCAGTTTTTTTCAAAATCTTCCTCCATCTGTTGCGGTCTTTGGCCAGATCCAATGTTATGCATCGGAGATATGTATAGTTATCAAGCTCGTTAGCCACTCGATCCGACCATCGTATTCGTCCTCTTGATTTTAATGCTAGCTAAGCTTTATAATCAAGCGTTCTAAAATCATCATCATTTCAACCATATAAAGTTCACTGATGAACACAGGCCCCTCCTGGATATACATGAGGGGTAGTTGCCATACTCACCGCGCTTGGTAAAAGGGTTGGCGCAGTATGGCATGCAGCGTGGATTTAATGATGTTACTTCCGTTACATTTGGAGACATTATACGTAAAGCCAAGTTGCCTCGGGCCTGTAAAGCCTGTACGATATACATTTGTGTTCCCCTGAATCTAAATCACAAAAATTAAATACACTGTTAATAATAGAAAGACGCTGGGGCCCATCTTCCGGAGCTTCCCTTAGCAGGCTCTTACAGCATCCAAGGGCATGAGAGGAGGTGTAACATTCTACTGCCGGTACCCCGAGGCAACTTGGCTTTACGTATAATGTCTCCAAATGTAACGGAAGTAACATCATTAAATCCACGCTAAATGCCTAACTTTATTCCTTTATCTATAAGTTTTAGTCCAATCGCTTCAATGAGGTTCATCCAATAATTTAAAGAGTCAATTAAGCTCGGCTCAAGTTGGAAGTTCGTCCATTTGCTGCATTAAGAAGGGCGGACTCTGCTAAATGCTCACTTAGCAAACATTGGTCTGTCCTGAACATCTTCAGTAGTTTTTCAGTAGGAAAAGTTATGCTATTGGCTGCCTCCGTCGCTCTGTAAGTATAGGTCGTACTGCGCTTGCCACCCGCCTGCCAAGCGTGGTGTACGGCAACTACCCCTCATGGATATCCAGGAGGCCTGTGTTCAGTAGTGGACGTTTTGTGGCTTCATAGTTGCCATTCTCACCACGCTTGGCAGGTGGGTTGGCAAGCGCGGTAAGGGATGTTGATACACGGAAGGACGCTGCTGCCCATCTTCCGGAGGTATCCCTTAGCAGGCTCTTATTGCATCCACGGGCATGAGAGGAGGAGTAACATTCCACTGCCACACTGTAATTAATTTGTTAAGAGCATTTTTTTGTATTACCTCATGACATACTAACACTTTCGTGAAGATGCACCTTCGGAACTGGCACTTAGAACGGCTCCTAGCCAGGACCGTTTCACGCAGTAGCTACGGAATGTCCCAAAAACCCTTGAGTGTTAATTATTCCTCAAATCGAAAGGCCAGTTTCCTTCAGGTAGCTTTAATTGTACCAAGATCTCCCTGAAATATTCAGGAAAAAAACTACAATAATTCAACCGACGTAAGCTGCTGAAAGAACTGATAGATGAAAGCTGTATTTCAGTAAACAACGCAACTCCCCCGGGCCGTGTATGAAGGATGGCGCAAGATTCCTGTCTAAGCCCGGCCGGGAGCTACGAATGAATGAAAAAATGTATTTATTCAATAAATTATCTTAAAACTAGCAATACAAATACGAATTTTAAATTACTACATAACAAACATTTCCTAAAGGTACTTTTACAGACCTGCTTAAATAAAGGTATGGACTCCTCGCTCTAAGTTATAGTTTCGGCATCTTCAGGTGAAACGCCGAGATGTTGACTGGTCGGCGGCTGGAACGAATTTCGTTCCGGGACCGGTTTCGTTCCAGCCACCGACCAGTCAACATTTCGGCGTTTCACCTGAAGATGCCTCGCGGAGAGGCGAAACACGTGTCGTCGTGTGGGTTTGGGTATGCATGTTGCACTAACAGCCTGGTTCCCCCTGCATGTGCATAATTAGCGGGCGGGAGGGCGGTGCATATGCATCTCAGCATTAGCGGAATTAAAACTAGATATTTTCATTACATTTTATTGTCATACTTTTTCTAAGACTATATGGCGAGACAAGCCGTGCCCATCTGATGCTCGTCTGTTATAGGTAGAGGTTAGGCTTTACCTATAACAACTGCAATACTGCGGTGATCACGTTTGCAAAGCACGTGACGAACGCTGCATTACATTTCGCCCGTCACCCTGATATATAGTCTAAGGTCTCAAGTGTCCGCAGTTTCAAAAGCAAGTCTCAAATGCGAGCAAAAGCTGCAGCTTAAGCTTAAGCCCCCATTCCGCCCACTTCATCGTAATTACAATTTGTCAACCAAAGTCGGGCACATCCAATCCATCTTGTTTTTGTTCCGTGGTTTGTATATTTTTAGTTTGATCCATGGCAGCTCCCGTAGGCTCTATCTGTTCACTCGACGAGGGTAGGATTCAACATAACAAATTAGCTTGCATATAACTTTGTTGTACAGTTATGTTAAGGATTTATTGGGGTTTCATCATCATCATCAAATGCTGAGTTAGGGACCTTTTTAACCGCGCCAGATCCCTTCCTGTCTGCGTTATTATTTAATTTAATTTTTACTTGATTTCCTGTTTTGTTATGCTGTGATTGTATTTGTGCACATGGTAAACAAATGCTTTATCTATAGATAGATAAACTCTTAAGAGTTACTTTTACGTTTTATTTTCTATATGATTTACACAATATATTGTGTAAATCATATAGAAAATAAAAACAAAAATAACTAAAATTAACTTGTTATGTTATCTATCTATAAATACCCGGTTAAATATGTGTTTATAATAGATTTATTTACTTATTTGAGCCACCAACAGAAGATACACAGTAAGTTACAGATGTAAAAACAATGAAATAGCATGGGCTAGTAATCTCCCGCGCCCAGGCAGTTACATTTATGTTACACTCAAGTGTTTATATATGTACATGTATTTTCTGCTAAATATCTTTATATATACGGGTTGTATTATAACATGTGTACTAACCCGAAAAGGGGCATCCCATGAAAACAAGTCATTTTCGATGGCAAAAATTGGGAATTCGTATTTTTCTATTTTATTTACATTTTTACTGGTTGATGTGGTGTGAACATGATCCTAAGTTCATAATTGGATTTTTCGATTTTTTTATGACATTAAAAAAAAGATACCTTATACCTCACTGTGGTATTAGGTAATATCTTTATTTGTAGCTTTACAGCAACCCTTTATGAAGCTCAATGACCCTGCCAAGGAACTGCTAGCGTTTGGTTTGCTATTAACGTATAATCAACTGCGGAAGACGTTCGTGGTCTTTTCTTGAATTAAAATCACCGAATCCTGACAAGTCGTAGGACTAAAGTTGTCCTTTGGGGTGGTCAGAACTACTCCCTTTCGGCTTCGACTTTGTACAGATGTTATAATACACCCTGTATAAGTAAATATCAGAATAGATAAATCTCTGAAATTTGGCATGCTGTTAATTAGAAAATTACATTTGCACTAAATGATTTAATCTAGATTCAGATGTAATAAAGTACCTTCAAATCATACCCACCACAACTGCAAGGTATAAACCTAGAACATTGTTAGGTTCGATTTCATTGCGGTTTCGGTCTATGCAGCCTGATAGTTATCGATTATTGCTATTGTAACTTCTATCCACAGCCATAGACAACGGCCGACGTCATTAGGCAAGGACGTAAGGCTCAGATGATCCAATTCTCGGCTTATTCCGAAAATCCCCAGCGTTCATCCCGAGATTTTTTGTCCATAAATCCTCTTTCAGTTCTCAAAGGGCGAAGGGAATTTCTCATCGATAATGACAATTAGTGATTTTACTGTCATTTTTAGGGTTCTGTACCCAACGGGTAAAAACGGGACCCTATTATTAAGACTCCGCTATTCGTCTGTCTGTCTGTCTCCAGGCTGTGAATTTTCTGGAAATTTTCACAGGTGATGTATTTATGTTGCCGCTATAAGAACAAGTAATAAAACAGAATAAAATAAGTATTTAGGGGAGCTCCCATGTAACAAACATGATTTTGATTGAATAAGGGCACGGAACCCTTCGTGCGCGAGTCCGACTCGCATTTTTAAACATTACTGTAAATTTTGAAGTTTTTTGTGATATTTTATTAAACACAAGACCTCGGTTATTTTGCCTTCAGTTCTGAAATTTGGGATTTTCGTTTTTTTAACCCCATTAATACCGCATTTATGTTTGAGGAAAACAGCGTGAGAAATTCGACAAAGCCTCGGTTCATTTTATAATTATTTAAAGAATGGAGGTTTTTTAGATTAAGAAATATATAAATGAAAGTCTTATTTCAAAATTAATTTTATGCGTCTTTTTATTAAAGTTTATAACTGGTCCCGCTATCTGGCATCCATTATTCAAGTATTTAAAAGATGTTTTTTTTAAAGTATTGCTAATTTGAGTCCCCGGGTGGTTTAGCTTTACATATTGGTATCTATCAGTGTGTCTACCATGAGTTGTCACTGTTAGATCGCCTGCCGTTATTACCTCAGAATAATAACGTAATTCAAACCAGGCTAAAATAGCAACCAAAATCAATCATTCTGTACTCTTTTTACTTATGACATTTAAAGGAGCTAGAAAGAGGTGCATACAAGTTTGGCGTAAATGAACTGTCACGTTCTTTAAAGCTTACTTCACGTTTATTACTACTAGTGATGTAACTGTGTCGACATCAAAATAAAATCGATAAAACTAATGTGTTGTTAGCCATATAAACAGAGGTTTTAATTTTAAATAATAGTAGGTATTGCTTTAAAATTTCTATATTCATTCTGCGGTATATCTTAGCAGGCTCTTACTGCATCCATGCGCATGAGAGGAGGGGTAACATTCTACAGCCGGCACCCCACGTCAATTCACATACCTACAGTTTAAAATAAATATGTGCCTACAAAAAAGCAATTTCGCTTAATGTCCTTTGGGATACAGTAGGGTACTGAAAGAAAACTAGCACTTACAACTTAACGTGTGTTAAATATGTACGAATGTAAAAGTATTTTTTTAAAGTATCTACGCATTTTAAGCCTTTAAAGTGAAGGTTTATTCCCAATGTTTGCGAATGGGCCGCAGCACTCAGACAGTGCAAATAGAGGGTTCTAGAATTTTCTTATTTTGAATATGGGTGGTTGACCACGCGACCTCAGCGTGAACCAACTAACCATCTATGATACGTTGCCAGAAGGTCTAATAATAGGATTAAGTTTCTTACACTATTAATGCCGTGGGGTGCCGGCATTAGAATGTTACCCCTCCTTTCATGCCCGTGGATGCAGCAAGAGCCTAAGGGATACTTCCGGAAGATGGGCAGCAGCGTCTTTCCGTGCATCAACATCCCGTACAGCGCTCGCCAACCCGCCTGCAAGCGTGGCGAGTATGGCAACCCCTTATGACCAGTACTTGGATCTCCAAGTCCATGAGGGAGGCCTATGTCCAGCAGTGGATGTCCTATAGCTGTGATGATGATGATGATGATTGTATTACGGAACAGAAATGCCGGTATATTTCGTCACGTTTTAGTAAGATGGCTGTTGTTATATGAAACTTCGTGTGTTGCTTGTTTCAGTTCCTACGTTTGCGAACTTGGGTTTGTCGTGTTGGATACATTCTTACTACAAGCTTTTATTTAGCTTGCCCTGTATGTATGTATGTATGTTTGTAACTATGTTTGTTCGCGGAATCTTGCAACTCAATTTTGAAGCAGACATCTTCAACCAATTGAGCTGAAATTTTGTATACATATTTTCTTTGGATGACAATGCATGGTCAGTTATGTGACGTCACTCTGAATCTAACATGGCGGAACACCCAAGATGGCGGACTACATAATTTTAATGTACCCCTATAATATGGGTATCAAATGAAAGGGCTTGCTGAGAAAAACTCAAAAAATTAAACGACGTCACTCTGAATCCAACATGGCGGAACACCCAAGATGGCGGACTACTTACTTTTAATGTACCTACTCTTACAATATGGGTATCAAATGAAAGGCCTTGCTGAGAGTTACTTAAAAAAAAATATACGACATCACTCTAAATCCAACATGGCGGCCATGAGATGAACAGACAATAAACCAACTGTTCAGTGATAACTAAAAAGTAAAAAATAAATTAAAAGTAATAAAAAACTTTTTAACAAACAAGCTTTTACTTAAACGTACCCAGTAAAAATAATAAAATAAACATTTTCCATTAAAGTTAATGAAAACCCTTTCATTTGATACCCATTATTGTAGGAGTCCATTGAAAATAACTTGTCCGCCATCATGGGTGTTCCGAAAAAAGCTTGTCGCGAGATTAACCTGTGCACCTGTAACTTGATCTAATTGATTTAATTTTTTTTCAAACAATGTAAATACGAGTACCTGCTTAAATCTCGCTACAAGCTTTTTTATCACATATTTTGTGTAAAGACGTTTTAAGTTGACATTAAACTTGAATGGAAAATGATTATTTTATTATTTTTATTTGGTACGTTTAAATAAAACCTTGTTTATTAAAAAGTATTTTTAACTTATAATTTATTCATTAAACAGCAGCACAAGTATCCCAACTAAAATTGTAAATGGAAATGTAAGTTTTTTTATAATTCTTTCAAACCCAAACCACTTACCTAATTTTTAAATTTTTCACCTTTTTGTTTGTACCTAGTTGTTAAATTAAAACCAATAAAAATATATGAAACCTACATTATTAGCGAGAAACATAGGCTGTGGGGTGCCGGCAGGTAGAATATACCGCTCCTCTCATGCCCGTGGATGCAGTAAGAGCCTGCCAGCAAAAAATCACGTTTGTTGTATGGGAGCCACCCTTAAAAAATAATTTTATTCTGTTTTTAGTATTTGTTGTTATAGCGGCAACGCTATCACGGTTCATGAGATACATGCCGGGTGACAAACTGACAGACAGACATACGTCTGACAGACATATGTACGTCTGTCTGTCTGCCTGTCAGCAGGCGGACAGCGGAGTCTTAGTAATAGCACAGATTACGGAAACGAATGGTAATAGGGTCCCGCTTTTACCCTTTGGTTGCGGAACCCTAAATAGAACAGCCGGAAACCTTTCCTTGTCGCAGTTACTGGTTCAACGAAAATAATGTGCACATTTTTAGCGCGCGAATTCACTAATGAAAGTTTTTAAATGACCGACCAAAAACAAGAAAAATTCTCCCGACCTCGTTATTTAGATTACAATCCTTCAGTTTGCATTCGGAAAATATAAGCTCTATTAAAATTAATCCTTATTTATAACGGAATAGCGCTCAGTGTTGCCTGTGAGGGTATAGTCCAGTTGGTTTTTGTATTAAAAGTTTTTAGGGTTCCGATGAAGGGGAGAAACCACAGCTTTAATTGACTCATGCTTTGGCTTCTTATCATCATCATCATCATCTCGGCTGTAAGACGTCCACTGCTGGACATAGGCCTTCCTCATGGATCTGCAAGTACTTAACTGATCATGAAGGGTTTCTGCCATACTCACCACGCTTGACAAGCGTGTTGGCAAGCGCAGTGTGGTATGTTTATATACGGAACGACGCTGCTGCTCATCTTCGAAGGTATCACTTAGCAGATTTCTTACTGCATCCACGGGCAAGAGAGGAGATGCAACATTCTACTGCTGGCACCCCCGGCAATACGCCCTACTTTTACCTTCATACAAATAAGCTTTTAGCTCAAGAGTTACTTAAAATGATACTTTTTATACAGTAAGTAAATGGGGTACCATTTACTTATAAATGCTGATTTAATATTCATCATCATCATCATACCAGCCGTAAGACGTCCACTGCTGGACAAAGGCCTCCCTCATGGATCACTACAAACTGATCAGTACTAATCACTCTTATCTTTTCTGTGGTGTTAGTAAGTGATAAAATGCAAATATTTTGATATTTTATAACAAATTAATCGCCGTGGGGTGCCGGCAGTAGAATGATACCCCTCCTCTCATGCCCATGGATGCAGTAAGAGCCTGCTAAGGAATACCTCTGGAAGATGGGCAGCAGCGTCTATCCGTGTATCAACATCCCATACTGCGCTCACCAACCCGCCTGCCAAGCGTGGTGAGTATGGCAACTACCCCTCATGGAGATCCATGAGGGAGGCCTGTCTTCATCAGTGGCCGTTTTATGGCTGAAATGATTATGATGATAATAACAAATTATTGTGAAATGAATAATTTGATAACAATAAATGTTTGTTTTACTTAATTAAGGTCGTACACATTAATTAATTCCATATATTATATGGATTTTCAGCGGCATAAAACCTCTTTAGTGTTACTTAAGAAAATAACTGTATTACCCAGTTAAATTGAAAATGCTCTTTTGACTCGCATTAACTTACAGTAAGCTACTAATTTAACATTGTATGGATAATTCTATTACGCACTAGTGTGTAATATTATTACGCTAGCGTGTGTAATAGCTCGGTTTATAGCTCTAAAAGCGATGTAATAAGGCTCACTTTACGAGCAAGTGTGTTGAAAACCTTATTCTCATAATTATTTATTTGAATAATTTTCATGTTCCATAATATTTTGTCGGCACCCGCTGCAGCTGTCGCGTAGTTTTTTTACTAGCCTTACTTATTTATTAACTAATATACTGTCTTTCCATCTCGGTTCTGTCACAGGCAGTGTTTTCCGATGGTTATAAAAAAAACCTAATAACCTACTGTCTCTTCATCTCGGTTCTATCATAGACAGTTTTTTCGGATGATTATAAAAAAAACCTAATAACCTACTGTTTCTCCATCTCGGTTCTGCCACAGGTAGTGTTTTTGAATGGTTATAAATAAAACATAATAACCTAATGTTTCCATCATATAATAACCCATCTCGGTTTTGTTACAGTCCTTCCGTCTCGATTCTGTCACTGGAAGGTTTTATAATCTTTCGAAAATATTCGCGATAATAAGTTACCTATATGATTTGCTATTATTATGACGCATATAATAATAACGATAGAAATTTTGAAAATCATATATTAAGTAAACTAATTTTATGCGCAAGGAGCATTTGGATGAACAATATTTTATTGCAAATGATATATAAGGGACAATAATATTATGGATGGTGATATTTCGGAGACACTTGCTATTTACTATATTTTATGTTTTACTTGTTATTCAACCTCGACAATCGTTTTTCGGAGACAAAATGGGCACCTTCGCGAGATGTCCGACAGGCTGATTACGTATCGTATGTATGTATGGCACATCTCGCGAGGGTGCCATACATACATGAGAATTAAGAACATTGCTAGTTAAATCAAAGCTTTAAAAGAACAATGGGTCCCTCAACTAATGGCTCGACACGTCTTGCTTAAATTTTCAACTTTTTTGTAAATACAAAACAATGGTTTGAATAAAGGGAAAGCGTCAACAACACGGACAATGGCTGGCGATCTGAGCAATTAATCTTTGGGAATCGAACCTGCGATCATTTGCAAAATGAACAGTCACACCGTGCTTTATTCAGCAGTTGTTTTGACGTTTACTGGACAGGACCATAACCATTAATTTGACCATAACCTTTAAATTGCTGTGAGGGATTTTAACCAACTTCAAAATAGGAGGCTTTAATTTTTTTTTTCAATTATTTATGGATTTCCGATTGCCGTTGGATGCCGGCAGTAGAATGTTGCCCCCCTCTCTCGCCCGTGGATGCAGTAAGAATCTGCTAAG
This sequence comes from Pasiphila rectangulata, assembly GCA_963082625.1. Taxonomy (NCBI): domain Eukaryota; kingdom Metazoa; phylum Arthropoda; class Insecta; order Lepidoptera; family Geometridae; genus Pasiphila; species Pasiphila rectangulata. The sequence goes on along the minus strand of OY720240.1, from coordinate 20,976,148 downwards.
GGATACCTCCAGAAGATGGGCAGCAGCGTCATTCCATATACATATGTATCTACATCCCGTACTGCACTCGCCAACCCGCCTGCCAAGCGTGAGTATGGCTGTTGCCATCCTCATGATCATTACAAAGATCGCTGAGGGAGGCCTATGTTCAGCAGTGGATTACTCTTTTTTTTTTAGGGTTCCGGACCAAAATGGTAAAAAGGAACCCTTTTAGAATCACTCTGTCTGTCTGTCTGTCTGTCACATATGGATATCTCGAGAACTACTGATGCTACCGACTTGAAATTTAAAATGGTAAAATACAACACTTTTTTACTAATATAGCATATATGAAAATGTTAAAAAAATATTCTTATTTTGATTGCAGAGGGGCGGATAGGGGATCTCAAAATTTTTAAGTGAATAACTTCACTATAATACACCCTGTACCTACTTCATTTATGTCCGTTTCGCGACAATTTGCTTTATATTATGTAGTTAATGAAGCAACAGAATTGCCACCAATAATTATTACATTTGTCAACCAAAAAAAAACTGACTTCAATAATAATAATCTAAAATGTTGCTGAAAATACCCAAACCGCTATAATGTATGCTTATTATATGTTTATAATATACATTTGAGTATTTCTCTCGATTTATTACGGTTCCCATCCTCAGAGAACCTACTCGTAAATGCAAATCTCGATAAATACAAATCGTAATCAAGCCAAACTAACTCTTATGAACATTATGTAAAGATTCGGACGATAATATCGTGATCGTTTACTAGAGTAGGCACCCAGAACCGGTTTTAAAAACAAGCAGTATTCTAGTTGTAATACGTAGAGGTTGCCGCTTTACACCAGGTGGGCCTTTCGCTTGTCTCGTTATTTAGGCGTATAAAAATGCAAACATTTTTAAGTGAAACTAGAAACCCAATCGCCGTGAAGCGATCTTCTACAGACAACAAAGTGGCCTCGGTTTTTACAAGTGTTTATTAACCCGCCGGAATTCCGAGCGGGGCACAGCTTCACATGAAATGCAATCTCTAGGACAGTTATTGTTTTACTTTATTTTTATTTTTATTTTATTTTTATTTATTCAGGACAACAAACAATTACACTCAAGTATTACTAAACACAGAAATAGTACATAAGTAGTAGATATATAAGCGCAATCAACCCCGTTGTCCACGGGTGAGTATGTAAACAAACATGGGCAAATACGGTGTGAAACTGTGAACAAGTTACTTAGGTTGGTATACAAACTAAATATGCAGGAAGACAAGAATAACAAGTGAGTACCAGGATAGCTGGACCCCTCGACGGCGCGCTGCCCCTGCACTCGGTCGACTGCGGCTGCTAGCGAGAGAGAGAGAGGGCAGCATCCAGCCGGGGCGCAACTAGCCTGGCGGGAGCCGAGTTTATAGACCTTGTCTCATGTGTCATATTTCAGAAGAACCAGATAAAATTAATGAGGACACATGGAACAACAAGGTATAATTAATTTGGCTGAGTACCTGTGACGTCACCAGCTTGATTAATTGCTTTACAAAATTCCAACAGTTTTATGATAATGGAATGGCACTTAAAATTTTGATGAGAGTCCCAAATTATTTTTAAGGTTGAATGAATGAGTATGTTTATACAGTACAGTATTTAATATTATACAGGATGTATTGTAATAAGGTTACTAACACGAAAGGGGCGGTTTTAGCCCAAGAAAACCAGTATTTTGCAGGAAGAAAATACGGGAATTCATAATTTCTTTGTTTATTTTTATTTACAATTTTACTAGTTGGTGTGATGTAAAGAAGATCCTGCTTATTATAAAAAAAGGTCTTCTGTCTATTTCTATTTCTTATTATGGAGTCTGCAAATCTGGCTAAATACACCTTTACCTATCCTCCTATAAGTGCCGATTATGTATGCAATTACAGACGAAGGCTTTGACTGTTGAACAAATAACAATTCTATTATCAGATGTGAACGTATGTTTCCTTCGGACTGAAAACCATCGTTTAAGTTCTTTAAAAGTTTTGTGAAGGCCGTACGTAGCCAAGTTCAAATCAGTTTACCAGAGGGGTTGTGCCGTATTCATCCTATGACGTCTCATCCCATAAGGTAATTATTCTTTAATCATCCCAAAATCTCTATTATTATACTTATTACCATCATTACTCTACTGTTATTTCTTTTATTGTATGGGGTACAATAAAGTTATAATCATTCATCGTTCATTCATTCATTCTCTTCCTATATAACTCAACCGATAATACTCGTATTACATTTGCAGATGTCCTACTGACATCCTTCTTTCATAAACTTACAGACAGGAGCTGAACCTGTCTCTCTAAAGTCAGTGGAGACCTGGGCGTGTCCATGGCTCTGCTGGTCTAAGGCCTCCTCTGGTCTCAAGCAGTAGAGGTGCCTTGGAATAAGGCAGCCTGTCCTTCCGGTTGACTCATTTCTTCACCTTTCCTGTGGGCTCAGCGGACCTCTACCGCTTGAGACCAGTGGAACCAAGTCCTATCTTCCTGAGACCGTCTATCTATGCTTCAAGAGAAGCATCCGCGAGGCACCAGGGCCGGGTATCTCACCACCACCACCTTTACCCTAGATTCACCATCATCTTAGCCGTAGGAAGTCCACTTGACATAGGCCTCCCTAATGGATCTCCAAGTACTGATCATGAGGGTTGTTGTACTCACCACGCTCGGCAGGTGGGTTGGCGAGCGTAGCATGGGATGTTGATACTCAGAATGACTCTGTAGCTTATCTTCCGGAGGTATTCCGGAGAAATTCTTACGGCATCCACGGCAAGAGAGGAGAGGCAACATTCATTTAATTAGGATCACTCTCATTAGATCCAGTCAACAGATCCAGTTTTTAGAACAGCAATAAATAATGGAACTAGTGAGTTTTTGTACTCTCAGTTGAACCAGTTTCGCAATTTACAAAAAAAAAACTGTATAATGCGACTATTACTTGGATCTTCAAGTTCCATATTTATTTCAATATGTATGTGTTTTGTTTTCTTTTGTAATTGACATTTCTAAGTGGCTTTCGGGCCCTAATAAATAAACATTTTTGACTCTGTGCTATAGGAACATCCAAACTGCGGAGTTGTCGGAGAATAAGTTGGCCCGCTGAGTGAGCTGATTGCCATCTTTATGCCACTATTTTTTTAAATACTTAACCGGGTACTTAACTCCAAGATTGAAATTATTATAAGAAATAGATAAAAATTAGAAATAAGTCCCACCTTTTATTATAGTTGTTTTTAAGTTATGTGTGTGTCTAATAATTGTCTTTTCTTCTTCTTCAGAATAAGAATTTATCGTATCTATATTTGGATGTATGAAGTAGGGTTTAGTATCTGTACTAATTGCTTGTTAGTGACGTAACATACGTTTCTATTATCTGACGAGTTTATGTACTGCTATTAACTTTGTTATAGTTTGAGTTCAATACAACGTTCGATCCGACCCTCAAGTTAGAAGTTGTAAGACAACCAGACCTTTTGTTTATTAGTTGGAAAACAAAGAGGACTACGGGAATTAAGTTTTCACTTCGATATCATTATCGCCTTGGGGTGCCGACAGTAGAATGTTACCCCTCCTCTCATACCCATGGATGCAGTAAGAGCCTGCTAAGGGATACCTCCGGAAGACGGGCAGCAGCGTCTTTCTAGCGTAACATCCAGTTCTGCGCTCGTCAACCCGCCTGCCAAGTGTGGTGAGTATGGCAACTTTCACTCATGGATTGTTTAGTAGTGGACGTTTACGGTTGAAATGACGGCGCTATGCTATATAAAAACATAGATTATCAGTTTACAGGTGAACGAAACCGATTTATGCCATAAATTTTCTGATCATATAAGTCTATACACCCTTCGTGTTATGGCAATAGAAACGAGAATAACTGTTTTGGTGCTTACGACTCTTCATATCCAGCTAGTTTTTCGCATCAGTTTGGCCGCCCTCAGTCCGCGCTTTACCACCTTCGGCCGCGTACGAAACCGGAGGCTCGTAACCAGCTTGAGCAATTACATTCAAATAGCTGACTGTTGCACTCGTTTTTAGCGTAGCGTAACGTTATCTCTTTACTTGTAGCCTATTGTTACTTTTTGTCTATTCTAACAAAGTGTATCGGCGAAAGAGTACTATCTACCCAGAAAACAGGTACACCTAGTGTGGGAGTTAGCGTCTTTACAATTGAATAGTTAATATTTACACAAAATATGTTTTGCACTTCTTTATAATATGTTTAATCTAACTATAATAATAAGATGCCCGTCCGATTTCGATCATGGCGATAACTCCAGCTCCGATGTTACTGTGTATGGTGCGCCCGCACGTGGCTTATGTAGCCAATTTTCTCTGAGAAGATCCTCGCACATTGCGGGCATGTAAGCACACCGTTAACAAAGTTATAATTAATAGCCGCAGGTGGTCGGGCTTTCAATTCATCGCGCTTCGGTCCAGTTCGAAGCACCGTCTGTACTCAAATTCGCGGACTTTAGCTTTTACGTAAGCCCTACATTCCGGTCGCTTGTCGGCCTGTTTCTCCCACTGAGATGGCGCAATCTCGCACCTTTTCAGGTGTCTTTATAGTCTCAGGTACTTATTAATAAGTACCTGAGGAGTTGTGTGCCATGCTTACGCTTGCCCTCCTCGATTTCTGAGTAAAAGACTCACTTCGCCACTCGTTTTTCTGACATTCGTGACATGTGTCCGCACTACTGAAGTTGTCGCCGCATGAGATAAGACTCAATGCCTCCTACGTGGGCTCTTTGCAGCACTTGGGTATTTCGCACACGATTGGACCACTGTATCTTTAGTATTTTCCAGAAACATCGTAGGTGGAAGCGATCCAACATGCGGATATGCCGGCGGACACGGTCCAGCCGAGAACCAGATGTTGGGGAGAACAATTAGCCATGTATACAGAGATTTTAGTATCTAATTTATAATTAATGCAAGCTAAAAACCTTGGCATCCAGCTAACCGAACGCTGCAGCTGCAGCGCCGATGCTGCTGTTGATCTCAGCATCAAGGTCGCACTTGTATGTTAAAGTCCCCAAATAGCGAAACCGATCAACCTGCTTCAGGTTATCCTCGCCGAGTTTAATGGTCAGTGCCTCCTGACCGTCGATATCTAAAGACATGACTTCCGTCTTCTCGACACTGATCTTGAGGCCGTATACCGTAAGTTAGACTCATTGATGTCGGACATCAGCTGTTGCAGGCCTTCTGGGGTTCTGCCACAAAACACAGATCGTCAGCATACATTATCTCTGTATTGACAGCGTACGAGACCTTTGAGCGAGCTTTAAGCCTCGTTTGATTAAATATGTTCAGATCAGATCAGTACGAAAGCCTTAAGACATTTTCTCTAAGACTTCACGGACAACGACCGAACGGCGAACAATGTAGGTGCAAGAACACTCTTGGTTCACCCCACATGTAACAGGAAAGAAGTCTGATTGTTCGCCGTCAACAGCGACGCAGCACTGCATGTCGTCGTGCAGGAGTCTGAGAAGTCTCACAAACTTTTCTGTACATCCTTTCTTCCTAAGAACAACCCAGAGTGCTTCTCTTGGCACACTATCAAAAGCTTTCTCGAGGTCGACAAAGCACACAGATACAAATGACGATCTTGTTCTCTGCACTTTTCCTGGAGTTGCCGTATCGAAAATATAGCCTCACAGCCGAGATAACGCTACAAAATAATGCTGAAAAGTTAATTAATTTGAGTTACCTCTCATACATGTGAGGTGGAGATTTGTCTTGATTTTCCCATCGTGTAGGATATCGTTGAATAGGAATTTTAAATTTAGGGTTTGAGAAGGCAATTTTTCGATTAAGGTTTCCGCTTGCGACTTCACTATACAAATTTATAATAAATCATGAATTTAGTTTTAACTATGAATTTTCTAGGAAAAATATAAAGACTAGATTTTTTGAGTTTCGGAGAAATAATCGCTCAAATAAGTAATGCGGTTTCCCAAACATACCGGAATACATAAATATATACTTCATGGTATATATTTTATTGTTTTATAAGTTATTAATAAGCTTCTGGTTTTCCGAAAAATAAATAAATAAATAAATAAATAAATACTTTAAACCGAAAACGCATTTACCGTATACATAATATTAACAGGAATATGTCAATATGTTTCGGTAAACGTACAAACGTTAACTGCGGAACTCTGCAAAGCGCGTGGCCCGACCGACCGCACCTGGCCGTTTATTGAATAAAGACCGTTTATTAATATTTTTCATAGTCACATTAATGTGCCAGAAGTAGAATGTTGCCCCTCCTATCTTGCCCGTGGATGCAATAGCAATCTTGCAGTGGATACCTCCGGAAGATGGGCAGCAGCGTCATTCTGTGTATCAACATCCCGTACTGCGCTCGCCAACTCGCCTGCCAAGCGTGGTGAGTATGGCAACTGCCCCTTATGGAGATCCATGAGGGAGGCCTGTGTTCAGCAGTGGACGTTTTACGGCTGAAATGAATGTAAAGCATACAGGGTGTATTATAATATGGGTAGTAAGCCGAAAGGGGGTGATTTTTACCAACTTTTGTTTAACGACTTTTCAAGATTCAGTGATTTCAATTCAAGAAAAGACCACGAAAGTTTTATATTCAACAGCAGACTAAACGCCAGGTGATTCTTGATGGGTCATTGACCTGCGCAAAGAGTAGCTGTGTATAGGTACAATACTCATAATCAAAATACATACACCTAACAATGAAAAGATTTTTTTAGAAAAAAAAATCCAATGATGACCTTAGGATCACTTTCAAATCACACCAACTAGTAAAATTGTAAATAAAAATATAAAATTCCCGAATTCCCTTCCAAAACGACTTGTTTTTTGGGCTGAAACCCCTTTCGGGTTAGTACGCATACTATAATCACCCTGTATTTTCTTACTAACGGTTTAATTATAAATATTAATTAGTGTTACAAAGCAATGACGGTTAGTCGGTCGCGGAAAAGTCCACCATTATTTTTTTTATTTTTAAATGGAATTGTGGAGGGAAGGCCTTTGCCTTGCAGTGGTACACAGGCTAATAAAAACAAAAATAAAACCGGGCAAGAGCGAGTCGGACTCGCGCACCGAGGGTTCCGTGCCATCATACAATATAATTTATGACAAAGGCGGTTTTATATTTGTTGGAGAACCTTGACAGCGCCATCTCTTGTCTGATAGCGGAACTTATGTAGATTTTTTACACTTTCGATGATTTCTAAAAAAGTATGCTATGTAGAGAGATTGCAATAAATTTCCTCTAATCTTTACATACACTTCTAATAGTAATAAAAGTTTCAAAGGTTTATCTCCGCAAACTTCGGAGATAAGGGGGGGGAACGCTATTTTTTTCAACATTTTTGTAAATAACTCAAAAACTATACGACTTAAAGGAAAACTAAAAATTTTTTACTATTGTGCTAAATAATACCTTTTATATAATACCCCACATAACCTATTAACTTTCCAAAAATTTTGAAAACACCCCTTCCACCCCCATTGTCTAAAAAACTATGCAAATTAGAGAGTTCGCTATAATTTTCCTATGAAGTTTACATACACTTCTATTAGCTATAAAAGTATCACGGGTTTATCTCTGCAAACTTCGGAGATAAGGGGGGGGGGAACGGTCGTTTTTTCAACATTTTTCTAAATAACTCAAAAACAATACAGCTTAAAGAAAAACTAAAAACTGTTTATTAATGTGCAAATGAATTCCTTTCATATGATATCCCACATCACCTATTTACTTTACAAAATTTTTAAAAACCCCCCTTCCACCCTCCTTGTCTAAAAAACTATGCAAATTAGAGTGTTTGCTACAATTTTCCTATAAAGTTTACATACACTTCTATTAGCTATAAAATTATCACGGGTTTATCTCTGCAAACTTCGGAGATAAGGGGGGGGGGAACGGTCGTTTTTTCAACATTTTTGTAAAAAACTCAAAAACTATAAGGCTTAAAGGAAAACTAAAAGATGTTTAATTATGTGCAAATGAATACCTTTCATATGTTACCCCACATCACCTATTAACTTCACAAAATTTTTGAAAAGCCCCCTTCCACCCCCCTTGTCTAAAAAACTATGCAAATTAGAGAAATCGCTATAATTTTCCTATAAAGTTTACATATACTTCTATTAGCTATAAAAGTATCACGGGTTTATCTCTGCAAACTTCGGAGATAAGGGGGGGGGGGAACGGTCGTTTTTTCAACATTTTTGTAAATAATTCAAAAACAATACGGCTTAAAGGAAAACTAAAAACTGTTTATTAATGTGCAAATGAATACCTTTCATATGATACCCCACATCACCTAATAACTTCACAACATTTTTGAAAGCCCCCCTTCCACCCCCCTTGTCTAAAAAACTATGCAAATTAGAGAGTTCGCTATAATTTTCCTATAAAGTTTACATACACTTCTATTAGCTATAAAAGTATTACGGGTTTATCTCTGCAAACTTCGGAGATAAGGGGGGGGGGGGGGAACGGTCGTTTTTTCAACATTTTTGTAAATAACTCAAAAACGATACGGTTTAAAGGAAAACTAAAAACTGTTTATTAATGTGCAAATGAACACCTTTCATATGATACCCCACACGGCCTAGTAACTTCACTTAAAATTTTTGAGATCCCCTATCCGCCCCCCTGCAATCAAAATAAGAATATTTTTTAAAATTTTTATATATGCTATATAAGTAAAAAACTGTTGTCTTTTACCATTTTAAATTGCAAGTCGATAGCATTAGTAGTTCTCGAGATATGCATCTGTGACAGACAGACAGACAGACAGACAGACAGACAGAGTGATTCTATAAGGGTTCCTTTTTACCATTTTGGTCCGGAACGCTAACAACCATTTTTTATATATTAGTATCAGGTAGCGCCGTGGGGTGCTGGCAGTAGAATGTTACCCCTCATCTTATGCCCGTGGATGCAGTTAGAGCCTGCTAATGGATACCTCCAGGAGATGGGCATCAGCGTCTTTAAGTGTTTCAACATCCCGTACAGCGCTCGCCAACTCGCCTGCCAAGCGTGGCAACTACCCTTCATGGAGATCCGTAAGGGAGGCCTGTGTTCAGTAGTGGACGTTTTACGGCTGAATCGTAGTTAATACCCCTATTTAGGATTTGGGCATTATTTTGCTTAATGATTACGAGCGATAATTTGTAAAAGTGGTTTTATTTTGTTTCGAAGCATCATAAAGCGAATGCAAAATTAATTTCATGAAATAAACCTGCGAAATTTCCGTATACGGGTATTCACTATTACGTTATATTCACCTTTGTAATAAAACTAGGGCTGTGCTACACAGTTTACATGCGTTGTTTTTGATGTTTGGTAAAACCACAGATAATATAATAAACTAGGTAAAACAATTTAAATGTGGTTAATTGGTGGTTTTAAACAATTATTACAATATTATGGTTAATAAATGAGTTTTAGTCGATTTCAGATTTAAAAAAGTGTGTTAAACTGTTTAATTTAATCTCTATTGCTATATATCTGTGTTGTGTATAAACCTTTTCGATGAGCAGCTTACTTCAATTTTCATTTACCTGCCAACTCCGTAGAATTCTTCTCACTACCAGTTATGTTTTTATAATTATTCGTTGTATTTAGTAATGATTAACTGCGCCATTAAATCCGTATGAGGTTTGTCTTGGCAAATACATTCGATAAACTCTAAAGTAATCTTATAGAATTGATTTTACACAATGTATAAATATGACACACACATATTTAATAGTTAATTAAACATTTCTAGACGTAGTCTTTTTTAAACTTTCGCGATCACAACACATTTTTACTCTGGTCGTGGACTCGTGGTCGTGGACCACGACCAGGTGCAATCCGGTTGAAACGTCGGGAATAAAATAAAGGTAATTACGCGATAAATACCTGATAATCTAATATTGTAATAATTTCTAGACGTTACAACATCAAAACGTATTTACTTATTTATTGTAAGCATCTACTTTCCTAGTACAAATTTGGCTGACAAAACTCTGTACTTGATGGTGCTGTATTGGTATTGAATGTTCATGTCTGTTGTTAACTCACGATGCTAATAATACCAGACAAATGAGGAGAGTTACACCTAGAAAGGTAGATGGATGCTCCCAAAGAAAAACAAAAAGATAACAAACACTTTGCTTAAGATGACTAGACAAGACCAGACACCCACCATCATCCGTAGGGGATGATGGTTGGTGTCATCATCAGGACACTGTGATCTTAACCACCATCTCCTCAAGACAGGCCAAAGACAGTGCAATAAGTCGCGGGTGTCTTGAAGAGGAGACAGTGGAGCACGTTCTGCTCTGTACTGCCACAAAGGAAGCGAGTTCAAAAACGGGACTACTCCTGTAGTCCTCCTGTAGTATTCCTGTAGCTGATAGAGTCATGCCTTTCTTCTTTTACAACATCTTCATATTCTTCGGAGATGCTTTTGGAATGCTGCCAGCGGCCGCGAGTCTTTCTCTGGTACATCAAGGAGTTGGGCTGGTTAGGGCCGGGGTAGCATCTCGGGGGACAATGCACAATACACCTCAATGCGGGACGTCAGTGCAGATCTGGTATCACCCACCAGAATTAGAATTTAGATGAATGGATTGTGTAAGATATGATGTAAGCGGTTTTCGACTGCCTCGGTGGCTCAGTTGGTCTAATACGACTGATACGCAGGAGACAGCGGCTTCGATTCCCGCCACGGAACAAATGTTTGTAATTGTTCTGCAGATATTTGCCACCGGGTCTGAGTCTTTTACTGTGTATGATAAGTATTGTATTAAGAGGAAGATGTAATTATTATTCTACATCATTTATTTGTAAACTTATAAAAATACATTTTTTTCCTATAAAGAAATATAAAAACAAATACTCTATAGTAAAAAATATATCAAAACGGTGAATCACCGGCCGCGAAGCAAGGCTCAAGCGGTCGGTCACTAGGGCTGCAGGGAGAGGAATCTCCTTACTATACGTGCCGAGTCCAGGAGTACTGCCTTTTGGATCTGGCTCTTGATCCAACTGCCTAGCGAAAGTCTCTCTCTCTCTCTCTTAATTATTATTATTATTACTAGCCATTTTCGTCCCACTGCAGGGCAAAGCCCTCCCTATCCCCCTTCCATTTATCCCGATCCTGTGCTATGGAGGACCAACCTTGTAAAAACAAGTCAAGTTCGTCGCGTCATCTCAGTCTGGGTCTGCCGCGTTGCCTCCTTCCAGCGTTGGGGACCCACTCTGTTGTTATGAAAGCTCAAAGGTCATTCGGCATACGACAGACGTGCCAGCCCAATCTTTAGCCTGGCAGCCTAAAGATGTAATTAAGTATTTTAATTAATATAATACGGTTTTCAATACGTACCTAACTTATTATCAGCTTGCTGATGTTTCAGTTACGTACGTGTTAATAGCCGTTTTATGTTTATTTAAGTATTCAATCAATCATCTGGTTTACATAGTACAGGCTCTGTTTGATTTGGGACAAGCTGGTGTTGTGTGTAGTGTCCAGGATTATTTTTTAAAATGAATGAATGTCGACTCGCCGTCTGACAGAGACGAATGGAGAAAGAGGACATGTTGTGCCGACCCCTCGTAGAGTAGGGTAAGGGCAGAGAAATGATAATACTTCTTGTATGTTGCTAATAATAATACATATTTTATTTGCGTTCTATTTTATTTTATTTTTATTTTATTTATTATCTAAAACTCACAGTTACATTATTGTTTTTTATTACACTGCATAATATGTACTATTTATAAACCAAATCGAGTCTACATTATATTAATAGCACTTACTAAATTAGGGTAGGTAGGTAAGCAATGATGTTACAAACAAACTAAAACTATTAACAAGATAACATAGGTACATGTAAACTAAACTACGAACAAAAATCGCATAGTGTAAGTAAATGTGTAGTGTAAGTGTGTAGTGTGGCTGTGAGATGCATGAATGTGTATAAACCATTGACCTACAACTTCTGAGCACAATTTTCTAAGTACTAAGTATAGGCATATCTCGATCGACAACAACAAGCTGTAAGGGATGGTTTACATGGCGGCAGTGTAAAAATAAAAAGTAAATCCTTGTTTAGTCTTTCTGCATAAAATAACACAATGACAGCTATTATTATTATTATTATTATTTTTTTCCTACTTAGGTACAAACCAGTATATACGAAATCTATAACAAAAATATCTGTCTGTAATTTCACTGTTTGTATGTAAAGGTTTACCATTTGAAATAATAATAATAAGGGTTACACAAACACAATTAAAAAACGCTACAAAGCAGCAGGCAGAAATAAATAAAAATAAACATTATTAGCCTTCTCTTAGGAGAGCGATGACTTTAGCTTTGAATGTGAATTTTGATAGATAAAACAGATCTAAATCATTATACATTTTATTGTACGTCCGACGTAACCTGCTGGTTACGTTATTGGCCGAGTAGTTAGTAAGATGGGTAGGCACATTAAACAACTGCGTGTTCCTGGTTCGTCTGTTTGACGCTCGTAAGGACAGTGTTTTATTTAATAATCTGGGGCAATCTAATACTCCAGAACATACGTCATGCAACAATATCATATCATGCAACGTCCTTCTTTTGCTGAGGGTTAACAATTCATGTTCTTTGCATGATGCAATATAATCATCATTTACTATGTTTTTACGGTAGTTAAGATGTTTTATGAATTTCCTCTGAATAGACTCAATTGCGTGACTATATGTAACATATTGGGGATTCCATATGGAGCTGCAATATTCAAGGACACTACGCACGTAGGCGTAATAGATTACCTTTATATAAGCTACATTGGTGAATGGTTTGGTAACCCTTAAAACAAATCCCAAATTTTTGTAAGCCTTGTCTATGGCATATTCTATATGAGACGAAAATGTGAGCTTATCATCTAAGAGCACGCCTAAGTCGCGTACTGTATGAACTTTATTTATTGGGCAGTCATTTAGCGTATATGTGTAACTAATAGGTTTATTACGTCGCGTGAATGAAATATGCATGCATTTACTTAAGTTGACACTTATCCTATTTTTACTGTAATAATGCGACAGTTTAGTTAGATCCATTTGCAATCGTTCGCAATCTTCAATTGATTGGATTTTATGATATACTTTTTTATCATCGGCGAACAACAAATGCTGAGCATAGTTAAAACATGAACCGATATCATATAGATATGCCAAATATAAAAGAGTGAGATGTGAGTGTGATGGTATGGACACAAAGTCAGATCGTGCTCCTCCTATAATAACAGCTTGTGTTCTATTTGATATGTACGATTTGACCCAGCGTAAGAGATCTCCCTGTATTCCCAGTTCCTCGACCTTACGAAGTAGGATGACGTGATCCACACGATCAAACGCTTTTTCGAAATCAGTGTAGATCACGTCAACCTGTCCTCTTGTTTCCATAAAATCCAGTACATCACTAGTAAACAAAGACAAGTTTGTTACCGTGGAGCGTCCTTTGACAAAACCATGTTGTTGTTCGGGAATGCTCTTCCTAATAACCGGATAAATTATGTTATAGATGAGCTTTTCAAAACTTTTGCTCAATACGTTTAAGATCGAGATGGGCCTATAATGTTCAATGTTAAGTTTAGAGCCTTTTTTGTGCAAAGGAACAATATGCGCTTCTTTCCATTTGGATGGAAAAATACCTTCAGCGATCGAACGATTAAAAATGGCAGTTATGGGCTTACAGAGAGACTCTGCACATCTAACTATAAATATAGGAGGGATTCCATCACTCCCTGCTCCTTTGTTGATGTCTAACTTAAGTAGCAATCGCAAAATGTTCTCTTCAGATATAACTATTGTACTTAGTTTATCAGGACATGATGCGGGTTCCAAAGACGTAAAAGGATAGCTATCTAATGGGTTTGTGAACATCTCGTGGAAAAACGAATTAAAAGATCGTAATATGTCCGGGCTGTTGTTTATTTTGTGGTTACCATAAGACATTGTGTTCGGATAGCCGGTGGCAGATGTACGCTTAGCTTTAATATAACTCCATAATAATTTGGGATTAGATTTTATAGCATCTTGAGTGCACGAAATGTAGTTCCTATAGCAAGATGCCTCAACCTTTTTAAACCTGTTCCTCAGCAAACAAAATTCGTCGTAGTCTAGAGGATTATTGTGCCGCTTCCAAAGCGCGTGAACTTTATTTTTTTCTTTATTAATGTTAATTAGGGCCTTCGTGTACCATATAGGAAATGTGCTTTTACCACCGACTATTACGTTAGGAACATGTTTTTTTATAATGTCGTTAATCCTGTTATAAAAAATAGACACAGCCGCGTCTACTGACCCATTATGTAGCAGTGACCAGTCCACACATCCCAACTCTTCATTTATGACATCGTAGTTGCCCTTTCTAAACAGGAATTTTGTATATTTTGATTTAATTAGAGGCGCAACCGTAATGTCTGTTGCGTCAATATTTAGCGTTACATGATGGCTATCTTCCTTTACTAATGGAGTAGCGCTTCTACTGAGATTAACGTGAAAATTACTAAAAATTAAATCTAGTACATTACCAGATGGATTACAAAAATTGTTATACTGACGTAAGCCTAATAGATTAACGATATTAATTAGGTTAGTGCTAGCATTTTTCAATTCAATACTTCCTTTCTTTAAATATGTCGGATCAGAACCATTCCATTGTATATTAGATAAATTAAAGTCTCCCGTAATACAAATATAATCATTTGGAACCAAAGAAGCAATCTCATTTAACCAGTCGGTATATTTAGTGATTCGTTGTGCAAGAAGTTCATCCGGCGGCATGTAAACCAGCCCCAAATGCAAGTTCTTATCTGAGTTAATCGCACGCCCGTCAATTGTCAACCATAAACATTCGATGCCCAGATGGGATTTTTGCCATTCAGGACGCGCCCGCGCATCCAATTTATTTGAGCACAAAATCATAACGCCACCTCCATGAGAACCGCGATCGCGTCTAAAGATATTATATTTTGCACTTACCAACTCTAAGTCCAAAACACTTTCATTCAACCATGTTTCTGTGATCATTAAGTCACACTGTGATGTTAATAGGTTAGTGCTGAACTCAAGCGTCTTTGTTCTCAGACCGCGTACGTTTTGATAAAGCAAACTTAATTTATACTCAATCATTACAAAAAATAAGGGCTACCTGTAAATACTTACTATACGTGTAAAAGCGGCCTTGAATATAATTAATCAATAATATTGACACGGCGCAAAGCGTTAAGGGTGCTAAGCAAGAAAAATACAAAACATAAGTGCATTTTTGTTGTTGCAAGGTAATGGTTTTATTGTGGTTGTTGTGAAATGAAGTGAAAAAATGTATAATTATTGTGAATATGTAGTGTGATGTGTTGTATGTATGCGATTTTAACAAAAGTACCACAGGGAGTAAACAAAGTAAGTGCTGAATATAAACTATGCATAAAGTTTTTTTAAATCCGTTTCGTTGTTTATCAAAATGTATGGGGATGTGTCATTCTTTCTCAGGTAAATACGGCAGTTCTTTGTCCATACATATTTGAAGTTTAATTCTTTAGCCTTGTTTTTAGATTTCTTAAGAAGTTCCTTGTTACAAAGTGTTAGGTGATCGTTTACATAAATATAGGAATCGCCGGCCATACCAATATCCTTTGGGGTAAATCCGCGTTTTTTTCTTATAGCTGATAAAAAGGAGTCCTTGGTAATACGTTCGCGAAATCGCACTATAATAGCTCGGGGTTTTCCATTGATAGGACGCTTGGCACGGACCCGATGTGCAAATTCAATGTCTCCGGGCTGCAGCGACAACGCGGCGTACTCCGCCACTTTGGTGATAAGGTTTGGAAGCTTTTCTCCGCTGATCTCAGGAATACCGACGATTTCTAGGTTAGGTAGTTTGCCCCACTGCTCTTGCTTTGAAGCCAGATCTTCAGCTTTGCAGAGCCTATTCTCTAGGTCTTGAATCTTTTCCTTTAGGTGTTTATTATCAGATTGCAGCTTCTTTACCGATGATGTTTGTGAAGCCAAGGTCTTCTTAGTATCCTCATACTTATCACTCACCATTTTTACAGATTCCTCCATGGAAAGGATTCTATTGCCCAGCGTTTCCAACTTACTGTCAATAGCGTCACTTATAACTTGAGGTAGCTTGAGTATCACGGCGGCCACGATTTCATCTCGCATGCTAGATATAATGCTGATGCTGTGTTGGTCGTCCTTCGGGCCAGCCTTTTGGGAACGAATAGTCACGAAGCTTCCGCTGCTATCATCGTCGACATCTTGCGAAACTGCAGTCTTGTTGGGAGGCGTTTCGCTGTTGCTGCCTCTTCCTTTTTCTTTAGATTTGCATGATGGACATACCCATTTGGCTTCATCCGCGGGTTTCATACCAGTAAAAGATGCACCCATGCATTGGTAATGGTACATTCGAAGACATGTAGAAACGGAACATTTCAATCTGTCCCTCACAGAAAGCGTCGCGCGGCATTCACTACATTTGCTCATTTTGCACGTTTGGTAGATGATTTGAACGTTGATTTTACTTGTGCTCAATATTTGGTTGTTTATGAAGGGATTTATGTAGATTTAATGCTTTAAATTCGTAATAAAACACTAAAATCGTATTTACGAAACGCCGAGATATCTGCACCGTGCGGCCTACCCGCATTTAAACTGCTACGCCTTAGACGTTACGAATCAGTCGTAGACTTCGTCGTAGAGAATCGTCTAAGAAAATAATAATATAAATAATAATAATATAATAAATAAAATAATATAATAATATAATAATAATACGTTCCCTCCCAAAGTCCAACCTTTAACGTCCGCGACGAACACCAGTCACACGTGGGAGGGGGAACCTTGTAAAATCAAAACTTACGAGCTAATAAGGTAATGGCAAACCCTTTATGGAGATGAGTAATAGAAGTAAACGTATATGGTCGCTTCCCGGGGGCGATCGCCGGGGCACGTCTGGAGCCGATGCTGGACGTTCCAGCATACGAACCATCGGTGGCGGAGGGTTTAGGGGTCGGCCCTCCGTCGGGGAACCCGAACAAAGCGAGACCGCCCAACCATTGCCTGATGATACTTTGCGGAGTAGGGAAACATCTCCCACAAACTCTGCCGGTGCATCAGAAGTGACCACTGGAAGTTCAACTAATGTTAACGATGATGCCAGAAGAAAGTGGTCAGAAGCAGAACTTCACGAACTAATGTTCTGCTTCTTCAAAGCCAGAGCCGGAGGGCCAGGCTACATCAAACGTTTCGAGAGACTATTTAGAGACCGAAATATAAATAATCCCAAGATTGACAAATTTACAGGTAACACATTATCCAACCAAGCAAGAAGCATCATAGCACGTAAAGTCCTATCCACACAAGTACTAGATCAAATTAAATTTAAAGCAGAACAATCTTTATCCAACACACAAGTCACACCGCTTCCCACACATAGTTCACCAAATATTCATACACCGCCTAGAAATGCGACGCCTATAGTAATAGAAATTATCGAGGAACAAGTCTCTATAACTACACAAACACCAGAAATAACAGCCACAGACACACAGACAATACCGGAAGAAGTTTTAAATCAACTGATTCCTCCGTCTCATAACATTGAAGTAAATGAAGACCAAGATCCACTCATTCTACAGTTACTACAAACGCTAGCGGAAACAAAAGAAATTGAGATAGAGAATAGGGAAACGCTACCAAAGCCGAACTTTAATAAAAAATATATTCAAAATTTAAACAAAATTAATGATTTTTTGCCTAGCCTATTGGAAATAAATAAATCACTACGAGATATAAATAACATCATCTATGCCTGCGCAAAAACATTATTGATAGCTAATAATCAAAAACCATACACACCCCCAACTTCACGAAAACTAAGGCGAGATCCACCATGGAAAACTCGAATAAAAAACAACTTAGAAGCATTTAGGAAAGAACTTGCGCAGCTTATAGAAATAAAGAGAGGAAATAATAGCAGAACCATGCGTAGAGTAAGAGGCAATTTATTTACTAAATATAACGTAAGAAACGAACAGGATTTAGACTACAGAATCGAACAACACACACAAAAAGTAAAAGCATTAGCAGGTAGACTTAAAAGATATAGTGATATGAATGATAGAAAAACACAAAACAAACTATTTCAAGAGAATCAACACAAATTTTACAGAAGCTTAAACGGGGAGCAAATTACACCAACTCAAATACCAACACAGAGTGAGGTTCAGAGATTCTGGTCCTCAATCTTATCAGAACCCGTGCCATACAACACTCATGCGCAATGGATTTCTGATGTAGAAGAGTCCATGGGAGATGTTGAAGAGGATGTTGCGTTTAGGGAAATAGACTTAGATAAAATTAAGAGAGCTGTCAGGAAGATTCATAACTGGAAGGCACCAGGTATAGATAATATACAAAACTACTACCTTAAATATTTAACAAGTACACACAAATATCTCGCACAGTTATTTGATAGAATAATAAAAGGAATCGAACCCGTAGAACATTGGTTCACAACAGGAAAGGTAATTTTGCTGCCAAAAAATCTAAATACAGAAGACCCTAAAAACTGGCGCCCCATAGCTTGCTTACCAACTATGTACAAATTGCTGACTTCTGTATTAGCTGATGAACTCTACATACATTGCGATACAAATAACATCTTAGCACCAGAACAGAGGGGATGCAGGCGTCGCTCCCGAGGCTGCAAAGACCATCTCATGATCAACAAAGCCATACTGGAGGATGCACACCAGTGTCAGAAAAACTTAAGTATGGGGTGGGTTGACTATCAGAAAGCTTTTGATAGCATATCACATGAGTGGTTACTCAAAGTACTTGATATTTACAAATGTCCACCTGCTATCAAAGGCTTTCTTGAGATAGTTATGCCTACATGGAATGTTATCATGACAGCCTATGGAGCAAACGCCTGCATTACCACTGACCCAATTTACGTCCGCCGGGGAATATTTCAAGGCGACTCTTTGTCGCCTTTACTGTTCTGTCTAGGCTTGAACCCGCTTACAAACATCCTGAGTAAATATGAATCCAAAGGTTATAAACTCAAAAACAATAGCACTATAAACCACTTGTTATACATGGACGATCTTAAATTGTACTCTAATAACTCCAATAATTTAAAAACTTTAATTGACAGCACAGAAATATTCACAGAAGACATCGGGATGAATTTTGGGTTTAGTAAATGCAATGTATTACATTTAGCGAAAGGTAGGAGGCAAGAACATGAAGGTAGAGGTCATATTCTACTTAGTGGGGAGGAGTTTAAACATCTACTTAACGATGAACAATACAAATATTTAGGAGTACATGAATCTGGTAAAATAGATCACAGCGAAGCCAGGCAACAAAGCCAAAAAGAATATTTCCGTAGAGTTAAATGTCTCACTAAATCACATCTCAACGCACGTAACCTATTAAAGTCAATTAACATATACGCAGTACCGGTTCTTTTATATACATTCGGCATAGTAAATTACAAAACAAGCGATTTAAAGAAAATAGATGTAAAAACTAGAAAAATATTAGCAATGAATAAAGTGCATCAACAAAAAGCTGAAGTAGAACGATTGTATTTGCCAATAGAAGAAGGGGGTAGGGGATTAACTAATGTAGAAATGCTGTATAAAACACAAATTATTAAATTCAGAAACTATTTAAGAGGAGAACAAGACCATATTATAAAAGCAATCGTAAAACAGGATAGAAAAAAGGTTAAATATTCAATAAGTAAAGAGTCACAAGTAAATTTATTAGAAATAGGTCTAGAGAATGAAGAAAATTATACAGATAACGAAATTCGTAAGGCTGTCTTAAAAACTAAAATCAATAAATGGAAAGCCAAGCCGCTTCACGGACAATTTTATAATAAAGTATTGGATAAAGAAAATGTAGATAGGGTAAATTCATTTAAATGGATCAAAAAACAACCATTAACACCAGGGCTAGAATCATCAATCTATGCTATACAAGATCAAGCAGTAGTAACTAGGCAGCATGAAAGAGATATCCTGAAAAGAGCAGTGGACGGTAGATGCAGGCTCTGTATGGCAAAAGATGAGACCACACAACATATCATATCTGGGTGTGAAAAACTAGCTGGTACTTACTATACTAGAAGGCATAATAACATCGTGCAATATGTTCACTGGACGCTAGCAAAAAAACATAATTTCGTAGTTTCGAATCTTTGGTGGCAGGAAAATTTAACACAACCTCAAGTTATAGAAAACGACACAGCTAAACTCATGTGGGAAATACCGGTACAGACAGATATTACAATTATACACAATAGACCTGACATTATATACGTAAATAAAATAGAAAATAAAACATATTTAATAGATATAACTGTACCATCTGACTACAATATTGGAGCGAAGGAAATTGAAAAATTAAGTAAATATCACGCATTAAAAGTAGAAATTACAAGGCTTTGGAAAACACCAACCGAAGTCATACCTATTGTGGTCGGAGCTACAGGTATAATAGCTAAAAGTTTAAGCAGGTATTGCGACAAACTAGACTCGCAAATCAATATTAACATAGTTCAGAAACAAGCAGCCATTCATACAGTCACAATACTAAGCAAAGTTCTTGGGGATACAGTTTTTGTCAATCGGGGGGGAAATAACGAACATCAGGGGGAACCTGAGCAATCTTTTCCTTGAGGGTCTCAAGGCGGATGCTCAGTAAAACCGAGTCAAAAGCTCGAGTAAAAAGGAATTTCACAAATAATACGTTCATAGTTGGATGGTCCTGGAGGCACTGCAGCATTTCGTACGGAATAAATACCTCATTTCAGCCGTAAAACGTCCACCACTCAGCCCTCCCTCATACCTCTATATCTCCATGAGGGGCAGTTGCCATACTCAGCATGCTTAGCAGGCGGGGTTGGCGAGCACATTACCGGATGTTGATTCACGGAAAGACGCTGCCCATCTTCCTTATCCAGAATATGGCCAGAAGGGATGCCAAGGGATACCCTTGGCATATTCTTTCTGCATCCACGGGCAAGAGAGGAATCGCAGCATTCTATCAATCTTTTTGTGGGTCTTTCCGCTTTGCTGCCACGCGTTCTTGGTACGTCCTCAACCCTCCCCTCCGGAACTTGTATACTATAGGAACTTTCAAAACTCATTTAAAATTGGAACTTTTACATAAACAAAAATCACAACAAGCAAACAAAGCCAGACTTTCTTTTTTTCAATGAATCGATGACTTCGTACCACATGCATACCACATGCGTAGCAAGCTGAGCAGATACCCCCAGTCATTCTTCCTTTTCTTATTATATTCCTTGCAGTCAGCTGTCAGGCTGACGGCTGATACTGATATATGTATATTTATTTTATGTCCACTGTTATTTTTTAATTTTAATTTGACGTTATACAGGGTGAATTTTTGAGACGGGACAGTAAGGGCAGGTATCTTAACCGTTATAGTTACAGAAAAACGTTTTTAGAAGACTATCCAAAATTTTTTAAGATATTCTGAACTGCATTTACAGATTTTGGAAAAAATGTATAGTCAGCAAGAAAATGGTCATTTTACACAAAAACTTTTTTTGATGCCAATCGATCCTCTTTCTTATTAGTATCAAAAATCTTTACTGGACCGACTGAGGTTTGAGTACTAGAAATGTTAGAAATTGTGAAAAACTTTTTCCATACATTTCGGTAAAAGAGTCAAACTTCTAAATTAGCCAAACTTTTTGTTACGAGGGTATAAGGTATTTTGTATGGATGTACATATGTATTTCTGATAAAACATTCTTGTTGTTTTTTATGTCACCCAACAGGAACAGTCTGAAAATCAGCGTTGCTCCGCCCTACGCCTAGGGTGGAGCAACATCACAGCTAAGACTGTTCCTTTTTGGTTCGCAGCAGAGCAGACAGTGGCACTTGTAGAACATAATATATGTTAGGTAGGTTCTTAATGTAGTTTAATTTTATTGTGTTTTTCCTGTAATTGTTCCTATCTTTTTTCTTCTTCTTTTGTTTTCTAAATGTATCAAAAACTAGCTGACCCATGCCCACTTTGTTGGTAAACATTTTTACTTGTGATAAATTGTCTTTCAGGAGTTCCAACCCGAGATAGTTAACTTATAAAACTTTTTGTTTTTCTCAAGTACCCATCAGAGATAATTTTTGATCAGAATAGATTATGACACGGTCGCAGTTCCACAATTATGTCTTATTATCTCTTTAATCATTTGTTTAAATTATATGCAGTAAAAGAGAAAAGAATTTTGTTTTAAACACATGAGACGATTAATTTACTTATTTTGATAAGAATTCATAATTTTCGATAATATGACCAAAAAACATCACCTAACGATTTAAATTATTTATTAAATTTAAAAAACTACTATTTGTTACTTTACTATAAAAGGTAGACATAGGCTGTCGCTGACTTATTTGTAGGCATTATCAAGCCCTTAAACTTTCTATAGAATTCAAACATATACCTCTCATCATTAAGGCAGCGATTGTATGAAACGTTTTCGTTCAACCGTTTTTTCTCCGACTGACTATGCAAATCCAACTACCACGAAAAATATTTTAATTTTTCGGGTTAATTTTTAGTCTATGACATTAAAAAATACTGTGACTCTCTATTAATAAAATAAATTTCAAAATCAGTTTAGTAGGTCCAGAGATTACCCCCTACAACGTCACAAACTCAAAAAATTTACCTCTTTATAAAATAGTAATATATGTGTATATGGTTTTCTGTCTGTGCTGTTTTAATGAATTAAATAAATAATATATTAATTCATCCATTCATTCATCTACTGCCGGTACCCCACGGCCACTATTACTACGTAGTGTAGATATACAACCTTGTAACTCTTTGTATTTAGGGTTTTGCTAATCGCACTAAAGATCCCTAATTATTTATTAACGGGTCCGTTATAACTCGATCAAGTTTCTCCGCCCAGAAATATTAATTAGACCCTAAATAAATTTCGGGTAAAGCTGTAAAAGTGGCCTATTCTCTAAATTAAGTTTACCTTTACATAAATATAGCGTCAAGTAATTACCGATATTAGAATATACGGCCATTTTCGACGCCTGGGACCCTAATAAACTTTAAATTTGGAAACATTTGGCCCTACGTTTAGAGGTCCAGATGTTTGGCTGTGGGGCAAGTGACGTACTGTTTTTATCGAACGAGTGAGCTAAGCGAACGCGGTTCTTAGAAGCAGCAAAGTCGATTTTCAGTCGGAGGATAATTCTTGAACGGACGACCCGATTTTGATTAAATATTAAAACCTATGGAGATAACATCAATGCAAACCCATTTTCGCGAGATGGTGAACACAGCGTCATCTGTGTCTCAACGGCTGCACTGCATCCCATACACCCCTTATTTTCCGATATCACATTACCTAAGAGACCAATCTAATTAGATTCATAATACGTAGTTCGGACAGCCGCCACTCGATAGCGCTGCTCCGGGGCTACTTAAGTGAGATTAAGTGAGAACACGGCAGATCTGTTTTTCTTCTGCGACTGTCAACTGAATCAGAATACCAATAAACCAATTTTATTTTTGTTATAAATGGCTGTTTTCTCTTCCTGGTTTTAACACGGGGGATTTTTCATATATGGGGTAATTTTTTAGATACAGAGTTTTATATGTTTTTTTTTGTCTGTGGATCTTGAAAGTATCATCCTACTATAAAGACATTCATAACATTATGAGATAACATCAAAAGAACCCTATTGTTGTGAGAGATTTTTGATAAATGGGGTAGTTTTTCAAATAAAGGGGTTTCATAGGTTTTTTTTTATTTGAGGATAACTCCTAAGAGGGCGATATTATTTTGATGAAATTTAAAACAAAGCGAAATAACATCAGCACAAATTGATTTAACATGAGGATAACTTAAAGTGATTTTTAGTAAATAAAATGCATTGGTCACGGTTTTCAGATTGAAAGTCGTTTTTGTATTAATGTACCTTATAATATGATATAAACATATTATATTATAAATTTTCATTTAATAATCTGCTTTACATAGTACAAGCTCAGCTTTTTTGAGACTAGATGATGCTGTGTGTAGTGTCCAGAATTCATCATCATCATCATCATCGACGAATTCAATTATGTGCTTTATTCAATTTAAATGTGTTTTGTTCTTATTTTGTAAACTGACTATTCTAAGTAGCGTTTTGCTCTATTGAATAAACACTTTATTGACTTTGTATTTGACATCATCATCGGCGTATATAATATAAGTCCACTGCTGGTTATAGGCCCCCAATCTGCGTCTATTCACCCTGTCTTCAGCTTGCCGCATCCAGCGTCTGCCAGCGACCGTTCGCAAATCATCACTTTATCTAGCTGGTTGGCATTATACAATAGTCGTTGGGTCTCCTCTCAAGAACATTCCAGCACGGCCGCGCCGCCCCTATGTGCGAAGTGTGTGGCGTTCACAGGCGCCAAGGCAATAGGCGCCTGCGCCTGATGAAATGCCAGCGCCCATTATTGAAATTATTTTTATTGTGTTACAAAAATAATGTTTCTAACATATTCATAGTTGAATATCGATGAATAGATGCACCCAAGACACCCGACAACATAAGAGGCGGTTTAGAGATCTCGCACACAGGCGCTGCCAGGAGTCGGGTCGGCGCGGCACTGCGGTCCAGCATTACATAACATCTATCTACGAGTATATAATATATATATAACAAAGTCGAGTTAGGTACAACACTTATAACTCGACAACGGCAAGACCGATTTTAAATATCAATTTTTTTGGATCTGTCATGGCCACAGACCACATACATACGCTGCGGCAAGTCATACAGAAGAACAAAGAGTATAACTTGCCGCTAAGTCTCGCATTTGTGGACTATGAGAAACCCTTCAATTCAATCGAGACATGGGCGGTGCTTGAGTCTCTCCAACGATGCCGTATTGACCTATCGGTGTTGTACATCGAAATGATAAAGTGTTTGTATAAAAATGCCACTATGTCAGTCCGAGTACAAGAACAGAGCTCGAAGGCCCTAAAAAGAGGCGTAAGACAGGGAGACGTAATCTCTCCGAAACTGTTTACGACCACTTTGGAAGATGCCTTCAAGCTCCTGGAATGGAATGGACCGGGCATCAATATTAACGGCGAAAACATCACTCACCGTCCGTTTGCCGACGATATTGTGGTCATGGCAAAGTCGATGGAAAACTCAGCACGATATTCGAAGGCCTCAATCGAGTCTCCCACCGGGTAGGGCATAAAATGAACATGTACGTCAAATTATGTCGAATATCATTTATAAAAAATGTTGTCTATAAAAAAACAACACATTTTAATTGAAGAAAGTTCAGCATTGAATATGTTTGCTTAGATGACACGCGATTCAGGAACATAATATATTTCATGGAAACAATTCATCATTCATCATCACTACAGCCGTAAGATATCCACTGCTGGACATAGGCCTCCCTCATTGACTTAGAGATCCAAGTGCATGAGGGGTAGTTGCCATACTCACCACGCTTGGCAGGCGGGTTGGTGAGCGCAGTTCGGGATACGCTGCTACCCATCTTCCGGAGATATCCCTTAGCAGATTCTTACTGCATCCACGGGCAGGAGAGGAGGGGTGACATTTTACTGCCGGCACCCCATGGCATGGAAACACTTAGCGTTGACTTATTCATACATTTACTTGGTCGTAGGTTGCAACACGAAAGTCATCGATATACATTTAAATATCCACCATTTGTCTTCCAAGGCATCGAAAGCAGGACCCTTACAGAACACAGTCCTCACGTCCCGTTCTCAGACACGTCCGCTCACAGCTTACAGCCGTCAAGTTTCAAACTAGGGTTACCAGCTGCACTTCAATATGTTTGGATTTCCACGCGCCCGAAACAATACTAGTACAGTTATTAATTTTAATTAGAAGGGAAATTCCACGTAAATCGAAGGTGCTTCCAACTTGAGCTGTTAACAGTTGGACAATGGCTTCGGTTGATGTATTTGTGTGATATTTGGGACGTGTTGGTGATTGGGTTGGCTTGTTCAGTTCTACGCACAGTTGATAGAATTAGTTACTAGAGCCGGATGATGTAATACGTTATACGCGCCTTTCAAAAATAACGGTCTGTTTATTTATGTTTGAAATTTTGAACTTCGTACAATTTAACTTGTTAAACTTTCGCGATTTGTTAACATCTTATTAGTTTTTAAAATACAGGATTTTACCGCGTACCTTTTTTAATTATTCTTACAAATTGGCGCCAAAAATCCGCCATTTTCTTTTTTGAATACCAAAGGACACTTGGGTTTTTGTGACAAATCTAATAATACCTTAATTGTTGAAATCCATCCAGCCGTTTGGAAGATACGTCGGACTAAAGAAATTTACAAACAAACAAGAAAACAGAAACAAACAGACAAGATACAATGGTAAAAAAGGTGCACAAAAGCGCTGCCACTACGAGCTCATCATCATCAACATAATCAGCCGTAGGACGTCCACTACTATATTTTTATAGACATAATGCCTCCCTTATGGAACTAAAGATTATGAGGGGTTATTGCCATAATTACCACGCTTGGCAAGCGGGTTGGCGAGCGTAGGACATAGGTTAATACACGAAAAGACGCTACTGCCCATCTTCTGGAGGTATCCCTTAGCAGATTCTTACTGCATCCACGGGTAAGAGAGGAGAGGCAAAATTCTACTGCCGGCACCCTCCGGCACTACAAGCTCATTACACATTAAACTCGCAATCGCATTACTGCTGGCATTGCCCTTATTGCACCGACTGAGCCACAGATGCAAACCAAAACCTGCAACATAATTAGGTTATAGCATTCCGGATGTTCTAAAGATTAACCTTTGTAACGGAAGTCAAAGATCTCTCGCGTACTCTCAAAGCTCACTGTATCTACCATGAGTTGTCACTGTTAGATCGCCTGCCGTTAGTACAGCAGTGATAAAACCTTATTATGAAGAATTAAAAAATGGCCGCCAACATGGCCAGCCAAATAACATAAGAATTTATAAACTTGACACTGGCGGAATTGTGTAAAACCAAACACAAAAAGCCATAAAATAAAAAGACAAGACAAACCTTATTATGACATCTGTCAGATTTGTAACTCATGGTACCAAATTCTAAGCAGTGTTGTCCATGAGTTGTCACTGTTAGATCGCCTGCCGTTATTACAGTAGTAATATGATTTGAACAGCCATGACCCGGAAGGGAAAATGGCCGCCAACATGGCCAGCCAACAACATAAGAATTTATAAACTTGACACTGGCGGAATTGTGTAAAACCAAACACAAAAAGCCATAATATAAAAAGACAAGACAAGACAGTAGTAATACGTTACTATGACATCTGTCAGATTTGTAATTCATAGTACCAAATTCTAAGCAAATGAAGCCTACAGTCGCTGTAGTATTATAGTTTATTGCGTATTTTAGTGCCAAACTATCCGCTAGAGGCGCTGTACAAGTTTTATACATTTTTTTAAACTACAGTCGCTAGCGAGTAGATTGTGAAAGCTTATGGTAGAACTACATGGGTAGGTACAGAGAGATATTTCGCTTTGTCTGTTGGGAAACAAAATATGCAGGGTACTTGTTAGTTCGCTTTCGTAACTAGGGACTTACGCACTTACTTTATTTTCGTATTACTTAAAGGTTTACTTACTTTCATCATAACCATCATCATCTCAGCCTTAGAAATGAAATGTTTAGTTACTTTATCCAAAGACTAAAGCAGCATAAAATAGTTACATATGAAATAACTTAAAGATAAACAGTGCGCCGTGTTAGCCGTGGGGTGCCGGCTGTAAAATGTCGTCTCTCCTCTCTGGTTATCATCCCTTAGCAGGCTCTTACTGCATCCACGGGCAAGAGGAAGGGCAACAATCTTCTGCCGGAACCTCACGGCAAGTCCATAACGAACCTTTCTTATTCCTGAAACTACTTAATGAAAATAATAAATTATTAAGTCTCTGTCGGTTATTTATCCACTGTGCCGCGGAGGACGAAATAACGAGAAACAGAACGTTCTCTCCGGCCGAGATACGAGATAATCTCGTTGCATTAAAGACGGGAAGGACTAATCGAGTTCGTCGAACGCTGTCGCGCGCCCGTTGCTGGCTAATTGTATAATTTGTATGCAATTTTATAAGTTATGAATTATTCTGACTAGGATTTTTCCCGGAATACATTGATGATCTAGTATCTCTATTTTATTTCTATATTTGAATTATATGACTTAATTGCTATTATTTTCAGTTAATACTGTCCCACTGCTGGGCAAAGGCCTACCATTCCTCCTTCCACTCCTCGCGACTTAACGCAGTTACAGGCCAAGATGGTAAATAAGCGCCAAGCTCCCGCCATATCGTTCTCGGCCTTCCACGTCGCCTCCAATGTGACTTGCATGACTATTTAAACAATTGGATGAATTAGAAGGGTTGGGAAACCTTTTGTGACAAAAAATTACAATATTTTAATGTGACAAAAAATTACAATATTTTAAATTTCGAGCCCATGCTGCACTGGTTTTTTTTCACATTTCAAGAGGATACTGACTTTGACATAATGACAAGAACGACAAAATGAAAACAGTGTTACCTATTATGCCAAAAAAATACAATCATTTAAAATTATATTCATCGAGTTATTACTAACCTGGTTTAAATTGCCTTGACTAGACTTGCCCCCGTGACGTAGCCAAAGTTAAAGTCAATAAGTGTTTATTCAATAGAGCATAACGCTACTTTACATAAGAAGAACAAGACACATTTAAATTGAATAAAGCACATAATTAAATTCGTTTGCTTCAGATAACTTCTTTTTCAAGTGAGGGAAAGAAGCGAATAAGAAACCTCACTCTTTCACTTCTATTCATTGTTACAATTTCTGTCTTAGTATTATGCATAATTTAATTTTCTTAAGGATATTGGATACTTTGGATATTCTAAAATTATATTATTTCTTATCGTGGTTGAACCGAGCAACACTCGGCCAAGGGTCAGTTTCATTCATATAATCATCTATGGAATAATAAGCTTTTTCTAGGAGATTTTGTTTTACAAAAAGCTTAAACCTATGAATCGATAGTTCAGTCGCCTCAGATGGAAACTTATTATAGAAGCGCACACAGTTTCCCATAAATGATTTATTTGCTTTCTGGAGTCTAAATTTAGGGATGTTCAATTTTTTTTATTTCTTGTATTTATGCTATGCAGATCACATCTCTTGATAAAATTGTTTCTAATTTTGTGTGCCATATAGTAAGATTTTATAAATATATTGCGATAAACAGTTAAAATGTTGATTTTCTTGAATAGTTCTCTAAGTGAATCGCGTGATTTAATTCTGTAAATAGCACGTATCATCCTTTTTTGAAGGACAAAGGTTGTTTGTATATCGGCCGCCTTAGCAAAACCTTACCTTTTCCAAAGCAGGATACCATATGACATCACACTATGGAAGTAGTTAAAATAAACCAGTCTAGCTGGCTTCGTCAGTAATAGATCTTATTGTTCTGACTGCATAAGCTGCTGAACTAAGCCTACCAGCAAGTTCATCAATTTGCAGTACCTATCCATTAAAGGGTAGAATCTATGTGTTCCCCGCCCAACATTATGTTCGTAAGTGACTTTACTCAGCTAAATCAGTCCTACCCACTCGCATACAACGACGACAGTGCCGTTGCAGACCCGCGATATACCCCTCCGTGCGTGGCCTAGCGCGCGCAAACGGGAGCCTTCCTCGAGGCGGGCCGACTAAGGCACAGCAAACGACGGTGTTTGTGGATCTCGATGGCAAGGACTATTGCTGACTATATACATGTGTGGACACCGTTTAATTGTTCCAAATAATTGCAATATTTAAATATGAATACAACGAGATACTACTGCACTGGTATATATTCCAAGAGACACTATACCGACTATGGTATGATGAGAGAACGGCCAAAGAAAACCATTTTATCATGTAATAATCCCCCGTGACGTAAAAAAGTTACGTAAATACGTGACGTAAATACGTGACGTAAGTGAGTTTATACCTGATTCGGTCCCAGTGCCCTATTAACCCACGCGCACATAACGACAGTGGCGTTGGAGACACCCATTATCCCCCTTCGTACGTGGTCTAGCACGCGCAGACGGGAGATAGCCTTTCTCGAGGCGGGCCGACTAAAACCGCTTAATTGTGCGAAAAAATACAATTTAAAATGACATTAATTGAGCTAATACTGCTATTACGCCGTTTCTTTAAGTAACTTTATTCCTGATTAGACCCCAGTGCCCTATCAACCCACGCGCACACAGCGACGACAGAGGCGTTGCAGACCCGCGATATCTCCCTCCGTGTGTGCATGCGCAGACGGGAGGCAGTTTTCTTCGGGGCGGGCCGACTACGGCGCAGCAAACGACGGTGTAGGTGGATCTCGATAGCGAGGACTATAGCTGAAAAATTGTGGACTTTTGATTTAACACTCGCACCTTCAGGAGATATTTGAATTTTGCCAAAAATCTGGACAAATTATTTTGAATCGTAACGTCGTTGGTATTTCAATACTTAATGGTCTTAGGCGGTAACCGATCCCATTGATTACGGATTTTTTTTTATTATTACGTTAATCAAAAATTAGTTTCAGATTTGGCCACGCGTTCTTCGAAAATAATGTGTAGCGTGATGCGTGAATTTACTCTAATGCACAGTCGCACCTTTAGGAGAAGTGACCCTAATTCAAATGTTAAAAATAATGTTTTAATTTCTGAAACTATTTTTTTATTAACGTATTATAAAATGTTGACATTCTGAAATAAATCGGATCGGTTACCGCCTAAGACAATAATTGAAATACCCGTGGGTATTTTATATGCTAGGAGATAAACGAGTCCAATAATTGGACTCGTTAATACGGAGTTTAAAACATATTAGAAAGCAGAAGAACCTACCTTAAATCTAGCCCAGCTTATACTCGTAGTGGGCAACGGTCTCAATCTTCATCATCATCATCATAGCCGTATGACTGCTGTCCACGTACACTGCTGGATATAGGCCTCCCTCATTGATCTCCTAGATCAGAGGGGTTGTTGCCAAACACGCCACGCTTGGTAGGTCGGTTGGCGAGCGCAGTTCGGGATGTTGATACACGGAAAGATGCTACTGCTCATATGCCGAAGATATCCCTTAGCATTAGGCCATTAATTTAACACTCTGCTGCCGGCATCCCTCGGCAAAAATAATGTTATCCGAGGATAGAAGTCTAAATAATAATCTATTTACTCACCAGCTAAAGTGTATCCAATCCCAAGCAAGCAAAACGCTCCTCGCAGCATTCTTAATGACACAGGTTCCAAGCCTTTGGTGGTCTCGGTTGGGGCCTGAAGAGAGAATACTGTATAGAGACAATGGATTGGCTGACAGCTCGGCCTGAGCAGCCGTGGTGGCATGCCTTTATTTGGTATCATGGTTTAAGACATTTATTCTCAAAAAGACTTACATATACATATGTATGTCACTTACATAAGAAACAATATTATGTTAATTTTACAGTAGGTCGTTCTAATAGGTATGTTAAGTACTAAGGCATTAAAATAGAAGTTAAGTAATTAATATTCAGAATAATACATCAGTCTTATACTTCAATGTTTAAGTAAAATATATTTTCCTAGGTTTATATGACTCACACAAGCTGGGCCTTCCCTCCCAGTAAGAAGTGACCATCAGATTATACAACAATTTGTGATAAAGCCAGCATTTGTCAGCATAATTAATTATAATTAGGTGAATAGAAGCAATCCAATTTGTAAATAGAGAATTAGAGAGGCTCAGTAAATTCTTAACTTTTAACAAAAACACCAACTTTAATGACTATGAAGATGATGGTGAGAAAAAAGTTATAAGGTATTACGTATAAATATCTTTCAATGCCCGTGAAATTTTTAACATTGAAGAGTTTGGATGGCCGTAATTAGTCTTCTTCATCAGTTCCACTTTACAAAACAGTATACCACAGTACCACTTTCAATGACGTTCTGTGTATCTACCATGAGTTGTCACTGTTAGATCGCCTGCCGCTACAACAGTAGTAGTACTAGTACGTTAGTATGACATCTACCACTGTAAAAATTTATCAAATATTTGTTGACAACTATTATTATGTTTTTATGAGTTTAAATTGCAATTTATTACTATTATTTTTTTTTAAATTTGCTGACATGTTTTGTAATGTATATTTATTGTTTTATAATTTCTCTGTGTCTTTTTATGTTTCTATCCTAGACATTTTCGATTTTTGATTTTATTGTTATGTTAAATATTATATTAATGTAGACTTCCGCATGCAAAGTATCTTTGTTTTTGGAAATAAATGAAATGAAATAAAAATGAAATCTGTGAGATTTGTAACTCATGCTACCAAATTCTAAGCAAATGTAGCTCAAACTACATTCGCTGTAGCATAGTTTACCGCGTATTTTAGTACCAAACTATAGAGGCGCTGTACTAGTTTTCATACATTTTTTTAACTACAGCCGCTAGCGAGTTTAGATAGTGAAAACTCATGGTAAACCTACTGAAGAAACATATCATTTGATGATCTGGACTGGACCATAGCTCAGTTCATAGATGGAGGATATGGAAAGGAGAAAAGGACAATCTAAAGAATAATTGCATTACACAATTTAGTCGTGCCGTGCAGTGACGGAAGTAGAATTTTACCCCTACTCTCATACTCATGGATGCAGTAAGAGCCTGCTATGGGATTACTGTGGAAAATGGGCAGCAGCGTCTTTCCGTGTATCAACATCCCGTATTGCGCTCGCCAACCCGCCTGCCAAGAGTGGTGAGTATAGGGGCCAAAATAGGTTAAATAAAGAAAAATGTACCTGCGACGGAGAAGCATTAGCCTCTCCCATGATTTCGCTGGCCTGCCTATTGTCGCTCTCCGTTACGGGTTCAGATCTCCTAGCAGCTTCTGGAAGGTTCTTGTACTCGTCAGTCGTCATCTTCGCTAGGATGCCGGCTTCGAAGAGTGTCATCACGCTGTGGACATTAATTTCAATGAACCTGATGATGATTTTTTTTATGGATGGTCAGCTATCGTGGGGTCCGCAATTAGCAATCCGTCAATCCGTGAATTAACTTTGTAATGAATAAACAACGACACCTGTTAGCAGTAATATTCCTTCACTATAAAGGAACTTCACTAAAAAATACCTGTTAGCTAAATCAAAATTGAGGTTTGATAGCGATAATTACGAGATTTGCGCCTGTTGCAAACCTCCTGCTACCACAGCGCTGGTCTTCCGTAGTGTTAAATGTGCACATCAGTCGCGCACAGTCGCTCATTGCAAGTACACGTGCTGATCTATCGTTCGTTCGATCGGTACCCTGTCGGCAGCGCAGTGCGCGTTGTTGCGTACTAAGCGTTTATTTGTGATTGTTTACGAATCATAGTGCGAATATTGAACGATAATGAATAGGTTTGCAATTTTAAATAACCAATCGGAGGGTGAGGGAGAGGAAGATATGTACATCGATGACGACATATATAATAGAGGTGAGAAGACAAGTAGCTCGGAGAATATTACGCAGAATTGCAATTCGGTAATAATGGCGGACGTACACTTAGAAAGGCCCAAAAAAAGAATAAGGGAGTTAAATGAGGATGAGATTTGGACGACGGTTGTGAGAAACGCTAAAATGTATGATCAAGGCCAAATACAAGATAGTGTAGCTACAAAAACCACAGAGTATAAAATTGAAGTGAGTATTACTTGCACAGAAAAACTTCCAAAACAATTCGGACTTTCGAAATTGATGAAAGCAGAGAACATTTCTAAAATTATGAAAATTAAGTACATAAACGCACATAAGGTACTTATACATTTTTCTGACGAAACTAGTGCCGATAATTTAATGCTCTGCAAGCGATTTAATGAGAATGGCTTTAAATGTCAGAGAACAATGGAAATGACTCAATCGTACGGAGTAATAAGAGATGTCGATTTAGAGCTGAATGAAGAAGAAATTTTACAAGGTCTCAATAGCGAAACTCCTATCCTGGGCGTAAAACGACTAAAGCGCAAAAACACTCACGATGGCAACTGGGAGATGAGTGAGTCTATAAGGATTTGCTTCAAAGGATCGTCTTTACCTCCATTTATTTATGTATACGATACAAGAGTGGCCGTGGGGACTTATGCTTTCCCAGTGACACAATGTTCCCGGTGTTGGCGTTTCGGGCATTCCATAAGATTATGCCCTTCTTTGAAAGTAATTTGTCCCAAATGTTCAAAACCTCATTCAAACTGCGAAACATTAAACTTTAGATGTAACAATTGTACCGGGAAACATATGGCAATGACAAAAATCTGTCCTGTGTATCTGAAGGAAAAGAAAATACGGGAGCTTATGGCTGAATTTAACTGCACATATAAGAAGGCTATTACCCTATATGTCCCGCCGTCGCCTCAACCAATAGATCTTTCAAAAGATCCACCTCTACCAGTTTTATCAGAGGACCTCTCAAATGAACACAGGAAAGACGACACCCAACAAGATCTGACCACAGATAAGGATAGCACTCTTTCATATGCAAACATAGTGAAAGAAAAACAGAGAAAAATTAAAAAGATGTTTAAGGCTGAGAAGCGAAGAATTAGGCAAACATCTGCGAAGGAACGCGAGGATGACATAGAATTTGAATATACATCGGACATAAGTGAAGAATATAGCAGAGAAAAAGAGCAACCACTGAATGAAAATAGGAAAAACAATGAGAAACAGATGTCATGGATGCTGCTGTTTAAGAAACTAAAAGATAAAATATTTGAAAAGGGAAAATGGGAAGATAAAATCAAGAGTTGTGGAAGCATAATTTTGGAAGCGCTATTATCGTTTTTCTGGCAATTTATAGCTGATAAGCCTTGTTGCGAATTCATAAACCAATTATGGATCACAACATCTCAAAATCTCTCGTAAATGTGCTTCAGTGGAATGCTCAAAGCATCCGCCCTAAAGAGACGGAGCTAGAAGTTCTTTTAAATCAAGAGAAAATTCATATAGCCATCATAAGTGAGACTTGGTTGGATCCCGGTAGCCGGTTTAAAATTACTGGCTATAATATTTTTAGACAGGACAGAGCTGATGGCTATGGAGGTGTGGCTATCCTGACTCATAGTTCGATAAAAGCGCAAGAATTTCAAGTTGACCTGTCCAATCATCATATTGAAATATTACATGTTAAAATTATGAATTGTGACCACTTAGAAAACGTGTACTCTCTTTATTGTCCACCGTCTGTTAATACTACTACCAGGGATTGGGATGAAATATTCACTCTCGCTAGTCTAAGAACTCTCATTGCTGGAGACCTAAATGGTCATCATACGAATTGGTCCACAAAGACGGATGCAAGAGGTGACAAAATTCTAGACTGTACCTTGGACAATTGCTTTATTCCGCTAAATGATGGCACGCATACAAGAGTTAAATTAGTCAACGGTATAGTTCAAAAGTCGTCACCTGACCTATCGTTAGCGTCGATAGATATAGCCTTGAGTCTCGATTGGCAGGTCTTGAATGAAAACCTTGGTAGTGATCATTTAATGATTAAAATAAGTACCAGCATCAACACACATAACAGATTCCGTAAGAGTAAGCGCAACTTTAAAAAGGCAGATTGGGTCAAGTATCGATCAGGCATTGAGAGAGAGCTTGTGGACTTTATATTGCCAAATCACCATCAATTGGCCTATGATGCATTTATTGGATTAATTAATAAGGCTGCAGAGGATTCGATTCCAGTTATTAAAATATGTGAAAACCCTCTTCGTCTCCAAAAATTCAAGCCTAGACCATATTGGAATCAGGAAATTTCTAAAGCTGTCGCAGAAAGGAGACGGGCCCTCGCAATCTTCAGGAGAAACCCGACATCTGATAATTATGAAAGTTTACGAAGCAAAATCAGTACTGCTCAAAGACTAATCCGTAGTGGTAAATGTAAAGCGTGGCAAGGTTTTTGCAGCGAAATTGACAGTGTGACTTCTTCAAAGGTAATGTGGGCCAAGATGAGGTGGATGAAAGGTTCAAAGTCGATGAGGAGCAGTTTAAGCCGTGAGACTGCTGAATTACTACTAAGCAGTCTAGCGCCGGACTTTGCAGACCCTCCCTGTCCCGAATTTTCGAGTAAGAATGTTCATTTATCCTTACCAGTTTCAGTTGAAGAACTTGATAACACCATCAAACATTCAGATTCAGCTCCGGGTATAGATGATATATCGTATTCCATGATTAGGAACCTACCAGATTCAGCTAAATTTATTCTAGTAACATTGTTTAATGCCTTTTTAATATCTGGTTTCGTACCGAGTCAATGGAAGCAAGTCAAGATAGTTCCTATCCCGAAACCAAATGTTAATAATAGCTCGAGTTCTAATGTTAGACCAATTGCATTGTTATCGTGTCCATGCAAGATTTTTCATACCATAATGACGCGTAGACTGGAATGGTTTTTGGAAAAAAACTATTGCTTCTCCAACGAAACAGTTGGGTTTAGAAGATCCAAGTCATGTATGGACAATTTGACGAGACTGGTTTCTCGCATACAAAACGGATTAAGTAAGAAGTACGTAACAGTAGGCTGCTTCATTGATATCGACAATGCGTATAATAAAATTAATCTGATAAGCCTTCTTAAAGCGTTGGACGATCTTGGAGTGGGGGATACAATTTGTAAATACCTATGGGAATTTTTACACTTGCGTCATCTTAACCTTGAGTTACCTAATAACGATACTATAAGTAGGATAACCGGAACCGGTATAGCGCAAGGAGACCCTATGTCCCCACTATTGTTCAACGCTGCTACCAGTATTATTTGTAAAAACATATGTAACGTCTATACATCTCAATACGCTGACGATTTTGCACTCTATGCTAGCAGTAGAATCATAACAGATGCAGTGACTGCTACCCAAGATGCTTTAATAGTATTTGACCGCATAGTATCTGAATTAGGCTTAAATATTTCATTTAAAAAAACCAAAGTTTGTGTTTTTACAAGGGGACATTCTAGAAACCCTAATATATGTAATGTTAATTTAAATATAAATGATGAACGTATACAACAAGTAGACAATGTTAAATATTTAGGAATGTGGCTTGACAAAAATCTAAAATGGGGAAAACACATAAATGAAACGCGGGAGAAAATACTTAAAATTCTTAAAATTTTTAAAATATTAGCGGGGTCGAAATGGGGAATTCATCAAAAGCATCTAAGGCAACTTTACATTGCAATAATAAGAAGTAGATTAGACTATGGGTCATTTTTATATGAAACTGGAACAAAAAGTAATCTTAGCAAACTAGACAAAGTGCAGAATCAAGCGTTGAGAGTGATAGGAGGTTTTATAAAAAGTTCTCCCATTCACGTTATGGAGAGTGAAGTGTGTATCCAACCGTTGTTTGTCCGTAGAAAATACCTAGCGGCTAAATTCTGGCTACGATCTAAGTCTATTTTAAATAATACTACCATTCAAGTTCTGGATGAATTAAGTTATTTGTGTGAAGGCGCGTATTGGAGAAGAAAGAAATTACCTTTACTTATCGAAGTACACCGAAAATACCGTAATCTCGCGATCAATTCTCAGCCCAAGCCATTGATGTTTTCGTTTGATACTTGGATAAGTTATTATAATATAGCTAACCATATTAAAACAACCGTTGAAGGAATAACAAGTGCAAAGAGGAATTTTCAGTTAAGCAAATTACACAATTTATGTCTTAATCAGATTAGCGATAAATATAGTTCATATTATAAAATTTATACAGATGGATCAAAGGATGACATCGGTTGTGGGTCTACTTTTGTAGATCCACAGATAGATATGTATGCTAGATTCACTATAGATTCCGATATATGTATTATGCATTGCGAGCTTATCGCTATTTCCGAAGCGTTATCGTATGTTTCATCAGTCAATTGTAGTAAGTTTGTCATCCTGTCTGATTGTAAAAGTGCCCTTTTACATTTGGCTCGGTTATCTTCGAGCATTCGAGGACTTCCGATAGCCTACACCATTCTTGATTCGATTTATAAGATTTGCGCAATGAATAAAGAAATAATTATCCAATGGATACCCTCTCACGTTGGAATCACGGGCAACGAGGTGGCCGACCAAGCAGCACGGCAAGCGATAAGGGACGGTATTGCGTACAAATGTCTACCTACACATAGCGAGTTGTTGTTCATACCCAAAGCAAGTTGTAGACAAATATGGCATGAGTATTTTGATGAGCGTTCGCTTACTAAGGGGATCTGGTACAAAACAATACAGAGCCGACCTCCTCGTTATCCGTGGTTTGGCGATCACATAGAAATAAATAGGAAAGATGTTGTTACATTGTTAAGACTTCGATCTGGACACATTCCGTCAAACAAGTTTTAATTTTTAATGGGACTATCAGATACACCTAACTGCGTGGAGTGTGACAGAGAAGAAAATGTTCATCATGTATTGATGGAATGTGTTCGGAACGAGGCCTTGCGGCAAAATATGTCTTTTACGTTTAGTAGCAACATAGGTGTGTGCAACTGTGTACTGGCATCACCATTATCTGAGGAGGCTAAAATGCTAATCAATCTTTATCTTTTTGTTATTTAAGTGTATTTTTCTATATTCTTGTGTTTTACATGTGTTTAGTTTAACGGGAGTGGCATAGTCACTGTGTGACTAAACTCCTTTAAAATAAATAAAGATTAAAAAAAAAAAAAAAAATGTGCACATACATTTTTCAAGATAGAATAGCAATCATCATGATTTCCACTGCTGGACATTTAGGTCTCCCACATGTATTTGGTTGTGTTTCTATTGAGGGGGTTGTTGCCATGCTCGCCATGCCTGGCAGGCGTGCAGTATAGGGTTTTGAAGACACGAGAAGACGCTGCCGCGCTGTTGCCCATCTTTCCTATCCCTTAGCAGATTCACTGAATCCACATACAAGAGAGGAGGGGCAAGATTCTAATGCCTGCACTTCACGGCTACTAAGATTGAAAAATAATTGAGCTGTCACGGGCACCTGGCACATGTAAAACATTTTCACCACAGTCGCCGCTATCGCCACAGTCACTACAGTAGCCCCAGTTGCCATAGTCACCACAGTCAACATGATGGGTACGAGACACGAAAGGCAGTCACCCTAGTATTAACTCGCACATCTCCAAGCGTCAACTTCCACCGGTTTTACCCCCCCGCAAAAGATGTTTAACATCAACAATTTTATAAAATAAAAAAAATTGAAGTAACCCCCGTCACTTTCAAAGAAGGAACTTCCGAGACTAGGTCTAGGAAGTTCCTTTATTTGTAATGTGTACTCGCAGTTTTGCAATCAACACATCATGCCCCTTCATTTGATCCCAAACTCGGGTATATTTGGAAACATTCGATTATCCATCCCCTCTTTCACCCCCCATATCTTGTAAACTTCTGAACCAATTTTGATAAAACATGTTCAAGAACTACCGCCGGAAAACCTGCTTTTAAATAAAAAAACCTGTCTGCAAATCGGTCTACTCGTTTAAGAGCTAAGGTGCCACAGACACACACACACATAGCAGTCAAAGTTATAACACCCCTATTTTTTTGTCGGGGTTTAAAAATAATACATAACTTACACATTATTGAATGTCTCAAGATAGGGACAGCCGATCTGCAGCGCGATGGCCGAGTACCTCGTGTATAGTTTCTCACTCAAGTGGAAGTTATGCGATCCTGGAACACGTCAATAGCATGAGCTTGTCTTATAGATACTATTGCGGAACATTTGCTTCGAAATATCGATAAAGCTTTTATATGCACTATTTACGGGTTATCGAGTCTTTTTGAGTTTCCCGATATTTCGAAGCAGTTTCACACGACATAGTCACGGAAAAACTAAGTCAAAAAGACTCAAATCATGATTTGAGTCTTTTTGAGTTTCCCGATATTTCGACGCAGTTTCACACGACATAGTCACGGAAAAACTAAGTCAAAAAGACTCAAATCATGGTTTACCAGCGGGATATTTATATCCCGTAAATATTGCAATAATGTTAACAACCATGATAGTTTCAAAAGTTATTTATCGATAAAGTCGTATGCACGAACGAACAAAGCATGAACACAAACAATGTAGACCACACCATACTCAGAACATTTCAATGAAATCAAAAACCTTATCAAAAATTTACGCGAATGAAAATTTATGAAATTTACGAAATTTATTTTAAATACTACCGTAATCGTAAATTTTCGATAAGGTTTGTCATTTCCTACAATTAATGTTTTCATTAAAAAGTAAAAACTTCAAATACCTATAGTCATTTTTAAACTTCCGCGGTCACAAAACATGAGCCAAGTCCAAGTCTACTCGGCGGGTGAATGAATCAAAGTGTGCAGATACAGTTAGTGTAGTGTGCTGTGCCAGTATGAACCGGCCTAAATCTCATATTTCTAATTATGAAGACCAGGTAAGGGTAGTCTGAAAAGACGCATTCGCTTTGCTGTGGTCAACTCCAGCACGCCAGTCTTCCCGCGACCACGACCAGGTAATAAGGGCTAATTACGCGATAAATATCCGTTAATCCAAAAAAGTAAATTCAAATATAGTTCCCTCGAACCTTATAGATGGCGTTAGCGTTCTTATACATCGTAGAAAACACATTTTGACAATGACAGAACTATGAATCAACAACAAACTTACTATCTCTGCTTGCCAGCTCCATGTGTTAGATTTAGTAGAAAACACATTTTTTCTTTTACAGAAAACGGCCCATTGGACCGCCATGAACATTTTTGACGACTAGTGTTTGATGTTCCATAATGGTACGCACGTGCGAACAAGGTGTTTGATGGACGTGTTCACCATGTGTTTGTTCGTTCGTGCTTACTATTATTTGTTATTACATACCAAACTATACCATCACGTATGTAAAACGTAAAAAATGCACTTAATACAAAACGGTTTACCTTCACCGTGCTGAAAATGAGGTTTTAAAAGGTTCGTGGAAATGCTATTTTCATTTACATAAATGGTTGAGTTTTTAAACTTAAAACTAAACGTAAAGATAAATTTATGTGTTTTTAGTATTTTTTTCAAGCGGAACCACTACAAGCTTTGTCTTTTCAGCCGAAAAAGTCCACTACTGAACACAGGTCTCCCTTATGGATCTCCATGAGGGGTAGTTGCCATACGGTGAGTATGGCAACTTTCGTCGAGCTGCTTCAACTACGCTTGACAGGCAGGTTGGCGAGCGCTGTACGAAATGTCAATGAATGTGAATGATACACGGAAAGACGCTGCTGCCCATCTTCCGGATGTATCTTTTAGCAGGCTCTTACTGCATCCATGGGTATGAGAGGAGGGGTAACACTCTACTGCCAGCACCCCACGGCCATATATACATATATAATTTGATTAATTTAGGGAAGGAATATCGCGAAACCTCGCCTTATTGTAAGGTCTTGTTCAGTATTCAGTTGTTTAATGCTTTCCATTGTTAATTCACAGGTTTTTATAAACCCATCGCAGGCACTAGCCTCTCACAACTGGTTAGAAATATAAAATTGTAAGCATCAGTGTGTACCTAGCATAAATAACCTGTTGAGTGAGAGGAAATAAATAAATATTCATGCATTTATTTATTGTAAACATAGGTCTTAAATATAGTTAAATAGTACAGAATGGAACCCTGATGGGCACTGCCATATAAATGTAGGTATAAGAAGGTAGGCATCATGCAAGATAATGTCAGTAAAAGGATACAATATTATTGAATTAGAAAATTAATCATAAAAAGATATAGCATTAATTTTGCAATTAAAAATTTGTCATAAAAATAATGATGTACGTCTGATTTACAAGAAATATAAATTGGAGTTATTCATCACATTATAAAAAGTTCTTAAACGAAACGGTGTTTCTTCAAAGAGTGCGTGGAGGTGGTGGCTCCACGCACTCTTTGAAGAAACACCCTAATTACGCTGAAAATTAAACTCACTGACTCATCAGTCCCCAAAATTTCATGATGAGTCAGGGAGTATCAGTTTTATACCATTTGTAATGCATGGTTTGTGTACATAATTACCAAATCTCTCAGTATCGTAGTACAGAGTCTCTCTGCCGCCGAGCACGGCGACCCTCTTCTTGGACAGCACCAGTCTCACGCCAACCTCCACGTTGCGCACCCGCTGTACCTTCTGCCGAAGCATCAGCTTAGCGAGGCGGCCGTATACCCCTGTGCCGTTCTAGTAGGGAGAGGATAAATAACAGTCATTAAGAATTAGATGATTTACAAGCTTTTATTTAGTTTCATCTGTCCAGATGTCTGTCCGTTATCAAAACTTGCAAGTAGGATTTGATCCACTTCCCGGTTAACGATTAAGCTTAAATTTTGCATGCATTTGTAAACCTGTATGCATGTGAAATGATATGGAGCTGATCT
Source organism: Pasiphila rectangulata (assembly GCA_963082625.1). NCBI lineage: Eukaryota > Metazoa > Arthropoda > Insecta > Lepidoptera > Geometridae > Pasiphila > Pasiphila rectangulata. The sequence continues at coordinate 20,933,554 of OY720240.1, read as the reverse complement.
GATGATGGAACTGGAAGGTGGCCATAGGAACTCGGTAGTTAAACGACACAGCTCCATCGAGTTTGGACTCGTTTGATTCGTTTTGACGAGTACTTTGGTGCTTAATGGTAACCAAGGTCTGATGATGGAGATGGAATCAGTAATTTAGCGATTTTGAATTTTTAGTTCTTGTTAATAACAAGTAATAAAATCTTGTTTTCAAAAAGTTTTTTTTAAACTCGACTGGCTAAGCTAGTCTTTTTTACTGGCCTTACTCTCAAATACTTGATACTGATTTGGCTTGGCACACTGGATGTTGCGTACAAGTTAAATTGACACCATTTGGAGGAGGCAGTTACGTTTTCTTACCTCTAGAATAGCTAAGGAGGAACTATGGCTTTCAACTACAAGGTCGTAGCCATGATCCCTCATAGCTTCCTCCAAAGCCGGCAGGGTTCCTATTGGTTGTTCTCTCGCAGGTCTCGCTAGAAGACTGGTAAGGTTGGCTGAGTACATATCTCCGATGACGTAGGTAGCTCCGAGTGAGATGAGAACAGAGACGAGGCGGGCTTTGTGGGTGTTGGAAGGCTCTTTACTGGATGCTAAAAACAGCAAGAAAATTTACTTCTTGTATTTAGACATTTAAAAGGTGCTACATCGTGGTAGATTTAAATGTTCAGGTCACTTGCTTTCCTCCGTCGACCGAGACACGTTCTCGGCTTGCCCCTTGACGAGCTCACCGCCGCTAACTCGGAGGTGACATCAACCCGTCCTACACTAGCTGCTAGGCACACATTCAATAACCGGTCTCGCCGGAGAGGCCGAAGAATACACTCTTCCGTCTTAAGGCGCAGTTTTGCACCTGGACGTTAACCATCATTACATATAAAAATCTGGCAACAGTCCAAGCCGTGGTTCGAACCTAAGTGGTGCCCTTGAGCTAGTTGCCCCAACCTAACTTGTGCGGCTGGGCGCCTTCTGCGCTCGCCATAGTGTCCGGTAACGTTGTCATGGCCATCTGCGGTCAACAATGTCATTTCAAAAAAAAAAGTTTTTCGGAAATATAAAAATGCTACCAGGTGGATCAAACTTGTTATCCTGATAAATATATTTTTTTTTGCTAACCTATGTCGTCCTACTGCTGGGCAAAGGTCTCACTGAAATTCCTCCAAACATCTCGATCCTTCGCAGACATATTAATAAATAAAATAAAAATAAATAAATAAGGCTGGACAATTCATCCAAATGAATCATCATATGGGAAACAAAGATCACGTCTTTGTTTCTTATGGCATGCGAGAGAAACCTCTCATTCTCAACTACACTAATTTGTTTAATTTGTACATCAAGACACATCAAGGTGATATTACGTTCTGACGATAAGAACCCAATTTCGCATAACTATCATCTCTTTTGCGGGTAAAAACGATTGTCTGACTCTTTTGCAGTTAAGTTACTTGTTTTGAGTTCTTTTAAAGCCTCTTTTACTTGTGAACTTTCCTTACCACCAATTAAATAAGAGGTGACTTATTGATGCACCGAAAAACCTGTATAACAAAATGCTAAACTTAAAATAAGGTTAAAAAAGATAGGCTTACATTGCCTCAAGAACAGCGTCGTGGTGAACCAGCAGCAGGTGTTGAAGAGTCCGAGCTGATCCTTCTTGCTGCGCTGCCAGAGAGAGGGTGCTGCAATCACTATCCATAGAGCGGGACCGGTGATGAGGAGCGTGGCGCAAACTAGCGGCCAGACCTGGCAATTTGTATGTTTGATGAATCCATGACGGGGCATCAATGGGACTTGCACAGGACCGTGGGACAAACTTAGATGCTGGAAGGGTCTAATGATAGCGAAAGTCTCGCTGAGCTTGGCTGGAAAGTGCGTGAGAACGGCAACAGAATCGGCCAGTCAGGACAGAAAACTCTAGAGGTAATCCTAAATCATGTCCAACAAATCTATATGTTATTTAATGAATTAGCTGTGTGCGTGAGGAAGGCGCCAGTCGGTCAACGTCAAGTAAAAGAACTCAACCCTCAAGTCTTTGTGACGACACCGATAAAGAAATCTGGGTGCCTACTCTAGAAAACGATTGCAATATCTGATGATAGCATCAGAATGTCATTCTTTAAGTAATGGCCAGAGGAATTAGTTTAGTTTGATTTCGATTTATCGCAATTTGCATTCCAGATTCTACTCTTGAAAACGACATCTTCATAAAGCTGTGGGTCTACCCTCAGCTTTCTAAAGATGTCCTTTGCCATGTCTTATAAATCTTAATGATTTTAACGTTAAGTTGTATTGGCCGTGTGGTATGTACCCCCGACTTTCAATCCGAAGGTCGTGGGTTCAATGTATGTGCACACTTAACACGTGATTTAACGGTGAAGAAAATATTGTGAGTAAAGAAGTATTGGCTTGTTCTTTCCTCTGACTAATAGCTGACTAAGCTGAAAGGATGTCCCAGGCACTGCAGCGTACGATACATCATGATTACCAGCTGACGATGTATAAATATATAAATGATACAAAAGCCTTACTTTTCAACGTTAGCTCACCTCCCATCGGAAAGGTCTGATGATAGCCAAGGTTTCGCTCAGCTTAGCCGGAGCGTGCGTCAGGAAAGCCCCAGAGTCGGCCAGGGTTAGGAATGAGAACTCAACCGCTTGGAGCCGCTCCCAAGTCATTGTGACGTCACCGATGAAGAAATCAGCTTTCTGGTGAGATTACAATTACAATAAGCCGTAAGTGTCCCACTGCTCGGCAAATGCCTCCCCCTCATCTCTCCATGCATCTCGATCCGCCGTCAATTCGACCCATGCGTTATTATCAGCTGTGGGGTACCGGAATGCGGTGGGGTACCGGCAGTAGAATGTTACCCCTCCTACACAATTTAAAACAAAATTTACCAAACTTTCTGTATTTGATCACTGTACATTTAAACTTGTTCTTTGCCTTAATTATTCTGCTTGCACTATGGTTACTTTGGTACCTTACTCACTCACTCACTGTCCTGAAAATATAATTGAATAATCCCATAAAGCGTTCGGCCAACATGCCGCCTAATAATACCTGCGTCTTATTGGCTGTTTTTTCCTCTGACCAATAGCTAACTAAGCTGAGAGGATGGTATAGGTGCTGGGAAAGCCTAATCCATCTAACAATTCCCAGGCACTGCAGCGTCCCGTACAGCATGATTACCAGTTGCTGACGATGTATAAATCATCTGTAAGAGATGCAAAAGCGATACTTACAAAAATAATATTCAATCATAAATCTGGTTTCGTTATAGTATTAGTAATGCTTTGCTTAGTTTGGCACTAGAGATGGTGTTGTGTATAGTCCAGCGTTAACTTAAAGGCAACTTTTTATCCGGGTACAACGCGTGCGAAGTTGCAGGCAGAAGCTAGTGGCTTCTAGTAAGTAAGGCCTTTTGCATCTATTGTAGATGATTTATACAGCGTTAGCAACTGGCAATCATGTTGTACGGAACGCTGCCGTGCCTGGGACATTGTTAGATAGATTAGGCTTTCCCAGCACCTACATATATCATTCTCTCAGATAAGTCGGCTGTTATTAATAGGAAATAACATGTCAATACGTCTGAAGCTAAGCCGCGGGTTTCCTCACGATGTTTCCTTCACCCTTAAAGCACGTGTTAAGTGTGCAGATACATTTTTCAAGAAAGAAAAATCCATTGGTGCACGGCCGTATCGAACATACGACCTCGGGTTGAAAGTCGGGGGTACATATCAGACGGCCAACATGGCTTAATTCTTCTGTAAAATGTCAACTGTAATATAAATAAAAAATATAAATAATTTAAAATTGGATTCTAACTCTGAAAACATTGTATTGCCATTAAACGTTTGCTTGTTTAAACTCACCCGCTTCCATATAAGCCCTAGGGTTCCCTTGAAAGTTCCGTTGCCAGAAATGCTGGATCCCTGGCTCCGGTCAGGTGGGTCGTAATATCTGTACCTGGAAACGACTAGCTATTATTATATTTTGGCCTTGGGGAGCCGGCAGTAGAATATTGCCCTTCTTTTGTTGATGTGCGGAAAGACGCTGCGTCCTATATTTCGGAGGTATGGATGCTTTCTACCCTATTGATGCACATGGGTCCGTAAAAACTTTCGAATTTAAATTATGATTAGAATTTAACTGCTTATTTTAAGGAAATATAGAAATAGCGGACTAATAATAAACTTTAATAATAAATAATGCTAGACAATTCACACAGCATCTTCTAGCCCCAAGCTCAGCAGAGCTTGTGTTATGGGTATGATGATAGATGACTGATATACTTAAATAAATTATACTACATAGAATTTGTTTTTATTATATAAAGAAAAAAAATCCAGAACACCCTGAACAAATATCTCCAGATCGTACAGATTTTTGCCCCGAGGCTCTTGCGCGGCAGGCGGACCTTCGCCCGCTGCGTCGCAGAGGTCGTCAACACTTTCTTGTGTTATTTACCTGAAGTTCAGTTTGTGGGCCATCAATGAGAGGAGCTTATCGTCGCGGCCCCCCGTCACTTTGATCGAGTCGTTATTAAACCGGACAAAGTGCCACGGTGGTGCCTGAAAAAAAGGTAATTAAATTTTTTATGAAATTTTTCAAAATAGGGGTGTTATAATAATAATAATCATTGATTTAAGACCACAGATTCATAATAATATTATTAATAATTACTTATAACTAGTGTTAGTAACGCTTATAAATCTAAACAATCTACTGTGACACCTGGCATGACATCGGCTTCAACACAGCCATCCAGTGCCTCATGAGGTTCGAGCACATATTTTATGTGTATTTCTATATATTTTCAATTTGATCAGAGTCGGCATTCTTCCGCAGTAACGAACACGGTTTTCATTCTGTGGATCTTTGACGTTGATTTTTCAAAAACTGTTCTTTCATCATTCTTTTTTTGGTATGCTGTTTTTTGGGACCGTATAAAATAGCACCATGTTGAGTTCCTTTTGTTTGCGCATGTTAAATTTACACGATTTTACGTGACGCGTATTCATTTTTTCATCCTTTCAGCTTTATTCTGCGAAATACGTTGTTGTCCAGTTCGTAATCAAGCTACAAGAATGCGTTTGTTTTGCAGCTGAACGGTGGAATTCTGTTCATTTATGGGCCTTGGGGAAAATAGGGACTGTTAAATTTTATTTTACGTTTACTCGTCCAGCAGCCGTAAAGCGTAGCTCATAAAATAAACAAAGAAACATGTTTAATGATTTCAACCGTAGACAGTCCACTGCTGGACAAAGGCCTCTCTCATTGATCTTCAAGTACCGATAATGAGGGGTTGTTGCCATTCTCACCACGCTTTGGTAGGCGGGTTCGCGAACGCAGTACGGAATGTTGATGGCACGGAAAGACGCTGCTGCCCATCTTCCGAAGGTATTTCTTGGCAGATTCTTCCTGCATCCACGGGCAAGAGAGGAGAGGCAACTTTGTACTAACGGCACCCCACGGCTTATAAAAACAACAAGTTGCCGTCACGGGACGCCTGCCAGATGTAACATTTTCACCACAGTCGCCATAGTCGACACAGTCGCCACCGCCGCTACAGAAGACCCAGTTGCCATATTCACCACAGTCGCTACAGTCACCACAGTAGCCCCAATCGCCACTGTCGCCCCAGTCGCCACTGTCGCCCCAGTCGCCACTGTCGCCCCAGTCGCCACTGTCACCCCAGTCGCCACTGTCGCCCCAGTCGCCACTGTCGCCCCAGTCGCCACTGTCGCCCCAGTCGCCACTGTCGCCCCAGTCGCCAAAGTCTTACGGCTGAAATTATAAGATAAATCTGAGGAACTCCACTGACATGTAGAACAGGAACCTCGAAAACCCGTCCTTTGAAGTCGCTGTACACCTGGCTGGCAGAGGGCAGCACCGGCGACTTGTACAAACTGCCCGCCCACCAGTTGACCAGCGTGAGGTGGTGGCGAAGGTCTGGCGTTGCTTGGTTGTAGTAGATGCGGAATCTGATGGCGTATAGTCATAATCAGACACAGCATTATCTAGCGCTAAACTAAGCAAAGCTTGTCCTCGGACCGATAGTAGGTCACATATTATTGGTACTGACACTTATAATAACATCAAATTAATTAATAAATTGCCGTGGGGTGCCGGCAGTAGAATGTTACCCCTCCTCTCCTCCACCCGTGGATGCAGTAAGAGCCTGCTAAGGGACACCTCCGAAAGATGGGCAGCAGCGTCTATCCGTGTATCAACATCCCATACTGCGCTCACCAACCCGCCTGCCAAGCGTGGTGAGTATGGCAAACTACCCCTCATGGAGATCCATGAGGGAGGCCTGTTGTCATCAGTGGACGTTTTATGGCTGAAATGATGATGATGAATTAAATTAAAATTATTATAATAAAACGCAAACTATTAAAATCATTATACAAGGTATATCATTATATGCGTTCTACGCCAGAGGGTGGGGGGTTCAGACCCCATTGGTGATTAGTTTTGGGGGGGATATAATTAAAAAATCCTATTTTCAGTTTCCCATACAAAAAGTTTAAATTTCATAGTGCCTAAAAAACGTGACAGCCCTGTCCGGGCAATCTAGTAGGTATAGGTAGGTATTTATCTTCGCAGGTAAATTTCCGCTATGGCGGGAGATTACTCGACGATTTATTTAGTAAATGCGTAAGTAATAATAAGATGTGTGTATAACCTAAACCTAGGTAGTATTAGGAAAGTTTTAAGTACCTCATATTTTCTCGCTTGTCAGATGTCTAGACGGCTTCTTTATTTCGATTTCGTAGGTATTCTTAGAAGGTACACAATCACAGACAAGTAATTCACTCACTTCTAGCACTTAGGTAGGTACATTTACACAAGGTAAAGATTTTATTGAATAAAATGACGTAGGTTCCTACAGGTAAAGCTATAAGGCTAAAGTAGTTATTTTAGGCGTAGGTATTTAAAAAGTTCATAAACCAACAAGTCTTATTTACATACGTAGGCTTTGTGTAGCCGCTAGGACAGTTTCCCGGCTTGGCACACGATGTCCTGGAAACCGCTCTGTGTACATCCTACCATCCTAGCTATGGCATAAAGCCGCACCATTTCAGTCCACTGTTCACTTGTGTACGACATTGTCACAGCACAGATAAGTTACACAGTTAGTTTACATTTTACCGCAAATCGGCACACATATTCGCGATGTTATGTCGAAATCACGACATTGCACACGACCTGCAAGCACTGCTGCCGCCACGGGACTTGCGATGACACGCGCGAGGCAAGCCGCTAGACGGGGCGCCCGCACCCCGCGCCCCGCTTGTCCTCGTTTGTGTCTATTTTATTGGTTTAAAGAGTACCTTAAAAATGGCATAAAATCATAAAACTATTTTTATTGATATTAACCTTATTCCGATCGCTACATGGTTCAAAGCTCAATAAAATAAACAGTGATAAGAAATGAATATTTAGTATGTCCACTCAGCCAGAGATGGCGTTATTGCCAAATATTTTTTTATAGTCTCCATTCCCAGGAAATAAGATTACTAATACAATGGCTGTTTTTCTTGATTGCTTGACTATCCACAACACAAAGCCACTCGACAATAGATGGCGTTTTTGCCAAATATTTTTTTATAGTCTCTATTCCCAGAAAATAAGATTACTAATACAATGGCTGATTTTCTTGATTGCTTGACTATCCACAACACAAAGCCACTCGACAAGAGATGGCGCTATTGCTATCGATTTTTGTTATAGCCTCTATCAACGAGACATAAGATCGATAATACAATGGCTGTTTTATCGATTGCCCAGAAAACATACTTCCTTAGTGATGTACAAATACGAGACGAATGTATCGATATCGATCATTACCTACTGATGAATAACGAAATAGGTACGTCAGGTTATTTGTGGTGGTCGAAATAAAAAGCTTGCCTTTTCTTTTATTCTTTAATGACAATGAATGAAAATTTATTGTCCTTGAAATAGGACATACTTGTTAATTATCTGTCTTTTGTAAGTTTTACGTTTAATTTTAATAAATGATGGATACGCACATTTATGTATGTATTTATTATTTAATGACAATGAATGAAAATTTATTGTCCTTGAAATAGGACATACTTGTTAATTATCTGTCTTTTCGTAAGTTTTACGTTTAATTTTAATAAATGATGGATACGCACATTTATGTATCGTTCTGTTATGGCTTTTATCAAATCACTGACATGGTTTGATGCGGGAAACTGTCCGACTTGATATTACGTAATATTTTCAGCCGCCGTGGGGTGCCGGCAGTAGAATGATATCCCTCCTCTCATGCCCATGGATGCAGTAAGAGCCTGCTAAGGGATACCTCCGGAAGATGGGCAGCAGCGTCTATCCGTGTATCAACATCCCATACTGCGCTCACCAACCCGCCTGCCAAGCGTGGTGAGAATGGCAACTACCCCTCATGGAGATCCATGAGGGAGGCCTGTGTTCATCAGTGGACGTTTAATGACTAAAATGAATATTTTCATTATTATAAATTATTTTTTTATTACCCTTCCATACATCGAATAACAGCTTCTGCTACTTTGCATATTCTGATTATGTCATCAGATGGATAAACCAGTCCGCCCTTATCTTTGGCTACTATGAATTTGTGTAGCGAATTTATTTGTTTCGTAATAAGCGCGCCAGCACAGACGTCACAATTTAATTTCTTGATCAAAATGGCAATGTAACCTGCAATGTGTGCTATAGCTTGGGAACTGAATTCTGAAATGTTACTTAACAGCTCACCAATTTCTTGTTCTTCGGTATGGTCTTCTAACCAGTCTTCATTTCTCAAATCTAAACCAGTTGTCTTATTTATACGTTCAACAGCGGATGAACAATTAATAGGGCGAGTAATAATGGAGTGTAAGAGCAAAGCTACGGAGTTCTTGTAAATATTGTTTTTTTGTAACAACACCTGATTTTAAATTTTGTACTTGTCTAGTAACCAAATCATTCACCTGGAAAAAAATTAAGAGGTAAGTACGTAGTTTGATAATAAAATTAACGTACCGTTGTCTATGCATATGGTCACATTAGTGACGCCATATTCAGTCAAATAAATAAATTACGCTCACCTTAACATTAGTGTTTTTAAGATTAGTTATTTTCATTACTAATATTGAACTTTTCTTCTAAATTTTTTAAAATGTTTTCAAATTTTCTTTACTTTCTTTTTCACTTACTTTCGATTTTGTGTTTGTAGTCTCTTTATTTGCAATTTCTGTCTTTTAATTCTATTTTCATTCCATCGTAACTTCCTGTTTAGTTTTATTTTCCGATGAGTAGAAGCAGCTGAGCTGAAGTCTGCATTGCTATAAATTTTTGTTTTTTTCTGTGTGACATAGTTCGTTAAGTCTTCTGAATCAAGTTTCCGCTTATGTCTCTTTGGCGTTGAAGAATTTTCTGAACTCGGTGTTGCTGAGAGATTTTGTGCCTGTAGTTTTTAATACGTTTCATTAGATTTAGATTTACATACCTATTCGTTACATACATAGATAAAGGTAATGAAATAAAATAAGATGTCTTGAATACAAGTACCATAATTACCTGAAAACACAAAATTTTTAGAGTCGGTATAGCTGTGTTAACAATGTATTTGTTTCCACTTTTTTTTATTAGAAAATCTTGGTTCTTAAGGTGCTCTGAACAAATTGTGCTGATTTGTGAAGGAAACCAATTTTGTCTCCCAGTTGCATCGATCCATTTTTTTCTAATGTCTGGTGCCTTGGGAAAACTGAAACCAGAGAATACTTTCTTATACTTCTTGATAGTTTGTCTATAATTTTTACCTTGTACCCAGTGGTTGGGTATGAACCCAGGTCTAAAATACATCCAGATTAAATCATCACAAAAACAAAACAAAAATTAACGCCCTAAAACATACTTAAATGGTAATGTTTACAAAATCATAACCATTAAAGTCATCGATAGCACATTCGTGTTTATTACGGCACATCCCTAATTGAGTAGCGAAAATTGCGGTTTAAGAAAAACCGACCTTAAGTGTTATGTTTCATAGTCTATTTTTCTATTTCTATTTTCTACGATACTGAGGTCATCGTCCCGACAATTAGGGTAGTCACTGCGTAAAAATCAGCTGTTAATGTTGAAAGTTTCTTCAGAGTTTTTTCAGAGATACCAATCGAAATTCGAAAAGTCGTTGAACAAACGTTGTTCCCTGGGGGGGTCTAAATCCCTCCTTTTTCGCATAGTACACATATTATGATACAGTCTGTACATATAAGAATAAATATTAAATAAACATCATAAATTAATAGAATAAAAATTAAAATTAATTAAATTAATTATTTAATTCAACAACAATAATTCATTAAAATTATAAATTTATTGGGAAATCAGTCACTTTTTTAATTTAGCTTTAAAAGATTGCGAGTCACCCAGGTATTAAATGTTTTTAAATGACCCACCTAGATCGGTAGAATAATTAATTATTTATATGTTAACAGGTTAACCCGCCATTTGTGACTTACATGTCTGTGAGACCGGGTGGATGGAAAAAGTCGAATAATTTTCTAACCCGCTATTGATTTGCGTTGTGATTTCGAGTAGTTGCCTCATTGCACGTCCCCTACGATGGGTTCAAATCAAAACGGCGACGCGAGTTCACGTTTTAAAGTTTTTGTTACTGTTAGTACTGCATTCGTAGCGATTTATCGATGGTATCAACCAATATTTATTGCCCTTCAGGTGTAGTGAGGCTACAGTAAACTATAGGCTCATTGTGGACATTAGACTAACCGTCCAAAGACATGGATACCGTTTCACCTTCAATATATACTTTTTGTTTTTGTAAGGTGTCATCATAACTATCTTCTAACAGTTGTCCTCCTATTTGATGAGACGTGGGAGGTTCGACGGACGAAGGACGATCCGGGACGAAGCGCTGTGATCATTATCTAAATCAGTTTTTTCGCATGAGTTTCTGATGTAACAATTAATTTTTGTTCTTTAATAAGTCATATGATGACCGGTAGTGGACAATGAGCGCTTAATTGTTGCTACTGATTCGTTATTTGAAGTTGTGGGCTGTACAGTATGACTACTAGAAGCTGTTGTTGATGAACTTGTACTTGAAATTGAGCTAGAAGCCTCTGGTCCTGGACACATACTCATATGTCTACAAAGCCGCTCAGGGATACCTTGAAGCTCTTTCTTGCACTTCTTACATTGAGCTCATTTGCCCTTGTTACCAGTCTTGGCAATTACATTAAAATTGCTCCATACAGGATGCGCAGGTTTTGGCATGGCTGTTTCTTTTACGAACTCTGAAAACAAATATGCAAGAATTGTCAAGAACTAACTTATTCGTAGACGAGAACTCACTTGCAACGATCCCAACACCAGTAAATACATGTATCGCGGATGCCATGGACTATCAAATTTACTGACCCAGAAAACCCATAAACAGATTTTTACATAATTAACTATTGGGAAACCAAATTAGAGTCTAAAATGTAGTAGGAAGGACCTACATTAGCTTAACAAAACATAAAAGTAAAACTTACCATGTAGGGAAAATGGCAGAAACAGAAAATGGCAGAAGAAGGTATAACAGGCGGTAGTAATCTTCTTAGCTTGCACTAGCTCAAATTAGTTGACTTCAGGTCTCACGTAAATAATAAGTTGACAATATGAAAGAAATCGTAGGCACTAAAATATTACGTTTGATTTGAACAAAGTGACAAAAATATTAAAATCAAAAGTGTCAATTGGGACATTGTGTCCCAATATATTTTGTCCGAATCGTCAGCAACCCAAAAACAATAATGAGTCAAGGTTTGTCAAATCTTTCGATTGTCACGCTTGCGGGGATTCCCTTGAAAGTGAAAATTATTAACGCTAGGAGCTCCAGGAATCTCCATTTTTTTAATGCCTCGTAAAATAAACCTTATATGATATGAAGTTAGAGTTTGAATTTCAATAAAAAGCTAGTCGTACTGGTAAGTTAAAGTAGATTTCCCCAACTTTAAATGAGGTTGCCATTTTGGGAAACAATCTAAATTATTCTGAATTGTAGTTTTTCCCTCCGTGTTGCCAGGGTAAACATTAATCTCCAAATTTTTAGTTCAAAAGACAGGAAAAAATCAATTGATATATATCATGATATATATCCGCTGATATATATCGGCGAACCCTGGTACAGACAGTTCCTAAAGTTAAGATTGTAAATGTTTAAAAATCAAGAAAAATGTAACAGTGTAATTGTTTGATTATGTTAAATGTATTTTTTTGTGTACCAGTGTAACACCTATTTTTATTTTTTGTGTAATATATCGCTGTAGTATATTTAAAGGTTTGCTCTCTTTAATTGGTTTTAGAAAATAATGAGAAGTAATGTGTAAAATCATTTATTGTTAAAAATAACTTGTGAAAAGTTTAAAGAATTTTGTAGCCGATTGTACTTTGTGTCTGATAAAGTTATTGAGTACAACATTGTAAGCTTCATACACGAGTCATATCAACAGCGACCAAGTTTCTCCTTAGTATTGTTGTATCGTGTATGAGGTACTCTGAAACATTTTAAAGACATTGTAATGCATGTTAGATTTTACATTTTTGTTTTGTTAAAAAATAAATATATTTTTTTTTAAATGGGGAGGATTGATGTGGTGACCCGAGTGACACGAGTTTATTAAATAGTACGCGAGCAAACTGTGTTTGCCGCTGTGAGCATTTTTACAATTCTAATTAGTAATTTATTCAGAGAGCAACAGCGATCGTCAGTCACACTCCAGTCATACCCCTGGGATCACATGCATTTAGGGCATTAATTTAATATTGTAATTATAAATAATTATAAATAATATACTTGCAGATAGATACTGAAAAGTATAATTAAATATTTAAAAAAAACCTCAGGTGAAAATCCCGATGCGAGCGCGGCGTCACAAATGATGTAAGTCAAACTGACGTCACAAATGGCGGGTTAAGATCCTAACTGACTTATCGCCACTCCCATTCGGCAAAATAACCTGATAATTGATAATCTGTAAGGTATCATATGAAAGGTATTAATTTGCATAAATAATAAACAGTCTTTAGTTGCTTTAAAAGCTCTATAGTTTTCGACATATTTACAAAAACGTTGAAAAAAACCGTTCCCCCCTTATCTCCGAAGTTTGCAGAGATAAACCTCTGAAACTTTAATAGCTAATAGAAGTGTATGAACAGGAAAGTTAAAGCAAACTCTCTAATTTGCATAGTTTTTTAGAGAAGGGCGTCGAAGGGTTGTCTCAAAATTTTTTTTAAGTAACTAACTCATGTGGGGTATCAAATTAAAGGTTTTCATTTGCACATTAATAAATTTTTTAGTTTTGCTTTAAGTCGTATAGTTTTTGACTTAATTACAAAAACGTTAAAAAAAAATAACGTTCCCCCCTTATCTCTGAAGTTTACACCTAAAACCCCTGAAACTTTTATTACTAATAGGAATGTATGTAAAGATTATAGAAAAATTATAACGAACTTTCTAATTTGAAATAATCAAAAGTGTAAAAAATCTACATAAGTTCCACTATCAGACAAGAGATGGCGCTGTCAAGGTTCTCCAACAAATATAAACCGCCTTTACCTATCATTATATTATATTGTATTATGGCACGGAACCCTCGGTGCGCGAGTCTGACTCGCTCTTGCCCGGCTTTATTTTTAATCATAAAGAAGGACTTTGTCGCTTATGCGATTACGAGTTCCTTTGTGAGGAGAGGCGTCAAAGCTTTGTTCTAAGGAAGTTAATGTTTTTTAGAAGATAAAATAGTGGCATTTTTTCGTATAAAATAGTACAGCTAGCCCAAAAAATTAAAGAAAGTTGCTTTAGAAAGATGCTTTGACCTCATGCGAGCAGTTAAGGATTAAAATCACTTATTTGTAATACTTCCGAATTTCCAATCTAAAATGGGGTTAATTATCTTATCAATCCGTCAATATTTACCCAAACAGAAGGCAGTAAATTGTGTATTTTCCTTGGCACCCATGAAATATGTTTCAGCCAAGTCTCAATCGGCGTCCAGCCCAATCAAATTACAAGGTACGTGCCGGCCGGCGCAGCGGCGTCTTATTCTGGACCGCGACTACACTTATTATTTTGTAAAGGATTTAATTTTGATCACTTATCATCATCACAGCCGTAAGACATCCACAGCTGGAAATAGGCCTCCTTCGTTCCTTCCACGTGGCCAACCACGCCACGGCAGCCCACGTGCCAAAGACCACTTACATAACAACAAGCTGTGGCGTCCTATTATTAAAAAGACACATAGCCTATAAGACCACTTAGACTCTTAGACTATATAATTTTATGTTTCTTTGTAACCAGTTGAGTAAGTACACAATTTTATCTGAGCTTTCGCATAGGAACCTACCAAGAATAAGTTGCCCAGCTTCGCTACGGTCCAGGGGGCCAATTCTCATAAATCGTGATTTTACGTGATACCTTGTCTCATCTCACTTCTTAGTGTCTACTCCGAATTTGTCACATAACTTTAGATGTCTACTTTATTCACTTTACCAGTTAATGCATCCCGATCGGTATGCAATAGACATTGGCCTGTCGTGACGAAAATGCAGAGAGTTTGTTTCAATAGAGATTTAGTTTTTGTGGCATTTATCGATTTGTGAGTGTTTATCACTTGGAGCACGATCCACGAGAATTGCCTCCCAGCTATTGAACTTCCCGAGACTGGGGAGGGGGGAGGGTGGAGGGGATGTAATTTTTAGAACGACCCTAAGGCGATTCATGTTGGTGAACAATCCGCCACTGTTGCTTGTCCTGTCGCGGGGTGCTGAGTTCTTTTACGTCGCACAGAGAATTTGAGTGAAAAAGTTGGTAAAACTTTTTTATCATTATCATTTCAGCCGTAAAACGTCCACTACAGAACACAGGCCCTTATGGGTTTCTATGAGGGGTGAATGCTATTCTCACAACGCCATACTGCGCTCGCCAATCGGTAAAACTTTTTCATCATTATCATTTCAGCCGTAAAACGTCCACAACTGAACACAGGCCCTTATGGGTCTCTATCAGGTATACTGCGCTCGCCAACCCGCCTACTAAGCGTGGTGAGTATGGCAACAACCTCATGATCAATACTTGGATCTTCAAGTCCATAGTTCTCATGATCCGATTAGTGGGACTACGTGGTCTAAGAAAACGTCAGTTTCTATAGTCCGATTAGCTAATCGAACCAACTGGAAAAAAGTTCATGTGGTCCGATCGGTAGGATAAAGGCTGTAGGACCACGTGGCCAGAGGGCATCAGGGAGGCCTTTCTACAGCTGTGGACGTCTAACGGCAGTGTTGATAATTCTGATTATTATTCCGAGACTTATTAACCTTGTGAGAGTAAACCTGAGCTGAGTAGATACACAAAAGCTTTTATCCCAGTAATTTAATTATTCATGTACAAATTATGTACGAGTCATAATCCGATAATATGAACAATACCGTACGACTGCCGAGTATTGAACTGTTACTCATACCAATATCCCAATTATGGAATAATATTAAATGGTGAGCCGCGTTTTGGCTAAATGGTATTAAAGTAAATAAAGGCCTTTGCATCTATTATAGGTGATTTATACAGCGTCAGGAACCGGTAATCATGCTGTACGGGACGCTGCAGTGCCTGGCACATTGTTAGATGGATAAGGCTTGCCCAGCACCTATACCATTCTCTCAGCTTAGTCAGCTAATAGTCACAGGAAAGAACAGGTCAATGAAACCGTATTTAAATCCGTTGCGTGGTTTAGGGGAAGAAGAAAGCCAAACACATATACAGACAGACAGACGCGGGCAGAGACTTCAATTTATACAATGTATATATAGAGAAGAGATTGAAATACCGGTTGGTCTCAGCGCAATCGCATTAAATAGTCACATGTTCAATCAACCCATTCACTTTAGGTTTTCATCATCATCATTTTAGTCGTTTAACGTCCACTAGCTGCTGGTTTCCGACCAATAGTCCGAACCATGGCTTCGGCTGGTCTCCTTGGTCTACGTAAAATTATTTTTCAAGTGATGCCTGCACTGACATTTCTGTTTATTCGTATTATTTTTATGTGTTCTGTTGCGGTACTCAAAAGGTTCTGTCAGAATACCAGCGTTGCATCTTATAACTTAGGTTACGCATTTTCATTTCATTTCATTTTTAATTACATTTCATTTCATTTCACTACTGAACACAGGCCTCATGGATCTCAATGAGGGGTAGTTGCCACACTCACCGCGCTTGGCAGGCGGGTTGGCGTGCGCAGTACGGGATGTTAATATAATACACGGAAAGACGCTGCTGCCCATCCTCTGGAGGTATCCCTTTGCAGGCTCTTGCATCCACGGGCATGAGCCCCTCTCATTCTACCGAACATTCTACCGCAGGCACCCCACGGCCATTTATGTATGTATGTTATAGTGAACAATAATGTTGATTAATGGGTCGGCCATATTTATTTTTTGTCTGTTATTACTGATTGGACTTGATTTAATACTATCTGATGACGTCATGAATTAATTAATATCAGTAAAATTTTCCGCCGGTTGCAATAAATTTATGTTCATTCTCGATAATTGGAGGTATTGTACCTACTTTTACAAAGCAGAATTGTTTTAAATGGACCGTGTAATATTTTTTCATTTGCTTAAAACAAATAGCAAATTAATAATTATTATTTATATTGTGTTTGTGAAAATGAGAAATGTGAAATAAATTTTACGTTTTTCGACTTTGAAAAAGAAGGGTTTCAATACGTCTGTATATATTTTTTGGATCCGTACCCAAAGGGTAAAAAACGGTACCCTATTACTAAGACTCCGCTGTCCGTCTGTCTATCTGTCTGTCTGTCACCGGCTGTATCTCATGAACCGTGATAGCTAGACTAGAGTTGACATTTTTACAGAGCATGTATTCCTGTTGCCGCTGGAAAAACAAATACTAAAAACAGAATAAAATAGATATTTAAGGGGCCCTACAACAAACGTGATTGTACAACAGGTGGACGCTTAAAATATTCACAGAATATTTAGTTGTATATATATTTTAACAATAAATAATTAAATAAATTCAAAATAAATATTTAAAGGGGCTTCACATACAACAAACGTGATTTTAATGCCGGGCGATTTTTTTTTCAAATCTTTGTTACCTCCGAACTCCGTAGTTTATGAACCGATTTGGAAAATTCATATATAAATAAATAGGTACACCATCAATAAGGTCCCATTTTTACAAAACTCAGTTCTGAATATAGGATCTAGGTTTCGATGAAACTTCAAATATTTATGGTAAAAATAAGTAAGGCCTTTGCATTTACACTCGGGTGCAAAAAATTCGCACTTTTGCAACATTTTGACTTTGAGCTCAATTTTTAGGGTTACGTGGTCCGTAACCCTAAAAATTGATGAAACATGGTAAAAAGGAATGTTATCACTCTGTCTGTCTGAATGTCACATGTGGATATCTCGAGAACTACTAATGCTATCGACTTGAAATTTGGAACAGTTATAGATAACACTTTTTTACTAATATAGCATAATATGAAAATATTAAAAAATATTCTTATTATGATTGCAGGGGGGCGGATAAGGGATCTCAAAATGTTTAAGTGAAGTTACTAGGTTGTGTGGGGTATCATAAGAAAGGCGCATACGTATAAATTCGCATATTAATAATACTGCCATACTGCGCTCACCAACCCGCCTGCCAAGCGTGGTGAGTATGGTAACTACGTCTCATGGAGATCCATGAGGGAGGCCTGTATTCATCAGTCAGCGTCTTATGGCTGAAATGAATGAATAGTATCTACTGGTATGTTTGTTATCGCCTTATTTGACCGGCTTCGTGATATTTACGGAAATCCGACGTCAAATTAAAGTGGTCGATGTTGGGGACCGTATTATGAACTTAAAATGGAGTTGAGCAGGGCACTTGGCAAGATTTGGTGATGGTAGGTGGAGTAAGGCTTTGAGTAAGTGGTGGCCTCAGGGATTCAGAAGACCTCTCGGCAGACCACCTGCCAGATGTATGGACGATATATTTGCCGTAAGGCAAGACCTGGATGCAAAAGGCCCAGAGTAGAGCTTATTGGCGGTTAGTGAAGGAGGTTTATGTCCAGCAGTGGCTCACTACCAGCTGATAGTGATGATGATGATGAATAGTGTCTACTGGAGTCCCTCAAGGCATAGTTATAATTATACCCTTCATTTAAACTTGCGATTGGGTTTTTTTTCACTTAATAATGTTTGCTTAGGTACTTTTAAACCCAGTTCTGATAATGGGATACAAATAACAAGCACAGATACAGATAGATTGAAGTCGGTTAAAATAACCGACTTGTTGAAAAAATAAATAATTATTCACTAACCCACTTTGGTTAGTGAATAATTCTTGTTTCAACACCCTCGGATTGGTGATCACGGCAACGGGGACCCGCATAGCCTCCGCCATCGTGTGCCAAAACCTCGCTTCGTAAGGCCAGTAGTAGATGTACAGAATTTGGGGTGAATTGTTTTCAGATATCTTTCAAGCATCACCTCAGTGTACTACAAAGCCTGCTTGTCTTCTTCCCCAGTGTCTAGATAGAGGTCTGCTCACACTTTCCCGTGGGTTAGTTATGACGGCGCACTGTCTTAGCAATTATGTACCATAAAAGTATTTGTTCTCTTCTCTGAACAGCCAATTTAAACTACAGAAGTATAATGTGGCAGCATACTTCTTTAGTTTAAATTGGCGATAAACTCCCGTTAATCAGTTTTAAAATTTCTTCAGCTCTAAATAATTGATTGATAGCATATCAATATGATGTCTTCCGTTACTGACTGAGTGACTGACAGACAACGCACAGCCTAAGCCACTGGACCTAGAGACTTGATATTTGACACACTTACCTTGAGTATCCTAGAGTTGCACTAAGGAGGGATTTTTCGAAATTCCCATGGGAACGGGAACTACGCGGGTGAAACTGCTGGGTGCGGCTAGTATCTAATAATGGTTTGCTTCTTATTTTTGTTGTTTTATATTGTTTGTAAATTTTTGATTTTAATGTTTACGTGTATGTCTTGTGTGCCAAGAAATGTGTTTTCTTTCTTTCTTTCTTTATTTAACGTACTTACAAAATGTACTTACACACTTTCCCTCGGGTTAGTGATGACGGCGATCCGCATAGCCTCAGCCATCGTGTGCCGGAACCTCTCACTGACCGCTCCGTAAGGCCAGTAGAAGATGTACAGAATCGTGCGGTGGATTAGGTTGTTTTCTGTCATCTGTTTAAAGATTTATAAAACAATTCTTAAAAAATAAACAACAAAAGGTCGGCCTTTCTTTAAAAAAAAATCTGACAACGGGACAAAAAAAATAATGTACACGAAATTATGGGCCGTAGGGTACTGCAGTAGAATGTTACCCTTCATCTCATGCCCGTGGATGCAGTAAGAGCCTGCTAAAGGATACCTCCGGAAGATGGGCAGCAGCGACTTTCCGTGTATCAACATCCCGTACTGCGCTCGCCAACCCGCCTGTCAAGCGTGGCGAGTATGGCAACTACCCCTCATGTAGATCCATGAGGGACAAAGTCAATTAAAAACTCTAATCAAACCTAGAATATCACCAGGTACGTCCTCATACAAGCACTACAACTACTGGAACCCAGTAACAACACTCCGAAAACAAAAGGAGCAAATAATAACTGTTTAGAAACAAGAGCGTAACTTCTGAAGTCTGATTAAACTTGCTCAGCGAGAAACAGCTGACTTGGAATTTGATGTTGTTTAATTTGTCTTGCCGTGGGGTGCCGGCAGTAGAATGTTACCCCTCCTCTCATCCCCGGGGATGCAGTAAGAGCCTGCTAAGGGATAGCTTCGGAAGATGGGCAGCAGCGTCTTTCCGTGTATCAACATCCCGTACTGCGCTCACCAACCCGCCTGCCAAGCGTGGCGAGTATGGCAACTACCCCTCATGGAGATCCACGAGGGAGGCCTGTGTTCAGTAGTGGACATTTTACGGCTGAAATGATGATGTGATGAGCTAACCAGGTTGAAAAAGTCTCAAAGTTGAAGTTTTGTTGAATCAGGCCAAAAGCCGATGGAAGGATTGTGTGAAGATATGAAAGAGAAAGGAGTGAGTGACGAGATGCTGATTGAGAGACTGGTGTGGCTGGGAAAAACATGTCGTGCCGACCCTACATAGATTGGGGAGGGGGGCAGGGAGGTGACTTTTAGTTTGGAACACTTAGCTTGATCGCTGTGACAATTGTGTGAATTATCTTTTTCATATTAAATATCGGGAATGTTCTCGTACTTCTTTAATTGGTGGAGGCCCCAACTGTTTCGACCCTTATCGAGGCCCCCCTCAGGGTGATGACAGGACGAGGCCCTTTCCCTCTGCGAGCCGTCGTCAGGACGCGGAGGGACACACACTCGGCACAGTTGGTGCCTCCACCAATTTAACAAGTACGTGAAAATTCCCAATATTTTATATTTTACGAACTATTTGGCGACTTATTTGATTCCTTTTACCTCAATCAGCACATCCTCGCATTCTTGAGGCTCGCACAGGATCAGGCTGGTCCTCTCTTCGGATATATCCAGGGCTTTCTTTATGTATGAGTAGTACTAAAACCAAATTTTGTTGTTGACATTATTTCCAAAGCATTTCAAATTCAAATTAAAAAAATACTTTATTCAGTGCGGCCGCATGGACCTTATTGACGCGTCACAACTTACAAAATAAAATAAAACCGGGCAAGAGCGAGTTGGACTCGCGCACCGAGGGTTCCGTGCCATCATACAATATCATCATCATCATTACAGCCGTAAGATATCCACTGCTGGACATAGGCCTCCCTCATTGACTTAGAGATCCAAATGCATAAGGGGTTGTTGCCATACTCACCACGCTTGGCAGGCGGGTTGGTGAGCGCAGTTCGGGATGTTCTTGCACGGAAAGACGCTGCTGCCCATCTTCCGGAGATATCCCTTAGCAGATTCTTATTGCATCCACGGGCAGGAGAGGAGCAACATATAATATATGACAAAGGCGGTTTTATATTTGTAGGAGAACCTTGACAGCGCCATCTCTTGTCTGATAGCGGAACTTATGTAGATTTTTTACACTTTCGATGATTTCTAAAAAAGTATGCTATGTAGAGAGATTGTAATAAATTTCCTCTAATCTTTACATATATTTCTAATAGCAATAATAGTTTCAGAGGTTTATCTTCGCAAACTTCGGAGATAAGGGGGGGGGAACGGTCAATTTTTCAACATTTTTGTAAATAACTCAAAAACGATACGTCTTATAGAAAATCTAAAAACTGTTTATTAATGTGCAAATGAATACCTTTCATATGATACCCCACATTAATTATTTACTTTACAAAAATTTTGAAAACCCCCCTTCCACCCCCCTTGTCTAAAAAACTATGCTAATTAGAGAGTTCGCTATAATTTTCCTATAAAGTTTACATACACTTCTATTAGCTTTAAAAGTATCACGGGGTTATCTCTGCAAACTTCGGAGATAAGGGGGGGGGAACGGTCGTTTTTTCAACATTTTTGTAAATAACTCAAAAACGATACGTTTTAAACAAAAATTAAAAACTGTTTATTAATCTGCAAATGAATACCTTTCATATGATACCCCACACGGCCTAGTAACTTCACTTAAAATTTTTGAGATCCCCTATCCGCCCCCCTGCAATCAAAATAAGAATATTTTTTAACATTTTTAAATATGCTATATTAGTAAAAAAGTGTTGTCTTTTAGCATTTTAAATTTCAAGTCGATAGCATCAGTAGTTCTCGAGATATCCATGTGTGACAGACAGACAGACAGACAGACAGACAGACAGACAGAGTGATTCTATAAGGGTTCCTTTTTACCATTTTGGTCCGGAACCCTAACAACACAAATAAATAGAATAAAGCACATAATTGAATCGGTTCACTTCAGATGACACGCGAGTTAGGAAAAGAAGCGAACAGAAGAACCTAACTCCGTCGTTATGGTCATCATTTAACAATTTGATTTTGTCTTATGTTACGTTTGACGGAGATGGAGCAGATTCCGTCCCGTCCCAAAATTTAAAGGTGGGTCTCCGTTAGACGAGCACGAGTGGTTAGATGAGTCGAGCACGAACCAAACGCTCGAAGCGCGTTCGTTTGAGGCTTGTAAGTTGGTCCACACTTCACGAATTCTTGCTTGGCTCGAGCCCCGCTCGTACTCGGCTCCTCTAGCGTAGACCCTCCTTATGAAAATAAAGAATGTTCATTAAAGTCCCACAACAACTGACACAACAAGCCTAAGCTTCAAGGAAAATAACTGTGAATGATGAAGCCCTTTTATATAAATAATAAATAATGCTGGACATATGACACCCCACATGCCCTAGTAACACCACTTAACATTTTTAAACCTTTCCGCACTTTGAAATCGTAATAAATATTTTTTAACATTTTAATGTATGCAATATCAGTGAATATAAATCTAAAATAGTAACTTTCGTGACTAATATATAACATTCCTTATACACACACGTACATAAACATTCCCGCTAATTATTAAGAAAGTAATCTAATACCTTTGTGAATTTCGGGTCGATAGCATAAGTAGTTATCAAGATATCAGTCTGTCTCTGTGACAAAGTCCAAGGGTTCCTTTTTACCATTTTGGTTCAAAACCCTTAAAACTGGACAAGAAAAAACAAAAAGATAATAAACATAACAAGAGAACTTAGCGATGATAGACGCAGTGGTATATTAAGACAAATTGGAGACGCAAGTCCCAGAAATGTAGGATAAATGCCGAATGTCTATTGAACGTTATTAGTAAACCTCAGAAAGAACCGTTTCATTATTAGTACAAAATAACCGTATAAGAAAATGTGTACAATCAATAACATCTAACCCTAAGCCTCAGGTAAAGTTGGTGCAAACGAGCCACTATATAAAAATTATTCGTTAAAGAATAAAAAAAGGAGCATTATTTTCTTACCAACTAAGATACAAGTCTTATGAAATGTAGTCTAAATAAAATTAATTTTCCATTTATAATTATATTATCTACTCTATTTACCGAACAAAGAAAGAAAAGATCGAAAATGTTGGTAATCAGATTTTGAAACTCAAATCGAGCTAAGCAGGTTTCTTGACCACGCGCGATGCAGATGGAGTAAGCCACGGGACACCTGGCAGATGTGAAACATCGACATTATTTTGTAAAAGTAATATGCAGAAAAGAACAGATTACGATAGGAACTAAATATGACATAATGATAAAATAAAATATTACGATTTTTTCCAGAAAATGATGACTGTTTATTTTATAAAAAATCGGTTTTACGTGCGGCTATATGATGGTATATATATACAGTCTATAATGTTGTAGTACTGTACTGTATACTGTACTGTACTGTACTTTACTGTAATATACTGTACTTTACTGTTCTGTACTGTGGGTACTGTACTGTACAGTATTTTTTGTATTTAATGAAAATAAGCAGTCATAATTTTTTGGAAAAAAATTGTAATATTTTATTTTATCATATTGTCCCTATCGTAATCTGTTCTTTTCTGCATATTACTTTTACAAAATAATGTCGATGTTTCACATCTGCCAGGCGTCCCATGACAGCTTATAATTTATTTTCAAGTTAGGGCCATATTGGGGTGACCCAGGTTCAATGCAGCAACATGAAGTTGTATTATCAGCTATAGATCTGAAAAAAGGCCTTACTATTCGTTAGACATCAAGCTATGATCTTCTTTTTCTTCTTAGCCCGGAATCCCTCACTGCTGGAAATATGAGCCTCCCCTAGCTACCGCCAACCTCCTCTGCCCTGTACTTTTCGCATCCAGTGTAATCCCAGCAAAAATGTCGTAGAACCTGCCTTTTGTTTGACCACGACCTCTCTGGCTGGATCTTGGCCACACAGTTACAGCCTTAGTCCAGCGATAACACCGCGTCTGGCCAGGTTTACTGCCTAACTCCATTTTAGATTTATGATTATGTCTCCGACATGCGAACTTTTGTGTGACGTCACGCTATGATATTTATTTGGAAAGGCCGGCCAGCAATAAAATGGTTGCCCTGCAAGTGTTCCGTCTACTCCTTCCCTTATTGGACCATTCACCAAAATCAACAAATTGACATTTCCGTCAACAGATCAATAAGCTATTATAAACCGACACAATTTGTCTTACCTTTTCTCTGTTCTCGTTTGTCGTTATATCCAAGTTGATTGACTGTATGTTGTGCTTGCCTAGAAGACATAGCAGTTCATACGTGTCTTGTGACCTTAAAAAAGATTATTTGATTTGGTTATTAACATATATATTTTAGGTTCAAAGAACTTTATTCTCATAAGAACACAAATATTTCACTTAAAGTGAGATACATGAAATTACTTAATGTAAGTTTTAAAACTATTCTTTACAAAACCTCTGGTGCCTGGTGTTATGTATAACCGTTTTTAACTAGTAACTATATTTTAATTATAAAACTAAAAATTTACTTAAAAATGTGAACTAAACAAATAAATCTTAAACAATGCTAAAGTTCCTACATATATCTTGTAACACAACAGACGCAAGCCGACAATACGATAAAATCGTAAACCTTACGCGTCTGTACATTTAACATTTTTGCAAATATATAAGTGGGATACATTAAGAAAAGGTAATAAAACGTATTCAAACTATTTTTGATGTGTTTGTCTGTTTGTCGGTTTTGTTGTTTGTTCGTGAGCGTATCACGCAAAAACCACTTATTTGATTTAATATATATTAACTGAAAAATGTCAAGCATTATTCTAAATAACATTAAGTTTTTACATTATCAAAATTGACTTACAGAATCAAAAGTTATTTAGCTTTTAAGTTTAGTTTGAAATCTCATATTACTATACCGCCGCGAAGCCTGTACCTCGCGTCACTTCACGGGTTCAGGCGGGCGGTGTGTAGGTGTGGAAAACAACAAGATCCTTTCAACTGACGAAGACGAGTAGGTAGTGAGCCTGGTATTTCATACCGACTTCAAAAAAGGAGAAGATTTGATTAACTTGACAGTCGACTATTATATGTATCATCATCTCAGCCGTGGGATGTCCACTGCTGGACAAAGGCCTCCCTCATGGCCGAGTACTGATCATGAGAGGTTATTGCCATACTCACCACGCTTGGCAGGCGGGTTGGCGAGCGCAGTACGGGATGTTGATACACAGAAAGAAGCATCTTCCGGTGGTCTCTTACTGCATCCACGGGAATGAGAGGAGGGGTAACATTCTATTGCCGGCACCCCACGGCAAGTATATGTATAAATATTTTTTTAAACTTTATTACCTTAGAACTCCGTCTTTTACGAGTATAAACCGATTTGGTAAATTATTTTTGTGTTCGAATAGATACACTTTGAATTAGGTCCAATTTTTTTTCAAAACTCATTTCTGATGATGGGATCCATGAGAAAAAGAGGGAAATCCTCTATCCATGCAAAAATTCCAAGATCGCTATATGTAAATATACATTTTAGCATATTAAGCTCGAGGTCAAGGGCATTCAGAAATTTTGATTTGGTGAAGTGAAACTGAATATTTGTATTGTAGGCTAGTGGAGAGTACTTTCTTCTTTCTTATCTTTTAAAAGAAATTATTATAGATAAATTATATTTAACCCTAGAGCACTTTATTTTATTTTCGTAAAATTTTCTGTGGATCTTACCCGTACATGCTGTTTCGGAAATTTACAAACTAAAAATACTTACTTGACTCTCGCTCTGAGTATTCTTAGAATTTTCTGATATATCTGATTACTTATTACGGTTACTATAATTGAAATAAATAAATAATGCTGGACAAATCACACAGCATCATCTAGCCCCAAGCTAAGCAGAGCTTGTGTTATGTGTACTAGATGACTGATATACTTAATACATTATACTACAAAGATAGATATTTTTATTATATATAGAAAAACACCCAGAACACCCTGAACAAATATTTGCAGATCGTGCAGACATTTGTCCCGAGGCGGTAATCGAACCCGCAACCCCTTGCGTCGCAGGCGGACCTTCGCCCGCTGCGCCACAGAGCTCGTCGCATACGAGTATTATATGGCTTATTTACGGTCCACTACATCTAAAGTCCACGCAGACAAAGTCGCGGGTCCAGCTAGTTAGACCATAAGTTTATTGACGTAGTACTATTGTGAGATATAAACAAATAAAAAATAAAGGCTTCTTCAATAATATAAAAAAATACTTGCCTAATATTAGTAGTATTCCCAGCGACAACGGTCATAGTTTTAGTGGGCAAACTCTCGGCTATATCCTTTACAGCCACCGCGAAGTCCTTCGGCAGTTTGTTAACGGTTTTCGAAATCACATCCTGTATATCGAAGAACCCCCACGCACAAGGAAGATAGATAAAGATTAATATAAGATGTTTCATTATTAGTGATCCAATTAGTCGATAGTCTTTCTTGTTGAATGGTTTTAGTGGGTCTGAGTAATATTCTGATAATGGATTATGTTGAGGCAATGATTGCTGAGTGTAGATGGGACAAAAGAGGTATGCAATAGGCGTGTTGGCGGTTTTATTATTGAGCAATTTTATAAACGTGGTCCATACTAGAAATACAGGTTGCCGTGGGGTGCCGGCAGTAGAATGCTACCCCTCCTCTCATGCCCGTAGATGCAGTAAGAGCCTGCTAAGGGATACCTCCGGAAGATGGGCAGCAGTGTCTTTCCGTTTATCAACATCCCGTACCGCGCTTGCCAACCCGCCTGCCAAGCGTGGTGAGTATGGCGACTACACCTCATGGAGATCCATGAGGGAGGCCTGTTCAGTAGTGGACTTTTTACGGCTGGAATGATGATACTAGAAATATGATAATGATAAAATAAAATATGATAGGAATATTATAGCATTTTTGAGTTCCGGAACAAAACGGTAAAAAGGAACCCTTATGGTGTGACTTTGTCTGTCTGTCTGTTACAAGTGGATATCTTGTGAACTACTGCAGCTATCGACATAAAATTTAAAATGGTATTAGACAATGCTTATTTACAAGTATTGCATTAAATAAATGTGCTGAAATATATTCTTATTTCACAATAAGAATATATTTCACCCTTTTCGTCACCTTTGCAATCATTTGCAAAAGTGACGAAATGGGGGTCTCAAAAATGCTAAGTGGAGTTACTAGGTCATGTGGAGTATTATATGACAGTACTTTATTAGCGCAATTAATAAACAGTTATTAATTTTTATTTAAGCTGTATAGTTTTTTTGATTTTTTACAAAAATGTTGAGAAAAATACCTTCTCTCCTCTTTATCTTCGAATTTTGCAGAGATAAAGACCTGAAACTATTATAGCTGATATAAGTGTTTGGAAAGATTACTGAAAATTATAACAAACTCTTTAATAACCATAGTTTTGTAGAAAGTTCCTGTACTGCGCTCGCCAATACGCTTCCCAAGCGTGGTGAGTATGGCAACTACCCATCATGAGGGAGGCCTGTGTTCAGTAGTGGACTTTTTACGGCTGAAATGCTGAAAGGTCCTCTCTGTGCACTTTAGTCTATGATGGTGTGCATCGAACCATATCCGTCCCCTGCTGGATTGGCGTTTGACGAGTTAAGTGGTCACTTTTCATCGAAGGGTCGACATGACGGATGACTTGAAAGCAATGCCGTGTTGCCCAACACCTTCAACGTATTTATGGTGAGTGAGCAGAGTGATGTATAGATATGAGTTATTATATAATGAATTACATTAATGTAAACCGCCGTGGGGTACCGGCAGTAGAATGATACCCCTCCTTTCATGCCCATGGAGCCTGCGAAGGGATACCTCCGGAAGATGGGCAGCAGCGTCTATCCATTTATCAACATCCCAAACTGCGCTCGCCAACCCGCCTGCCAAGCGTGGTGAGAATGGCAATTACCCCTCATGGAGATCCATGAGGGAGGCCTGTGTTCATCAGTGGACGTTTTATGGCTGAAATGATCATGATGAATGTAAACTGTCCACTGTGACATGAAATATGTCTCACTGATCATTGGAGGTTGTTTCCATCTTTGCTTAGCAGGTGGGTTGGCGAGCGCAGTACGGGACGTTAATACACGAAAAAACGCTGCTGCCCATCTTCAGCAGGCCAAGAAAGGAGGGCAACATGATACAAACGGCACCCCACGCCAACAATTTAAATACAAATGATTTTTTTATATCTAGAAATGGAACAACACGCAAAATCCCACTTATATTATAAAGCCGAAAATTGGTTTGGATAGCGGTTTGTTACCTCTTCACGCATAAACTAGCGTACGTATCGAGCTGAAATTTTGCAAACTTATAGATGTTGACTAGGATTAACACATAGGCTACTTTTTATCTGGGTACAACGCATGCAAAGCGGCGGGCACAAGCTAGTAATTAATATATTGGTATAATGATGTCGATTAAAGACCAACCCTTCGATATAACATTTGATATTTAGGTAAGTGGGCGTTGAGAATTATTCAATCATATCGAAAAGTTCAGAAAGGTCAGTCATCAAACCTGTTATTACAATTAAACTCTGGTGGTTATTCAGAATATTTTACGTTATAATAACCACTTTCCTGACGTTATGCCAGCGGCCTTACACGCTGTACCCGGTTGAAATGCAGTTTAGATTACCAGGGTGATTAGTAATTCGATACATTCCTTTAAGAGGGTTATGGGGTTTTTTTTTGTTTTTAATTTTGTTTTTTTTAATCCCCCGATTTTGGGATTAATATTGAGATATTTTTTACTCAAAGCATAATTACAGCAAAAAAAGTACTTTTGATGTTTTCTGATAGTTAAATAATTAGTTATTTATTTAAGATACACATTTAGTTACGATTGCCAGCAAAAAAAATGTTATGGTGCAAAAACTACAATCGTTATTCACGGAAACTGTTAAACGTCATAGTAGGTATATAGTTGCGCATGGCTTTTATTGTCTTGTAGGTACTTACTGTCTTTATTTAAGTACACAAAAAACCGTAGGGTACCGGCAGTAGAGTGTTGCCCTTCCTCTCTTGCCCGTGGATACAGTAAGAATCTGCCAAAGGGATACCTCCGGAAGATGGGCAGCAGCGTATAGCCGTGTATTAAAATCCCGTACTACTAATTAAACTAGGTAAATATCGTAATATGTGGCGTTCACAAACTTAAAGGGAGGCCTACACCCAGCAGTAGGTACCTACGCGCTGTGGAGGGTAAAAAAAGTAAGGCCTTTGAATCTATTAAGATGATTTATACAGCGTCAGCAACTGGTTATCATGCTGTACGGGACATGAAGTGACTGTAAGACCGTTGCCAGTGCAGGAAAATCTAGGGCAAATAATATTATAAATCAAATTAAAGCATTTATTATTATAGAAGTACTTTGACAGTAAGCATAAAAGGCTATCAAAAAGATAACATGTGTTAGAGATATATGTAGATACCGTAGAAAAGCACTGTTCCTTGAGATCCCACAGGACCACTAACGATTTCGTTCACAACTATATAGGTCTGCAAAGATAGAAAATTATTTGGCCGATGAAATGATATTTAAGTAAAAACCATTGGAACGCGGCCAAACATCTGATTGAGCGCAATATTACTTACTTGCTATCGTAGCCGGGCTAACTGTGTGTACTGAGCTCTAAAATTGTACCAGGATATATATAATATTGCTAATGTTAGGCTGATGCCGTGGGTACCGGCAGTAGAGTGTTGCCTCCTATCTCCCCGTGGAAGCAATAACAGTCTGTCACAATAGCAGTCAAGCACAGTAGCAGCAATAACAGTCAAGGGACCTCCGGAAGATCAGCAGCAGACCGTTTCCACTTGTTCGTACTTGGTTCTCCTACTGGTATGTCCTTATACTCCTACTTGGTTCTCCTACCTCCATAAGGATAAGCATATGCTTATATCCTTGTTTCTACCGGTGCTTCCTAGTATCATATGAAGTAAGTGAGGTAAGTGGAATAACATATGAAAGGGCTTCATTTGCACATTAATAAACAGTTTTTAGTTTTCCTTTAGGCCGCATGGTTTTCGACTTATTTAAATGCTTCCTCGTGCTCCTACTAATGGAGAGTCAGGTACAAAGAATATTGTCACTAATTAATTACTAATATCATTACGAGGAAACGGGGATATAAACATTGTACATTTATATATTGTTAGCCGTGGGGTGCCGGCAGTAGAATGTTACTACTCCTCTCATGCCCGTGGATGCAGTATGAGCCTGCTAAGGGATACCTGCAGAAGACGGGCAGCAGCGTCTTTCCGTGTATCAACATACTGTACTGCGCTCGCCAACCCGCCTGCCAAGAAACCTTTTTTGTTAGCACCGTCTTAATGAAAGAATGATACTGATTGATTTTTGTGACCAAAAAAATAAAAGTCTTGAAATGGCCGAAAACGTCCAAAAACCCAAAAATTACATTTTTGACCTTTTGCTGACCTTTTGAACAAATACACACAATTTTATGCTGACAGTTCTAAATTTAATAAAAACGTTTTTCTTTTGCCCTCACTACTAAGGATCAAAAATTATCTCTGGTGGGTATTGACCCGAGAAAGCAGTTTTTACCCATGGCCAGTAATATGTTGACTTATTTCGGGTTGGAACTCTTCATTACATCTAATGCAGTATACAAAAAGTTTTGAACAATTTAAATAAACAATTGTCGACGTAGCTCAGAAATTTGCGAAACTGAAATGGAGCTGGGCTGTTCATGTCAGGCGCATACCCGAAGATCTGTGAGCTAAGATCACCACCCAGTGGAACCCCGACACGGTAAGACACCGCGGCAGATCGAAGAAACGATGGCGTGACGAGTTAGACCAATATGCATGATCGCATGTGCGCATGGGTCGAATTGACAGCAGATCGAGAAGCATAGAGAGATAAGGAGGAGGACCCAGCAGTGGGACACTTACAGCTAATTTGAATTGGAAAATAAACATGATTTATTTCAGATTTCAGATGATTAATCATAATCATTTTTTCACTTTTTTGAACAAACGCGGTAATATAGCCAAATTGGCATACAAATACATACATAATTATTTAATAAACATAATACGGTTTACACAACGTACCTAACTTATTATCCTTATTTTTATATTATTATCATTTATTTTTGAAGCATATAACATACATATGCTTTAAAAATAAAACCCTTCTTCTGGCATTCAGGAAATAAATCGTAGCACTCAGTAGTACCTAGTGTATTATATTATCTGTGGTAGTACTAACTTAACCACACTCATCATTTCATCACAAGTAAAAATGCTTACCGCCCAACGAAGTGGGCACCGGGTCAGCTAGTAATATTATATACTACCATTTTGTATATTGGGTAAGATGGGCAGCAGCGTCTTTACACGGAAAGACGCTGCTGCCAACATCCCGTATTACGTTCGCCAACCCGCCTGGTGAGCGTGGTGAGTACGGCAACCACTCCTCATGATCAGTACTTAAAGATTCGTGATTATGATGACAGGGAGAGGTCTATGTCCAACTCTTAACCATTTTGGATAGTGGATAGAAGTAGAGAGACGGATATAATCTGTGCGCAGACCCGCGGGTGGACACTGTTATTGTTCGTGCACTTCGGTGTAATCATGAAATTCCTTAAGCTGGTGTAGCGCGGTGCGAAAGATGAGGTCACCAAAACAATCATTGAGAATATTTATTATATACTTAGTCTGGCCATAAATACTGTTACAATTAAAAATAAACAAAATATTACATTTGAATTTGGAACCTGTTATTTTTATATGATTGTTCATTGAGTTTTCTCATTTTGGCGCCAATAAATTGTACAATATTTTGCGATATTAAAATGGAGTGGGGTGATAAAGAGAACCGAATCGCTGTGATTGCATTACACAAAGTAGGTATGGAGCCAAATGCAATTTTCAAAACTCTCCATACGCTTGGTATTAGAAAAATGTTTGTGTACCGGGCTATTAATAGGTACAATGAGACCTCCTTTGTTTGTGACAGAAAAAAATCTGGCCGTCCACGTAGTGTTCGTACGAAAAAGGTGGTCAAAGCAGTAAGGGAAAGAATTCGAAGAAATCCTGTCCGAAAGCAAAAGATTTTATCTCGGGAGATGAAGATAGCACCTAGAACCATGTCGCGTATTTTAAAAGATGACTTAGAACTTGCAGCCTATAAGAGACGTACTGGTCATTTCTTAACTGATAATTTAAAAAATAATAGGGTGGTAAAATCGAAACAATTACTGAAGCGGTACGCAAAGGGAGGTCACTGAAAAATTTTGTTTATGAATGAGAATTTATTTACAATTGAGCAACATTTTAACAAACAAAATGACCTTATTTATGCTCAAAGCTCTAAGGAAGCTTCCCAATTAGTCGACAGAGTGCAATGTGGGCACTATCCGACTTCAGAGATGGTTTGGTGGGGTATTAGCTATGAAGGAGTAACTGAGCCATACTTTTGTGAAAAAGGTATCAAAACATCGGCACAAGTGTATCAAGATACCATTCTTGAGAAGGTAGTGAAGCCCCTTAACAAAACCATGTTCAATAACCAAGAATGGTCCTTCCAGCAAGACTCGGCGCCGGGGCATAAAGCTCGGTCTACGCAGTCTTGGTTGGAAACGAACATTTCGGACTTCATCAGAGCTGAAGACTGGCCGTCGTCTAGTCCCGATCTTAATCCGCTGGATTATGATTTATGGTCAGTTTTAGAGAGTACGGCTTGCTCTAAACGCCATGATAATTTGGAGTCCCTAAAACAATCCGTACGATTGGCAGTGAAGAATTTTCCCATGGAAAGAGTGCGTGCTTCTATTGATACTTGGCCTCAACGTTTAAAGGACTGCATTGCAGCCAATGGAGACCACTTCGAACAAGCTTTTTATATTTTTAATTGTTTTATATTTACGTATTATACTAACACACTGTAAAAGTAATAAATGTTATTTGCAAGAGAAAAAAATGTTTTTCTTTGTTTCAGTATTTATGGCAAGACTAGGTATATTTACGATATATTTAACTATATCGACGATGTTGTATCGACTATGTCGACGAGCTCTGTGGCGCAGCGGGCGAAGGTCCGCCTGCGACGCAAGGGGTTGCGGGTTCGATTCCCGCCTCGGGACAAATGTCTGTACGATCTGCAGATATTTGTTCAGGGTGTTCTGGGTGTTTTTATATATATAATAAAAATATCTATCTATGTTGTATAATGTATTAAGTATATCAGTCATCTAGTACCCATAACACAAGCTCTGCTTAGATTGGGGCTAGGTGATGCTGTGTGATCTGTCAAGCATTATTATTTTTTTATTTATATTGGAATATTGGGTATTTATCGCGTAATTATCTCTATTTTTGTCCCGAAGTTTGGGCATGATAGCCCTATCTACGCATGGAAAAACGCTGAGGTCAAAATCTTAAACATCAATACAGATAGCACGAAACTTTCCGCAGACTACGCGCACAAACATACACTAAAAGGATATGGAATATACTTATCCTCTTATAAACGCTACTCAAGTTTCAAAAGCTGCTTAGTTCTACGTAGCTCTTTTTTTTGACGAGTTCAATGATAAATCTGGTATTTAGCTACTTAACAGGAACCGTTTCTAGAATAGCTTTTATTACAATCGACCACATCCATGCAGTAGAACTGCTGATAGAGAAATAAAACTATTTAGCAGCGTCTTTCTATGTTTCAACATCCCATACTGCGCTCGCCAACCCGCCTGCCAAGCGTAGTGAGTATTGCAACAACCCGGCTATGATCTCGGAGATTCATGAGGAAGGCCTAAGTCGAACAGTGGCCGTAGACATCAGTTCTACTGCTGGGATGATGAAATATAAAAGGCCTTACTACACTGTTAAAAGTGTAAGTACTACATTACTTATAACCCAAATCCAGCCTTATTTATACAGGATAACAGGATTAGACATAGACATAGACATTGTTTTTATTCACATAGCAACATCGAAAATACATAAGTAATTGTAACAAAGGTAAAAAAAGATTCAACAGGCCTCTCACTTTACAGGATATTTAACATGATTTGAGATGATGACTTGTCAAATCATGGTAAATATAACGTAATTATTGTATATAATATTTACAACCATGATAATTTTAAAAGTTATATCAACAGGCCTCTGTGCGTAGCCTTCGTATAAACGTGGCGGTGTCCTCCGCTTCAGTACCGGATCACGGTCGACGCCGCTGCTTGCAGCGTTGCGGTTCTTACACATTCTTCCTCTTTATTCAAAGGACTTTAATATCCCCATACTTATGGGATGTATCACATTGTATTAGATATGGAACATTTTGCAAGTTTCGTGGTGAACATCATCGTAATCTGTACCCATCGGTTTAACTCTGCTGCCACAGTTTCTAAGGGTATTTCCATCTCGGCCGTAGGAATGCTGGACTTAGGCCTCCGTCATGGATCTCAAGATCATGAGGTTGTTGCCACACTCGCTACGCTTGGCAGGCGGGTTGGCGGGTTACCAAATATAAAAGAATTTCCTACAAAAGTAATGCTGGGCGGGGAAATGTCATCTTGCAATATTCAAAGTATCTATAAATATTCTGGCGGATTAAGCATCATTTTAAGACAAATATTGTTACAATGAATATAAATGAAACAGTGAGTATTCGCTTGTTTATGTCACTTGGAAAAAACGTTATCTGAAGCGAACGAATTATATGTCCTCTTTTTTTGTAAATTAACTTTTTGCATTCTATTTAGCATTTTGCTCTTTTTAATAAACACTTATTGACTTTGACTTTCATGCTATTTTCTTGTATAATAGTCATTGAATGCTGGAAAGTCGTTAAACTAAAAAAGTTGTTATTATCCTTATATCTTTTAAAATTAATGGAATCAGGCGTTACTTAGCGAAAATCCATGACAATAAAATGGAATTAAAATATTTGGTTTTAATTCCGCTTATGGTGAGATGCATGAGCACCGCCCTACCGCCCGCTAATTATGCATATACAGGGAGAAGTAGGTTGTTAGTGCAGCATGCATACCCAAACTTATATGACGACACGTGTTTCGCCTCTCCGCGAGGCATCATCAGGTGAGAAGCCGAGGTGTTGACTGGTCGGCGGCTGGAGCGAAAGTGAAGCCACTTTTTTTTCGAAATGACAATATACCTATTTTATTGACCTCTGTGGCCATGACAACGTTACCGGACTATGGCGAGCGCAGAGGGCAAGAGTTAGGTTGGGGCAACAAGCTCAAGGGCACCACTTAGGTTCGAACCACGACTTGGACTGTTGCCAGATTTTTATATGTAATGATGGTTAACGTCTAGGTGCAAAGCTGCACCTTAAGACGGAAGAGTGCATTCTTCGGCCTCACCGGCGAGACCGGTTATTAAATGTGTGCCTAGCAGCTAATGTAGGACGGGTTGACGTCACCTCCGGGTCAGCGGTGGTGAGCTCGTCAACGGGCAAGCCGAGAACGTGTCTCGGTCGATGGAGGAAAGTGTGAAGCCACTACGCAGCGGCCGCTCCTTATATAACGTTGTTGCCCTACTACAACTGTCTTGATACAGGTTCGCCTGCTCAGCTATACCTGCTGACTTAATATAATTAATGGAATCAGGTGTTACTTTGCGGAAATCCATGTGGATAAAATCCTTTTACAAGCCATATAAACAAGTCGTTTTGGTGTTTTTTGTTACTGATTTTTGTAATTAAACCATTACAGGTTATTTTTAAATCATAACTTCATAATTACATCAAATAGATAGTTTCTTTACATAAAGCCTATAATAATCTTTATTTAAGGTTACCTAATTATTTATCGAGGTTAAATAACGGTATGCGCGGTCATAACTACGGGTGACCTAATCTTTGTGTATTTTTTTTAAAACAACTAATTTGTACAGAAGAGAAAATCTGAAAGCCGTATTACTATTAATTAAATCACAAATAAACATGTCTCTAAGCAAGGGTGCAAATGAAGTTAGCTAACCGTGTCATGTCGCATGAAAGGGCTTCATTGGCACAATTATAAACAGATAATGAATTATATTTATGATTTAAGTAATGTTATCAATAATTATGACAAAAACTGAATGAGGTTTAACTCTACTGCCACAGTTTCTAAGGGTATTTCCATCTCGGCCGTAGGAATGCTAATTAATTATATTTATGATATATGTAATGTTATCAATAATTATGACAAAAACTGAATGAATACGAGTTTTAGAAACTGAATTTCCGGAAGAGCTCTAAAAAACTGCGAGAGTCGTATCTAGAGCTATTTTATAGGTTGTCTGGTTAAATTTATAACTTCGTGTCTCTACTCAGTCTTTATGAGCCGATTTGGAAAATTCTTTTTGGGTTCAACTAGATATACTTGGTTCTCCCATTTCTTTAAAACTCAGTGATTGGTCCTTATGGAATCGAGGAACTCCTCAAATATTATAGACATACATAGCGTTTTGATAATTATAGTCATACATATAGCGTTTTGATATTTTCAGAAAAAAGTCAAGTCAAGCTCTTGCGTTTAGAAAGTATGATTCGGTTTTTTTGTTTTAAAATTAAGGTAATAAGTAGGCCTCTTTTTGAATGCGCCGTTGTATTCGATCCCTGGCAAGTCTTATCATAGTGTTCATTTGTCATGAAACCGTTGCAGGCAATTTTTTTTGCATACATAAGACATTTCATCATTTCAGCCGTAAAACGTCCACTGATGAACACAGGCCTCCCTCATGGATCTCCATGAGGGGTAGTTGCCATTCTCACCACGCTTGGCAGGCGGGTTGGTGAGCGCAGTATGGGATGTTGATACACGGATAGACGCTGCTGCCCATCTTCAGGAGGTATCCCTTAGCAGGTTCTTACTGCATCCATGGGCATGAGAGGAGGGGTATCATTCTACTGCCGGCACCCCACGGCGACATATACATAAGACATTTAGAGCTTTATTAACAAAATCTTTGCAGTTATTCATCTTTTGTACCGTTGGGTGCAACACATCCAGGGAGCGGCGCGGTGCTGTTCGTTGCTGGGCAACTACCTCTGCGTCTTCGTTGTTTCTAGTGTATTCCGTGACGAACGGGGAGCCGATTCCACTTGAAGATGGCTTGTAGAGAGGCGAAACACGTGTCGAATTCTTTTTGAATGTTTTTTTTTAAATCGCTCATTAGGCTTAACCTAAAGGTTAGCGGAATTGTTACTAAATATTTGTTGTTCATTTAGTTATTATAATGGATTTCCGCAAAGTCAGACCTGATCAATTAATTTCCGGAAAAGAATGTTCGCACTCCTCTCTTGTCCATGGATGCAGCAAGAATCTGTTAAGGGAAGCGTCCGTAACATAGGCAGCAGCATCTTTCCGTGAATCAACATCCGGTACTGCGCTGGCTATCCCGCTTGCCAAGCGTGGAAAGCATGGCAATAAGCCTTCATGACCTTGCAGATCCATGAGGGAGGCCTATGTCCAGCTGTGGACGTAAACAGCAGTTCTTTATCTTCTTCTGATCATATTATGAAGAAGCTTAAGGCTTATGCCCAGCACTACATGATGACGATGATGATGATTATGAAGAAGAGAAAAATAAGAAATGCATTTATTTTTGAACACAAACAATACACAGATAGAGGTATAATGGTAAAA
The DNA here is from genome assembly GCA_963082625.1 of Pasiphila rectangulata. NCBI lineage: Eukaryota > Metazoa > Arthropoda > Insecta > Lepidoptera > Geometridae > Pasiphila > Pasiphila rectangulata. The sequence continues at coordinate 20,895,857 of OY720240.1, read as the reverse complement.
GCATGGATGTAAAGTACACTCAACAAGCAAGTCCGTCGCACATTTCGGATTGCAGTGAAATGGCAACACAAATTAACATTCCATCAGTTCAAATTGTGGTTTTAAACCAGAAAAATCTGGAAACACGACGTGTATTAAATGTCGCCTCTATCCAAACGTTAAATCGCACACACCTGGTATTTCGGTAGATTGGCTTCAACCGCAAACATTGTACATGAGAAAACAGCAGCGCACGTAACAGCTTTTGAGTCTTCATTATCATCATCATGTCACTTTCGAAATTAACGTGAGATATACTATTCATTTTATAAAAAACGGAAATTACTCACGTGACGACGAAAAAGATTTTTCCGAAACGTTTAAATTTTTCAAGAAAATCATCGTCATGCAATTGAATGCCCGTTCGCGCGTGGGAGCGACATGACACTGGCGCTATCTTTTCTTGAAAAATCGAAACGTCTCGGAATAATCTTTGACGTTACAATGCTACGTGAGTAATTCCCGTTTTTACAGAATCAATCATCATGTCAGTTTGTAGCTGGAAATAGAAATGGAGAAGGAAAGCATAGTCATCATCATCATCAGCTTATTTGATATAATTATAATATAATAAAAAATAAAAATCCTTACAAAGTAAAAGCAAGGCCTTTGCATCTATTGTAGATGATTTATGTCCGAACTAGTATGAATACTAGTTGCGCTGTATGGGACGCGGCAGAGCCAGGGACATTTATTTGTTTATTTAGTTATTGGAAAACCAACAGCCTTCAATACAAGAATAAAAACTTATCCAAATAAAACATGATTCGATGGATTAGGCTTGCCCAGCACCTATACCCTCCTCTCAGATAAGTTAGCTATTAGTCTGAAGCTAAACGAAGCCGCGGGTTTTCTCACGATGTTTGTATAATAATTATGTACCTATGTTAGTCTCTACATTTAAATTTCGTAATTATGTGTATAGACTAACATACATAATATTATATAACTTAAAACAAAGGCACTCGTTATGTCACCGTCGTGTTGCGAAGCAGGAGGTCCCCAAGCGGCCCTTGAACCGCCTGAACTTCACCCCCTTCGGCCAGAAGTTGGGGGTCATGAATGTCGTAAAATGTTCCGTGGGGGCCTCCCAATAAATGAGTTACAGCTCGTTATGATGAGAGTCCAGTTACACTCAGCACTATCCAAGCCTTTCTTCTGAGGACTTCCACCACTTCTGCGGTTTTCAATTCGAAGTGGACGCGAGACACCAAAATCTGCACAGTCCTCCGGAAGCACTGTTCGTTGGATCTTGTAGCAGCCACACTGGCTTCTTCAAGAAATATGTAAACCTACATATATAAACCTCCCTCGTCTTCAAAGGCTATGGCGTGGATATGAGCCATCACACCCTGTCTTCAGCAATGAAAGGTCGTTTTACTTGCGTTGCTTTCTTTACATGCACAATGTTTGCGGTTGAAGCCAATATACTGAAATATCATGTGTTTGCAATTTCACTTTTGGATATAGGTGATATTTAAAACACGTCGTGTTTCCAGGTTTTTCGGGTTTAAAACCACAATTTGAACTGATGGTATGTAAATTTATGTTGCCATTTCACAGCAATTCGAAATATGCGACGGGCTTGCTTGGTGAGTGTTCTTTTACCTTATACATTTACTATTTTACCTCCAGTGTTTCCAGATTTTTCTGGTTTATAACAATCGAGCTCATGCGTGAGGTAGGCGTCCATGGCCTGCCATGGGAGAGGCCTATAATCTTCGTTATCGTCAACGTGTAAAAGTTTTGTATGTTCTTACCAGAGTAAGCTACTATTTCTGCACTTGGTAAGTGGGTTGTTAACTCGTATAGCATGAAAGCCAACGTTGTAACACAACCCGTTCTGCCACATCACAGAAAATAAATGTTAGACTTCCGAGTCATTAAAGACTCCACACGTCTCGCAGTGAGCAGCCCGCATCAATAATAAGGTTAAATATACCGTACTTTACAGATGTATAGGACATAGAGTCGCGGGTCGCGGAGGTGGCGGGTCGCGAGCCGAGTTCACCCTGACGAAGGCCCTCGATAAGGGTCGAAACAGTTGGTGCCTCCACCAACAATAACAAGTACGTGAAAATTTCCGCTATTTAATACGAATGTAATAAGTCACGAAAGTTACTATAGTGAAAAAGGTCATAGAGTAATAAATATAGAGGTACATAGAGCATAAGGCACTCCTTCTTTCTGTGTAGCTATGAACAACCTACACACGAAATAAAAATAAACACCTAGACACAACAATCAAAGTATTTATACTTCAACACAACTTTCTAAAGGCTGTGTGCAGCATAGTCTTTATCGTCCCGAAGGTTTCCTTGTAAAAGTTGAGCTTCTGCGAAGTTTACATTGCCTCAGCGGTACACCGCACTATCTCTTTAATTTAGCGTTTGTTTTTAAAAGTCAACGTATTTTAGTTTAACTAGACGGTAACTCAAGCAAAGTTACATTTTAAAGTTAGTTTTGCATAAGTCCGTATAATACAAGAATATTTTTAGAAAATGCAATATGAATGGTTTAGGTGGAATATTTTACAGTGTTTTGCTGTGACTTCATTCTTTGTTTGCATAACGTTCTGTTTACATTAACTCTTGATGGCTTTATGTGGGTTAAGCTTATGCTTTTAAATCAAACACAAACCAAACTTATTCAGTGCGGCCGCAAGAGCCTCTTGTGCGTCAATATACAAAATATAAGAGCACAAATTAATAAGGACACATAATGGATTTTTTTCGCTTCAGGTGACACGCGCGTTAGCAAAAGAAGCAAATTGATTAACTTAACTTGGTTGTTAAGCCATAACTTAACAAATTTAATTTTAGCTTATAAGTACCTATTCAGACATATTGACCTGTTCTTTCCTCTGACTAATAGCAGACTTAGAGGATGATATAGGTGCTGGGCAAGCCTAATCCCCATCTAAAAATGTCCATTACCAGTTGCTGACGCTGTATAAATCATCTATAATATGCAAAGGCCTTACTTATCGGTATTACGTTTGTCAGAGGTGGAGCTGATTTCATCCTAAGTAGTTAGTGAACGATGCGAAGTTCTTAGTATTCTATACTAGGCGTTTCGGGTCAATGTTTGTTCCTCGGACGTTCTTCGGACAAAAATTCTGGACATAAGATATCTCTTAAACGGATTATCGGATTTTGATGAAGTTTAAAACTCAGGGAGATTACGTTATTACAATACCATTTTCGTATGGGAAGTTTTGATTTTTGGGATTATTTTTGAGATGTCAAGGTTTAACCGTTTATTTTTATCCGAGGATAACTTTTGACCGGAATGATCGGATTTTGATGAAATTTACAACTTAAAGAGATTACAATAATACAAATTGATTATACAAAAAGTGAAAAAAAAAGAAATAAGTTGATCACGTTAAGATAAAATAGTCACGGAGTGGCGGCCTGACCCGGCGAGAAGGCGACGCGGCAGACCGAAGCGCAGATGGCGGGACGAACTCGATCAGTACATCGTTGACTGGAGGGAAGCAGCTCAGGATCGGGATGTATGGTGGGAATTGGGGGAGGCCTTTGCCCAGCAGTGGGACCCAAATGGCTCATAATAATAATAATAATAATAATAATAATAATAATAATAATAATAATAATAATAATAATAATAATAAAAAAAAAAAAAAAATGTCACCGCTCGGACAACATGACTCTTTTCTTTAATTTTAAATTTTATTTTATTTTCCATAATTGAACATTAAAAGATGACACACGTTGTCAAGAATGATGGAAAATGTAAACAGAAACGTAAAATTTGAAAAAAAATGATAACAAGATCAAAATCAAGAGCGGCCGAAAATGCACTCCCACCACCACCACCGCCCGCTCCGCCAAGCTCCACATCCTCGTCCGATGAAGAGGAATTTGTGACACCCCCGGAGACGAGTGAAGTGTCGAGCGAAGAGGACGGGCCCCTATCGCCCCCGCCGCCGCGACCACCTGTACGACGTGGGCGACCCCCGCTGTCAGCTGGCTTGGGACCTGCAGGGCATCCCGCCCCGCGCCCGGCCCCCGTCACTGATGGCATAGTGCGGCGCATGAAGTGGACAAGAGAAATAAATAAAAACGTCATGCGCGCATTTTTTGGGGCTACAGAGGGAGGAATTAACCTGACGGCGTATCGAGTTCGGATGCTTCCCTTGTTTCAGGCTCTTGAACCAAGCCTGAACGTTACCGCGCAACGACTGTCTGATCAAGTGCGTGTGATCCAGCGTTCGAAAACACTGGATGATAGTGTACTTGATCAGCTCCGACGTGAAGTGTTAAGTGCTCAAGTGATTGATCATTCACAACGTGACCCAAGTGTCGCGCCGCCGACCACAACACCTACGGCACCGTTGACCTCTCGGAGTGGATCCGTTAATGATATGGTCAATTACGTGAGTGCAAACACAAACGTAAGTACCCAAGATAATGAGCAATTGAGGAGGGCTTTGGAAGATGCGATCCTTCAGTACAGATTAGTAGAAGTCAAACCACGTCTTCCTCGCTTGCCGACCCATAGACGAAATTTAGCGTTAATGGGGGCCTTGGACTCTCTGCTAGCTCCTTATTTGTTGACTAGCAGAAATCTTATTGATACACACTCTATCCTTTATTGTGGGGCTATCGCAGCTTGCCGCGTTGCACATGTCAAGCTACCGGACACTGACCGTGCACCGCGCCGGGGGAGTGATACCCCTGCTTGGCAGTTAAGGATAGAGCGGCGTATTAATACGTTCAGGACTCTCATTGCAAAGCTAATTTGCTTTAGAGAGGGCAATCGTCGTCCTAGGGTTATGCGTTTTGTGACTCAGGCTTTCTCTGGAACAGACATTGATCCACGAGATTATTTAGCCTGTGTCACAGAACGCATAGATTATCTAAAGCAAAAAGTCTATGCGTGGGCAAGTCGAATAAGACGCTATAGGAAACGTATTGACAGGTACTGGCAGAATCGCAACTTTCAAAGTGATCAAAGGAAGGTTTACAGAAATTGGGAGAAACCAGATCAAAGTGCTCTGAATGGTCACGTACCAGATGCTGAAACCGGCAATAATTTTTGGCGCAGCATCTGGTCTGTCCCTATTCACCACACAGAAGCTGACTGGATGAATGTAGTGAGTGCAGAGTGTGAGCAAATCGAAACCATGGAGAATATTACCATCTGTCCAATGGATGTTACTAGCGCAATCCGTTCGGCCCAGAACTGGAAAAGTCCTGGACCGGATGGATTGCATAACTTTTGGGTAAAATGGTTTCGTTGCTCACACTCCGTTCTGGCTACACAATTCCAAGAAGCTATTGAACTCGGGTCTCTTCCAATTTTCATGACAACTGGTGTAACCTTCTTGCTCCATAAGTCCGGTAGTACCGCGGAACCCAAGAATTACAGACCAATTACATGCTTACCCACCATCTATAAGCTTCTCACATCCATTCTAACAGTAAAAATTAACACACACATTGTTGCAAACAATATTTTGGCACCTGTTCAGAATGGATGTAGAGTTGGGTCTCGCGGTACTAAGGAGCTCCTCCTCATTGACATGGCCATTAGCGAAAAGGTCAAGCGTAGCAAGGAAAACCTCTCTGCTGCTTGGATTGACTATAAAAAGGCATATGATTCAGTGCCACATACATGGCTTGAGAGGGTCTTAGAGTTGTATAAAGTAGATACTACTCTAAGATCATTCTTAGGTGCGTGTATGAGGCAGTGGACCACAGTACTTCGTCATCCAGGAAGTAGATGGGATTCTCTTGCTACGCAAGACCTGATAAGGATTGAGAGGGGTATATTCCAGGGTGATAGTCTGAGTCCTTTGTGGTTTTGCCTAGCACTGAACCCGCTTAGTACTTTACTAAAGGATTCAGGGCTAGGTTATCGCCTTCGCAGAGGTGGTGAGAGCATATCTCACTTGTTGTATATGGATGATCTCAAACTTTTCGCGCCGAAAAAATCAGAGTTGATAGCTCTGCTTAATATTACACAGATATTTAGCAGCGCTATTAACATGGAGTTTGGTGTTGAAAAGTGTGCAATCATACATATTCAACGTGGAAAAGTTGTAAATTCAACAAATTTACAGCTTTCCCAAAATATGTCTCTCAGGTGTCTCTCCGAAGGCGAAACATACAAGTACCTTGGTATGTCTGAATCGTTGGGTATAGTGGATAAGGACATAAAACAGGCAGTGAAGGAACGTTTCTTTTGTCGCCTCACAAAAGTTCTAAATAGTCTTTTGTCAGGCGGTAACAAGGTGCGTGCTTACAATGGCTGGGTTATGCCCCTACTCATTTACACGTTCGGCATACTAAGGTGGTCTCAGACAGAATTGGATGCCCTGGATTGTAAAGTTCGTCAAATGCTAACTGCTCACCGCATGAGACACCCTCGTTCATCGGTTATGAGAATGTACATCCCGCGGAAGTGTGGAGGCCGGGGCTTTCTTAACGCGAAAACCCTCCACAACCGCGAGGTGTGCAATCTCAGGAGTTACTTTCTCCAAGCAGAGTGCGAGGTGCATCGTGATGTGGTTGCAGTTGACAAAAACTTTACTCCTCTCTCCTTAGCTAAAGAGAACTGGCGCCAACCACTGGTGATGAGCATTCAGGATCGTAGGGCAATATGGGAGAGCAAGGAGCTACATGGGAGATTCTATAAGACCCTTATGGGGCCTGATGTAGATCTCCTAGCTTCAGTGAATTGGCTACGTTTCGGTGATCTCTTCGGAGAAACTGAAGGGTTTGTCTGTGCAATTATGGATGAGGTAATCAAGACGAACAACTACCGAAAGTACATCATGAAAGATGGGACAATTGACATGTGTCGGGCATGTCACCACCCTGGGGAGTCCCTCAGGCATGTACTTTCGGGTTGTTCGCATCTTGCTAATTCTGAGTATTTGCACAGACATAATCAAGTAGCCAAGATCATTCACCAGCAACTTGCTCTTCGATATGGCCTTACGGGCCCTGAAGTTCCGTATTATAAATACGCACCGGAGCCGGTTCTTGAAAATGGCCTTGCCACGCTCTATTGGGACCGATCTATAATTACGGACAGGACTATTCTTGCGAATAAGCCTGATATCGTTCTGATAGATCGGTTGGAGCGGAAGGCAATACTCGTTGATGTCACCATTCCACATGATGCCAATCTCGTCAAAGCCGAGAAAGATAAGCTCAGCAAATATCTTGATTTAGCCCACGAGATTGCCACCATGTGGGATGTTGATTCAGCGACTATTGTTCCGATAGTCGTTTCCGTTAACGGACTCATAGCGAAGAGTCTCGATCAACATCTCGAGAGACTTTCGCTAGGCAGTTGGATCAAGAGCCAGATCCAAAAGGCAGTACTCCTGGACTCGGCACGTATAGTAAGGAGATTCCTCTCCCTGCAGCCCTAGTCACCGACCGCTTGAGCCTTGCTTCGCGGCCGGTGATTCACCGTTTTGATATATTTTTTACTGTAGAGTATTTGTTTTTGTATTTCTTTATAGTAAAAAATGTATTTTTATGAGTTTACAAATAAATGATGTGGAATAATAATAATAATAATAAGTTGATCACTTCCCAAAATGTTCAATAGAAGAAACAAAAAGTTTTAAGCATATTATAGAATTTTGTCTCTTTATGCTAGCACGGCAGGCAGGATAGATCGCAAAAACCATGCAATCCGTGCGCAGGGAATCCAATATAATAATGCGGTTTTTGGCTTTTTTTAGCATGACGTGTATCGTTACTATAAGCATTATTTACGGGATATTTACCATGATTTGATTATGTTTGAATTTACCAATATTTCAGCGCAGTTCCACACGCCATGATCACGGATAAACTGAAGTCTTTTGAAAGTGTGTCAGAAGAAATAACAGCATAAGCCGACTTAGATGGGAGGTTTGCATAAAGCCGTTTCCCTACAATGTTTTCCTTCACCGTTAAACCACGTGTTAAAAATTTCAAGAAGAAATAATCCATTGGTTCACGGCTGGTACTGCATCCACGACCACTCGGCCATATTGGCCGAGTGGTATCTACCAGCGACATATATGAAGACCAAGATTAAACCAAGCTTTTTTTTATGCGAGTGCAAAACATGCCAAGTTGCGGGCTGAAATAAAATATTTAAAAAATCAGATTACCGAGAGGATAAAACCACTTGGGACGAAATCAGCTCCAACTCCGACAAACATCTAGAAGCATTAAAATCTACTGGAAGCCTTACCTTAGCCTTTGCATCTATCATATATTGGTACTCGACCGGTATTGAACTTACGACCTTCCGACTGAAAGTCGGCAGCAAGGCAGAATGAGGTATGCCTATTCTAATAAACCCCAAAATCAGCTAAGCCGATCCGGCCACCGGAAATCTTCATTAATCATCATCATCATTTAAGTCATAAAACATCCACTAATGAACACAGGCCTCCCTCATGGACATCCATCAGCGGTAGTTGCCATACTCACCACGCTTGGCAGGCGGGTTGGCGAGCGCAATACGGGATGTTGATACACAGAAAGACGCTGCTGCCCATCTTCCGGAGGTACTGCATCGACGGGTATGAGTGGAAGGGTAACATTCTACTGCTGGCACCCCACGGCAATCATCACTAAACTAAGATTATTATCACAGTAAGGATTAAGAAAACATCTAATTAAATAAAGCCTTACCATTATCCTGTTTCACGCCAACCAAATTGCCTTTTACGACAATGACTGTAATGAATGAACGAATGAACTGAACGCATTGAGTGAACGAAGCTTAATGCCACAAGACAATTACAACGATCATTATCCACAAATTACCGAATCATTGTCTTGTTCTGGTTAAATAGGCATCTGTTTTAATTACCTCGGCGAAGATTTGCGGTTGTTTTAACGGCACATAATTTTCAGTTCGGCAGAAGAATACGTAACGTTTTGTTTCGGTACAGAGGTGTTACGTTTTGTGATCAACATTTCAGCTGTTTATGAACGCAGGCTTCCCTTACGAATTTCCATGAGGGGCAGTTGCCATACTCACCACGCCTCGCAGGCAAGTTGGCGAGCGCATTAGATAGATAGATAGATAGAAAATGCTTTATTGCACACCTTAAACTAAACAAATTAACAAAAAAAAAGAGACACTACACATAGTGACACAAGTGACAATCGGCGGTCTTATCGCTAAAGAGCGATCTCTACCAGACAACCGCATTACGGGATGTTGATGCACGGAAAGACACTGCTGCCCGTCTTCCGGAGGTATCCCTTAGCAGGCTCTTACTATATTCACGTGCATGAAAGGATGAGTATTCTACTGCCGGCACCCCACGGCCTTCGGTTTTGTGATCAATGACATTATAATCCTTTATCAATCAGTTTTAGTTTGGTAACCGTGCTGGTCGAGTGGCATGTACCCCCGACTTTCCGTGGGTCGCGAGTTCGTGGAATGGATTTTTCTTTCATAAAAAATCATGTGCAATTACACGTGATTTAACGGCGAAGGAAAATATCGTGAAGAAACCTTAGCTTGAGACGTATTGACCTGTTCTTACTTTAAAGCAATAGATAAATAAAATAAATAAATAAATAATGCTGGACAAATCACACAGCATCATCTAGCCCCAAGCTGAGCAGAGCTTGTGTTATGGGTACTAGATGACTGATATACTTAATACATTATACTACACAGATAGATAGATATTTATATTATATATAGAAAACCACCCAGAACACCCTGAACAAATATCTGCAGATCGTACAGACATTTAACATTTTTAGATAACTTAACTGAGAGGATGGTATATGTGCAGGGCAAGCCTGATCCATCTAACAATGTCCCAGGCACTGAAGCAATCCGTACAGCATGAATACTAGCATTGTTAACTCTGTATAAATCATCTTCAATAGATGCAAAGGCCTGATGTTTAGTTTGATAGGAACATTTAGCTACAGTTTTTATATCAAAAGACGAGCAACCAGTTACTATTAGTATTAGACTGATTGAGAGATAAAAATGTGGTCAGTCCCCCCACATAATCAGTCCATATCTTAAAACAGATAATTCACGACTACGATAAACAGTCAATGCTGTCTTTGTATTTGTATAATGTTTTTTTTTTGTGAAAGAAGATCTGAAGTTTTTTAATGTCTTATTCTAGACAAGAAACATGAAATGCAAGATTACAGCTAAGCAGCTAGCCAGCAGTAGAGGCACTTAAAAATAAATAAATAAAATAAATAATGCTGGACAAATCACACAGCATCATCTAGCCCCAAGCTAAGCAGAGCTTTTGTTATGGGTACTAGATGACTGATATACTTAATACATTATACTACATAGATAGATATTTTTATTATATATAGAAAAACACCCAGAACACCCTGAACAAATATCTGCAGATCCTACAGACATTTGTCCCGAGGCGGGAACCGAACCCGCAACACCTTGCGTCGCAGGCGGACCTTCGCCCGCTGCGCCACAGAGCTCGTCGGGGAAAGAAAAGTGTTAAAACAAACACGGTCCCATCGAAACGAACAAGCAAGCAAACTCCTGCTATAAATTGGTTTAGCGTAATAGATAACCGGCAACTTCTAATACCGAAGATTGTTGAGAAATCTTTAACTTGAAATTTAATAGCAAACTTCTTGTGGCGCAGCTTTGTAGTTGGATGTTTTACGGAGGGTTATTAAGGGAACAGCGACAGATGAATTTTCACCATATTATGCCTTTATCTGCCAAGGGATACCTCCAGAAGCAGCGTCTTTTCGCGTATCAACATCCCGTCAAAACTGCGCTTGTCTACCCGTCTGCCAAGCGTGGTGAGTATGGCAACGGGTAGTTGCCATACTCACCACGCTCATGTAATTGGAGATCCATGAGGGAGTCCCACGTCCAGCAGTGGACGTCTAACGGCTGAGATGATGATGCTGTGCTGTGAGGTGCTGGCAGTAGAATAAGGCAACTATCCTGATTCTACCGTATACATATGTTTAAAACGCTTTATCGGTAAGTCTTTAATGTCTAACTATCTCACTTACCATTTTAGCAGGAAACCGGCAGAAGACCGGCTTGTGATGGCTTATTAACAAGGTACTTAAACAATACAAGTTATCTCATTCATTTATGAGGTATCTTTTCATTCAATTATATTAAATCATTTTACCGGAAATCCAGACTAAACGGTTCGGATTTTTGAATGGGGAATTTGACTTTGTGTCCGTCTTCGACCGTACCAAGTTAATTGAGACCATCGGGGCGTTAAAAAAATGAAATCAAACGGAAGCCTTTCATTAAGGCGCTCTTTAATGGGAGAAAAGTTAATGCGGTGATGAAAATCATCATCATCATTAGTTCAGCCGTAAAACGTCCACTACTGAACACAGGCCTCCCTCATGGATCTCCATGAGGGGTAGTTGCCATACTCACCACGCTTGGCAGGCGGGTTGGTAAGCGCAGTACAGGATGTTGATACACGGAGACGCTGCTGTCCATCTTCAGGAGGTATCCCTTAGCAGGCCCTTACTGCATCCATGGGCATGAGAGGAGGGGTAATATTCTACTGCCGGCACCCCACAGCATCCGTAAGCTAGCGTGATGAAAATAATCTTTCAATATTAATATAAAAGATTTGTATGTTGTATTTTGTATGTTTGTAACGAATAAACTCAAAAACTAGTAGACTGATTTTTGAAATTCTCACACCATTAGAATGCAACATTATGCCTGAGTAACATTATTATTATTATTATAATAATAATAATAATGTTACTCAGTAGTAACATAGGCTATAATTATATCCCTGTATTTCCACGGGAACGGGAACGACGCGGGTGAAACCGCAGAGTGCGGCTAGTATATTATAAAGCGATGTGTTTTACGAAATGCGAAGCAATTAGAATATAGCCCACAGCCCGCCATTATCGTTTACCTACGACTATATCTGTCGAAGATGGTCACAATGTCTTGCCGTGAGGTGCCGGCAGTAAAATGCTGCCCCTGCTCTCATGCCCATGAATGTAGTAGAAATCTAAGGGATACTTCCGGAAAATCGACAGGAGCGTCTTTACGTGTATCAACATCCTGTACTACACTCACCAACTATAAATAAAAACACAAGAATAATTATAATAAGATAAGTATATCCTCTGCCATGTGCCGCTGCAACTCAGCAGGTTTAGGCTCGATTCCCATCACCACCGTTCAGGGTATTCTCGATATTTTTCTATTATGTAACAAAAAATATCTATCTATGTAGTATAATGTATTAATTATATTAGTACTCTAGTACCCAATACGAGCTCCGCTTGGTTTAGCACTAGATGATGCTGTGTGAATTGTCCACCATTATTTATTTTTATTATTATTTATATGTGAGGTTGCAGCTTCGATTCCCGCCTCAGAACAATATCAGAAATTTCACGAAAAACTTTAAACTCTTCCTACAACGGGCACAAAAAACGAAAGTCTATGTAATTGGCGCCTTAAATAAGCTGGTTTCCAAAAAAAACAAAAGAAACAAGTTCCATAAATCCTCCTCGAGAGAGTATCAGTCCGTCACGCACCTATTTTATGGATTCGATTTTAAAACCAAATTACGATGTCATAAAACACCACTACCCAAAGCGCGTACAAGCGCGATCAGGTTTGGGCATTTTTCAAAGAATTTTAGATCGCTATTTCAACATAGACATTAAATTACCTATATTTATTCGTGCGCTCAATTTATAATTCTATTCATGTTTCAAGGGAAACATGTCATGGAAAATATAAAAAAATATTATTTCTTTCGGAAATAGGGAATGCCTATGGCTTAAATCAGGATATGATAACACATTAAAAATCATTTTAAATAAAACCGGGCAAGAGCGAGTCGGACTCGCGCACCGAGGGTTCCGTGCCATCATACAATATCATCATCATCATTACAGCCGTAAGATATCCACTGCTGGACATAAGCCTCCCTCATTGACTTAGAGATCCAAGTGCATGAGGGGTTGTTGCCATACTCACCACGCTTGGCAGGCAGGTTGGTGAGCGCAGTTCGGGATGTTCTTGCACGGAAAGACGCTGCTGCCCATCTTCCGGAGATATCCCTTAGCAGATTCTTACTGCATCCACGGGCAGGAGAGGAGCATACAATATAATATATGACAAAGGCGGTTTTATATTTGTAGGAGAACCTTGACAGCGCCATCTCTTGTGTGATAGCGGAACTTATGTAGATTTTTTACACTTTCGATGATTTCTAAAAAAGTATGCTATGTAGAGAGATTGTAATAAATTTCCTCTAATCTTTACATATATTTCTAATAGCAATAATAGTTTCAGAGGTTTATCTTCGCAAACTTCGGAGATAAGGGGGGGGGAACGCTATTTTTTTCAACATTTTTGTAAATAACTCAAAAACTATACAATTTAAAGGAAAACTAAAAACTGTTTATTAATGTGCAAATAAATACCTTTCATATGATACCCCACATTACCTAGTAACTTTCCAAAAATTTTGAAAACGCCCCTTCCACCCCCATTGTCTAAAAAACTATGCAAATTAGAGTGTTCGCTATAATTTTCCTATAAAGTTTACATACACTTCTATGAGCTATAAAAGTATCACGGGTTTATCTCTGCAAACTTCGGAGATAAGGGGGGGGGAACGGTCAATTTTTCAACATTTTTGTAAATAACTCAAAAACAATACGGCTTATAGAAAAACTAAAAACTGTTTATTAATGTGCAAATGAATACCTTTCATATGATACCCCACACGACCTAGTAACTTCACTTAAAATTTTTGAGATCCCCTATCCGCCCCCCTGCAATCAAAATAAGAATATTTTTTAACATTTTTAAATATGCTGTATTAGTAAAAAAGTGTTGTCTTTTACCATTTTAAATTTCAAGTCGATAGCATCAGTAGTTCTCGAGATATCCATGTGTGACAGACAGACAGACAGACAGACAGACAGACAGACAGACAGAGTGATTCTATAAGGGTTCCTTTTTACCATTTTGGTCCGGAACCCTAAAAACAAAAAACGAACTCTCTAATTTGCATAGTTTTTTAGAAATCCTCGAAAGTGTAAAAAATCTACATAAGTTCCGCTATCAGACAAGAGATGGCGCTGTCAAGGTTCTCCAACAAATATAAACCGCTTTTATCATAATTTATTATATTGTATGATGAAATCTCGGTGCGCGAGTCCGACACGCTCATGGTCGGTTTTATTAATCATTGTTTCAGTTAGTTAGGATTCATTTTACTTTAATTTTAGTGGCACGACGTGGCATGCCATTTTATGCCGTCCCGAGAGCCACCACATAGGAAACAAAAGATAGATGGATAGAAAACACTTTATTGTACAAGAACATAAACAATTACGAGATAAGGTAAAAATAACACAGGAGTACAAAGGGCGGCAATAAGACCGTGTGATAACACTATGCACGATCTCTTCCAAGGAACCTTATAACCTATGCAACAGGATTATGATAGCTAAACTTTGAACGTTGAATTAAGGACAGGTTCGGCTGTGCACAAATTGTGTATTCAGAATTGTTTCTTCTGCAACGTACCAGTTTTATTTTTCTCTCTTCATATTCCTGTCAAAGCATTCTTCGGGCCACCGAAGCATGCCGTGCGTGCCGCGACGTCAGTCAGCAATCCCTTCTAACGTGTTCCTCTAACGCATAGGCTTTCCTTTCGTTTTATTCCACCAAATTCCAGAAATGTTTTGGACGATATTCGCGGCTGAATTCCCGAACATCTACTACCTTTTGAAGAAAGTATTAGTACGTTGACGCTGTTTTGCACCCTCGACCACACAAAACTTTTTTAGATGCTGTAAGTTCACGACTACATCACCCAATAAACTGCTCGCAACTAATTTATTCTAATGATAATTAATAGTGCTATTTATAGATAATCATCATTTCAGCCATAAAACGTCCACTGATGAACACAGGCCTCCCTCATGGATCTCCATGAGGGGTAGTTACCATACTCACCACGCTTGGCAGGCGGGTTGGTGAGCGCAGTATGGGATGTTAATACACGGATAGACGCTGCTGCCCATCTTCCGGAGGTACAACTTAACAGGCTCTTACTGCATCCATGGACATGAGAGGAGGGGTTTCATTCTACTGCCGGCACCCCACGGCGTTATAGATAATAATTAGAAGTTATTAAATAAGCCGCTCTGGCGTCCTTCAGGGAAGTAAATTTCGCTTTATGCCTTTTATACAAAGTCAATAAGTGTTTATTCAATAGAGCAAAACGCTACATAGAACAGTAAATTTACAAAAGAAGAACGAGACACATTTAAATTGAATAAAGCACATAATTTACTTCGCTCGCTTCAGATTACTTGTTTTTTCAAGTGAGGGAAATAAGTCATTTAAAATGACGTTAACGCTTTTTGTTTGAACTTAGACCACACAAAGCCTTTGAAGGCTGCAAGTCCGCAAATACATTACACAACAAACTGCCTGCATGTACATTATTCTACCAACAAGTTCACTACACTCAATACCTACCAAATAAACCCCTTTACAGTGATTGCAAACCGCACGATAAAATAGAAAGAAACAAAGGCGAGTTTCCTCAATATAGTTGAAAGGAGGAACCCGCCCAAAGTCAGGTGCTAAAACTGTAAGATTAACCGGCCAGCAACGGAAGTTGCGTATTCGCAAAGACTGTTTGATGAATAAGTTCTGTTTGTCTTGGTTAAATATTTTAAAAACTAAATCTCTTTTATACACTTAAATTACACGTAAACTTTATTAAAGCTACTTTTTAGGGTTTCGTAGTAAATCAAGAAACCCTTATATTTTCGCTTTGTCTGTCTGGCTTTGCGAAGATAATATTAGTGTCCTAGAAAGCTGTTTTCGCATGTAAATATAAAAAACAACGCCGAAATAACGTTAGAGCTAAAAAAAATATTAATTTGATGTACGAGAACATACACATAAGGTGGGGATTTGTTGTTTTTTCTTAATTCTCCCATCTTGTGGAGTATCGTTGAAATCATATAAGGGTTGCGAAGACAATCTTTTGATTTGAGGTTCCGTCTGCGAAATATTAATGTTATAAACATTTTTTCCAGCGTCCCACTCCTTTGAAATCCTAGTTGCAAATCGGAAAAATTATGAATAGAGATTAAACCATAAACTTTTTAGGTAAACTATAACCGTTGAGCTAGCTTAAGTATTTAGTTTCGGAGAAATTGTCGCTCAAATAAGGAATCATCATCATCATTCCAGCCGTAAATAGTCCACTACTGAACAGGCCTCTCTCATGGATGAGGGATGGAGAGGAGATGAGGGGTAGTTGCCATACTCACCACGCTTGGCAGGCGGGTTGGCGAGCGCAGTACGGGATGGTGATACACGGAATGACGCTGCTGCCCATCTTCCGAAGGTATCCCTTAGAAGGCTCTTACTGCATCCACGGGCATGAAAGAAGGGGCACCATTCTACTGCCGGCACCCCACGGTAAATAAGGAATGCGGTTTACTCAACATAATGGGATACTTTAAACAAAAAACTCAATTTATTCCTGTTAATATGTTTTGGTAAACGTAAAATACATACACTTACTTCTAACAACAGGTCTACGGTTAACTACGGAATCCTTCATAACGCGTGGGCTGACACGCACCTGGCCTAATTTATTTATATAATGTCATGGGCACCTAAATTAATTTTATGTAAGTGAAAAGTATTTGTTTTTGAAAAACTTATGGTTTTAGGGGGCCCCTAATATGCATAGCGCTGTCTGTCTGTCTGTGTATGGGACGATTACAACCGCACGCGTTGATCGATTTACATAAAACCTTTTTTGTTAGCACCGTCTTATTGAGATAAGGGCAATGATTGATTTTGAAGGCTTTTATTTTTTTGGTGACATTTTGAGGTACCCAAAAATGGCATTTTTGACCTTTGGTGACCTTTTGAGGCCTTCGCCCCCTTTTTTGGTACCCCCGTACCAATGCTTGTTTAAGAAAACAGAGACAGAAACTGCATAATATTTTTTTTAAAGGAGTTATACATATAACATGATCAGCCTTTATTAGAAAGAGAATAAGAAAATAAAGAAAATACTTTTATTTTTGACACACACAAAACACATACATATTATATAAAAAAAACGCAAAAAATAATCAAATGAGGTGTACTTAGTATGATGTAAAAGTTTTAACATAATATAATTATATACTATGCTTAAATTTTGTTATATTTGCATTGTTTATGCTGCGTGGGGTCAAAGAATGGATTCTACCTCAGTATTACCACAATTACATAGCAATTATTATTTAATTAGCAATTATTACGTCTAGTACATTTCGAAAAAAGGTTGCATAATGTTTATTTGTAACCGCAAATTTTTTTTTTTTTTGCGCCTGTTGGCAAGTTGTAAGAATGCCTATAAATTGGAAAGGTCCAATAATATTGTTACATAGAAAGCACTGCTAAAGGAAGAATCTACACGTATACAATAAAAGTAATTTGATTATTTTATGTTTTCTTTGTAATTTGTATATGTTGTGTGTGTGTCAAAAATAAATGATTTTCTTCTTCTTCTTCTCTACTAATTGACGTTTTATAATTTAACTAGCCGCACCCCGCAGTTTCACCCGCGTAGTTCCTGTTCCCGTGGGAATTTAGAAAAATACCTCCTATCTATATATATATATAAATCGTTTAGGCTGTACGTTGTCTGTCAGTCACTCAGTCAATAACGGAAGAGTTTTATATTATATTGATTAAGACTAATTCATAATAAGATATTTATTGGTGTTGATTTCACTACAAATAAATAAACTTTACTAACAGAGTTACTAACTAGCACGGAAGCTAAGGTCTTTACATATGTATAGATATGGTAAATATGTTGTAAAGGTTTTATAAATAAATGATTTCATTTGATTTGAATTTGACAAATTATCCTACAGCAAATTAATAATAACCGCCGTGGGGTGCCGGCAGTAGAATGATACCCCTCCTCTCATGCCCATGGATGCAGTAAGAGCCTGCTAAGGGATACCTCCGGAAGATGGGCAGCAGCGTCTATCCGTGTATCAACATCCCATACTGCGCTCACCAACCCGCCTGCCAAGCGTGGTGAGACCCCTCATGGCGATCCATGAGGGAGGCCTGTGTTCATCAGTGGACGTTTTATGGCTGAAATGATGATGATGAAAATAATAATATTTTCATAAGATTTTCTCCACTCAACTTTGTAAATACGCGTCTGGTTGTAGAGACACCCCGGGCTTACACAACCCACGAGAAAAGGAAGTTCAACCAAAACATGTAGGTTTGCCATTACCTACTACGTAGTGTATGTGGCTTCCCGGTAACGACGTATACAACCAAGTCTATTGTTTTACACTAACGAGATATACTCGCGGTAAATTTTAGAATAATAACGATTTAGGTAGGTTGTCGTGGGGTGCCGGCAGTAGAATGCTACCCCTCCTCTTATGCCCGTGGATGCAGGAAGAGCCTGCGGGTTACCTTCGGAAGATAAGCAGCAGCGTATATCCGTGTATCAACATCCTATACTGCGCTCACCAACCCGCCTGCCAAGCGTGGTGAGTATGGCAACTACCCCTCATGGAGATCGATGAGGGAGGCCTTAGTTCAGTAGTAGACGTTTTACGGCTGAAATGATGATGATGATGATCGTTACATTACGTTTTAATTTAGCTGTAGCTTTTCAATAAATAAATAAAAAATAAATAAACTTGATAATCCTACGCCATTTGCGTACTAGCCCTTTCGCGCTTTTGGATCTAGACCAAGTGACAGATTCTTACTGCATCCACGGGCAAGAAAGGAGAGTCAACATTCTACTGCCAGCACCCCACAAAACAGCAACTTATAAGTATATCAAGTCATATTTATAAAACTTTAAAAATAAAGTAATTACAAATTTGGCGCAGATAAAAATAGTCCTCCCATGCTAGTTAAAAACTCGTCCCTTAGCAGGCTCTTACTGCATCCACGGGTAGGAGAGGAGGGGTAACATTCTACTGCTGGCACCCCACGGCTAAATGTAACGATGCTAGTGGCAAAATGTATTAAACTGTGTCGCGGTGAGTAACGCCTTCCTTCCTCCAGCCTCCAGCGTCTTTCCGTGTATCAACATCGTGGTGAGTATGGAAATCCTCTAATGACCTTGGCGATCCATGAAGATAAGATGCGCAGCAGTGGACAAACTTATATATATGTGGCAAACTTTTGTCTCAGATGAAAATGTAACATTTGACATAGGGAAGGGCAAGGAACAGTATCATTTTATTAGAGAGAGAAATGGCGCTACTAGTAATTACTGGTGTTTTGTGTACCTAACCTATGAGTAGTAAATAGAGGTAAATAATTTTCTTTCGTGTTTCTTGTTGTCAAAATGTAATTTTTTATTTCATCATCATCATCATTTATACACCATAGTCATCAAACGTCCACTACTGAAAACGGGACTCGCTCGTGGATCTTCACTTGGCAGGCGGGTTGGCGAGCGCAGTACGGGATGTTTTTACATGCTAAGACGCTGTGGCCCATATTCCAGTAGCACTTGGCAGATTCTTAATACATCTACGGGCAAGAGAGGAGGGGCAACATTCTACTGCCGGCACCCCACAGCAAAAACTAATTCCAATTTTTCTCTGAAATCAGGCTATATAAGAACCGTTGGAACTTTTCAAGGTAATAAAAAAACCTTATCTAAAAATGACTATACCGGTGGGATCCCGCGTCCTTCAAATCGATCCTTGACGCTTCCTAAAGCGAGAAGTACTTAGCCAGTAAGCTACGGAACCCGTGTCAGGTTACGTCGGAATTTTTGTTAATGTGATATCGGTTGGCACCGATTAGAGCGCCATCTACATGTTCTCCAGTTCATTGTCTGAAGTTGCATTCAGTAGCAATGACTTACGTCGCTATGGAAAGAATGAAAGAAAAAAAACATGTATCTACTTTATTTCACTCTTTATATATCCCTTATACACTTTTGTTCAAGCTGCCTTTACCTCTTTCTATTCTCAGAAGGAGATATAATATAGAGGTATAATGAATTTTCTTTGTATCCGTGGGATGGGGGCCTGGTGACTAGTAACACAGGCTGTGCGCCTATAACTAGCACCAGTCTCTCGTAATACAGGTTAGGATTAAGTTTTCTTACTCTATCAATGCGCATTTGTTCTAAGAAGGACGTGAAGGATAATATTCATTGTGTAAAAATGAATTTTCTTTGTATCCGCAGGTTACTGAGATAAAAGAGCATAATGGTGAAAGAATTTTGAAAATCAGTCTATTAGTTTTTAAGTTTTTTCTTTACAAACATACAAAATACAAATATTTCCTCTTTATAATCATCATTTCAGCCATAAAACGTCCACTGATGAACACATGCCTCCCTCATGGATCTCCATGAGGGGTAGTTGCCATACTCACCACGCTTGGCAGGCGGGTTGGTGAGCGCAGTATGGGATGTTGATACACGGATAGACGCTGCTGCCCATCTTCCGGAGGCCTCTTTATAATATTAGTATAGATAAGCTATATTTTTGCGTCTCAAGAATAAAATATGCTTTAAAATTATGGGATTATTATCGTATCGACGAAAATATTTAATTGAATATTAATTTCAACACCGGAAATGTGACCGCGCTGCCTTCTTGCCACACACAGTTTTCTACAGCCGTGCTGATATCACTTCCTCTTAATTAGCGGGGTTCAACTTACGTTAGAGCTCGATCTCATCTGCTGCAGCTAAATATAGGATGGCTGGGAAACTTTTTCTCGTCATAGTAACACTTTACCTTAAGGAGCTTCGAAATGGGGTCCTGCAAAAGGCGGGTAATTTGGTCCTTCCTCAAAGCGCATCATCCTCGCTCTGGTGATGCAGATGTCCATGGGCGACGGTGACCACTGTCCATCAAATGGCCCGTTTGTTCGTCTTCCAGCTTATAATAAAAAAAAACCTTATGGGCAGGCCATGTAGCTCGCAGAACAGATGGCCGATGGGAACAAAAAGTTCTCGAGTGGAGGCCACGGACCGGCAAGCGCAGCGTAGGGCGTCCACCAACAAGATGGGCTGATGACCTGGTGAAGACCGCAGGTCGACGGTGGATGCAGATCGCTTCCAACCGCAATAACTGGAAATCCATGAGGGAGGTCTATGTCCAGCAGTGGACGTCCTACGGCTGAAATGATGATGATGATATGGTTGATAGAATACTTAAATACATATTTTTTTGTAAATACTTATAATACATGGAAGACTACCTGAACCCGGACAAATATCTGCATGCGCCATGGAGGTCATCATAAGTTGACTTTTTAATGATTAAGCATTGTATAGGTAGGTTATTAGTATTCCACATCATCATATCAGCCATAGGATGTCGACTGCTGGACAAAGGCCTCCCTCATGGCCAAGTTCTGATCATGAGGGGCTATTGCCATACTCACCACGATTGGCAGGCGGGTTGGCGAGCGCAGTACGGGATGTTAATACATAGAAAGACGGTGCGGCCCATCTTCCAGAGGTAGATTAACCACGGGTAAGAGAGGAAGGGAAACATTCTTCTGCCGGCACCCCAAGGCGAGTATTCCACATCATTTAATTGTAAACTCACAAAAACATTTTTACTATAAAGACATATAAAAATTCTACTGTTAAAATATATCAAAACGGTGAATCACCGGCTGCGAAGCAAGGCTCAAGCGGTCGGAGACTAGAGGTGTAGGGAAAGGAATCTCCTCATATACGTGCCGAGTCCAGGAGTGCTGTCTCCTTTATTTATTATCTAAAAAGATCTGGCTCTTTATTATTGATCGAGACTCTTCACTATGAGTCCGATAACTGAAACGACTATCGGAACAATAATTGATGATCCCAAATGGTGGCAATCTTCTGGATCAAATCAATTTTATTATCCGCTGCGGTCCGCTATTCAAACACAGCATTGCTGTACTTATGAATGAGGCCTAATACTTGTTTCATTATACTATCATAAAATAGCTTAAGAACTTATATAATTTTTAGAATAATACTAATAATTTGTACGGATTTCTATTCTTATTTATTTTATATTTATATCTAAAATAAATGACATTCTATTCTATTATTTTAACCCGTGAGAAGGCGCGCCTAATATCGTTAAACGGATAGGCGCGCGCGAGCAAATCGCTCACGCTACTTTAAATGCTTATATTTCTACGAAATTTGTATTTTTTGGTTATAAATGGGTTTTAATGAATAAAACAGCATTTAATCAATAAGTAAACAAGAGTTTTATTTAAAACCATGAAATAAAAATAAAACTTCTAGCGCTATAACAAATTAACTAATTGATCTTTGGACGTCTTCAAAAAAATCACGATAAATGGGCGCGCGATGAGCTGATTGTCGCGCGACGGTGCGGGGCCTCCGCAAGTGCTTTACTTTGTAAAGCGGCGCTTGAGTAACGCGAGGGGTGAGGGGTTGAATAGTTAGGAAGGTACTGAGGCGCTCGGGACGCCATCTAATCAGGATCACCAAAAACTTCTGCAATCAATTTTACTGTGATAGCGCACCTTCTCATGGGCTATTATTACCCTAGTTGTCTAAAAGCCCATGTAATAAAAGCCTAATAATATTACAATCCGTGAGGTGCCGGCAGTAAAATGTTACACTTCCTCTCATGCCCGTGGATGCAGTAAGAGCCTGCTAAGTGATACCACCGAAAGATGGGCAGCAGCGTCTTTCCGTATATCAACATCCCGTACTGCACTCGCCATCCCGCCTGCTAAGTATGGTGAGTATGGCAACATGGTCATGGATATCCGTGAGGGAGGCATGTGTTCAGTGTAGACGTTTTGCGGCTGGAATTGCAATGAGAATTAAATGATTTAATGATGCCAATTCGTCGTCTTAATTAAATTGTAATCTGACATTTAAAGATATTATTATTTCATTTGATGGTTTATCTTGTTAAATATTATGTTGTCTCTGTTTATCAGATAATTTCGAATTTTCTTATGAACTATATTTAACTTAATTTTATTATGAATGGATATATTGTGAATAATTAATTTGCATGGGTGGTCATCATGAGACCGTTCTGATAAAATAAATAAATAAATTCAAATCAAATAATTTATTTACGAAAACCTTCTCAACATATTACATATTCAATTATCAAGACCTTAACTCCAGTGCGTGAAATTAAATTGATAAATTTGTATTGATAAAATTGAAGAGTATGACCCTGCTGTCGTTTCCATAGGCTATGGCCAGCCGGCCGCAATTCCACCTGTGGTCTTTGATCCTGCCCTAATTACTACACGTTAAATGTTGCTGCTTTTAATTTGAGCTTTAGAAGTTGCTGCTGAGATGTTGGCAGTCGGCAATTGAAGTCGGGTAACCATTATACAACTCGTGTTTGTACGTATATCTGGCCGCAGAGCGATCCCAGGATATCTGTAAGAATATTATACATCAATTTCAGCTGATTAACATCCACTTCTATCATCACAGCCGTCGGACGTCCATTGCTGGACATAGGCCTCCCTTATGGGTCTCTATGTGCTGAACACGTGGGATACTCACCACTCTTGGCAGTCGGGTTGGCGAGCGCAGCATGGGATGTTGATACATGAAAAGACGCTGCTGCCCATCTTCAGGAGCTATCCCTTACCAGGCTTTTACTGCATCCACGGGTATGAGAGGAGGGGCAACATTCTACTGCCAGCACCCCAGGGCAATCAATTGTTAGTATCAATAAAATGTTTTAAATCGATCAATTATCGAACCCGCATAGATCAACCGATCCTTTAGTAGTTAACTTGCTTATAGCATTAAACAATAAGTAACTATTAGTATTAAAAAAAACTAGATAAGTAGAAACGTAACTTTTTAATTCAAGTACAGAAACGAATAATGACTAATGAATTTATAATGAATAACAACACTTTAAAATCACTGGCCCAGTTCAAATCACATAGAACTTTTTAACGCCTTTAAAGGAGTCTATAATTATTTTCTAAAGGAAATCTTCGTAAACAGCACAAACAAAATGATTCACATGTTAGCAGCTGCGAGGCAATCTACCGCGACGAAGGAACCTCTGCAGGACTAAACCCGCTACTGAATCAACTTTAAACTAATTTATTAACACCGAAGACATTTATAACGACGCCATTGAGTGGCTCAACAAACAGTTACTTGGGGGAAGAACACTGGCTCGGTAACATCATTATTTAGTCCAATTTGCAGAATTAGCTTGATAAATGTATTTGTATTAACGTTTTCGTAGAGGTTTTCGTTGCGCGCGCCGTAGGCACGTAGACCCGCTACGGCAGCTCAGTGTAGCCGAGCGCGGTGCTACGACACACGTGCTACGCGACGCGAAGTCCACCGACCCACGAAAACGCCGACTCGAAAGTGACGATATTAAGTGCTAGTGTTGTGTTGTTTAGTGATTTTGTGAATTAAGGTAAGTTGTACCCGTTTATGAAAAGGAGTTGTTAAATCCCTAGCAATTTTGTCTGACTGAACTGCCGTTTTATGTTTATGTCTTGTTTTAATAGGGACTAAGCTTATTATGTTGTGTAACGAAATACTTTTATGTGACGTAAAATATTTTATTGTAAGCGTTCTGTCGTGGTTGTAATAAACATGAGTTTATTATCGCGTTTACATAATTAGGATCTTTAGGTATTTTGCGATAGTTTTGTCGACGTTAGTAGGAGCTGAGGCGGTCTGCTTTTATTGTACCCTATGGACAGATATAAACGATTTATTGATTTTTATTTAATTTTTTATCTTTTGAACCTACAATAAAAATTATTAATTGAGTCCAATATATAAAAGATCAACGAAATCTAATATTCCATAGGATGTAACAATAAATTCTGTTAAATTATTTCTTAAGTAAATTACTTAGTTACTATTAAACATCCTAACCTAGGTATCAATGAGATTTTTAATATATAATTTTTATTCAAAAAGTAATAGTTTTAGATCTCAAAAACCCTAAAGCCCTTGCTTAGTAAATAAATTAGTTCCAAACACAAGCCAGATTCACACTAGTATGTTTATAAAAAAAAACAATTAAAAGATTTGAAAGGCTAGCTGCAAGTTTCGTTAAATAATTCACAAAATTTTGCAAGTATTAGCTAAATTTTGTGAATTATTTAACGAAACTTGCAGCTAGCCTTTGAAATATTGTAGTAATTCCTTAATAGTTTTTTTGTATAAAACAAAACTAATATTATAAATGCATTATAGTGAAATTTAACTAGGTTCATTTCTCAATGAAGATTCTGTAAGGTTACAGAATGTATGTTTAAATTCAGTAATCGCACAGAAAGTAACAATTTTTAATAAGCCACTTTTACTTTTTGCCGACTAAGCTGAGAGAAAAGTGTGCTGGGCAAATGTGATGATGTCCCAGGCACTGCAGCGTCCCGTACAGCATACCAGTTGCTGACGCTGTATAAATCTTTAATATAGATGTGAAAGTCCAATATACATGATTGATCAGCTAACTACATAAGTAGATTCGCAACTCATTAAGGAATTCAAAAAGCAGGTTACCAAACCATACTATAACAAATAGGCTACTAAATTCCTGGCAAAGTAAATTGTACTTTATATTTCCTCTTACGAGTATTTGAACTAATAATAATAATAGCCTGTTATTCAGTAATTGTGAGACCAAATTTCATGTTTAATGAGTTCGCACAATTTGGTGATTACCTGTGTGTCATTTCACAAAGGTCTATTCCAACCTCTTTCAACTAGTAGAACTATTACGATTCAATTGCATGTACATATATATATAATGGTTTTGTTAAATTTCTCGGGAAATCTCTCGAATCTTCTCGAGAACGAAAATCAATCTCTGAGAAGTATTTTGGATTACTTAAGCTATTTTTTGGCGTTACCTGCTTCTGTTTACCTATGTCACATTGTTGGGAAAAGTCTCCCCCATTTCCGCCAGTTCGCACAATTTATGTAACTTTATCCCGTTGTCGCCTTAAGTGGATAATGACAAAAGTTACAAAAAATACATTTCTGCTGAATAAATCATGTTTCAATTTACTAACCAGTTTTCCTCATATAAACCACATGCTCAAATATACAGAAATCTCATCAAATTAGACATATCATTCAGTTCGGAATCCTGCGGGATTATTGAGTGTAGGGGTGGATTTAGGATAAAATTGATTTTCTACGATATCGCACTGAAAAACACTCCCCAAAGATTATGGTAATGTACAAGCAAATTCAAATAAAACATTTGATGCCTGATGAGGAAATGTGAAATATTAGATTCTCCGCAGAGTAGACAGAAAATATAATGAATGTAATGCTACCCACATTTCCTTGAATATTAACGACCTCTTTGGCTAATCTGGTCTCATAGCCGGCTGACGAGTAAAGGTCGCGGGTTCGATTTCCGTCGGAATCGTCGGGGATTATTATCCTTTTTATTATGAGTTTCCATTTACAAGAAAACAAAGCTTATTTCTGTAAATGTATGTAGCTACTTGTTGGATTGCGCTTTGGCCGTGATTTGTGCTTGGTATAGGCATACATATTTGGTTAAAAGCGAATTCCGTTATTATATATAACAAGCAGTGTAAAATCTACCAACGCAAAGTTAAATTATGATAATAATGTAAAATAAACAATGCTGCACATGCTGCATAACTTGTATTGTGGATACTAGATGATTGGTAGAGTACCTAAATGTTTTATGACGCGTCAATGCTGATTATAGTATGTTATTTTTATTATAATTTGAAATGAATTTGTAATATTCTATTTTTGTAAATACATACCTATTTAACATAATCTGCAGAGAAGCAAATATTTGTATCGGATTCCAACAATCATACCAACCCGATAAGAACAACAGAGTCTCATAGGTCGTTAAAACTAGCAAGAAAGGAATAAATTTCTTTTTGACACACAAACTATTTGAAAACTCGAAAACTATGATTTTTGTCTTAATGTTATACGCGACGCGTTAAAAAAAACTATTTATAAGCTAGATAAACTTTCACAATTGCCTAACATACTATTTTTTGTGACCGGATTTTACCAGGACAAAAAAATATAAATGCTTAATTTTAACAAAAACTAAAAAAACCGGCTTAAATGTCGCTGATGATGATGATGAGTAGGTATGTAAGAAGATTAGTGGTTAGTGATCTTTACTATCTATAATACTATAACATGTTGTGAGATTTGATAGCCGATTTTGGTCTTCGGCACCCAGTTCCACTTCACCAAATTATTCTGAAAGCAAAACCCCTTGTTACACATTACATTACCGAGTTACATTACCAATGTACAAAGAAATAAATATTCATCGCACAGAACCGGGTAATGAATAAAGAAATGCTTGATTTGCTACTATTAATACCAAAATAACTTTATTACCGGGACCAAACTAAAAGAGTATTCTTTGAACACAAAGAACTACAACTTCCGTCATTTTATTAAAAAAAAAAAAAAAAAACATATGACTTAAGTACCTTCTCATAAGTCTTCATTCCATCTCTGAGGTCGGTTCAAAATAAAACAATGTCACAAATATCATTATTGATGGCTATCATCATCATCATCATCATCTCAGCCGTAGAACGTCCACTGCTGAGCAAAAGCCTCCCTCATGACTGAGTACAGATTAGCTGATCATAAGAGATTATTGCCATACACACCACGCTTGGCAGATGGGTTGTCGAACGCGGTACGGGATGTTAATACATGGAAAGACGCTGCTGCCCATCTTTCAGGGGTACCTCTTAGCAGATTCTTACTACATCCACGGGTAAGAGAGGAGGGGCAACATTCTTCTGCCAGCCCACGGCGATGGCTAACGTTCTATAAATTAGCTTTCCTTTTCTTGTAGTTATGTAATTCAACTGTATTCAGATCTCCCACGTCTGCGAAAGTCCTGTCTCAAATATCATTACTAGCTTGCTAACGT
This sequence comes from Pasiphila rectangulata, assembly GCA_963082625.1. NCBI lineage: Eukaryota > Metazoa > Arthropoda > Insecta > Lepidoptera > Geometridae > Pasiphila > Pasiphila rectangulata. The sequence goes on along the minus strand of OY720240.1, from coordinate 20,867,841 downwards.
TATTGACTGTATTTCATAACTAAACCTCCCGCGCTATGAAATAAACACTGTCTCAAATAAGTTCAAAACATTTGGCTTTATTTCGCGATGAAAACACATTCATTTATGAATGTGTCGTTTACGACAGAGTTCTGATGTCACAAAAAATATGCTGACGTCTTAAGAATGTCTTTTAGTTGTATTCAGTTAAAAATAAAAGAATAAAGGTAATTGCGAAATAAATAGCCGTAGTCCCATTTCTTTCGTTATTTTGTTCCATTAACGGAAGAAATAAAACATACAATATCAAGAAAATGTACCAGCTGTAAATACCGGCAGGCTGATTACGTATCTCGCGACAGGTTTGCAACAGGCGCAAATCTCGCAATAATCTCTGTCAAACGTCAATTCGTGATTTAACTTTGTGACGATGTAACAACAATATGTGATAAATAAATCAAAATTGACGCTTGATAGCGGAGATCACGACATCCGCGCCTGTTGCAAGCCTGTCACTAGATACGTAATACGGGACCGGATCATCCAATAGAGTTCAAAACATTGCACATAAAGCAGAATCAGTCTTCCATCTACGTCATCGTTGAAACTTACACAACGACGTCACTGTAACTACGTAAACAAACCCAAAACCTTTCTCGTGAGCCAACAGACGCACAGAAAATTTCTACACTTAAAACATGATTGATGCATGTTATCCGCTCAGGTAAACATCTATCCCCAACTGCTATTAATCTTAGGTGACACTGGCCTAAGCAAGCACAAAGACAGTTATCTATGTTGTATGCTTTATGTAAGATAAAGAAAGTAACAGACAAGTCTTTGTGTAATAAATTAATAGAAAAAGAACTTTTTAACAAACAAGCTTTTTGTAACCGTACTAAAAAGAATAAAATAAACATTTTCCATTAAAGTTTAATGTCAACTTAAAACGTCTTTACACAATATATGTGATAAAAAAGCTTGTCGTGAGATTAACTTGTGTACCTGTAACTTGATCTAATTGTTTTTTTTTTCAAACAATATAAATAGTGGTACGAGTACTCGCAGGTACCTGCTTAAATCTAGCAACAAGCTTTTTTATCATGTAAATTGTGTAAATAAGTTTTAAGTTGACATTAAACTTTAATGGAAAATTTTATTTTATTATTTTTAGTACGGTTAAATAAAAGCTTGTTTGTTAAAAAGTTTTTTTACTTTTAGTTCATTTTTTACTATTTAGTTATCACTGGACTGTTGGTTTCTTGTCTGTTTTCATCTCATGCCCGCCATGTTGGATTTAAAGTAATCTCATATAATTTTTCTAGCAACTCTCAGCATGCCCTTTTTTTTGACATCCATATTGTAAAAATGCATTAATAATATAACTACTTCGCCATCTTGGGTATTCTGCCATATTGGATTTAGAGTGACGTTAAGTCATTTTTGGAATTAGTCCGCCATTTTGAGTATACCGCCATGTTGGATTTAGAGTGATGTCATTTAATTTTTCGAGTAACTCTCAACAAGGCCTTTCATTTGATACCCATATCATATAGGAGTGCATTAATAATAACTAGTCCGCCATCTTGGATGTTCCGCCATGTTGGATTGAAGGTACCGTCATTTCATTTTCGAATTATTCTCAGCAAGCCCTTTTATTTGATACCGATATTGTAGGAGTCCATTAAAAATTACTAGTCCGCCATCTTGGGTGTTCTGCCATGTTGGATTCAGAGTGACGTCACATAGCTGACCATGCATTGTCATCCAAATAAAACATGTATGCAAAATTTCAGCTCAACTGGTTGAAGATATCTGCTTCAAAATTGAGTTGCAAATTCCGCGAACAAACATAGATATAGAGGTATATATATGTACATACATACATACAGGGCAAGCTAAATAAAGGCTTGTAAAAATCATATGCTGAAATCAAAGCAAGTAAATCTTTATGCTGAACTTAGTCTAGTGGGAAGTTATAAGATGGAGTAGGTTGTCTAGTTAAATACTATAGGTATTATTGTTCCAATTCTTACTACTCTCATTACTCAAATTAGCTGACTAAGCTGGGAAGATGGTATAGGTGCTGGGCAAGCCCAATCCATATCAATGTCCTAGGCACTGCAGCATCCCGTACAGCATGCATACGAGTTGCTAACGCTGCATAAATCATCTATCATCATCATCATCATCATATCAGCCCGTTGACACCCACTGCTGGGTATAGGCCTCCTCTTCAGCACGCCAACGTAAACGGTCCTGTGCAAGTCTCATCCACTGTCGTCCGGCAACCCTGACCAGATCGTCCGCCCATCTGGCAGGTGGTCTGCCTCGAGGCCGTCTTGTTTCAATCGGAAACCACTCTGTAACCGCCTTGGTCCATCGGCTGTCGTCTCGTCTGGCAACATGCCCTGCCCATCTCCATTTCAAGCTTGCGATCCGCATACCTACGTCTACGACTTTCGTACGCTGGCGTAAAAAATAAAATAAAAAATTATATTATTATTATAATTATTATTTAAATCATCTATAATATTGTTAAATTATAATTTACACTATGTGTTCCGTTATAGTTCTGTAAATTAAAAACGATATTAATAACATAAATTTACTAATCGTAAAAAAACTAATTTTAATACTGATTAACGGGGCTTTATTGCGTTATTTTATTTTATTATGGCCCGAAGTTTCGAGTGCCTAGCTGCCCTCGTGGTCACGAGTACACTTTACACCACCATAATACGTGTTAAAGTCTCGTTAGTAAGTTAAAAATTATGTCTACAAATCGCGAAAGTTTACGAGGAATGAAAAACACCAAAGTTTCTATCCATCCGTACTAGGCACAAAAAATATGTATAAATCATATGAACAAAAACAGACGAGCAATCTGGAACCGTCCAGTTTTTCAGCCTCGCAAAAACCGCGACCGAAGCCACAGGAAGGCCATCTATCGTTTTTATCTGACATCTAAGTCGTCGCGGGAAAAACAACCGAACAGATACAATGTGTCATTAAAGACTTGTCCACGTATAAATAGGGGAGATCAACAAAAACCATTGGGTTGACGGGTGAGTCTTGAAGCTTCTGTTAGGAAGCTAACTTAGCTGCGGGTTTTTTTTTCCATCTCCGGTAAAGCAGGTCAATGAAATGAAAAACCTCATCATATTTTCATTGCCTTCAAATATTCCACCCAAGTGTGGAATATAAAAATACTAAACCACTATACTAATAGTGTTTTAATATATAATATATTAAAACACTATAAAAATACAAATAATAAATAAATAAATAATGCTGGACAATTAATTCACACAGCATCATCTAGCTTGGCTAAGCAGTGCTTGTGCTAGAATGGTGTCCCATGGTGTTCCTCAAGGAAGCGTCTTGGGCCCGCTCCTATTTTTAGTTTACATAAATGATCTGCCTCAAGTGACGAATCATTCCATGACATTATTTGCTGACGATATTTCTATCTTATTTATTAATGACAAATCACTAACTTTGAATTTGACATTATTTTACTTTGACATCGATTATTAAAATGTTTAACAACAAATAATTTAAAAATTAATCTATCAAAGACGTACATATGTATATAATGAATTTTAAGCAACAACATAACAATAATTTTGACATTAATATCTATCTATTAGTAGTATGCCGTAAGGTGCCGGAAGTAGAATGTCACCCCTCCTCTCCAGCCCGTGGATGCAGTAAGAATCTGCTAAGGGATATCTCTGGAAGATGGGCAGCAGCGTCTTTCCGTATAAGAACATCCCAAATTGCGCTTACCAACCCGCCTGCCAAGCGTAGTGAGTATGGCAACAACCCCTCATGCACTTGGATCTCTAAGTCAATGAGGGAGGCCTATGTCCAGTAGTGGATGTCTTACGGCTGTAATGATGATTAGTAGTATAAAAAAATAAAGTGTAGATACATTTTTAATACTTTCAATAAAGAAAACTCCATTGGTGCACGGCCAGTACCGAACTTTGGATTGAAAGTCGAGGGTGGTGATGCAGTAAGAATCTGCCAAAGGGGTACTTACGATTAAGATGGGCAGCATCGTTTTCCCGCGTTTCAGCATCCCGTATTGCTCTCGCCTACCCGCTTGGCAAGCATGGTGAGTATAGAAACAATCCCCCCAAGATCAGTTGTTTGAGATTCATGAGAGAGGCTTTTGTCCAACCCGCCTGCCAAGCAAGGTGAGTATGGCACCAATCCCCTCAAGATCAGTTCTTGGAGTTCCACGAGAGCCTCTATCTGACAATTACACGGCTGAGACCTCACTAAAGTACCTGGATTCCGATAAAAGTACTTGAAACTTGTTGAACAACTTCATACTATTAAAATAAATTGCATGAGAATGAAACCAACAGTTCTTGATTTAAACTTGCTTGAAACTTCCCACACCGGTTCTCCCTCATTACCGTATGCCTATATGTTTGCGCTAAAATATAATGAACTTTACAAACCTAGATGCTTAAAGAGCTGTACAAAACGCCTTTAGAGCTCTGCCTCATTACGACATCATGGCGGTGTCGCCGGCTACGCACCCAAGCAGTCAATATTGAAACGACGCTGCCAAACCATCGCATTTTGAGTTAGGTAAGTACCATCATTATCATGATCATCCCGGACATGCAGGACGTAAACCTGCTAGACATAAGCCTCATGGATCTCAAAGTGCTGATCATGTGGGGTTGTTGCCATACTCACCACGCTTGGTAGGCTGGTTGGCGAGCGCAGTACTGGGTGATACACGGAAAGACGTCAATGCCCATCTTCCGGAGGTATCCCTTAGCAGGATTTTGCTGCACCCATAGGCTTATATTACTATACCTAGTTAAATTTTGAATTTCTTAATTTTGCTCATAAAACGTATGATTAGAATTATATTAGGTACTAAAGCGCAGCATGTCGGGACGCCGATCGGTTCCCATCGGTGCTGGGGGTTGTGACGCGTCAGAACACCACACTAGTATGATTCTGAGTATCTCGCGCAGTGCAGCGCGTCAACTAGCTAGATAATAGTCGCTTGCGTTTATTTGTGATGAAATCTATCTTCATCACACTCGTTCACTAGCAAACGATATTCGCTTCCACCCAAGATTATTTACTGGGTTAAACCATTCTTTTTTTCTTTTTAAGTAAACTTAACTTTAGCAGACACGCAATATTTCTTCAATATCCGAGTCGGAGGAAATATTGAACGCGCACGTTTTTTCTTCAAAGGCCACTGTATTAACTTGAAATAACGTCAGAGCGCGCCCCGACACGACATAATAGTCTGCACAATCGCCGTCACGTTAGACAGCACCACAACACACCACAACATAATAATGTGATTCCGGCTTGTTGCTGAAGGCACCAACTTTTTCGAACCCTTCTTCAGAGTGAAGACGGTACGCGACCCGCTACTTATTGCTAATTAATATGAACGTATTAAGTCACGGGAGTTGCAATAGTCATCATCGTCAACGTCATTTCAGGCGTAAAACGTCCACTTCACCACAGACCTCTCTCATGGATCTCCATGAGGGATAGTTGCCATACTCACCACGCTTGGCAGGCTGGTTGGCGAGTACAGTACCGGGTGATACACGGAAAGACATCAATGCCCATCTTCCGGAGGTATCTCTTAGCAGGCTTTTACTGCACCCACGGGCATGGGGTAACATTCTACTGCCAGCACCCCACGGCTTACTATATTACTATAGTAAAACTTTGAATTTCCTAATTTTGCTCATAAAACTAGTACCTACATAAAACAATTCACACCCTGTCCACACTGTCTAAGTTATGATAATATTTAATTAATTGACTCACATATCAAAGTGAAAATAACAATTATAATTGTAATAGTATGTGGAATTTAATTGAATTGAAATTATCGTGGCTAGACATCATTTGATAAATATAATATGGCTTACACCACGTACCTAACTTATTATCATCTTGCTGACGTTTCGTAGACCATTTAGAGGCCCTTCTTCATGAGCACCGTTCGTGGCCGACTCCGAGGGACGAGAACTCAATTGGAATTGGAATTTAATTGTTTACTTACACAGGTATATCAAAGAGATGTTATTACAAAGGGTATAAAATAATATGTGGGCTTGATTCTTCCGACCCGAGTGATTTTCAGTTAAGAAAAGATTACGAACGGTTAATAAGAACTTTAACGATAATGGTGTCGATTCTGTTGTTGCCATCCCTAAAGCTATTTTATTTCGATATTTGACGTTTCTAATCAAAGGACTGTGTGCCGTTCTAAATTCAAAACGTTTTGAATTTAGAACCGCACCAATTAATTAGCTTAACGTCATTTTAGTCTCTTTTACGCAACTTGTATTAGCTTTAGTTAGGAAGTTGGACAACAGAATCGACTCTGACAATCCAAATACCAGCTAATTCTTGATAAGGTCATTAACCTCCGCAAAGAGTTGCCGTTCAGATAAAAATAAAAATACTCATAACAAAAAGTATTTTTCATTCACTATTCAAATGTAAAAATAAATGAAAAAATCCAATTATAACTTCAGGATCATTTTCACAGCACACGATAGACAATACGAATGTTCCCCTTCAAAACTACTTGCTTTCATGGGCTGACCCATTTCGTATTAGAACACATATTATATTACACCCTGTATAGTGTTCTAATGACTGTGCTATTAGTAACTAGGTGATCTGAATATTCCAAGTTATGGACGGTTTTCCGGAAACTGAAGTTTCCATTTAGTGTTTTTCTTAGTTGGGTTTTTAGTTTCACTTTATGATGTAACAACTAGTTTAAATTACATTTCTAACTAACCTCTAATATGGACCGAATCTTACAAAGAGTAGAATCACACTTCAAAGCGGTAACCTACGTTATTTATGGAGCCACACCAGAGCACAGCGGTCGGGCACTTCATCTTCAGATGTAGATAGACCGCTGCACCGGGTGTTTGTTCAAGCTCATGATGAAATAAAGTTAGGGCTTAAATGGACAGCTACTGGCCCAAAATTCATCATCATCATTTCAGCCGTAGAACGTCTACTACTGAACACAGGCCTCCCTCATGGATCTCCATAAGGGGCAGTTGCCATACTCATCACGCTTGGCAGGCGGTTTGGCGAGCGCAGTATGGGATGTTGATACACGGAATGACGCTGCTGCTCATCTTCCGAAGGTAGCTCTTAGCAGGCTCTTACTGCGTCCACGGAGAAAAGAGAAGGGGTAACATTCTACTGCCGGCACCCCACGGCAAAAACGCGCCCAAAATTGACCCCAGCCAACCACCACCCACCAAGCAGCTCGCCCCCGTTTCACAAAAAAAACTCGTGGATTGGTGGTGTTTTTAAATAAATATAAATTTACAAGTTATAATGAAGCCCACTCGTTAGGTATTCAGCTTTAAGATATTGAAATTAAAAATAACTTTGATGTTTTAGATATTTTGCCAGAGACTTTTAAACGCCTGGCCTGTCGACTGTTTTGCTCACGAGTGAAGTTGTATCTATAATTAAATAAATATACAAAATAATTCATTACTTTTAAGTTAAATAAACTTTAGAACAATAAGAGATGAAATTAAATAACCTATAAGAAATCTCAGTGGTGGCCGAGGTAAAGCCAAAGAATTTGTGGTCGTCCGAAAGCGCGTTGGGTCGACGACATTATAAAAATCACTGGGCACACCTGGATGCGAAAGGCACAGGACAAAGGAAGCTGGCAAAAATTAAGGGAGGCCTATAGGCCTACCTTCTCAGTCTAGGTATACCTAGCTGTGAGTGATTCAGGACTGAGAAGAAAAAAAAACAAATCTACGGAGCAAATGGTGTAAATTCAACCTGTTCTGCTTCATAACAGGTTGAATTACAAAAAGCCATTGGCCGGTATTGAACCCACGATCTTCGCATGTCGGGGGACATACCAATACAATACAATACAATAATTTATTCATAAAACCAGTTTTACAAGTCAATCAGTTCACATAATATAATACAAATTTCATTAAAACATAATGACACCAATATAACAATAATTAAAATTCATTAAGATCATTACCACTCGGCAAACACGGCTTCAGTCCTCCGTCGCCATAAAAATAGGTAGCTATTCTTATAATCACCCATCCCTTGACTTCTCGCACGTGCGTCGTACCGCACTAACTTGGGTACTTACTCTGTTCTTGTCCCCTGGGAACTTCGAAAAACCTTTCTTACCGTGCATTTCGACCTCTTGATGTACACACTGGGCATAGTAGGACCAGTTAGTAAGACGCTCATTTAGGTTAATCACGTGCAGATTTGATTCCTTAAATTTAAGGCTTGGATTTATGTAAATAATTTTTCTCTAAAACCTTATTTCTCCGGTATATTAACCAAAATTGCTTCGTTAAAAGTACATCATAATCTATGCCATATAAGCATCTTCTTTGCCTTACAAGTGTGTTAGCAACTTCGATAATATTCTGGGTTATTTGAATTGATAAAGATCTTTGTTGAAATGTCATTGTCTAGTTGATCTGGTAAACACATCAAAATCAATGTGGAAGTTGCTAAAAAAAGAGACATTCGGAGTGAGGGTAGTGAGAAGGATTGATATAAAAGAGTAGATCGGCAAGATGATTACCTTAGAATAATAACGTTATAGAAACCAGGCCAAAATAGCAACGAAAATCAATCATTCTGTACTCTTTTTACTTATGGCATTATAACAGAGTATGAAAGAGATGGAGCAAGGAATTGACATTTGACAGCAACGATCGCCTGTGCGAGGTACGTACCTAATCACCCTGCAGGAGATATTGAGTTAAAAATAGCGAAGAAACAGAAAATTACTAAATCATTTCAGCCGTAAAACGTCCACTGATGAACACAGGCCTCCTTCATGGATCTCCATGAGGGGTAGTTGCCATACTCACCACGCTTGGCAGGCGGGTTGGTGAGCGCAGTATGGGATGTTGATACACGGATAGACGCTGCTGCCCATCTTCCGGAGGTATCCCTTAGCAGGCTCTTACTGTACTGTACTTAATAAAAAATATCTATCTTTGTGGTATGTATTAATTATATTAGTCATCTAGTACCCAACACAAGCTCCGTTTGGCTTGGAACTAGATGATGATGTGTGAGTTGACCAGTATTGAATTTTTTATTATTTATAAGTGTATTTGTACCTCTTTTTTATGCACGTTATGCTGCTCGTGAGTTTGGTGAACCCATTCGGACCTTCCTCGTCGGCATCTCAAATCGTGCACAGATACCACCCATCCGTCCTTCATTATGCTGTTCACGACTGACTACCCTGGTGGCTTATACCTTGACAAGCTGACTGGGAAGGCTTGTGCATAACATTCCTTCAAGAAAAGTTATTTTACTTCACACAGTAACCTCTTTTTCTTTTTCTGCTGAAGCTGCACTATTTTGTATTTCGTAATCTTCTTGCTTTGTGTTACTCGTTCTCGCTTTTTTAAATTCGCACACACATATCACACACCGAAATATCCCGTCTGGTGGGTAGCTCGAGACATTCATGTTAAATTCAAAAATTCAAAATTTCAAAATGCATTTTCTTCCAAATAATTGCAATCAACCTCCAATAAGCTGTTCAACAGGTGTCAGCAGCTCTGCTATGTCGGTCGGCCGTGGCCGACCGATAAATAGACATGGGCTTGGTGTTGCCTGTTGATGTTCAGGGTTTTTGTCGACTGTTTTTTATTTTTGTATTTTCTTTGTTTATATTATTTTTTTTGTGTTCTTTGTTTATTCTAAATTGTATGTTTTTTTATATTTTAATTGAATGATTTTTTATTTTACTTTATTATTTTTGATTAATCTGTATACTGTTTTATGATTGTTTGTTTACTGTCTATATATTCCTATTCATTTACTATGTTCCTCTCCTGTCTCCTTCTCTCTTTTGTGGTCGTGAAGTCACCCGGGGCCCCAACTGAAAACCAGCGTAGCATCTGAGCCTAGCCAGGTGCTACACAATGCTGAGTTGGGGACCCATTTACCCACGCCACATCTGCTTCTTCTTGTTTATTTGTGATATTTTATTTTTAATGTTATTTTTATGTGGATGTATGTTAAGTGATTTGTGCGTGTGGTAAATAAATGTTTTTCTTCTTCTTCTTCTTCTTCTACTGCATCCATGGGCATGAGAGGAGGGGTATCATTCTACTGCCGGCACCCCACGGCGGTGAATTACTAAATAATATGCAATTAATCAGTGCTAAATGAAAAAGAGATATTGTGAGTATATTAGTAAGTACTTTTAAGAGGCATGAAGTAATAAAGGAGCTATCTTAATTATGAATACCTGACTTATCATTGAATAAGCCCTCGGAAAAGGAAAATCTATTATATGGAATAGATTTGTCATGTGCTATTTTTGTTTTAAGATAATAACCCACGCTAAGGTATCATTTAAAGAAATGAAGAAAAAAATTTGATTGCATTTTTCATTTCTATCGATTTATTATGTATTTTCGTCATCGAAAAATAACTTTATTAAAAATCAGAAACAGCTGACTAAAGTACCATCTTTTTTTTCAGTTCTCGTCACTCACAAGTTTTTATTGTCATCCACCATATTAAATAAAAGAATAACAAGAGCAACTTTGGTCAATTGTTGCAAATAAATGTCCTAATAATTAATATTATTGATTTTTTACGTATTACACGCGAGCAAGGCCTCTGTTGACAATAAAGAAAGAAAGAAAAGATTTATTAGTCCACAGACAAACAAGTATGTAGGTACAGTTAGCGTTAAATTGATATGAACATCTAGAGTAGTCAAAATGATCTGAAAAACATTAAAGCAATTTGATATACGCAGTTCGAATCATCATATTGTTGCAAGCACCTAAGGTATTCAAAATATCTTACTACTCATTGTTTCATATATATGAGCAGTCAGGGTGTTTAAAATTATCTTAGTAAACGTAGTAGCCGTGGGGTGCCGGCAGAAGAATGTTACCCCTCCTCTCATGCTCGTGGAAGCAGTAAGAGCCTGCTAAGAGATACCTCCGGAAGATGGGCAGCAGCGTCTTTCCGTGTATCAATATCTCATACTGCGCTCGCCAACCCGCCTGCCAAGCGTGGTGAGTATGGCAACAACCCCTCATGGAGATCTATGAGGGAGGCTTGAGTTCAGTAGTGGATGTTTTATGGCTGACATGATGATGATGATATCAAATTGCTTTTATGTTTTTCAGATAATTTTGACTACTCTAGACGCTCATATCAATTTGACGCTGACTGTACATGATACAATTTATAAATATAAACGTGTTTGTGTTTCTGTGGACTAAAAAGTCCTAGCTCAGCATAATGTTAATCCTTAACAATAAGGATCAACGCCTTTGGTAAGTGTTGACACAAAAAACAAAATTAAGAGCGGCCAATCCAACATACTTTTCATCCAACCGCTCGTAGGTGGGTGTGGCGTCGTAATAGATCTTTCTATGAAACTTTTGATCTAATAGGTATCTTGTGCACTATATCTAGGTTTCTATCCAACAAAAAATCAAAATTTGGAGAAACAAATTCAGTATAAAATTTGTTCAGTATAAGATCTATTACGACGCCACACCCACGTACGAATGGCTGTATGAAAAGTAAGTTGGATTGGCTCCTCTTAAAGTGAAACAGTTAAACACAAAAAAACAACCTAATTAAACACAAAAAACCTATATTGTTATTGGTTATATTAATACTTAATCCTAAACTTACAATAAAAGCCCACACAACACAGGATCACAAGAGGGCGAGAGGTATTTAGAGACGTTAGCAAGGTCATCGCCATAAAACCAGCTTGTATTGCGGGGGATATTAGGGGGCGAAGCCCCCTATTATGCATAGCGCTGTCTGTCTGTCTGTGCATGACACGATTACAACCGAACGCGTCGCCCGATTTACATGAAACTTTTTTTGTTAGCACTGTCTTAATGAGAGAAGGGTACTTATTGATTTTGGTAACCCTAGGGTCACAGGGACCAGAGTAATTGTGAACACAAAAGGTCACCAAAGGTAAAAAATGGTATTTTTCGGAAACCTTCGCCTCCTTTTCGTGGTACCCCCGAACCAATTCTTGTTTCTGCCTCTTATAAGTGGATATTTCAGCCGCTATAGATGATTTATACAGCTCTACTAGGAGCTAGGAGCAAAAATTGGCAAATTGTGTCAAAAATTTTGCCATGCGCTTTCGCAAATAGAAGTGAAGAACCAGCGTCTCAAAACCAAAACCATTGAAGTCTGCACCTCCATGGATTCAAGACCAAATAGACCTATCTCATCGCCTGAAAACCCTTGAAGAAACAGTCCAAAAAACCTCCATATCTGGTAGGGTTTTTTGCCGATACGCAAAAAATAGGTACGAACAATGAACAAAACTTCGGTAGCTATACATCCGAACGTTCAACTGTAGTGACTTATTAAGTACCTACACAAAAATGCGATATTACTACCTATGTACAAATTTATTTTCTTGTTTAACTAAATACAAACTATAATAAACTAGCAGTGCTCCGCAGTTTCACCCGCGTAGTTCCCGTTTCCGTGGGAATACGAGGATAAAATATAGTCTATGTTACTCAGGGATAATGTAGCATTCTAATGGTAAAAGAATTTTTCAAATCGGTCCAGTAGTTTCGGAGCCTATTCAATGCATACAAACATACAAACAATCAAATCTTTCCTCATTAATATTAGTGTAGATGTAGACAAAGCTTTGTTTCCCAATAAGCCAATACAACACCTGAACATAAGCACAGCATTAAATCCAACCTCCTCCAGTTATTTCTTAGGGGTTTCCCTAATATCCGGATATTTGCTCTTATTTCTCGGGGATTTCCCTAATAACCGGGCATTTGATTAAATCCAACGCAAGCGCGAGTAATTGGCCGGGCGCGCACAAAAGATGGTCACGGATCGCCGAGTGTGTTTTATTGCGTGTGGTATTTGTACAGGCGCTGGTAAATAGCTGGATCACAAAACTTTGGCCTTTTATAAAAACAATTGAGCCTTCACGGGACACCTGGCAAATGTAATTTTCACAACAGTCTCCATAGTGGCCACAGTCGCCACAGTCGCTATAATAGCGCCAGTTTCTATAGTCACCCCAGTAGCCATAGTCGCCCCAGTCGCCACAGTCCACGGGATAGCACGATGGACGAAGGGCAGTCGCTCTAGTACGAACTAGCACGTCTTCAAGCGTCACGCGTCACTTCTCGTCCGATCGGTTTTATTGCAAAAGTGTTACATCAAAAGAAACTGGTTATTTTACTGAATGGTTTACCAAAAGATAAAAAAGTAAGGCCTTTGCATCTATTATAGATGATTTATACAGCGTCAACTGGTAATCATGCTGTACGGGACGCTGCAGTGCCTGGGACATTGTAAGGTGGATTAGGCTTGCCCAGCACCTATACCATCCACTCAGCTTAGTCAGCTATTATTCAGAGGAAAGAACAGGTCAATACGTCTGAAGCTAACGATCATAAGCTCGTGTTAAGTGTGCACATACATTTTTCAAGAAAGAAAAATCCATTGGTGCACGGCCGGTATCGAACCCACGACCTTTGGATCGAAAGTCGTGGGTACATACCACTCGGCCAACACGGCCTATAAGATAATAAAAACGGCGGTGTACGAATAATACATACACAAAAATAGATAAAAAATATACCTACATACATAAAAACCTAAATACTTAAATAATAAACATACTTATCACTACATAAATATATAAATACTACAATCATAAATAGGTAACGATATAAGTATTACATCCTAAAGATGAATACATAATTAAATTTTACAAGTACCTATTATTTGGAAAAAAAAACAGTTTTACGATAAGGATAAGTAATGACAGTATACCTTAGATTTCAAAATAGTCAGAGATTTTGATGATCTAATAGAGAAAGGGAGTCCATTCCATAATCGCACAGCTTGTACAGTAAATGAGTTGCTATAGAATTGAGAGGCGTGTTCTGGTGTGATAAGCTACAGAGTTTCAGAGGACCGGAGATCCATAATTACCGGATATTTGATTAAGTCCAACGCGGGGTGCCGGCAGTAGAATGTTACCCCTTCTCCTGCCCGTAAGAGCATGCTAAGGGGTACTTCCGAAGATGGATATCAGCGTCTTTCCGTGTATCAACATTCCGTACTGCGCTCGCCAACCCATCTGCCAAACGTGGGGAGTATGGCAACTACCCCTCATGGAAATCCATGGGGGAAGGGAGGCTTGTGTTCAGTAGTGGACGTTTTAGGCAGAAATAATGAATGATGATGAAGTGCAAATAACTGGAAAAGATGGTCTTATATCGCCGAGTGTTTCATTGCGATTGGTATTTGTACAGGCGGTGATAAAAAGGATCAGAACGTATTGGCCTTTTGTAAATAAGGATACCGTTTATTTTACTCGGTGTATTACCAAAAAAGCAATAGATATTGTCAAATAACCACTTTTGACCCCAATTAACCCCACTCACCCGAACGCCGCCGGTAGCGCAGTCAAATTTAATCCTATATAGATTAATCTCATAATTTAATAAATATAATATGGCTTACACCACGTACCTAACTTCTTATCATCTTGCTGAAGTTTCGTTAGGTACGTGGTGTACGCCGTATTATAATTATTATATGATGTCAAGCCACGATCATTTCAATTCAGTAATCTCATAATCTTACAAATTATTTTTAACCCCCGAGAAAAAGTGGGGAGTTATGAGTTTGACCGCTATGTGTAGGATTTGTAGTTTTAGGAAGGGGGATGACATAAGCCGTTTTCCATATAGTTGGGAATGTACCTGCCTCTAGAGAGTGATTGATGATGTGGGAGATAGCAGGAACAAGTTCAGAGGACAGAAGCTGCAGCATCAAGGCGTTAATACCGTCCGTGCCAACCGCTTTTGTGGAGATGGAGGAAAGGACTTTCGTAACTTCACCCTAAGTTAGTAAATTTTATCTCAAACATCAAACTTTATGTAATAAAATAAAGTAAGTTACTAAGAAGTAGGTCCTTTATTTTCTTAGGTTATTTAAAACAGATAATAAGGTCGCCGTAACAAACTAAATATCTTTATCTACATGATCGACTAAATAATTTTTATAAATAAAAGCGTGCGATAATAGTTTGGTCATTTTAGCCTCATCTACGGAACGGCGGTGAGGCGATCAAAAAAAACATAGCAAAGTTGAGGAGTCAGTGAGGACAACAGTACACTTTGGTTACTACTAGACCAGCCCTGTTGTACGAAGATCGTAAAGACCCAAAATTAATATAAAAACCGTATCCCACAGATTTATATCTTTGGTTTAATCTTGATACATCATGAAACTTGGTGAAGTAATGTAACAATGAAGCAGGTCCTATATTTTTACATTATTAAGAAATAGGCATGGCGCGTAGAATCCTGTGTAAACATGTGCGCCCTGCCGCCCGAGACACCCGGATTTAAGGCTTAGTTCAGATGACCGCGCGGTTCACCTGTTCAGATGGCGGCGGCTTGCGCGCGGTGAACATTCAGTGAGAATGGACGTGGAGGAGGCTATTTGTTTGTGGGTTTTATACCGCAAACTGCAACGTCGTCGTCGAAAGCAAATACGATACTGGGTGCATCCTATTTTGAGGCAAAGACTTTCTTTAAGCCTGTTTGTGACTTTATATCCCATATAAATAAATAAATAAATCCCACACTAAGACAACACGAAGAACGGTTTTTCAACTACTTTAGGATGTCCATTCGAATTAAGATTCCAAATCGCATCTCTTTTTCAATTTCGTCAATTATTAAATCAATTGATATCTCGTCCTCCATTTTTTAGTGGCTCCGTGCGTCCGTCCGCCTTGAACCGCGCGGGTCAACTGAACAGTTCGATACAGGATTGTAGATCTCAAGCCGCGCGTCGCCGCGCGGTGCCGCGCGGTTCAAGATCTTCCGCGCGGTGCATGGCGGTGCGCGCGGTCATGTAAACAACATTGATTTGTTACAATCTCAAACCGCGCGCCGAGCCAACCGCGCGGTGCCGCGCGTTCATGTGAACTAAGGCTTAGGGTCGCTGCAGGGGTAAAAAATTTGAATGTTGCCGAGGTAGTATCAACTCTTAAACTTAATTAACAAAGTATATTTCATCCTTTTACCCAACCGCTCTCTTCGCCCTGTGGTGTTGTTATTGTAATTTTTCTGTGCTATACGCCCATCATCGATTCGATTGGTTGGTTCTTTTGTGTGGCAGAAAAATAGATGTTTTTTATAGTTTTGAAGTGGTGCGCGACCGTCTACCAACGTGTTGTATAGTTATCGGGCGATGTTTTCGTACTTTAGGGCATTTCATGGGGTTTATTTTATTTTTGCTTGGTGTACTGATTAATTTATTGGCGTATTTCTTTAGTATTTTATGATGTTGGGAAATAAATTGACTCTAATATCAGATAGTGGTTTTGTCTTTGCCTTTTAACCGTCTTATAAAATAAATAGGTTCTTAATTCGAATGTATTTTTTTATTTGCTTGTTACGAGATTACTCCGCCAATTACGAATGAGTTTGGTCATTTATTTTTGGTCTTGTTTCAGAGTTGGTCTCATTTTTTCAACCTCTTTTCTGATGATGGGATTCTTGAGGAATAAGATAATGTAATAGAGACTGGACCTTGCGGGGTTTTTGTTTGTTTTTTATAATGTTTGCTTGTTTTTACGCCCTGTTCTGATAATAGGATCCATGATAAATCGAGGGAAGTACTCAAATATATACTTATATGTATAAAGGCATATATAACAGCGGTTTGGGTATTTATAGCATTTTATGTAATGTTTTTGTTAATTAAAAAAATATTATTATCTAATAAATACCTTTCGGTGAAATTCAGGATTAAATATAAATGAACAAATTCCAAGTAGATGACACTTATCTACATATACATACCTGCATAAATATTAAGAACCAACTTGAGGGTACCGTTCATAATCTGAAAACTCAATATAAAATTGATTGGTAAATCTGAGGGGAAAGTAGCTTCAAAACCGTCCAAATGAGCTGACCCAGACTCGTAAAATAAGGGTTCACTATCCTGTTTACTTTGATCCAAGTCGGGATTCCCTCTGTAATGGAAATCAATAGTTTCGATAATAACCCGTTTGCGAAAGAAAACGGTTATCCATCAAGCCATCGTAGATTTTCAATTTCAGATTGAGTTTGGCACTCGTTAAGGTCACGACAGATAGAAGTAACCTCAAATAAAATCGGCCCAGTGCGAGTCGGCCTCGCGCTCAAAGGGTTCCGTACTGTTTAGTCTGTGAATATTTAAAGCGTCTACCAGTGTCATCAGTTCAGCCGTAAAACGTCCACTACTGAACACAGGCCTCCCTCTTGGATCTCCATGACCCCTCATGTTGCCATACTCACCACGCTTGGCAGGCGGGTTGTTGAGCGCAGTATAGGATGTTGATACACGGAAAGACGCTGCTGCCCATCTTCCGGAGGTATCCCTTAGCAGGCTCTTACTGCATCCATGGACATAAGAAGAGGGGTAACATTCTACTGCCGGCGCCCCACAGCAAGTGTAGGTGTGTAAAGTTTGTAAGTCTACCAGACCAGTATGAAACAGCCTTAATCTCAAGTTCCTATAATTATGAAGACCAAGTGAGGGTAGTTTGAAAAGACGCCTACGCTCTGCTGCGGTTACCTCCAACATGTCAGTCTTCCCGGGACCACGATGGGTGCAATCCTGTCGTAACGTCTGGCAATACCTATTAAAGGTAAATAACGCGATAAATAAATAAAATAAATGTAAATTTATTTAATGGGAACAAACGTAAAATATAACAAAAAACTATAAACGATGATAATCGCAGAAGTAAAGAATATACTGTGTCGCGATAATCAACGGTTAAATATACATATGTTAATAATGTGTCGTGATCGCGAAAGTTTAAAAAGACTTCCGTCCTGTTTTTTTTTAACCACGTTTGTTCATCATCATCATCATCATTTCAGCCGTAAAACGTCCACTACTGAACTAAGGCCTCCCTCATGGATCTCCATGAGGGGTAGTTGCCATACTCACCACGCTTGGCAGGCGGGTTGGCGAGCGCAGTACGGGGTGTTGATATACGGAAAGACGCTGCTGCCCATCTTCCGGAGGTGTCCCTTAGCAGGCTCTTACTGCATCCACGGGTAGGAGAGGAGGGGTAACATTCTACTGCCGGCACCCCACGGCCTCCCTTAAATATAAACTTTATTCAGTTTTTAGTATTTGTTCTTATAGCGGCAACAGAAAAATACATCATCTGTGAAAATTTCAACTGTCTTGCTATCACGGTTTATGAGATACGGTAGGTGACAGACAGATAGACGGAGTCTTAGTAATACAGTCCCATTTTTACCCTTTGGGTACGGAACTCTAAAAAATTCCTTAACCAACCTCCCAGCTTAGCCGACTATTAGTCAGTGGAAAGCACACCTACGTCTGTCCCGTTAAACAGTTTAAAATTAAAGCTATTCTGGACGATAAACAGACAGCACTAAGTATGTATTATATAAATATTGTATTATTATGTATGATAAATGAGTTCCAGTTCTAGAAAGTATGACAATAAATTTCATTTATATAGCCAGCCAATTTGATAACGCCACGGCGAAACTTTTCTAAAGTCATTTTTCTCGAATAAATTATTTTTCAATAGAAGAATACTCGAAAGACTGATAAATATGTATGATGATAAAATCTTGGAGAGAAAATCGTAAATTGCCGACGATTTCGGGTGAAAAATTATATCGGTTGAACGATACTTTTGAATTATTACTCAGTAACTCGTTTTGAACGAAAGGAGACGAATTATATTTAGATTACGAACATTTTTGATGTATAAGTTATAATTTATTTATTACTAACAGTGTATTTTTTTGGATTGCTCTGTAAGTAGTTTAAGTTTCATTGTTCTGTTTGTTTCCCGAATAAATAAGAAATCAATAAATGTATTACCTTGGGGTGCTGGCAGTAGAACGTTGCCCCTCCTTTCATGCCAGTAGATGCAGTAAGAGCCTGCTAAAGGATACCTCTGAAAGGTAGACAGTAGCGTCTTCCCGTGTATAAGCATCCCGTACTGCGCTCGCTAACCCGCCTGCCAAGCGTGGTGAGTATGGCAACAGCCCCCTCATGGTCAAGTAGTCGGAGACCTATGAGAGGGGCCTATGTCCAGCAGTGGGCGTCCCACGGTTGAGTTGATGATCCTTGGTACTACTGGATGGAATGTCCACAAGATTAGGATGGTTGATATAGATAATTTTATATTTGTAACAACAAGCATTTCCACACAAATAAACCTTTTGTAACAATAATAATAATAATTATTTTATTTATTGAAAATATAACATCATTACAGGTTTTTTTATTAAGCCCTAAGGCGATGTTATATCTAGGTTAGTTTAGTTTAGTTAGAGACTCAGCGAAGAGTCTCGATCAACATCTCGAGAGACTTTCACTAGGCAGTTGGATCAAGAGCCAGTTCCATAAGGCAGTACTCCTGGACTCGGCACGTATAGTAAGGAGATTCCGGTTCCTGCAGCCCTAGTCACCGACCGCTGAGCCTTGCTTCGGGGCCGATGATTCACCGTTTTGATATATTTTTTACTGTAGAGTATTTGTTTTTATATTTTTTTGTAGTATAAAATGTATTTTTTATGGATAAGTTCACGTAAGCTGCAGAATATTTTTAGATTCTTATAGAATAGAATAGAATAGAATAGAAATATATTTATTTGGTTCACAAAACAGCACAAGCATAGAACAAAAGGCAAAAAAGAAAAATACTAATAAATAACATAGTACCTAGCACCAAAAACAATAACATTGCAAGTACCAATTAATATTTAACAGATTGGGTAATTCTAGGTACATACGGCAAAGGATAACAATGAAAAAAAAAAAAAATAATAAAAATAACAACAAATCGAACATTATACAAAGTTAAAACAAAACAAAAATAAAAAACCATTGTAGGCAGTATGCTGCCGTATGCCCCAACCACAACAAGAAATATATTTATCTAAGTAAGAGTAAGTAGTGAAAGATGTGCTGCATTAAAACCAAAAGGGATGGATCTCAGCTTGTGTTCCTTCGCACCATAACACGAAAGAACGCTGATTTTCAGACCCCTCCTAAAAGGTAAGTGATGCCACTAGCAGTAGCCAGCGGTTTTGTAACTAATCGAAAAAATAAAACATAAATAATCAAACAATAACAAATACTTATTAAAACAAAAATAAAATATATAGGAATAAAGCATGCTAAAGCAATGGAACGTAAAATGTAAAGCGGAACGTAGAAAAATATACCAACTAATGTACTAAATTATCTGTGACCTAGAATAGATTTCCTCTTAAAATTGTTAAAAGAACTGTTTCCTTTTTTTGTTAATTTTAGTCCAATAATTTGAACTTTCTAAAGATTACGAACTTGACACTGGCAGAATTGTGAAAAAGCCAAACACAAAAGCCAAAAAAATACGATAAGAAGAAGAAGATAGAAATGATACGCCATAATAATATTTTACCAGATATTGTAGCAACTAAGTTATAAAATACAAAGGGTAGAATGGAGCGGTCAGTGAGCGCGCACGAGGATGGATAACCTTCTTTTCTTTTTGACTGACACATCATCAAAAGAAAGAACGTGCTATTTTTTTTTTATAGTTTTCCTAGTGTTGAATGGAGACAAAAACTTGGTTGTCCTTCAACTCGGCTACGTACAAAATACCTAATTACTAGCGACAACAGGGAAGTAAGAATTATACAAAGAAGATGAAGTATATCAAGAAAAAGGAGTTTGGGGGTTGGTTGGTAAGTAGCAGTGATTTTATGGAATAGATTTTTGTCTGCGTAATAGTTCTTGCTTATATTTTCGCTTAAATGTTGTTAATGCTTTCAGGTCACGTACAGGAGGCGGCAAGGAGTTCCAGGACTTGGTGGCAGCAAACCGAAATGAGCCTCGAAAAGCTACGGATTTGTGCCTTGGCGTAAGGAACATGAGGTGAGAACATTCTCGTCTTGGGAAGCGGGAGTTATCTTTGGCCCAATTGAGCTTAGAGAAGAGGTAGTAAGGAGTTTTGTTATGCGTTATACCGAAAAGCAAGGTTGCGAGATGCAGCTCCCTACGAGCTTTCATTTTCAACAAGTTGAAAGAATTCAAAAAAGGAGTAACATGATTGCGGGGGGCTATGTTAAAGCAAAAGCGGGCGCAAGCGTTCTGCACACGCTGGATGAGTTGCTCAGTTCGAGATAGTAGGCAAGGACCATAAACAGTGTCGCAATAATTCAGACGAGAAAGAACCAAGGACTCACATAGAGTTATACGAACTTCCTCACATAGGTATGGACGTATTTTGTATAATAGTTTTAACCGGAAAAGAGATTGGCGAACAACTTCAGAGATATGTTTTTCGAAACGTAGATGTGTGTCCATTGTGAGTCCCAGGTTCCTCGCCTCACTAACGCGTTCCACAGACTCACCATGCACTATTAAATCAATGTTTACATTAACAAGTTTGTGTAACGTAGTTCTGGTACCAAACACCATAAATTTTGATTTACGTGGGTTCAAGATAAGAGAATTAGAAGTGGACCAGTGATATATTTGTTCTAGGTCATCGTTTATTTTAATTACAGCGCCAGAAAATTCTTGTGTAAAGTTTATTACTAAGTTTTCTTTCTGTCCATCCGTCTGTCACAGGATAACCTTATAAGGAAGCCAATGGATTTTTCACAGCGTGTGGCAGTTGGCAGGGGATCGCACTGTACAGAGATAAATGGAGAGAAATGTGGGAGTCCTTTGCCCAGCAGTGAGACAGTGACATTATCATCATCTTAGCCGTGGGACTTCCACTAACAGACATAGGCCTCCCTCATAGATCTCCGAGTACTTGCTCCGAGTATGTACCACCACGCTCACCGCGCTGGCGTAAGCGAGTGCAGTGCGGGATGTTAATTCACTGTCTATTTATCGGAGGTATCCCTTGACTGATTCTTACTGCATCTACGGGCAAGAGTGGAGGGCCTTCATTCTACTGCCAGCACCACGTCGGGACAGTATAGGCTCATAAAAGTATCACTTTAACGACAAAATAATCTTCTTAAGCAACTCCAGGGTAATTTTAAAAATCTCTGAGAAAAATATACTTCTCCTAGAATCGTCCAATACAGCTTAAAGCTAGATGAAAGATTTACCGGAAATAGAGTTAATTTAAGAAAAGATTTCCTCGTTTTACACGAGTCCTGATAAAGTCACGTAAGAAGAATGAACCTTACTCGTCCGTCATTGTCTTTCGTTAACTAGTTTCTGTGTTATCTATAATTTGTCGCACATCGCTAACCTAACTTCTTAGATTTTATTTGTGACTAGCTTAAACCCGCGGTTTAGCGTGCGTTGTGCCTGGACGGCTAATTTTGGAGTTCAAAATCAAAAGACGGTTTTATCATTTTTTTTGATTTTTTAGGGTTCCGTACCACAAAACGAAAAAACGGAACCCTTATAGGATCACTTTGTTGTCCGTCTGTCGGTCATCCTCAAAGAAATCAACATCCTTCCCATAGACCTAGAACAAAAAAAACCGGCCAAGAGCGAATCCGACTTGCACACCGAGGGTTCCGTATACAGTAGAACTTGTGTTAGAGAAGCCCTTTCATTCAATACCCCAAATGACGCGAAACACTTCACAATTTGGACCCGTACCTTGCATAAAGACCGAGTTCTTTTGTGATATAATTAAAACACGAACTTCTAATTACAGGTCTACGCTTAACTAGGGAACCCTACATAGCGCGTGGCCTAACACACCTGGCCAAGTTTATTTCACTCTAACTTAGAAGTTTGATGGTTTCACAGTTTCCAGGGACTGTAGCCCTGCGTAATATGGTTTTAATTTTAAAAGTAATAAGTGTTTATTGAATAGAGCAAAAAGCTATATAGAAAAGTCAATTTACAAATGAAGAACCAGACACATCTAAATTGAATAATGCACATTATTTAAATTGGTTTGCTTCAAAAAGCTTTTCTTCCAAGGGAGGGAAAGAAGCGACGAAGAAACTTCACTCTTACACTTCACTTTCGACTAGAAAAATCTTCGCGTTCCCGAGATAAAGAGTCTTGACAGACAGACACAAAAACAAAGGGATCCTATATATAGGGTTTAATGTTTTCCTTTTGAGGTACAGAACTCTAAAATTCGTAACCATTTGAGATTTTCATATAATGTTCTACAATATGTTTAATGAACTTTATACTAAAATGAGGTTAGCTTTTTTGAAATGAAGGTTTTCGGCCCAGTCTGTGTCTTGCTTGTGTTTGTTACGCTCGTCTTGCACTTGACTCAGTTTTAGATAACGACTCCACGGCGCTTTTGTTAAAAATGCATGCTAACTACTACTTTGGCGACAGTTGGGAGTTTCAAAAGAACCTCTTTTACCTTAGCAAACGTTACTGACACAGTACGATGTACAGTGAAAACCAACCAGTTTGCCGGTCAGTCCTTCGCTTGAAGTTTTTAGTGTAGTGTTGAGCTGATCCTGTGTTGTGTGGGCTTTCTAATATAATTTATAAGTTTATGAATGAATGAAGTATTTATTGACCACAACAAAACAAACAAATAGAAAAAAACATTTTTAGAGTAAGAAAGTCAATAAATAAAGAAATAAAGAAAAAACAATG
The DNA here is from genome assembly GCA_963082625.1 of Pasiphila rectangulata. Classification (NCBI taxonomy): domain Eukaryota; kingdom Metazoa; phylum Arthropoda; class Insecta; order Lepidoptera; family Geometridae; genus Pasiphila; species Pasiphila rectangulata. The sequence continues at coordinate 20,844,153 of OY720240.1, read as the reverse complement.
TAACCTATGCTCACTGTAGCAGTATGGGTCAAAAGGGGCCAAAAGGTCCCGTCTCAGCTTTATGCTACAATACCCGCGTAGAAGCGCGTAGTATAGCGCTGGTATTCTGACGGAACCTTCCAGTTTAGGATAAGTTTTTTATACTAGTTTGTTTTATGGATGTTATGGTTTTCTTTCTTTTTAAACACTTTAATTTAATTTGTCGACACTCTCCATAGGTCCTACATAAATCAGCGTTAATCCTTATGCGGATTAACATTATGCTGAGGTAGTCCCACCTCAGCATAATGTTAATGTGGACTTTTGGTCCACAAACTTACTTATTTTTTTTTATACCTGATGTACCTTTGTTGTCGATAAATAAATGTCTTTTCTTTCCTTCTTTTATTTCTTGTACCCTTGACGTTTTGCGGAATAACTTATAAATTAACACGTAAGCTATTGATGAAACGTTATGGTTGCCGTAACACCCGACTTTCAAACCTAAGGTCGTGGGTTCGATACCGGCCGTGCAGCAAACCCGCGGCTTAGTTAGCTTCAGACGTATTAACCTGTTCTTTCCTCTGAGTAATAGCTGACTACGCTGAGGGGATGGTATAGGTGCTGGGCAAGCTTAAGCCATCTTACAATGTCCCAGGTACTGCAGCATCCCGTACAGCATGATTACCAGTTGCTGACGCTGTATAAATCATCTTTAATGATGCAAAGGCCTTACTTATGCTTACTTATGGCTCAAAGGGCAAATTATCTTCTTTATTTGATCTTTTTTGAAACCTAATCTATCTTCTGAACTAAATATTATTTTTTTCATCTTTAGTACTTCAGAAGATAGATTAGGTTTCAAGAAAGATCAAATAAAGAAGATAATTTGCCCTTTAAGCCATAAGTAAGGATAGGTTGGTCACTTGCCAGAAAGCTCCCAGTTGGCGTGATTTTTTGCGTCATCTTTAACAATCATCGTCAGAGTTTAGCCAACTCATACCAAACCTTAAGAACTTTACCTAGAAACCTTCCTCTTGAAAAACTATCCATTGGTGGAAATCCGCATGAAAATCCGTTCAGTAGTTTTTTAATATATCGCTAACAGATAGACAGAAGCGGCGGATGTTGTTTTATAATATTTATTTAATGATAATTAAGTCGTTTTCGATAAAATAATTAAATTAAAGGAGCTTTGGTTATTAATATATATAACAGTAAAGGTTATGTGTTACGTTACATAATCCATTTTTAGGGTTCCGGACCAGAATGGTATAAATGACTCTTAAGGATGACTCACGGTAAACCGTGTCGTGTCCGAACCGAGTGTCGACCGTAGCACAGTCAACTAATAATAATTATATTTTGTATGGACACACTCACGCTATACCGAGCGGTAACCGTTTCAGCGCGGCAAGCGAGCAACAGACAACACTCGGAAAAATTTCTCGGACGAGTATACTGCATCACGGCGCAACGGTAATTGCCCGGTCGAGATCCGTCTTTGTAATTTCACATTGTAATCACCGAGCTGGTCCCGTGCCTCAGGACCAGCTCGGTGATCGTGCTACGGCTGACACTAAGCTCGGTCTAGCGTGATTCATCTTTTTTGTTACTTTGTCTCTGTCATAGATGAGTCTGTCTGTCTGTCATCTTGGGAACTACTGACGCTATCGACATGAAAAGAGATTGACCATTATCAGGTTCATCAGAATTTTAGTTGAACAACCAAGTACCTACATGTGGTTTAAAATTAATATTTTTAATTATTTTTTTTATACAATGATAAAATGTCATTAAAACTTGACCTTTAAAAATATAATCAATCTAAAGAATGCTGATAAAGATAAAAAATCTTGATATCAGTATTCTTAGCAGATACAAGCAACGACTGGTTGTATTTTTTGTATTGTATCCTCTTTAGTTATATAAAATATCTACAACTAAATAGACAGGAAAGAAAAGAGACTTTGTTTTAAAAAGTTTCTAACTATTTGTTTGATATTATTTATGTAGGATGAAGTCTTGTGATGTCATGGCCTCTTTTTAAATGTTCTTAATCTTGTTAATTTCACTTCCAAAATGAGGCGTTTTCATTAAAAAGTAAAAATTTCAAAAATAGTTTCCTCGAACCTTATAGATGGCGTTAGTTGTCATTTAATGGAAGGAAACACAATTTGACAATGACAGCATTTGTAATCAATCACATACTTGTTTTCTCCGCTTACCAGCTCCATCTGTTTGGTTTAGTAGAAAACACTTTATTATTTTTTACTGAAAACGGCTCATTAAATAACGTTGTCTAGTAAAAAAATAAAGACAAGTGACTAAGGCGAAATATGTCTAACATTAAAGCTTGACTCTGGAACTTTCCAAATTTGTTAACAATTTTGCGATAAAACTTGTCAGTCCGCGGAAATATTGAATCAAATTTCTCAAAAAATCAAGAAAACAAACACATACACAGCTGATTCTGAGAAACACAATTTGACAATGACAGCATTTGTAATCACAAATGCTGTCATTGTCAAATTGTGTTTCCTTCCATTAAATGAAAACTAACGCCATCTATAAGGTTTGAGGGATCTATTTTTGAATTTTTGACTTTTTAATGAAAACGCCTCATTGTCAATATAAATGTTAAAAAAAATCTTATTATAATGGCAAAGGGAGTTGAAAAGGGGTCTCAATTTTTTTTAATTAAGTAATTAGATCACGTGTGGTATCATAATGAAAGGGCTTAATATGCACATTATTCCTTTGAACCGTATAGTTTTTGACTTACTTATATAGAAAAAATAAAAAAAAAACCTATTCCCCCCTTATCTCCGAAGTTAACAAAGCTAAACACCTGAACTAGTTATTATTTTTTTATAGCTGATAGAAGTGTAAAACGAACTCTCATTATAATGTATAGTTTTTTTAAGAAATCATCAAAATTTTAAAAAGCTTTAACCACTATCGAGCAAGAGATGGCACTGTCATGTTTCTCCAACAAATATAAACCTACTTTATCACATATTTTATGGGCACGGAACCTTCGGTGCGCGAGCCTGACTTGCTTTTGGCCGGTTTTAATAAATAAATCATTATGATATTAGGGTTCTAACATTATTCAAGTCCATTTCAGTCATGTAATCCCATTAAACCAAAGTATTTAAATGGATCACCGCAAACCGTTTTCTAAATGCAAACAAATTAAATTAATTTTACGAACTGGACTTTTTAGGACCTAATTAATTTGCAAAGTAAACCCAGTAATTTTGCGGGAAGTGGTATGCTTGGTTCACATTTATTTGGGCGATTTTCGGGCACGTTTTTACAGGAACACTGGGGTGAAAAACTCGGGGCTTAGATAAAATACAACTATAATTACAGACGCCTCACTCCGACTAATTTTGTTTTTATTTTCAAACTAAAGAAAATCAACAGCACTCATTATAAAACAAACACTTACAAAAAGTCGTTTATTAATATTATGAATACATTTCCTAGTCTTTATTATATACTACTAATATTATTATAAAGAGGAAAGACTTGTATTAAGTATGTTTGTAACGAATAAACTCAAAAACTACTTACCCGATTTTCAAAACTCTTTTACCCCTGAGTAACATAGGCCATATAATTATCCCCGTATTCCCACGGGAAAGGGAACTACGCGAGTGAAATTGCTGAATGACTATAGATTTTTTTATATTATGTTATTTTTAGGACGACCTCCCACTCCTAAACATTAAAGCCTTCATCTACGAACTCTATTCATTCATTAAAAAAGCCGTGCGTTGCTGTAGGCTGCCGGCAGTAGAATGTTACTCCTCCTCTTATGCCCGTGGATGCAGTAAGAGCCTACTAAGAGATCCTTCCAGAAGATTAGCAGCAGCTTTTCCATTTATCAACATCCCATACTGCGCTCGGAAACCCGCCTGCCAAGCATGGCGAGTACTGTAATATCCTTATGATCTAAGAGATCCACGAGGCAGGACTATGTCACGCAGTGGACGTGGACAGCACTCCTACGGCTGAGGAGATGAAGATGATGTATGGAGTAGGACATCTGTATAGTATTATTATATCTGTGCGCGGAGTAACACGGAGCTAGCGCATTGCCCACATGATGCCAATTAAAATGTAAATGAGTTTAAAAATTTAAAACGAATTAATCAAGCAGCTT